>CM074720.1:240409929-241009929 GCA_037306005.1 Rhinophrynus dorsalis | reverse complement strand
TTTTACAGATGCTAGCTGGAGGTACATTAAATTCAAAATGATGTAAACCAATTTATTTTTTAAGTGTTAGTTTTCCTTTAAAGCCCTGAGTATTGTTGCCAGCTTAAAGCCTGTAATAGTGTTTAATCTTCCTATTAATGATCGTGCAATTGGACTGTACTGTGCACTACTAATGCATTAGATTGGCCCAAAACCCCTGGTCCTTAAGGGACTTAACAACTCCCCTGCAAAGACAGAGGTTCAGAAATCATTGCAGTGCAAGGCATTGTAGATCAATGGATTTAAAATGGCTACATTCCCATGGCCCAAAATAAAAGAGGGAAATTATGGAGTAAACCAACTGCACTACATTGGACAAATAAACATTTCCATTGATTAAAACTGAGCTCTTATTTTTTACCTCTTGAATTATAGAAAGCTATCCAATACATTGCAAAACAATGCACTGGAGACCATTCTAGCATTTACTGGGTTAAAATCACCATTTAAATCAATAAGGATTAAGGGATGTTTTTCTTGGTTCCCCTAGGGTGCCATGTGTTTGTTCCAGAATTTCTCATCCTTTATTTCATGCATAAGGTTCACTGCTCCATATGTAGGTATTCTGGAGTAAACCAACTGCACTATAGGGAGCAAACAAAATTCCCATGCACTTTACTACAGCTTCTTAACCCCTTGAGTGCAAGAGAGGTCTCTAATGCTTTGATTCATTTTGCCTTGGAGATCTCTCTAGCATACATGGGTTTAAAAACTCCAATTTCATTTACAGGAATTTTTCTGTGCAGTTGGTTTACTCCAGATAGCTCCAGTTGCTTTTATAAATATGCAACAAGTTCCAAGAGACATCACTAACCCATTACAAAACAATATGTTGGAGACATTTCTAGCATCTAAGGTTTTAAAATTATACTGTAGAAAATCAGTGCCTCATTGCATAAGAATGTTACATAGTAGCACAAAGACATGCTTCCATCAGTTTCATCCCTGGCCATATCACCCCTGTTGATTCGGAGGTAGGCAAAAAAATCCTATTTGGAGAGATTTCAAATTAAGCCCCAAGTGAGCTAAAAAATTCCTTCCTGACTCTAAAAGCCAGTTTTCCATGGATCAATGTACTATCTGCTTTAAAACCAACTGTCATAATTCTCAATATTTTTCTGAGCTGCAAAAGTATGTTCTGAAACTTTATTTACAATATAAGAAAATAACAATGACCCCTTAGAAGCACAAGTGAGGTGATGAACTAAGGCGTGATAAAGAGTTGATAAAGTGGAGATGGCTTCTCAGGTCTTTTAAACTCTCCACTTCATATGTTATTCTACAGTGCATATGCACTAAGATTTCTCCAGATTTACAGATCTTAAAGGGACAGTAATACTTAATATGTAAAAAAATATATATTGTAGTGTTTATTCCCCTGAGAAAAAAAAGGGTCCCGGGACCAGAGCTGTCTATAGGATGGTGTAGCAACAGCGCCTCTGTACAATTTCAGGCCACTGTGATATGGCACCTAAAAAATTAAACTTTGAGCTGTAATAACTTTTGAATAAAATATCTTTCAGCAGTGGGAGTATCCTTGTTTTACTCAGTGGGATAAACCCTACAACATATTTTTTTTTACATTTTTAGTATTACTATCCCTTTAAAGGAGCAGTAATGTCCCATAAAAATATATTTTTCTGTAGATTAAAGAAAAATAAATTATGTTCAGCAAATCCTATCTCTCAAACTTTTACGGTTTGAGAGATATTCACCACTAAAGTTCTCTCTCTCTCTCTTGATGTCAGCTGTAAAGCTGACAGCAGGAGATCCATGTCGGCTGACACGTGGAGGCTCTGCAGCAGAGCCGCAATAGAGTGATTTAAAAAGAAATACTTCTTTGCAATGGTCTAAAAAGTGTGCTTGCAAACCAAGCACACATTGTAGACCGTTCCAATTAAGTATTTATCTTAAAATTGTGCTATTGCGGCTCTGCTGAAGAGCCGCCTGTCATCCCCAGACTGGGAACTCCTGTTGTCAGCTTACAGCTGATGTTAGGAGAAGGGGAGGGAGGGGGGAACTTTAGGACCGAATATCTCTCAAACCATAAAGGTATGAGAGATGGGATTTGCAGCACAGATTTTATTTTTTTTTAATCTACAAAACAAAACAAAAAACATTTTTATGGGACATTAGTGTCCCTTTAATGCATTGGCTCCATAGAATAACACAGGAATTGGAGAGTTTATATCACTGGAGAAGTCATTTCCACATTGTTACCTCTTCATCGCACCTTAATAACCTCCAAAATGTTTCAAGCACTCAAGGGGTTAAACTCATCCAAAATTAAGGGAGATGATGTATTCAAAATCTTAATCTCTTAAGCAATATTAGTAGAGGTTTCTTAAATGCACCCTATCACCTAAAAGCAACTTTTCACCCTTTTCACCTAAAAAGAACTTTTAAAATCACTTATGTTGTTATAGCCATTTTTTTTTTTTTAGAAAATCACCATAGTTCTTCATTAGTGATAGGGTCCCTTAGAAGAAGCAGTAGCGTATCATTTTGTCTGACTCACCTGTGCTTAACCAGGGAAATGCTTACATCCTGGCTGTTGGTCGCCCTTGAGGACTGAACCTGGACAGCCCTGCTGTAACTCATGATTGCTCCTCTAACAATTCATTAATTAAATAAGGAAAGGATAGAATTCTGGATAAAGTTCCCCCAAAGTTTGCTCTTTTGAAGATAGATAATGGGTCATATACAAAAAAAACCCGAAAGTAGAGCTGTTATGGGATTTTAACTCCATAAATGCTAGCAAGATCACCTCAGCATTGTTTCTCAAAGTGTTGGAGACCTCTTTAGCATTTAAGGGCCAGATGTGGCCTGCAAGCCATTTTAAATCTTTGAGTAGCAGAGGGGTACACACACACAAACACACACACATACGATGTGTGAATATTTTCTGGATAATCTGTTCCTCATTCCACAGCTAAGGTAATTGTTCATGAAAAGCGTGTCATTTGTTTCACAGGAAAAGAGAAGTAAGTGACAGTGATTATGTTCTGAAGTCCAAAGGTGAAGACAGTTTCAGCATTCATTCAGAATATTGTATAATAATGTAGCACCTAATCATCTACAAAAGAATATGGCTTGGCCAAAAAGTCTCCTTTTGCAATAGTTCTCACACTTTCTGAGATACCAGACCCCTATGGTTTCACACTAAATATTTGAGTAATAGTAATAATCAAACAAGTTAACCCCTTGGATGCTACTGAGGTCTCCAATGCATTGCTTTACAATGCACTGGAGACTTCTCCAGCATCCAAGAGGTTAATACTATATCAACAGCAAATGAACCAGAATACTAATTTGAACTGTCACTTTGTAACAAATGGGTGGGTTTGAAAGAACTTTCAAAATCACCTATATTTATGTTAGTCATGTTTTATGACTAAAACAATATGAGATATATAGATAGGCTGACCATATTTCCTTGAGACAAAAATGGGACTGGGTGTGGGACAGGCGGACAGTGGGACTCCGTCACTCCGAGTCCGTTCTCAGTAAGCTGCAAGCAGTGTGAACTCATTTGCTCCGTCTCTTACTAGCAGTGTTCTCTCTCTCTGGCCAAAAAGCCTGCCCCTGAAGTAAATTGGAATTTCCTCTCTTCGTCACTCACACTAGTGGTTTTACTGTGTTTACTCCACACATTGATTACCATAGAGTCTTATGACTCGTCGTCATATCACTGTCTAAGAGACTCTATGGTAATGTACCATACACTCAATAGTCTTAGACAGTTATGAGTCATTCGAGCCATAAGACTCTATAGTAACTAATGTGTACAGTAAAACCACAGTAAAACCACTAGTGTGACAGAAGGAAGTTCCGATTTACTTTATCTTATGAGAAATAAACAAGCCACATTCAGTTTTTACAAAAAAATTAAAAACTATATATGTTATATTAAAAATGGGACAAAATTGACATTTATATTAAAAAGACAGGACAGTCTAGAAATATGGAAAAAACAGTATTGTCCCATTTAAAACTGTACGTATGGTCAGCCTATAAATAGATGTATTTATATGTCACTTTATATGGTAATACATGCCAATAGGAAGTGACAGTTGGGCTGGGAAGCATTAGGGAGTTTTATTATCTAGAAAGCATGTCTTCCAGATTTGTATTACCTGACAAATAAATACAGATAAATATTTCATGAACTATTGTTTTAATTACAAAATAGCTAACATAATACAGGTGTTTTTCAGAGCTCTTTCAAAGTCACCTATTTGTTACAAAGTAAAAACCCCACTTTAAATAAATAAACCTTTATTATGAAACAATATATACTGTGGGCCTTTTTCTGTTAAGTAAAAAAATATTACTCTCCCTACTGAGAGATGTTTTGCTCCAAAGTCATACACCTTTAAACTGTTGTTGTCTTTATTCCATTAACAGTGCCCCCTGGTATCCAAAGAGCTCACCTACAGTTCACCTGATGTCCACAGTTATTTTGCTCCATTCTATGGGAAAGGTGCCTCTGTCTACAGTTCTTCATAGAATGTGATAGTAACATCTTCATCACGCTGACAGTTGAAAAGTGTATAACTTTTGAATAAAACAGCTGCCAGCTATTGGGTGTATTTAGCCAGAAAAGCCCTACATTATATGTTGTTGTTGTTGTTTTTTTTTTTTTTATAATAAAGGGTTCTCACTCCTTTAAGACTAAATGATTTGGTTAAAATTCCAGGTAATCATTACCAGAACATTATATTTGCTTGGAATTCTTTAATCCACACATCCACTTATAGTCAAAGAACCACAGAGTTCTAAGAGCACAGTGAGAAACACATTTTATTTTGAACATAACTAATTAGCATACAGTGCAAGAAATTAACATCAAGTGCCACACTGTGCTAGCAACACATGTAGCTTAATTTCTCAAAATGCATTTATGTTATAGCTATAGGCAGATTTTAATTATCTGTAAAACAAAATGGACTAGAGTCGCATGTGCACTTTAAGAAATTCCCTGCTTGGTCTCAGGATAGTTAATCAAAGGGTATTATTTTGAATTACTCACCTGTGCTACAGCAGAGAAAGCCTGACTAGTTAGTAGACCCTGAAAAGATGGCTCATGCTCTAATCTAAAAGAATTTGTCCAAGTAAGAAAAAGCTCCTCAATCCCTAGGTGATTATATGGAGCCACTTTTTAAAGACAGTGGAATTTCAGATATTTTGAAAACATTTCTCTTTATGCGCTTTTGAAATGGGTGACTTCCAAGGAGCAATACAATAGTCTGCTAGTGGCATGAAAATTAGAACAAATTATGACAACTTCCTTATGTTTAAAGCCAATGCAGCATGCAATTTCACTGTGCGCAATTCAGAGCGCAACAAAGATGCAGCAGAACAAAGTCAAAAGGTTCACAAGCACAATGGGAAACAGCCAGTATTATATGGCTGATGTTAATGTGGGCTAGTCATCAATCATGTCCCAACCAGCGACAAGCTCACCTGGGGGAAAGTAGGAGAATTCAGTATAATGGGCAAATGCAATATAGCACCACTGCTGCTGCTAGGGCCAGATTTCCCATTAGGCAGCTGCCTAGTGTTCCAGATTTTGAGGGGTGCTCTTACGCTACATTTGCTTGTGAAAATGGATCATTAGAATAACATAGAAATCTTCTTCTTCTGTAACCTTTGTGTTACTGACAACTTCTGTGCAATGACAGGGGCGGCTCTACTTTTTTGGGGCCCTAAGTGGAAAATTGACATGGCCCCCTTTACTCACAAGATGATATTTCTAATAAAACTTTGCCATCTGATTTTGTTTGCATTTAATGGTGGTGCTGTATAAGCACCGTGTGGCCCTGCAACCAAGTGGGGGCCCTATGCAGCAGATAATTCTGCCTATATTGTAGCACCATCACTGTGCGATGATGTGGAAGTTTAAATCTGAGCAGAAAAGCCAATCTATGAGTCTGAGCGAGGCTATGCCACACTGTGTAGCAGGCCAGGTAGTAGAAAGAAAGAAATGATATGCAGGTCCGGCTTTACATCTCAGGAGCCTGTAGGCATAGAAATCTGAAGCGCCCCCCCCCATTGGCCACCTCCACAATGCTCCTAATCTCCACATTGCCCCCATCATCTCCATATTGCCCTCACATTGCCCCATCAGCTCCAACTTGCCCCCATCAGTGCCACATTGCCCCCATCATCTCCATATTGCCCTCACATTGCCTCCACCATCTCCAACTTGCCCCCCCATCAGCTCCACATTTCCCCCACCATCTCCATATTGTCCTCACATTGCCCCCCATCAGCTGAAACTTGCCCCCCATCAGCTCCGTGTTACCCTCACATTGCCAAGGGGGGTTGTCCTTACCCCTAAAATCTCCAGATATCAGCCACAAACTGCAATCCACATAACACAACCAAATGCAGCCTGATTCAGATTAATGGTTTGTATGGATGTTAACAAATTTCAGGTGATTTTAAGTTTAAAGCGGAACTTTCAGTTCATACTTAGTCCCATGCATTCATTAAACTCATGGCAACTAGCTTTGAAAGAGATGTCTTACTGTTAAAAAATAGCCCAGTGTAAAGGAATTGTTCCTGTTTGGAGACCAGAACCCAGGCTACAGCGCAGACATCTTGTCTGTGCGCCTGTGCTGTCAGTCCTGGCAGTGCATAATATGGTTACCGGAAGGGACTGACGGCACAGGCACACGGACCGCAGTAACCTGTCCATCAGTCCCCAAACGGGAGAGATTACTTTACACTCTGTTATTTTTAAAGGTAAAACATCTATTTCCAAGCTAGTCTCCATACATTTAATGAATGCATGGCTACTAAGTATGAACTGAAAGTTCCGCTTTATTAAGTTTTTCTGTTGTGCCTTTCTGTTTGAAGTTTGTTGCTGGTACTCTTTAAATTTTGCCCTTGTACCTTTGTTCAAGAGATAACATTTTTAGTCAGTCCTGGATGTGAGGGCCATGGAGGCAGACATGACAGCTGGTGGCAATTTTTTTTAAACTGAAGCAGGCAGAGTGAGAAGCAAAGCATTGCCCACCCCTCTGATCCTTTAAGGGTCAAGATTACATGTGCAGTGAGTAGAGTCTGAGGACTTGTGGTCCTGCTAGCAACTGTCATGTCTGCCTCCATGGATATCATACCCAAGACTTACTGAAGATTTTATATGTTGAACCAAAGAGGAAGAGAATAATTCATAGGGCCATTAGTATTTTGGCCATAGTAAGGTAATTGTGATTATGAGAAGGTGTTAGTTTGCCTCTAAAACTGCCCTGAAACCCTAGTCTCTTTTGTGATATAACAGATTGTAAAGTGATTAATAATTAGGGAGTCTGTTTCTATACCTTGTCCTTTGAACGTGTGTGTGCGCCTATGATCACTAAACAACCTGGTAGTAAGATGTATCTCAATTGCATAATTACCCCTCCCAGCTGACTCACAGTGCCTTTGTATTATTGACTTTACTTCAGTATATTGCAACTGGATACATCAAAATTAATAGTTAAATGTTGACACTTAACCCTTTGAATGCCAGAGGGGTACGGAACGCATTTCTTTGCAATGCGTTCCGTACTTCTTTGGCACTCAAAGGGTTAAAATTGTTCAAAGCAAGTGATTTTTTTTGTAGATTGTTTGCGTATAAACAATCAATGTGACCATAAATATGTTATGACATATGTGAATGCAAATATTAGTTAAAGGGATAGTAATACTTAAAATGTAAAAAAAATATGTTGTAGGGTTTATCCCCCTGAGTAAAACAAGGGTACTCCCGCTGCTAAAAGATATTTTATAAAAAAAAATTATAATAGCTCAAACTTGAATTTTTAGGTGCAATATCATAGTGACCTGAAAATTTAAAGTGGCGCTGTTGCTACACCATCCTATGGACTGCTCTGGTCTGTAGACCATAAATCTCCATAGGATGGTGTAGCAGCAGCGCCACTGTAAATTTTCAGGCCACTGTGATATTGCACCTAAAAAATTCAAGTTTAAGCTGTTATTTTTTAATAAACTATCTCTCAGCAGTATTGTTTTACTCAGGGGGATAAACCCTACAACATATATTTTTATACATCTTAAGTATTGCTATCCCTTTAAACAATGGGTTCCTTGGTAGTAACATAAATGCTGTATGAAATAAAACTACCTCCCTATTACCTGGTATCCTATAATTACATAAATTATAAAGTCATATATATCTTTAAATAATTCTGTACTCTCAACAAAGCCTGAGAAAATTGTTTCCTTGGTCCAGGAGCCTGAAAATCTGGTTTTAAACTTGCCTTGTAGGATCAGGCATTGGAGGGCTGCAAGACTATTGCAATTGTACAATAGCTATGACAGAAATTGTTCTATAATGTCTTTATTGATTTATAGAGATGAGATACAAATCTATAGAACATCTATGAACAGAAAAAGGGAAGGTTAAACAATTATCTGCTGAAGATTATATTATTCATTAAAGCTTGCACAACCAATAGAAAGCAAACAATGACTCTAACTAAGGAACATAAATATTCATCATAAAATTATGGTGTCTTGTACTACCAAAAGAACTTCAAAAGATGGTGATTGCGACTACATGATATGTACAATTACCTGATCTATTTTTTATATTTAGCAATAGTTACCCTGAACAATAGTTGGAGCACTGAATTAAAGGAAAACTCCAAAGTCACATGTCAAAACAGCACCCATCACCAAGCTGTGAATAATGATCTGTTTAAATTTAGAGTGTGCTAAAAGTGTGTTCTGTCCCATGTCATAAGCTTTGGTTATATTCTCAAGTGTTGCTGCTAATTCACAAATAGTCATTGTTGTACAGGGGTGATTTTCTGCTTAGTTATGCAGAGTCAATAACCCATTCCATTTGTATCTAGTATTACATGAGACCAGCAGAGCAATATATTGCTAAGTGCAACCAGTAATGGATTACACCATTACAGACTGAGGTGACACAGTACCTTTATTTTCAGGAAATCACTCCTGTTGCTATGCTGAGATTGCTGATTCAGGTGTAATTCCTGAGATATTGTAAACCAAGATGGGAACAGCACTGACCTCCCATCACAAACTGGTGGGAGGAATGAGATCATACCAGAGGTACCATCCAGCAGACCACACTACCTGAGCAGAGGCCTATCCAGAGCAATTCCAGAGCTGGAACTACTTACCATGGCAGCCCAACATGGGCGATACAAGGAGAGAGAGACAAACTAAGATGTCTTGAAAAAGTGTGAGATTCCTGATGACTAATGAAGAGTCCAACCACAGCTGAGATATCCTCTTCAAATGTGAACTGTACTAACGGTATGACCAGCAGAGAGTTTTAGCAACAGTGACTGTTACTGTTATTTAAGACAATTAAACCTTCTGAATGTAAAATTATAGGAGATATTCAGGTCGAGCACATAGTTGTATATATCTTAGGTATACAACTGTACGTTAATGGAAAATAAGATAACAGTACATTGAAATAATATAATATATATTCTCACCAGCCGACTGAATGTCCACTAGGTAACTTCACATGGTCCAGGATTGTGGACTGGAACACCTCCGGTTCTCCATATAGCAGTCGCTTGTATCGATGTTGGTACACTTGTGCCATCTGGTAAAGGATACGAATCTGTGAGAAAATGCTATAGAATACAAGAAGGTATGGAGTTGTGGAGTATATAAAAAACATATGATTTATTATCAAAACATATATCATTAACACCCTTGACCAGTTTCAGCATAAAAAACGCCATTTTCAAAAGGGGAAGGGACAATCCTGGACCATGTGAAGGTACCTGGAGGACATTCTGTCTGCTGTTGAGAATATATATTATATTAATCCAATGAACTGTTGTCTTATATGCAATTAACATACAGGTGTATACCTAATAAAGATACAACTATGTGCCCGACCTGAATATCTCCTGTAATTTTACATTCAGGAGTGTTATCCATATTGGATATCGGTACAGGTCTGGAGTAGTGTGATTTTTTTTACATTGTGGCTCTGTGAAATATATTTTTTACTAGACAATTAATCCTTGCATTTTTTAGACCGCTGATGACTCCTGAGAGATTGTGAACCAAGATGGGAAATTTCATAATCCTTCTGTCACATTTTCTCAAATGTATGTATTTATTGTTCTCAAAATTTTCAGAGGAAGGATGCATTACTAGTGGAGTATGTTAGGGATCAGTGCTAGTGACTGTTCTATTTAATAACTTTATTAGTGATATTACTGGTGGGCTTCTAGGGAAGGTGTTTCCATTTTTACTGATGACACTAAGATCTTTAGCAGATTGACTTTCATGGGAGGTTAAATCCAAAAAGAAGTGATTTAAAAAGTTAGAGGAATGGGCAAAAGCATGGGATTTAAAATTTAATGCCAGAAAATTCTAAATAATGCTTACAGGATAAAAAATAAACAAAAACAAAGGCAGAATATAGATTTAATGGTACACTACTGATAACAACTGCAGAGGAAATGGACTTGGGAGTAGTTTTATCTGTTGAATTAAAGGTAGACAAGCAGTTCAGCAATGTCCAGATGAAAGCTAACAGGATACTAAGTTGTATAGGAAGAGGTATTATCAGTTGAAAAAGAGAGGTCCGAATGCCACTTTGCAGATCACTAGTTCAGCCTCGCCTGGAATACGGCATACAGATTTGGAGCCCATAACTTCAGGAGGAAATAATTAAATAAGAGATTAGTCAAAAAAGGGTTACTAAAACGGACATGGGCTAAATGTCAAAACATAGCAGGAAAGACTTCATATCTCCCAAAACTTAAAATGCACAGCTTGGAGTATAGAAGGAAGAGGGGTGATAAGAATGAAACCTTCACATTTATTAAAGGATTTAATACGTTCAGATGAAATTTATTTTTTAGAATAAAATGAACGCTAATACAAGAGGACATGTCCTAAAATTGGAGGGAGGAAAAATAAGAGGAAATGGGGAAAAAACTACTACTGAAAGGGCAACAGATACTGGAATAACCTCCCAGCACAGGTGGTTGGGGAATAAACAGTAAATTAATTTAAGAACTCTTGGGATTGCTTTATGGCTATTCAAAGAATAAAAGAGAAATAAAAAAGTGCACAATGTATGTAGTGCAGCAAGGAATGAGGGACAAATCCCCATATTAAAAAACAAAAGAAAGTAAACAGAAGTCATAACTGCAATCCTTCATATAAACTGCTTGAATGTGATCCTATGTATAGGATACCTTACTGTACAGAAACCCATGTGTTGAAGGTTGAGGTTTTAGTTGCATAGTTTGGCCAAAATATGCTTACATTTGCCTTCCTCTCCAAGGCACCACATTTTACCCTGCCATATGGCTCACAAAATACTTTGTATTTAAAGTTCTTAATAGTGACTCTATGGCTTACAATGACCTGTCTTTTGAGTGACCTCAAATCATAGCGCCAGCAAAGATGGATAAGTCTGAGGCTTAGAGGGTTAACCCATACATACCATATACTTAACCATATTTGTAGAGCTATTCACACACTAAAAGGTAAATATATTTTTGTACCACTTAGCCAACTACAAAGTGACACCTCTGCTAGAGCCTAAGAAATAAATTATACTGATAAGGGAGATAAGAATTTTATTGTCAGAGGAGTGTAAATGTAAAAACAGTTTGTATGAGTATATAACCTGTCATGCATTTTGTGTTCAGCCTTCATTCTGAATATGTCTGAAGAAGAGACCTAAAGTGCCTTGAAAGCTTGCATCCTAATGCCACTTAGTTAGCCAATAAAGGTATCACTTTTACCCTACCAGTGTCCATTGTGAAAATCCCTCTAAGGGGAAAAGTACAAAGAAACAGAGTTCAAAAAGCCTACAGGAATATAAAAGTTGGGGGGGGAGAAGTGGTGGGAGATACTGATGATGACCTAATTACTGATGATGATGTTGAACTAGAATATACCCCTCCAACATCCTCCTCTTCTTCGGATACAGATCAAGTTGAGAGTGAGAGAGATGATGACATGGCCAGAAAATTAGCTGAAAGGCAAAGGCTCAGTCTTTCACCACTGAAAAGGAGCACTGTGCCTGTTTATAAACTGTTTGCATTCTAACTAACACAACATTGTGCTGCTTTTACTGGCCAAGTAAAGATGCCCAAAATTACACAATCATCCTGTCAGTCATCATCACCATTGTCCCCGCTTCCAACCCCACACAGCCATACTAGTGTTGAGTAACCAGCAGCAACACAACATCCAACACCTTAGCTATGATGAGTCCCTCTGTTGCTGTTGGAAGTGCAGCACCTTTGAAACGTAGTAGTTCAAATGCAGCAAAATCTATCCCCAGTAGTAGTAGTGGTAGCCTCTTAGGAACTCCTCCTCCTATAACATCCAAATCCAATCCAAAAGCTAAACATGTTGCTATCTGTTGTCTGTGTAAGAAGCACATGAGCAGAAGGAAAAAAAAGGCCACACCTAGGCACCTCCTCATTGAGATTGCACCTGAATCACAACCACAGGTCTGATTGGGAGACACACCATCAACATGTCAGAGCTGCCACAACTAGCAGCAGCAGAAGCACTCCTAAAAGTCCCTGGGACTTTGGGGCACATAATAGAAGTAGTGATGTTGAGTGTGTCAATATTTTGTTCACTTGAAAAAACACCTATGGTGCTCGCTGCAGAGGAGTATGACTGAGTTTGTTGTAGAAGATGACAAGAGTCAAAGTGTGCCCACTCATGCCACTGCCAAACCCCCACAAACTTTACAAGTCATGCTGTTAAAGCAATAAAGTTACACTGTTCTTCTGCCATGTCTGCCATCACACACTTACAGAGTTCTTGTTAAGAAGCGAAAAACGTCATATAATAATCCCATAGTATGTCTGTGGAATGACAAAGTTGCCAGGATGTTGGCAGTTGGCATCATGCATTATTTTTTGTAAAAAAACAAAGTTTAGAAGAATTGATGTCATGTGTTGCACCATGCTGGCATATCCCAGGCCACAGTTATTTTTCAAGGATGGCTGCACCAATTAACCAACATCTAATACTATATGAGCATCTGGTAGCAGAATTGGACAAAACCCCATTGCGTGCAAACCCACAGCACATATACTATTAACAACAGCACCAGGAAAGAGGAGGATGGAATTTAAGGGTTTCTACCACCTACCACTGTTGGGACCACCGCTATGACCACTGATTAATGTTGTACAATAATCTGAGAATAATGTAATCTTAAATTAGACTCAGAGATAAAGCAAATAACTGTCTAGCTTTCAGCCCTGTGAATCATGATGATATATGTACATATTGATCACGCTACACCAGTCCACAACCACCATACACATTTTCCACATTCAGTGCCTTTACAGAAAGCAAGGCTTGAAAATATGATTGCGAACTTCAAACAAGGCTATCACTGAAAAAAAATTGTTTTCAGGCTTCAGGCTTGCAAACACAAGCCCTGAAAAAAATTTAATGCCTTGTTGGATTAGTTCCAGCATTGCTAGATGGTATGGTTGCAAATGGCACTTGTGACTTTCTGGCCTTTAGTACTGCTGTAATTGCTGCTGCTGAGTCATCTAAGTAGCAGGAGTATTAGGCTGAAGTATGGAACTGGGATCATCATCAGTACTGATATAAGACAGGCAGTGGTACAATAATGCTTTTACTTGACAGTAACACCACAACAAGCCCCGACACCAATTGAGGTGGATCTAGTGAAAATAAGTTGGCCAATAATGCATCTCCTCCTTCACCTCCTATAAAATCATGGGTGTGGTGGAATACTATTTTTTCCCTTGTGAGCAGAAAGAAACTGCCTTTCATCAGCAACTGCAATTTGCAAAGTCTGTGCAAGAAAACATTGTCAGATAACAACTGACTCATCTGCACTCATATTAAGCAACAAGAACAACTGCAACTAAACACATTAGGACAGCAATGTAAAAATCATCTCCCAAGAAACCAAGTACTGCTGTCAGTATGGCCTTTGTCCATTCCGCTAAGGAAACATGATGTCACCAGCTTACCGTATTCACAGGATGGTATGACTGCAGATGCTTCCTCATACCCTGCATTAGATTGCTCTCTACTGTATTGCCATGCGTGGTCAGTTTATCACACAATGTGCAACTGATGGACACAAACTGCCAGATCCTCACATTCACAGACTCACTATCAGCTGGTGGTGGAGGTAACAGAGTCAAAGTTGGTAAGCCAGAAAAGGAGGTAGAGGACCCTGAGGGGCGGTGGCTCGCTCAAGCGCCGCAGGGTGTACCTCTTTCCGAGTGGGCACATCCTCTGGCAGCAAGCTGGCCACATCCTTCCTCTTGGTGGCTCAGCCACATTCTGTCTCGCAGCTCCAGCCGCTTCCCTATAGATGGCTCAGCTGTTGCCGGGTAGTGTCATATGGGCGCAAGTCCAGGGAGATGGACGTGTGCTCCATTTAAAGGGGCAGTCACCCACTCCTGACTCCTCTTCCTGGAGGGCAGGCATTTATATACTGTCTGGACACAGGGCTCAGTTGCCCTTTCGTTGGTGTCCAGTGCAGTTCCTAGCATTTGTTCCTGTGTATTACCTGGCTTGTCTGACTACCTATTCAGTGTATGACCCTTGGCCTGTCTGACTACCCTTTCTGGTGCTGACCTGTGGCTCTGTCTGACTATCCACTCCGTGTATGACCTTGGCATAGTCTGATAACCATTCTGGTGCAGACCTGCAGCTCTGGCTGACTACCCGTTGAGTATTGACCCTTGGCTTGTCTGGCTATCCATTCTGGTGCCGATCTGTGGCTCTATCTGACTATTCTCAGTATTTCCTCCGTTAGTCCATTGAGTATTGACCCTTGGCTTGTCTGGCTATCCATTCTGGTGCTGATCTGTGGCTCTATCTGACTATTCTCAGTATTTCCTCCGTTAGTCTGATATCCATTCTGGTGTGGGCCTGTGGCTCTGGCAGACTCATTCCTGGTTGCCTTCCGAGCATTTGGGGTACCTTCAGGTGAGGATCTGAGGCTCAGATATCTCTCTCCATGTTTTGTTAGTCTGTGCAGGTGCGGACCTACGGTGGCCTACCATTCCCTATCTGGGGTCTATGTACAGCATCACACTGAAGTATTCGCCTATCCACAAGTGTTGCTTGCACTGTTGTGTGTTGCTCATACTGTATAAATATTGTCGTTACCATTTCATTGTCTGTTTTCAATAAAATTGTGTTACCTAACAGTACCTGTCCAGATCTCATTTGTACAAACAGTGACACTGAGAAAATGGGTATATTTTACTGCACCCTGACCATAGCACAAGAAGATGATGATGATGCAGATGTTACACTTGTCATCAAACTTCCAGGCTTGGTTTCTCTTGTCTTCCTCTGGGATTTTCACACCCATTTTTTGTGCCCTTGGAAAGGGACAGGGGGCACAGTGACAGTGTCTCTGAATTTCTTTTTTGGGAATCTGGCTTGCAGATTCTTAGCATACACATTGTGGTGTCTATGTTGCATGTGCCATATGACAGTAGATATACCAAGGTGTGCCCCCTCCGTTCCCCTTTTCACTACCATATCACACAGAGTGCTCAGTGGAGGTACTGATGACTGCACTGTGCCTGCCCCAAGGGGAAATATTCCCATACCCATGATTTCAGTGAGGGGAGAGTTGGAACAGAATGGCCTTCTTCTCCAGAATCACCTTCATTGGCTTGGGGAGTTGATGTTGCTGCTGCCTCAGCATCATCACTAGAGCTAGGACCAGGCATACTGATGGCAAGTGGAGCCTATCCTAGTCCTACAACACTACTTAAAGAACCTAGGGGGAGATGTATAAAACTGGAGTTATAAAGAAAGTGTCTGTAAAATTGTCTCCAAGTGACATACAGTAAGTATATGTATAAATATCTAACAACATTTTGCTAAATGCTAACTCCAGTTAACTGACTTTTTTGAAAAGCAGAGTAGAAATGGTCTTGGCCAAATAAGAATTGTGTCCCAGTGTATTTATAAAGAAATTTGCTAATTGTGACAAAAATAAAGGCAGTTTTAGGGATTAAATCATAACGCCAGGTAACACCTGTTCTTATTGGAACCATATAATACCTCTATGTGTGTGAAAATATATTCGCAGGTGCGAATATCCGCAGAATATTCTCAGACAGACATATTTATAAACATGACTTTACTTCTTTATAAATATGACCAGTTGTGTAACCTAAGAAGGCTTTTTATACATCACCCCCAAGTCCCATGGTGGCCCCAGTGGTCTCTGGTACACTAGCCTTCTCATCATCATCATCATCCTGCTGCTGTGACATGTTTGTCTGCCTCTGATGAATCAGCAGCAGGAATTACAGCAGATGCAAACTGCACAATGTCACTGTTGATGGTGGCAATGATGCCCATCCACATTTGCATCTCTCTCCATTCTTTATTGCTTTCTGCCAAAACACTCTCATACTCTCCTCCATACCAGCTACTCCACCATCACCCTCGCTCTCATTTCCACCATCACCAATCCTTTGCTGCTCTTTGGGACTGGTTGGGGATGACAAGTGTGACAGGTGGTCCCCTGCTTTCATACTTTCCATCTCTTCACAAGAAGACACACTGGCAGCATTAGCAGCAAACACAGGCAGCTTATGAGTGATTCTGCTCAATAGCTAGCCAGGTCCACCTTCTTCATAATACTTCTCCAGATGGTCAATGTCAGGGGATTGGGAATCAGTGGGTCAGGGATATCTGGTTGCAGTTTACTGCTGATGTTACTAACTTCCTCCTCCCCCTCTGTATCAGCAGTATCAGGGTCCATCCAGCTTTCCTGCTGAATATAATGCTAGCCAGCACTTAAAGGGATAGTAATGCTTAATTATTACTAATCCCTATATTAAAGTAATATTGAAAATAAATGTATTGCCCCCGGTGTCATCTCTAAAACCTTTATGGTTTGAGAGATAATCGCCCCTAAAGTTGCCCTCTCCCTCCCCCTTCCCCGAAGTCAGCGTTCTAGCTGACTGCAGAGAAGCCTGTCGTATGACGGTCAGGCGGTTCTGCAGCACAGCCAAGATCGCGTTAATAAAACAGAATTCTTTCACTAAAACAGTCTTCTATGTGTGCTTGGTTTGCAAGCACACGTAGAAGACCGTTTTAGTGAATTTTTTTTTTTTATTAACGAGATTGTGGCTCTGCTGCAGAGCCGCCTGATGATCATAAAACCGGATATCCCTTCAGTCAGCTACAACGCTGACTTCGGGGAAGGGGGAGGGAGAGGGCAACTTTAGGAGCGATCATCTCTTAAATCATAAAGGTTTGAGAGATGACACTGGGGGCAATACATTTATTTTCAATATTACTTTAATATAGGGATTTGTAATAATTAAGTATTACTATCTGTTTAAAACTATTTTTATTTTAACTTTTGTTATATTTTTTCTCCCCCTGCCTTATTCCATTCATTTTGTCTCCTAAACTGCACCACTTTGCATTCAGGGAATTTTCTGGATTTGGAGGTGTGAAATTATACCACTATTGGAAAACATAGGTGGGAGAAATCATGTTTTTTTTGTGAAAATTCCCATGGGAACAAAACTGAACTTTTCACCCACCCCTAAGCAGGAACTATAAGAAACAAACTAATACGGAAAAGGTGACAGATAAATAGAATAGCCTACCAGTAGATGTGGTTGAGGCTAAAACAGTAGATTAAGAGCTCTTAGGATCGATATATGTTTATTCTAAGAATAAAAGAAAAGAAAATCTCACAGAACCAGACACTATAATATAGATATACAAAAAGTGACCTAAGTAGACAATGTAGGAACTACAGCAAGGAATAAGGAGCTCTTCCACAAATTTCGAGAGGCTAATGATAATAAACCTCCATAGGAACTTTTATCAGGTTTGGTGATACACTGTTGCACTACCCCTGCAGCAGAAAAGCCTGCCTCAACTTGCAGCCTGAAGAGCAGTCAGTACTGCAGGGATAGTGCAACATTGTACAATTTTCCCTATTTACACCTTGGGTGATTGAAAGCTCTCTAGAAACAGAAATTCACTGATCTCCTGTCAGAAATATAAACGTAAAAAAAATAGGTGTAGATGGAAAACAAATTGTAAAAGTATAGTCAGACAACATATTATGTATTTGTAGAATATGAAAATTCAAAAAGGAGGTTGACTATCACTTTAAAATTGGACTTAATATCTATATTGCTAAAGAGGTCTTCAGTTAATTGCTTTACAGTGTGTTGGACACCTGTCTAGCATTCACCACTTTTCTTTAGTGCATGAGCTTCAGGGAGTGCACCCAGCCCAGTCTGACTGGAGACTGAACAGCAGACAGCCTACAGGCATAGTCTGCTGTGGGGAACAGAAGATGAACATGCATGTGACATTTGTGTATGTAGAATAAGCTAGAGCCATATAAATAAATGATAGTGATGATGATAATAAGAATATATAATCCTAGTTAGGTAATGGGTCCCTAAGATGATTTGCCTTGTGAAGCTCTATATCCTTCCACTACTACAACAAATAATCCCCCTTTCCAAACAAAAACTGCTTCCAGCTAAATTATTTATTACTCAGATGTGGTGCCTTGGCTCTTTAATTAGAGTTGCATTATTTTTCATTGTAGGAAATGGAAGTGCGTTGTTTTATTTTGTATAAAGAGTGAGATACTCATAATTAGAGAGGATGGCTCAGACCTTTAGGGGTCATCATAACTCTGGTTTGAACTGCTTACAACACATAAGCTAATATATTAAGAAAACAGGAGCAAGTCTGAGGCACACTAACAGTGTCATAGGGGACAAATAAAATCTCTCTAATTTACCATTGATTTAAATGTCGTTTTGAATCCACTGAGTGTTAGAGAGGTCTCCAATATATTGCAGATAAATAAATTAGAGGCCTCTAAAATTCAAGGACATAAAATACTCACTTATATTAGTGGGAAATTTCATTTGTCACCTATTATGCATTGGATTTGTGGTAAATTTGCCCCAAGTCTGTTCTTAGTACACTGGTTTTACACTCTTTATCTAAGGCAACATTTTACTCTACAGGTGTTTGGGAATTCAGTTCCCTTCATCACAAAGTTGCTAGTAGTTGATGGGATTTGTAATACCCTAAAAGATGGAGAGACAGAGGTTGCCCACAAATGATCTAGTCCCAGTTATTTAAGGGTTTCTCTGGGGAAAATCCAAGCTAGAAGAGGAATTGTAGGTATAGTAATGGGTGAAACACTCAAACAAATAGTTGCTGATGTCCACATAATAAAGTTTTATTACTTTGTCAGTACTGGCAAAGCTAATGATAATCTCTTGGAAATAAACATAATCACAATCTCTTCATCATCCTGTGCTTACTGAATCTTTCTGAAGAAACATCATATAAATGTTATGTTCATTCTCGTATAGAAGTGGCCCATGTTATTTACATTTTCCATGGCTTCTTATTCACGATGTGGTTCATGATTACTGAAAATCGACCACAGTGGTAAATGGCTTCATGATTCATTGTCATATTTAAAGAGAAAGTTCCATTTTATTTCAACTTCATATATTTTGCAAAAACACAATAGGTAAAGTCAAACCGCCTATACATTTTATTATTTTTTTAATCTTCATCTATTTATCTAACACTATTATGTACCTGACAGGGATCTAGCTTTCTCCAGAGAGCTTTATAGTCAGGAACTGTGAAAGCTGAGATAATTACACAATACTGCAATCTCTCTGCTGCTCTGAATTCTCTGTGTGCTGTAGAGACAAGCTTTTCTACATTGTTTCACTATATACATTGTGCCTTTTATACATTTTTGCTTTTACAGTGCCACACTGGAAACACAAGACAGCTCCCAGTCAGGGACATAAAACTGTAAAATAAATATATATATATATATATATATATATATATATATATATATATATACATATATATATATATATATATATATATATATATATATATAATAAATATATATATATATATATATATATATATATAATAAATATATATATATATATATATATATTTGCCAAAATAAGTTGGATCTGTCCCTTTAAAGTACACCTGTCACCCTAAAATTAAAGTTAATTATTTTTAAGAGAATTAATAATTGCCTTTGTGTTGTATTAGCCATGTGTTTTCATTTAGACAATTTCAGAGGAATTAACCTTTATTTTTGGTGGCAATGTGGTATTTTATAATAATATGCTTTTGTGTTGGATCTATATGACAAAACACTATGAATAAATCTAGACAGAGCCCACAAACTGGGTGACATGTGTGATAGTAAAGAGAGAAATAAGCTGGCCTCAACCATAACTACCATTATAAAAACAATTATAACATACTGTACAGGGAATTATCATAAAGTGCTACACTGTGTGCAAGTTCTGGGATTCATACTGTATCTTTATAATAAATTATGTATAAATATGTATAGCTTGAGTTTAGTCGTTTTGCTGCAAACGTGGAGCTGTTGCTACATCCATCTATGGAAAACATGTGTTTTGTGATATTCAACTGTGCATCTGCAACAGCACCACCTGCCTACTAAAAAGTCTTAACACTTTGAGTGCCAGAGTGCGTTGCAATGCATTGGATAACTCTCTGGCACTCAAAGGGTTAAACTCAGACTTTCAACATAAAACGCAGCTTTGCTCTGTTATGACTTTTAACTGCATCTCCTCCCATCAGTAGCTGTTCCCGTGTTAGCAGTAAATTCCTTAGAATATAAATATTTTCATAATAAGACTTTACTGTGCCTTTAAATGTTATTTTAATAGCTAATAACTTTGTAAGGGAGTCACTAATAAAGCTGAATGTGGATTTAAGGTCTCAGTCCTAATACCTACAAAATTGTGAAATGTCCTAAAAAGCTAGTCAATAGATTTTTTTGTATGAAAGATGTTAAAAATTAGATTTTCAGTGTTTTTTGGTGAAAGAACATTTTTTTTTCATCAGACCTATAGCAAAATCTTTAGAACTGCTTGGCTATGAATTCCCAGTGTATAAGCTAATAGACCCTTTTCTTTAAAGAGCTAGAAAAGGATGCTCCCCATTCCTGAGAAATTAGATCCCAGTCTTATTGAATACATTATATATTTAATTGAATATTGAGGCTAATCCATTACACTGTGTCCAAACCCTATACTACCCAACGTCCCAGTATAGAATGGTGCTATACAAGGTACACAGTGGTGTAAAACAGATGTATTTGTTTTTTCCGCTAATGTACAAATTGTTATAACATGTTACATATTATATATGAATTTAAACTATTGTTAAAGTATTAATCTTGGTGATGCCATTAATTATGTCATATGTGATGTCACATTATATCATCCACAAAGCAGAAAGGAGGTGATAATGTTCATACTATCTTAACATTGCGTTTCTCAGATTTGTGTGCTTGAGTGTGCAATGCATTGAGTACCCCTCTGGCACTCAAAGGGTTAACACCGGCTCAACAAAAGTTTTTCTTTTGCCATTGAATAGTCTCATTATGGCAGCCAAACAGTTGCAGAAAAGAATTGTTCACAGTGATCCACTATGCTGTCTTGTAACAAATGCAATTGGAAGGATTCAGAATCCCTGCACCCATTAACAGATTAATTTTCAAGTTACAGTAGAACATGCAAACAATACAACAACATGAATCCTTGAGCAATGGAGAATAACAGGGCTGGGTTCTCAGTATACCGCAAACTGGCACAGGAAAATCATGAAGCTTCTCAGTACTGACTGATTAATGGCTAATGTCTGATGATAGAAATGTTAAGCTGTGGTAGGACTATGGCTCAGAGACAGAGAGTGGGTGCTGCCAGCTCTACTGTCAGTAAACTGTCAACATGAGTCATCTCAACCCAAGTCCAGATTTCCATATAGGCAGAGTAGACAGTTATCAAGAGCACCAGAGACTGAGGTGCACTTTATTTGTGAAGGCCCTGCCCAAATTCTGAGTTGTGGGTGTGGTCAGAACAGTCTCCAGGCACCTTGCACAAAACACATACTTCTTGGCTTTTATTAGCTGGTTTATTTACCAGTTAATAAAATACCTTTAGTGAACATTATTTAACCACTTGGATGCTGGAGGGGTCTGCAGTGCATTTTGAAATACTGTGTTGGAGATCTTTGTACCAGATAAGTGGGTTAACATGTTTGTTTTGTGCTTTTTTTGTTGCAGTAGAAGGGATATATTTTCAAAAGAAAAGTAGATTTCTGATTGGGGGTTTTGGGGGAAGATCAACTGGGTACTTCCCTGTTATCCGGAACCATTTTCAAAACAAATTCCTGGTTTAAAACCCCTATATGAATAAATGAGAATTTGGTGGACTGTTACTTGTTCCCTCATTGTTTTTTTTTAGAATTGCTACATTTCTTTGATTTTTTTTGTCTCTAAAGACAGAGATTTTCCATTAAATGTAGAAATATCTGCATTTTCTTTAGGGTTTGTGTCATTCTTGCTAACTTGTGTCACTGTTGCTGATTTGTATAAATCCCTATTTATTTAAAAGAGATATTTAACCTTTGAATGCTAGAGAGGTCTCCAGTGCACTGAATGTACTAGAAATCTCTTTAAAGTTCAAAGGGTTAAAACATCCATTTACATCAATTGGTATGTTTTATTTCTTCCCTATAGTGCAGTTGATACCCAGAATTCTCCAGAATGCAACCAGTTTATTATTTGCACTAGGCAACAGTGAATGAGGCTAGGGTGGAGTTAAAGGGATAGCAATACTTAAAATGTAAAAAAATATATGTTGTAGGGTTTATCCCCCTGAGTAATACAAGGGTACTCCCACTGCTGAAAGGTGTTTTATTCAAAAATTATAATAGCTTAAACTTGAATTTTTTAGGTGCAATATCAAAGTGGCCTGAAAATTTACAGTGGCGCTGTTGCTACACCATCCTATGGTCTGCTCTGGTCTGTAGACCATAAATCTCCATAGGATGGTGTAGCAACAGCGCCACTGTAAATTTTCAGGCCACTGTGATATTGCACCTAAAAAATTCAACTTTGAGCTATTATAATTTTTTAATATAATATCGCTGAGCAGTGGGAGAGTACCCTTGATTATTCGGGGACATACACCCTACAACATAATTTTTTTACATCTTAAGCAATACTATCCCTTTAAGTAAGAAGTGGGGTTATAGCTATGGATGAGGCTAAGGGCGTCATGGGTGCATTCAAGAATCAGAAATCTGGATTGGTCCTTGATTTTATCTTGCAGCCTTTGGTATTATTTGGCTATTTACGTCTACAGATCACAGCTTAAAATGTGTTTAACAGAATAATTTGACCTAGGTAGGTGTCCTTTATACAGCAGTCAGTTATATCTATAAACTTTTTTCCCCCAATCCCTGTTGAGGTCTATTGCTACCTACTGTCAAGTTACAACATGATAAAAACAACTGATCCATACAAGCCTTTCACGCTATTAAAGCCTACTGCTGTGCAGAACTTTCCACCATGAAAAGAAATCAGCAGAAAACAGCAGAAGGACCTGAACTACCAACAACTCCTATTCCACAGAAAAAAAGCACAAAAGTCTATGTTTGTGGAAGAGTGAGTGTAATGACATGTACATGATGACGTATGCATGTGCATGTCATGATATCATCAAGAGAATGCGGGAACATGTTGAGAGAACATGTTGCTGGAAGATGTTGCACCTTCCCGACATAAGGTTTACCATTTACCTTATGGCGTGCCTTGAGAGACCTCTGTTTACATGAATCCGCTGATTGGCAGACAGTCTACTAAGGATTAGAAACAGCTGTTTCATGTAAATATACAAACCGAAGAGAAGCTGATATAATGAACTTTTTCTCAGCCAATTTTCTCAGTTTCTATATCAACTGTGTAGATGGGTAAAGTATTCTTTTTGCAGTGCACATCCCTGCGGCACTCATAGGGTTATAGGGTCATAGGGTTAAAGAAGGGCAGCTGCTTTCTCTGCTATCCAGTAGAGACAGCAAACTGTCCTCTGGTGCCACAGAAAGCCCAATCTCAGTTTCATTAGCCATAGGTTGGAGATGTTGGGACTGTGAACTCAAACAGCTATTGGATTTTAGTGTCTCTGGTAAAATGCAATATTACAATATAAACAAACACACAGGACTATAACAATGGCTCATTACGCTGCATTTCAATATGCAAAAAAGCAATTGCATATTGTGAAATTCCAAACTTGATGAAGGCTTGGTCAAAGCATGGCAATGTTGGCATATTTGTGGAATATTCACATGAATATGATGGTGAAGTCATCTCAGCGCATATGTCAAGATGTAAAATGAACCTTAGTGCTTCTTCCCCTTGGTGCTAATTGAGTTATGTTTGATCATCCCTGCAGGTTCAA
Organism: Rhinophrynus dorsalis; assembly: GCA_037306005.1. NCBI lineage: Eukaryota > Metazoa > Chordata > Amphibia > Anura > Rhinophrynidae > Rhinophrynus > Rhinophrynus dorsalis. The sequence goes on along the minus strand of CM074720.1, from coordinate 240,985,549 downwards.
AATTAACAACTGAGCTAATCTTAAATGCTCAACCAATCACAGTTTAGCTCATTTTGATTTCCTGCTTTAAAAGCCAGCCAATCACTTGCTGAGAATATTTCAACCTATTATGGAATAAGGGCCATATGTCCAAAAGAAATGTGGAAGAATTCTGGACAAAATAATTGCACCATAGTATTATTTTAGTTTTTCACTATAGTGCAGCTGGTTTGCCTCTGAACTCCTCCAGTTTTATATTGAACATACAGCTCTATTTCTTGAACTTACTACTCCAATTAGATTTTTTTTCTCAGTGGAACAAATAGTGCTGGCAGTTAACTGATAGTATATTTATATGCTTTTACAATGACTTCCAGTTACATAGTTATATAGTTTATTAATGGAAGTCATAGTGGAAACAAAGGACAAATGAAAAAACTCTTAGACAGAGGTCCTATGATCACTCAATGAGGAATACAAAATTGCAATACAATTTTAGAAAACCATAACAAATAATAATGCTAAAAAAATCTATGTATAATAAAAATGAATAAACAAGACAGGACGCTGCAAACGTTACAGAAGTATAAACCTATAAACAGGCCTAAAACAATATCGACTGGGCACTATATGTTATGCTAGGTTGCTAAACCGGAGGCAATGTAGAGAGAAAATAGTCTACAAAAAGTCTCTGCATACAAAGTCTTTAAGTAAAAATAATTCCAAATATATGAATGTAGGGAAGTTAAAACACTACCTATCTGATGAAAGTGAGATGTAGATGAAAGTGAAATTTGTAGATCAGGGGTCACCAACAAGCTACTGGTAGCTCTTCAACTAACAATGAGTAGCTCTGTCCACTCCAATCAGGCATCAAGCTATCTGGCCAGCCAGAGACAGTTCCATTGGTTGAAACATGCTCCTTGACTGGCTACAGCCAATCTGAGAGCAGCCTTCATTAACAGTATAATGCAGTGCGCAAACAGAGCTGATAGTAATGGGGAGGTTGCCTCACTACATTTTCACAGTTTTCCTGTTCCACGTTGTTGTCATTGCTGCTGAACAACAGCCTGTTTACAGATTAATCTGTATTATTTGTCAAAATGGCATATAGCAAGAGTTGTGGGCAGTATGTGGTGTTACAGGGGTAGAGAAAATACATGGGCACATTGTCACTCCATATTCACGCATCCATTTTAAAGTGGAACTTTCAGCTTTTACTAAGTTGCCATGCATTCATTAAGCGCATGGCGACTAGCTTGGAAATCCACAACTTACCTTTAAAAAATCGCAGATTCTAAAGAAATATTTGCCGTTTGGAGACTGACAGGCAGGCTAGTGTGGTCTGTGCACCTGTGCCGTCAGTGTCTTCCGGTTACCTTGCGGCACACTGCAGTGCTACTCAGTGGAGACGGGACTGACAGCACAGGCACGAGGACAAGATGTCTGCACTGTAGCCTGGGTTCCGTTCTCCAAACAGCAAAGATTTCTTTCGAATCTGCTATTTTTTAAAGGTAAGACATGGATTTCCAAGCAAGTCGCAACGCGCTTAATGAATGCATGGCGACTTAGTAATAGCTTTAAGTTCTGCTTTAACAATGATTGCCAGCTGTCCACTATTTTCATTAAATGGTTTAAAAAAACAATCTAATAACAATAAACATGCACAGGAATATTGGATAGTGTCCGTATGGATGAGAAGGCAGTGTCAATTAGAAAATTTGTGGTTCACTGGAAAGCCACAAACATTTCCTTGTATAGTGAATATGGATTTCTTCTGCTAATAATTATATGTCTTATTACAGAATTGTATCGCCTTGAGCTTTTAAGGAGGTCACTTGTTTCCAGTGCAGCACTTTGTTATTGGGAAAAAAGGAAAGCAGCAAAGAGTTGGTAAGAACAGCTTTGAAGATGGTTTGATACGTACAGCTATGAATGCACACAGTTCTAAAAGTAGCTCTCATTAAGGAAACGTTTGGCAATGCCTGTTGTAGATGAAAATGTAGGATGATATTGATGAAGATGATCAATTGAAGATTAGATGGTATGTATGAGTCTTATTCAATGAAAATTAATTCCAATTACTCAGATACCTTCTCTCTGTTCAGCAATAAAAGCAAGTGGCCTTGTCCACTTAGAAGGTAAAAGTTGGTAATTAGTTCATTGCTTTTACCCCACTGTATACTGTATACAAGGTTCAATAAAAATGTATGCTTATCCAAACTTTCACCTTAGAAGCTTAAATGGATAAAGATAAATAATTAAATATTTTCCCTGTGAATTACTTCATAGGGAGTTCTGCATAGATTTTCAGCACTAAAATCTGAATTTGGATCTCCCTACTGCTTAGTATGCATTTGACACTGTGGCTTCACACCTTTAAAGTGATATTAATATTTCATATTAAAAGCAGCTCTAATTAATCATCATAGTATTTGGACTTTGGAGAGTGTTATTTCAATTCTGTCAGAGTTGTAGTTCAAGAGTAATTCAATGGCAAAGTGTCCCCCTCCTACCCCTTTTACTGATGTAACACTGCTCAGCCAGATCAGACGGGAGGTGCCCAGGTAGATTGCAGAGAGGAACAATCTTCAATTAAGATAAGGGAAAAAGCTGAAAAACTTGTCAAGGGGGGGCAGGGCTTTCATTGTTCTAATAGAAAGAAGCTTGTCCCCTGCTGTTATCTGTCTGGTCTATGGACTGCATTCCACATCTGAGAAGAGATGGCTTACACTAGGTAAAAGGGGCGGGAGGGAGAAACTTTGCTTGTGAATATCTCTTAAACCATAAAGGTTTGAGAGATAAACTTATATTGTTCTTCATGTTTTTTTAATGCCTACAAAATAAAATAAAGATAAAATGAAGTATTACTATCCCTTTAAAACCCTTGTGCAAGGACACTTCTGAGTTCCATCCGGCCTTTGAATTACCCACCTTGAACTATGGGTAAATTCGTTCACAGTGAAATTTGTACTGACATTGATACCTATTGTTTCTGTTTGTTATCTAATTAGACTGGACAGGGAACAGCTTTTCATTATTGTACTGCCCCTGTATTGATTTGATTTGTACTTGATCCCTGTATTCTACACTTGTTTAACTATTACAACATCCAGTGGTTCTATATAAATAATACATGCCCACAATATCTATGTTTCCTATAACTTCTTAACTTCTGTAGTTGCGAGAGAGAGCACATCGATATATATTTAAAAGGGTATACTGCCCATTTGTTTGCAGGGTATATACCTTTGTGAACATGATGTTCAATTTTTGAACATGGCTTCCATGGATGGAGATAATATCAACAGAGTTTGATTCAAACTAAACGGGCAACATGTCCCTAATAAAACATACCAATGTGTTATCTTCTTCTTTTTATTACCCCTAAAAAAAGGTTCTCTATCCTAATACTCAGGAACAACTAATAGGCCAGTTGTTGACTGTTTTCTTACTTGAGAACAAGTGGGTTGACCAGAGGATCAGTCCTTTTGATTTACTCATCTGTGCTCAAGCAGGGAAATCCTCAAATCCTTGGCATGTGTTGACCCACTTTAAAGAGAAACTATACCCTAAAAATGGAATTTCCTCCAACATCTAAATGGCTTACTGAGGACAAGGTCCAAAAGAGACTGGAAAGGGTTATAGTGAATAAAGCGCCTGGACCGGACGGTATACACCCAAGGGTACTTAAGGAACTTAGCTCAGTAATAGCAAAACCATTATACTTAATATTTATTGATTCGCTTTCATCAGGCATAGTGCCCTGTGATTGGAGGAAAGCTGATGTAGTTCCATTGTTTAAAAAGGGAGCAAGATCCAAACCAGGAAATTATAGACCTGTGAGCTTGACTTCCATAGTGGGTAAGATACTAGAAGGGTTATTAACTGATAGTATTCAGAACTATGTGAAGACAAACAATATCATTAGTAGGAATCAGCATGGTTTCATGAAGAACAGATCATGTCAGACTAATTTACTTGCATTTTATGAAAGAGTGAGTAGTAATTTGGACAGGGGAATTGCTGTTGATGTAGTATACTTGGATTTTGCAAAAGCCTTTGACACAGTGCCTCACAACAGGTTACTGCATAAATTAAAAGGCTTCGGTTTGGGTGGTGGTATCTGTACATGGATTGAGAACTGGTTAAATGATAGATGGCAGAGAGTTGTTGTAAATGGAACTTTTTCAAATTGGTCTAGGGTTATAAGTGGGGTACCGCAGGGTTCAGTCCTGGGCCCAATGCTTTTTAATTTGTTTATTAATGATCTAGAAGTGGGAATTGAAAGTAGCATCTCAATCTTTGCTGATGACACTAAGCTATGTAAGGAAATACATACAGAGCTCGATGTTTTTTCCCTACAGAAGGATTTAGATAAACTAAGTGAATGGGCAGAAAAGTGGCAGATGTCATTTAATGTAGATAAATGTAAGGTTATGCATTTGGGTTGTAGAAACAAACTTGCTACATATACTCTAAATGGGAAACAACTTGGGAAATCCTCATTAGAGAAAGATTTAGGTGTACTGATAGACAATAGTCTTCACAGCAGTGTGCAGAGTCACTCAGCTGCTGCAAGAGCAAATAGAGTACTAGCCTGCATAAAAAGAGGTGTAGAAGCAAGGGATGCTAATATTATCCTACCTCTGTATAAATCCTTGGTTAGGCCTCATCTAGAATATGGAGTACAATTTTGGGCGCCTGTTCTAAAAAAAGACATCACTGAACTGGAAAAGGTGCAGAGACATGCAACAAAACTGATAAAGGGATTGGAGGATCTGAGTTACAAAGAGAGACTAGCCAAACTGGGTTTGTTTACATTAGAAAAGAGACATCTAAGGGGTGATATGATTACCATTTACAAATACATTCAAGGCCAATACAAAGAACTATCCAATGAATTATTTATGCAAAGAGCTGAGCTAAGAACAAGAGGTCATCCATTAAGACTTGAGGAAAGGCGCTTTCGACTAAAACACAGGCAGGGATTCTTTACAGTAAGGGCGGTAAGGCTATGGAATTCTTTGCCTCGGGATGCTGTGCTTGCAGATAATGTAACTGCATTCAAAAAAGCAATGGATGCCTATCTAGCACAGAACAATATTGACAGTTATGACAGATGGCTTCAAAGCAAATAGGATATTGAGCCGGGGAACTATTTGACACACTCACACACACACCTACATTGGAAATTGCTCCAGAGGGCTTTTTTGTTGCCTTCCTCTGGATCAACAGGGGTGTTATTGGCATGGGCTGGACTTGATGGACGCATGTCTTTTTTCAGCCTTATCTACTATGTTACTATGTTACTATGTAAAATAAATGATGTATTTATTACAAGGAATTTCCTGTGTAGTGGTCCATCAAACTGAATTCACTTATTTCTATTTTTTTGGTTTTATCCGCATTTGATCTCTGTTTTAGTTAACTGCAAATGATTTCACTTCACAGTCTGATAACGTCTAGTGTCTATTACAGTTCATTCAGGTTTATTGGAGACTATTGCTGTTTGTGGGGAGGTGTGATCTATAAGCAGACTTCAACAGATAAAGTTCAATTGTAATGTAATTAGTGCTTTCTTGAGATAACCAAGTAGGGTATGTCATTAGTTTAAAACAGTTTATCTGAAGACTATCCTCAGTGTTCTCATAATATTGTTGCGTTGTTAGAGTGAAATTAACCCCTGGATACTCAAGACATCTCCATTGCAAGGAACATTAAAGATTTGCGTGTGCAAACTTTAACATTTTAAAGGGATAGTAATACTTTGTTTTAACTTTATTTTATTTTGGCATTAAAAAAACATGAAGAATGATATAAGTCTTATCTCTCAAACCTTTATGGTTTATGAGATATTCACAAGCAAAGTTCCCCTCCCCGCCCCTTTTACCTAGTGTAAGCCATCTCTTCTCAGATGTGAATCTGGTTGTATGACAGGACAGATAACAGAAGGGGACAATTTTCTTTGTATGAAAACAATGAAAGCCCTTCCCCCCTTGACAAGCTTTTCAGCTTTTTCCCTTATCTTAATTGAAGATTGTCCCTCTCTGCAGTCTACCTGGGCACCTCCCTTCTGATCTGGTTGAACAGGGAAGGGATACTTTGTTTGTGAATATCTCTTAAACCATAAAGGTTTCAGAGATAAGACTTATATCGTTCTTCATGTTTTTTTTAATGCCTACAAAATAAAATAAAGTTAAAACGAAGTATTACTATCCCTTTAAGTCAAGATATACTCATCCAGAACCGTTTTGCAAAAGCAGTGAGGAACACTTTTAAGTTCTGAAGAAATTTTATTTCATCCATTCATAACCGAATAACCCAACCTACACTAGAGCTGGGCAGGGCCATGGTTATCCTGGTGATGGATGTACTGCGAGCTGAAAACATTTAACGATAAGTGGATGAAATGTGATTTCAAAGTGCATCCGAGTGCTGTCTCTGGCTAAGTTTAGCTATATCTATGTGTGTGTGTATATAGAGACAGAGAAAGAAGACAGCACCCTTCAGACTTTTTTTGATTGAAAAAGTCCTGTGGGTGCTACTCTTTCTCTGTCGCTAAATGCCATCCATTCTTGGGATTGTGCCACCAGGCGATTACATAAGGAAAGCGAGTGCTTCCACCTCCTCATTCCATAGTATGTCTGTGTGCATGTATGTATACATAGAGAGAGAGAGGGAGAGAGAAGGAAAGCTCACTGCGCCAACTCACCATAACATATTCATATGATAAATACAACTTTTAATGGAAATATAAAAATAGATATATAGAAGGCAGCAAGGAATGAGAGGGTTCTCCAGTCCCCCACAAACATTAGGCCAAAGCCCAAAGTGCAAACACAGACAGAAAGACAAACCTGCACTCCTCTATATAAACAACAAATGTGTGCCCTGTAGTGGGCATATATAATATTTCTTAGTAAATAATTAAGATTTTGGTATTACAAATTGGCCAAGTCGTGTCTAAGCTTGCCACCCCGTCAAGGTATCTCACGTTAAGCAAGTCCTACTTTAATACACCTATAAAACCCTATCTAAATAAACTTAAAATCAATAATCCCTGAGAAGATGTTATAATAAACACGTAGGAGAGAGGGACCCTTTAAATATGCTCTTTGTAGTATTTGTGAGTCCCAGTGTGGTGCAATTAAAACAGAGGACATACATTTTAGTAAAAAAAGATGTAAATAGGGAACTTACCTGATGCAACAAACCCCAATGGGCCTGCATTATGTGGGTATTAGTGTAAAAACCCGTGTACACGGGCCAAGGTCTGGGTAATGTTAAGAGAGGCCGCTACCTCACTGTTTCATGTGATGCAGTCTTGCATTGCCTCACTCACTCACGTGATGCAATCTCTACTGTGCATGATGGCATTGTGACAAACATCCTAGCAAATTATTAAATAGGATTATATAGGATAAGAGGGCTGTGGATCCAACAGTCCTCTCCATAAATGAAACATTTTTATCAACCCCCCCACAGGTCATGTGAGGACAGGGTGCATGCAAGCTAGGACAGGCTTGAGGCCTAGTCCTTAAAGGCCAAGAGTGAGAAAAGAAAATTGGTAGCAGTGCAAAAATCTTTGTGCATTACATAAATGATTAAATAGGATAGGTGAAAGGCTGCTATGATGAGCATGGGAGAAGTGCAATAAACAGAGAGAAGGGAAGCTCACAGCACCAACTCACCATAATGTATACATATAATAAACATTTTAATGTGAATATAAAAAATATACACACCTCCCAACATTTCAAATTGCCAAAGAGGGACACTTATGTTTTAGGGGGTGTTGCTGGGGTGTGTGGCTTGTGAGCAGGGCATTTTTAGGCTATTTCATGACCTATTGACACCTCCTTGTGTAACCTAATAAATGACTTATAAAAAGACCAAAGTATTTTATTTACACAGACTAATTTATAAACATATATGCTGAAGTTTAAACAAATAATAATGTGAGTATTATTGCTGTAGAGCAATATGATACACTTATATACACCACACAAGCTGGTCTTCTGGGACATCAGGGTGGGAAAGAGGGACAGGGGGATCTGGGTCTAAAAGAGGGACTGTCCCTCCTAAAGAAAGACACGGGAGGTATGAATATATATAGAAGGCAGCAAGGAATGAGAGGATTCTCCAATCCCCCAAACATTAGGCCAAAACCCAAAGTGCAAACACAGACAGAAAGACATACCTGTGCTCCTCTATAGAAATAACAAGTGTGTGCCCTGTAGTGGGCATATATACTATTTCTTAGTAAATAAGTGAGATTTTGTTATCACAAATTGGCCAAGTCATGTGTAAGCTTGCCACCCCGTCAAGGTATCTCACTTTAAGGCTCTTTGTAGTATTTGTGAGTCCCAGTGTGGTGCAATTAAAAACAGAGGACATACAGTATAATATAAAAAGGTGTAAATAGAGGACTTACCTGATGCAACAAACTCCAAAGGGCCTGCATTATGTGGGTATAAGAGGGCTGTGGATCCAACAGTCATCTCTGAAAATGAAACCTTTTTATAAAACCCCTACATGACTTGGCCAATTTGTGATACCAAAATCTCACTTATTTACCAAGAAATATTATATATGCCCACTACAGGGCACACAATTGTTCTTTATATAGAGGAGCACAAGTTTGTCTTTATGTCTATAGAAAGAAAGAAAGAAAGAAAGAAAGAAAGAAAGAAAGATAGATAGATAGATAGATAGATAGATAGATAGATAGTTTTGAAGTGTAAAAATCTAAAATGCTTCTTTATTACAAATCTAAACCTTGAACCATAAGGGTATCCAAATGTTCTACATGCTTTATCGTAAAATGTAATTAAATATTTGACCTGAAATCTGTACTTTTAATATCACTAATATGCACAATTGATGTAGCTTTTCATTTTGAAAATCCTGTTTGTGATAGAGGAAGATAAAGAGTTACACTGATGTATAAACTTATAACACCCACAGAGAAAACTCCCACATTTAAAGGTGCCAATAATAGATAGCCAGTTATCATTCCTCCCAGTCCTCTCCCTAACAAATAGACTTGGAGGGAGCAAATTGGCCAGTTTGTGACTTCCTTACTACAAATCTAAAACCCCTAGAAACAATTGACTGTTATTTTTCATCCTCATTCAGAATAAGCAAATATTTTTTAAAGATTTTAATACCATTCTTATACTCTAAACTGTATGGGGTAGAGAAAACAACCTCATAATCTTTTAATCTCTGAGAACTCTTTGGTTTATCTATAACATCATTCTTATATTTTAAAAGATTGTGTCTATCTTTGTTTTGAGCTTTATCAAAGGCCCTATTCAACATCCAATGTGAATAACCTCTCTTCAAACACCTATGACACAGAATTTTTGATTGGTAAATAAACCTATCTTAAGTGGAACAGTTGTGTCTGAGACATATAAATTGGCTAACAGGGATGCCCTTTATGGTATGAGGGGGATGAGAGCTGTCTACCCCCAACAAACTTACCTGCTGTACTCTTGAGAAAAACATCAATAGCTGGATCTCTGTCATAAATAAAAAATAAAAAAATACTAACTGGATTATAGTGAACTTAATATTTAGATCATTATCATTAAGATACCCAATGAACAACTCTATAGCCTATGTTGTACCATTCCATACCAACAATAAATCAGTGATGTCAAAACAAAATGGAATATCTAAAGGGATTCCCATCTCCAAAGATGAGGAACTCCTCCTACTAACCCATATACAGGTTCTCATAGGAGGTAGCGAATCTCACCCCCATTCACGTCCCATGTCTTTGGAGAAAACTCTCTATCAAAAAGAAAAACATTGTGTGCAAGCAGGTATACAAACCCCAGTAATAAAAACTCATCTGAAAAAGAAATATACCAGTTACAATGATATCTAAGAGCTCTTAAACGCTGTCCATGTGGTGTACAAGAATAGAGCAATCCAACGTCACAGCTTATCCAAGTGCAGGTAGATAACCATCTCACACCACGTAACCTCTGCATCACATGTGTAGTATCTTTCAAATAGCTATATAATCTCGTGGCCAGCGGTTGGAGATAATGGTTCACCCACTCTCCACAAGTTTATTTAAGGGAGCCTATGCCAGTGATTATTGACCTGCCCTCTGGGTTCTCCAAAGACTTGTATATCTTTGGGAGATGATGAAATATTGGAAAAATAGGATGTTCTATTTTAATTAAATCTACCTCTTTCTGACTCAGTATTCCCATTGACACACCTTTTAATAATACAGAACCCAGAAGGCAGGCAAAGGTCCTGGTGGGGTATGTTAAATGTTTTCTATAAGCTTGTTGATCTCCTAGTTGTTGAACCTCCCTTGTCAGCATTTTAATCATTATGTGTCTTTGTTCACTCAAATGTTTTAAGGCTTCCCTGTCCTCTTTAGTCATGTTATACATATCATGGACTCTCTTTTTATATAATTCTATAAGATCCCTTTTAACTAGATTTTGAAAATTAACCAGCACCTTCCTCCTATATCCCAATGGATATAAACAAGACTTCTTACTAAGATTCACATTTTACTAGTTATTATAGATAACACATTAGACCAAGAACTTCCATGTTGGATGTTCACCATATCCATCAGACAACTTTGATCACTGAATTAAAGTTTGGTGATATCATATTGTTCTCTAATAGGGGTGATGTTTATAGATTCAACCTGTGTGATATCATCACTGTCCTTCAGAAAAAATGTTTAAAGGGATAGTAATACTTCGTTTTAACTTTATTTTATTTTGTAGGCATTAAAAAAACATGAATAATGATATAAGTCTTATCTCTCAAACCTTTATGGTTTAAGAGATATTCACAAACAAAGTATCCCCCCCCTGTTCAACCAGATCAGAAGGGAGGTGCCCAGGTAGACTGCAGAGAGGGACAATCTTCAATTAAGATAATGGAAAAACCTGAAAAACTTGTCAAGGGGGGAAGGGCTTTCATTGTTTTCATACAAAGAAAATTGTCTCCTTCTGTTATCTGTCCTGTCATACAACCTGATCCACATCTGAGAAGAGATGTCTTACACTAGGTAAAAGGGGCGGGGAGGGGAACTTTGCTTGTGAATATCTCCTAAACCATAAAGGATTGAGAGATAAGACTTATATCATTCTTCATGTTTTTTTAATGCCTACAAAATAAAAGAAAGTTAAAATGAAGTATTACTATCCCTTTAAAGTAAATTTTCGTACAAATATATTTATATCCAAGATTGTATCAAATATATTAAAGTTCCTAGTTGATGCAAAATGTAATCCTCTTTCTAGAACTCTCACGTCAATATCAGAGAGTTCATATTTTGAGAGGTTAACTACTGTGCGGTTTTCTTGGTTTTGTTCAAACTCTTTTTGTGAGGCACTTTTCTGCAACTTTGTCAAGATCTTCTGTTTATATTGCATTATAAGTATTTGAACACTTGGTTTAAGCTTCATTCCATTTCTCCAAGAAATCAGGATATTCAAATTTATCTTCTGCAAAAGTGTCACAATGTGACCTGTGGCGGCTGCTCCAGCCGGCCTCATCCTTACCTCTGGTGGCTCGTCCGCATCTTTCCCCCCTGTGTTCTGCTTGTCTGGCAGCTCTGCCGCGTTCTGTCATTCTTGTGGCTCTAGCCTCTACTGTGGGTTCGGCGGGCCGGCCAGATGACGTCATGTTCGGGCACACGTCCAAAGGCATGGATGTGTGTCCCATTTAAAGAAGCCACACCAATTTGGTGCTCCTCCCTTTCCTGTTGGGCGGGTCTTGATAAACTGCATGGACACTGGGCTCACTCACCCTTTCGTTGGTGTCCAGTGCAGTTCATTGTGTTAGTGCTCTGTGTATGACCTGGTTTGTCTGACTACCCATACTTTGTATGATCCTGGCTTGTCCGATAACCAACCTGGTGCAGACCTGTGGCTCTGGCTGACTACCTGTTCCGTGTATGCCCTCTCGCTTGTCCAACTAACTGTTCTGGTGCTGACCTGCGGCTCTGTCTGACTGCCTGTTCCCTGTATGACCTTGGCTAGTTCAATAACCAATCTGGTGCACCCTGCTGCTCTGGCTGACTACCCGTTGCGTACCTTGACCCTTGGCTTGTCTAAACATCCTAGCTGGTGCTGACCTGTGGCTCTGTCTGACTACCCTCTGTGTGGCCCTCATTGTAGTCAGAGAACCAGTCTGGTGTGGACCTGGGGCTCTGGTAGACTCTAGCATTACTGACTGCAGGCGTGAGTCAGTAGTCGCTCTTGTTGCCTTCCTTTACGTGAGACTGCCTTTCCATCACTGACTGCAGGCGTGAGTCAGTAGTCTCCCTCGCTGCCTTCGTTGTCTTACGGCCTTTCATTATGGGACTGCAGGTGTGAGTCCTTGGGGAGATCCTTGGGTACGTGGAGGTCTATTCCACTATTTGAGACTACCATTGGCTTTGACCTAGTCTCCGCAGTTTGGGAACCTAGTGGCATCCTCCTATTCCTGATAGAGGCTTGCTGCTTCGATCACCCACTGCTCCTTCCTTGCACTTGCTGTGATTTTGCTGTGATTACCATCTGACTCCTGTTTTGCTGTTTGCTGTTTGTTCACCTTTAAATACTGTTGGAGTGTAGTATTTTCCTAACATATTCTTATCTCCTTAGACATCAATTTTTCCATATCCTGGAATAGATTGGATAATGACACTCGATCTTCCTTATTGTTGTCTTGATTCATCTCATCATGTTCATCTCATCTCATGTTTTAAACATTCGTTTGTCTTGAAGAGGTTTCTTCTACTGCTCTTAAACACCTGCTTGTGCTAACTGCTGCTCCAACCTCTTTATCTGTATTATTGATGGTTTCTTCCACTTTAAAGACGTATTTTCTATCATCTGTGTCCCGACAGGGAATTCTTCACATAACTGATTACACAATAAAATTAATAAAGCAGTCTCTTTTAATGTGAATATGAAAATTGCCTAACAATCTTCTTATACTAATTAGAATAATAAAGAAAATAGAGAGGGGGCCAATCATGTAATATTTTTACAACCAAATAAATGATGAAGTGTATTTTACTCACATTTCCAAATGGTCAGCTGAGGGGATAACCAAAGCTGACTAATATGCCTGTGGAGAAATCTCACCGCCTCCACTCGGTGTACACGGGACCTGCAAAGATGCTGCACCACATTCAATGAAATAATGATATCCCAGATGATAAAGTCTTTACAGGTGTTTAATAATAAACCTATATATATGTATGTATAAAGAAATTATATATAAATAAAAACAAAGTCTGACTGGTTTCACAGATCAACTGTTTTGTCAAAGCCTCTTAAAAATGTGTATATTTTGGAAATGTGACTAAAATACACTTCACTTCATTATTTATTTGGTTGTAACAATCTTAGACGATTGGGTGCCCACTATCTTTTCTTTGTTGTTCTATGTTTATGCTATTTGAGAAGATAGGAAGAGGTAGAGCAGCATCTGTTGTGTCTAAGGAATCTCTGAGTCTTGTATCTGGGTCAGGTAAATTACCCCGTATTGTGATTATTGCTGGCAGTCACATACATGATTGACAGCCTTTTTGTTTGTGAGTACCCATGAGTGGGGTGTTGATGAGGTGGAGGAATTCATCTCTGAACTTATTGCACTAGGGCGGTTCCTTGTGCTTTCTTCTGTTTTGTCTCTTCTTACACTAATTGCCTTTAAATGTCCATCAACTCCTCTCAAACACTCTGAGCTTCACTTAGAGACCATAAATCAGATGAAACAAAGCAATATAGCAGCTTCAAAAAGTGTACAATTCTTGGTTCATGGGTATTACTCACATTAGACCCCTCCACTACCACCTTTAAAGGGATTGTATTACTTCAAAATTACTATCCCTCATATTGTAGCCCTTAATAAACTGAGTTAAATGACACCAGCGGCATCTCTCAAACCTTTATGGTTTAAGAGATAGCCGCTTTCAAAGTTTCCTCTCCCCTGCTGTCAGCGTTCTGCTGCCAGCAGGGGAATCCGGTCCCAGGACAGGTGGAGGCTCTTAAACAGAGCCGATATCTCGTTATGGAAGGAAAAATGATTCATTAAAACAGTCTTCTACGTGTGATTGGTTACCAAGCACACGTAGAAGACTGTTTCAATTAATGATTTTTCCTTCCATAACAAGATATCGGCTCTGCTGAAGAGCCTCCTCTTGATTCAGAGACCGGATTCTCCTGCTGGCAGCAGAACTCTGACAGCAGGGGAGAGGAAACTTTGAAAGCGGCTATCTCTTAAACCATAAATGTTTGAGACATGCTTCTGGTGTCATTTAACTTTATTAAGGGCTACAATATGAGGGATAGTAATTTTGAAGTAATACTATCCCTTTAAGTCCCCCAGAGCCTATGTTTCTATGAGCTATTGTGGACAGGTATTTTTGTGAATGTCTGGGTTACCATTAATTTCAGGTAACATATATGAGAGTGGTCAAGACTGTAAAACTCTTTCACCTCATTGATGTGAAGTGTTTCCTGATCCATTCTGCTTCTACAGGTAGTATGGGTGCAGGTATTTTTGGGAATGTCTGGGTTACCATTCATTTCAGGTAACATATATGAGAGTGGTCAGGATTGGAAAACTCTTTCACCTCATTGATGTGAAGGGTTTCCTGATCCATTTTACTCCTACAGGTAGTATGGGTAGAATGGAAGCAGGGGAGCTGTTTTGCTTCCGTGGGTCACCTGTATTGATCTCCCAGCTGAATCGTCTGGGAGAGCATAAATATCTAAATATTAAGTTCACTATAATACAATTACTTTCTTTTGATTTTTTATTTATGACTAGAGATCCAGCTACTGATGTTGTTCTTCTTTTTTCACAAATGTGTAAGTCCTGAGAGAGCCAATCTTCTTGGACTACTGGCTACAGTTCATGGAAATGCATTGTAGTATTTTAATAATGTCACATAGGCATTTACTTCTATGGGACAGATAGATAGATAGATAGATAGATAGATAGATAGATAGATAGATAGATAGATAGATAGACATTGAAACTGCAGCACCAGGAAGGAGCAGATAATAGGATTTTAGTCTTACCTGTTAAATCCTTTTCACTTAGTCCATACAGGTCACTGGTACCATGGGATGTGTAGTCCCCTTTAATAGGCAGGAACAATTATGCAAATAATTTGCAAGGGGCGGAGCCTCCCCTCTTACTTAAGCCACCTTCTGGCCAGAGCCACCCATATTGATTTGAGACCCTAAACTGACCCCAGGTAAGCAAAAAGAAAGACTCCTGTGAGCATGCCCGAACGGTCTCCCACTGAATGCCACAGGAGAGCCAAGACTGGTCCCTTGACAGGGTGGGAGACCAGTGACCTGTATGGACTAAGTGAAAAGGATTTAACAGGTAAGACTAAAATCCTATTTTCACTGTCGTCCAATACAGGTCACTGGTACCATGGGATGTACAAACATTGAGCTGATCCAGAGGCGGGAAGTAAGGCAAGGACCAGGCGCAAGGCCCAAGTCACTAGAACTGTTAACCAGTTGATAACATAGCCCAAACTGTAAGTGTCAACGGACACCAACCAAGGGAACAATCCCTGAACTTAACACAGCACACGGAACACGAGCCAACCGGGCTCAACAGTAAGGAAGCACTAAGGATCACAGAGCGGAAGACCTACACAGGCAAGACTGCCTCCAGGACCTTCCTTCCAAAGCTGGCATCAGCCGATGCCAGTACATCAACTCGGTAGTGCTTAGAAAAAGTGTGCACAGAGGACCAAGTGGCCGCTCTGCACAGTTGATCAGCAGAAGCTTGATTCTTGTAGGCCCAGGAGGCCCCAATAGATCTGGTGGAATGGGCAGTCACCCTGAAGGGAACATGCTTATTTCTCAACTTATAGGCTTCACGGATGGTAGCCTTAATCCAAGAGGCAATGGTAACTTTGGAAGCCGGTCTTCCTGCCCTAGGCCCCTCAGGAATGACGAATAGAGCGTCAGACTTCCTGATAGATTCGGTGCGGTGAACATAAAACTTGAGGCAACGCACCACATCCAACAAATGGAGATCTCTTTCCTTGTCAGATGAAGGATTAGGGCAGAAAGAGGGAACCACAATCTCCTGATTGATGTGAAACTCAGACACAACCTTGGGTAAGAATTCCTTGGTAGTGCGAAGCACAGCCTTATCCTTGTGGAACACCAGGTAAGGAGGTTTACAAGACAATGCCTGTAACTCTGCCACCCGGCGTACTGACACAATAGCCAAAAGGAAGGCCATCTTCCAAGTCACAAGACGTAATGGAATGGAAGCCAAGGATTCAAACGGTGGTCGCTGAAGAACACCCAGCACCAAATTGAGATCCCACTGGGGAGCAGGACTCTTGAAGGCAGGTCGAACATGAGTCACACCTTGGAAGAAGACTTTCACATCAGGAAGGATGGCAATCCGTTCCTGGAAAAACACAGACAAGGCAGAGGTCTGAACTTTGAGGAAACTCAGACTGAGCCCCTTGTCCACACCGTCCTGCAAGAAGGCCAGGACAGTGGGAAGATGGAAGTCAAGAGACAACTGCTTGACAGAGCACCATGTCACAAAAGTCGACCAAATGCGATGATAGATCTTGGAAGACACAGGCTTACGAGCACTGAGCATCGTCGACACCACAGAAGGAGAAAGGCCTTTCTGAGCTAGAATCGAGGATTCAACCGCCATGCCATCAAACGGAGAGAGTGAACATCCTCTTTCCACAGATACCCCTGAAGAAGCAGGTCCGGACGGGCTGGAAATGGGATTGGATCCTTCACTGACATGGCCATCAATTCCGGAAACCAGGACTGGCGAGGCCAGTTCGGAGCAATCAGGATGACAGGGCAACGTTCTCTCTTCAACTTCTGAATAACTCTGATCAATAGAGGAAGAGGGGGGAAGATGTAAGCCAGGGAGAAGTCCCAAGGGATCGACAAGGCATCCACCGCTAGAGCAAGGGAGTCCCTCAGACGGGAGCAAAACACCGGAACCTTCCTGTTGTGTCTGGAAGCCATCAGATCCACCACTGGCATCCCCCACCGTTGAGTGAGCATGTGAAACACCTCTGGGTGAAGAGCCCATTCTCCGCTGTCGACGGTGTGACGACTGAGGAAGTCTGCCATGACGTTGTCCACGCCTGGAATGTGTACTGCAGAGATGACAGGCACGTGATCTTCTGCCCAAGACAAAATATCCTTGACTTCCCACCAGGCGGAACCGCTTCTTGTGCCGCCTTGTCTGTTGATGTAAGCCACCGCCGTGGCGTTGTCGGACTCTACTCTGACTGGAAGACCGGTCAATTGAGACTCCCAGTGCCTCAGGGCCAGCCGGACAGCTCGAAGTTCCAGAACATTGATGGAGAGCATGGATTCCTCCAGACCCCATTTCCCCTGAGCACTGAAGCGACCCCAGACTGCACCCCAGCCCCGAAGGCTGGCATCCGTTGTGACTGTGGTCCATTGAGGAACTAGAAAGGATTTCCCTTTCAAGAGATGAGAGAGATCTAACCACCAGTGCAGACTCGACTCGACATGAGGAGGAAGAGAAACAGACAGATGTTGATGATCTGGATGATTCCTGCACGTCTGGATCACAAATCTCTGAAGATCCCTGGAGTGGGCCATGGCAAATGGTACTGCTTCGATCGTGGAAATGAACTTCCCCACTAAGGACGACAACTTCGGAACTGGAATTTCGTCCATGTCCAGAATCCCAGCCACTCTGACGGCTATCTGGTGAGCCACGTCCTCTGGAAGAAACACCATGCATTGGCGAGTGTCGAACAGGAGACCCAGGAACAGAAGCCTCTGAGAAGGAATCAAGTCCGACTTGTCCAGATTCAGGATCCATCCGTGACGGTTCAGGGTGTGCATGCACCTCTGCAACTGCTGGTGGAGAAGCTCCGCTGAGGAGGCCTTCAGTAGGAGATCGTCCATGTAGGGTGTCACTCTGATCCCATCCTGATGGAGCACCGCTATCAAGGAGCCCAGCACCCGCTGGAAGACTTGAGGAGCTGTAGTCAGTCCAAAGGGGAGCGCTGTAAATTGAAAGTGTCCCCTGTGGCAGGCAATCCTGAGATACTTCCTGCTCTCTGGATGAATAGGGATGTGAAGATAAGCATCCTGAAGGTCCAGGGAGGCAAGAAACTCCCCTGGAGACATAGCTGCAATCATAGAGCGCAGGGACTCCTGGCGGAAGTGGGAAGTCACCACATAGGCATTGAGATCTTTGAGATCCAAGATGGGACGGGTTCCTCCGTCCTTTTTGGCTACCACAAACAGGTTGGAATAAAATCCTGAACCTGTGTCCCCCTGCGGAACCGCCTCCAGGACCTCTTTGTCCAAGAGATCCTGAATAGCGTCGTCGAACAGACGCCTTTTTGAGGGTTCCTGAGAAGGACGAGTAAAATGGAACCGAAAAGGAGGAAGGGAAGAGAAAGGGATCCTGTATCCCTCTGACACCACCTGAAGAACCCATGGGTCCGCCACTGACTCCTCCCAAGTCCGGCGAAAGATGCGGAGACGACCGCCTACAGCCGGATGCGGACCCGGGTTCGGCGAGTCATGCCGAAGCAGTCTTGGAGGTCTTGGCCTTGGAGGCAACTTTGGGCCTCCAGGACTGTTTGGGCTTGGAGGAGGAGCGCGGAGTGGGAGGACCCGTTTGGGCCGAGGAGCGTGTCTCAGTCTGAAAGGAACGAAAGGACCGATTGCGTTTGGCTGGAAACTTTTTCTTAAAGACTGAGGGTAGAAGAGTACTTTTACCGCCAGTAGCCTCACTGATCATTTCTTTGAGCTCAGAGCCAAAGAGCAAATTCCCCTGAAAGGGCAAGGAAAGCAAGGCTTTCTTAGAGGCTGTATCAGCAGACCAAATTTTCAGCCAAAGAGCGCGTCTAGCCACCACAGAAGAAGTGGAGGCCCTCGCCATCATGCGCACAGCATCAAAAGCAGCATCAGCAACATAGTTCTGAGCTTCAGTGATATTAGCAAGAAGCTGCAACTGTTCAGATACAGGCGCATCCCGGCGAACCGCTTCAGTCAGTCGTTCAGTCCAGGCTGCGATAGCCCTATTAACCCATGCCACAGCAAAGGTGGGGCGCATGGCAGTGCCAATAGAGGCAAAAATAGATTTAAGAGAGAGCTCTAATTTCTTATCCGTCCAGTCCTGCAAGGCAGAGGCATCTGAGACAGCCAAAGCAGTAGATTTGGATAGTCTAGACACAGGAGCATCCACCTTGGGAGGATGAACCCATTTTGCCAGCTCCGCTTCGGGAAAAGGGTAAAGTTTGGCAAACTTTTTGGAGACAGAGGAAGATCTATCAGGATACTTCCATGCCTCAGAAACCAGACGGGCAAGAGTAGGGTTAGTTGGAAAACAAACAACAGGTTTAGATGGCTTTTTTTTGAAAAACATCAGTAGGATCATAAGTGGATTCCTGAGTCAGAGGAAGGTTGAGCGTATTCAGAACCGCTCTGATCAGACCCTCAGCCGAAACTTCAGGGTCACACTCATAAGGGTCCCCAATGGACCTGTTAGATTCAATAACAGTACGTTCCTCAGCATCAGAATCCTGTAAAAGTTCTTCTTCAGAAGAATCAGTGATATCAGGAGCTCCCTGTGGCTTAGGCAGGGAGGTCCTGATAGTAGAGGGGGTCTGCCAGACCTGGAGAGCCCCCTGTACCTGAGAGGGAAAGAGTTGAAGCGTGGATCTGAGATCCCTAGTGGCAGCTTTAAACTCCCTCACCCAAGATGGCTCAATAGCGTGGCTGGGAAGCCCAGGGTTGCTATCTTTATCAGTACAATTAGGGCATAGATCCCCCACATTATCGCAATCCAGCCCAATGTGGCAAGAGGAGCAAAACGCCATGGGGGTAGAAGACCCCCCAACCTCCTTAGTCTTGGGTCTAGCCCCTAGCTCCAGTGAAGTAGACATGCTCACAGCGTCAATATACCCCACAAAAAACACTATCACCCAGAAAAGTGTTAAAGATTAAAGTTTCACCCCAGAAAAGGTCTAAAAACGGACTTATCTGGCCAGCGAAGGGTTAATCTGGTGAGGAGAGAGAAGGCTCGGTCCCTGCGTAGTGTACTCGCCTTGGAAAAGTACCACAAAATGGCGGCCGTCATGACAGCCAATCAGAAACAAGCGCGAGTTAAGCGCTCATGGGAAATGTAGTTTTCCCTATGCAAGTACCCCAAACAGTGCCCGAAGCCCCCCTGAGCCCCCTACAGTAATAAAACACCAACCGGATGATAGGGCAGGAGCCTAACATTAAAATGAGCCTACTCTGAAGTTGCTGTGACAAGCGGTTTCAGAGATATGTCCCAAACTGTGAATTCCCATAGAGAGTAAAGGAGCTCTGCTGCTGAGCGGGAAAAAGCCGCGCTTAAAGGCGCGGAACACCATTTTTAATAAAGTTTAGTAAAACATTAAAAAGTGCCCAAACAAGCATGAAATACATGAGAAACATAAATGAATGAATACCCAATGCTCCAAAACTCAGAGAATAACACAGAAATTGCATAAATAGTGATAATGCAATAAAAACACCCTATGAGTGCTGGAGTGTATTAAAACTCCCAAATACAAGCCCATCAAAGGGACACTGTGGGGACAAGTGGACCTTCAGCACTCAATGGGTGACTCACCTTTCTCGCAGACTTTCTGTCTTCAGGTGACCATGATAGGGAGGGAAAGAACCAGAGGTAATTTCCCCAACAGGGGAGCTGCTTAACACAAGCTGTCCCCTCTTCAGGTATAGGTCCACAGAAATCCCTGGAAGCTGCACCAGCCACTTTGAAGAGGGCAATTCACAGCCATGGTCACCCTCCTAATGGTGGTATTCCATATTTGAATAAAAAATAATAAAACTCTAAGAAGCATAGCTGTTCTCTGCCTGGTGTGCAAGCACACCAGGAACAAATCAATATGGGTGGCTCTGGCCAGAAGGTGGCTTAAGTAAGAGGGGAGGCTCCGCCCCTTGCAAATTATTTGCATAATTGTTCCTGCCTATTAAAGGGGACTACACATCCCATGGTACCAGTGACCTGTATTGGACGACAGTGAAATTGATATATTCAAATTTCACAAGTGGCTGTTATATGTAAATGATTAAAGTTAATATGGTTCATGTGAGTTAAAGGGATAGTAATGTTTCACAATAAAAGCAGCTCTAATTAATCATCATAGTATTTGGACTTTGGAGAGTGTTATTTAAATTCTGTCAGAGTTGTAGCACAAGAGTAATTGAATGATAAAGTATCCCCCTCCCGCCCCTTTTACTGATGTAACACTGCTCAGCCAGATCAGAAGGGAGGTGCCCAGGTATATTGCAGAGTGGGACAATCTTCAATTAAGATAAGGGAAAAACCTGAAAAACTTGTCAAGGGGGGCAGGGCTTTCATTGTTCTCATAGGAAGAAGATTGTCCCTTGCTGTTATCTGTCTGGTCTATGGACTGCATTCCACATCTGAGAAGACATTTCTTACACTAGGTAAAAGGGGCGGGAGGGGAAACTTTGCTTGTGAATATCTCATAAACTATAAAGGTTTGAGAGATAAGATTTATATAATTCTTCATGTTTTTTTAATGCCTACAAAATAAAATAAAGTTAAAACAAAGTATTACTATCCCTTTAAGGGTTAGATTGGTATAAATGCCTCCAGCTGGTCAGCCTGGCTTTTAGCTGAGAAGATGTTGAAAGCTACATTTTAAGATGTTTAACGCTACATTTTTTTTATTGTTGGTATGGAATGGTAGAACATAGGCTATAGAGTTGTTCATTGGGTATCTTAATGATAATTAACTAAATATTAAGTTCACTATAATCCAATTAGTATGTTTTTATTTTTTGTTTATGACTAGAGATCCAGCTACTGATGTTTTTCTTCTTTTTTTCACAAATATGTAAGTCCTGAGAGAGCCAATCTTCTTGAACTACTGGCTGCAGTTCATGGAAATGCATTGTAGTATTTTAATAATATCACATAGGCATTTACTTCTATGGGACAGATAAATAGATAGATAGATAGATAGATAGATAGATAGATAGATAGATAGATAGATAGACATTGAAACTGCAGCACCAGGAAGGAGCAGATATTGATCTATGCAAATTTCACAAAACAAGTGGCTGTGATATGTAAATGATTAAAGTTGAGATGGTTCATGTGAGTTAAGGGTTAGATTGGTATAAAGGCTTCCAGCTGGTCAGCCTGACTTTTAGCTGAGAAGATGTTTAACGCTACATTTTCTGGTGTGGGATGCTTTGTTACTTGCCTAGATCAAGACAATGTCAAAAGGGATCGGATCATCAAAATGCAACAACTTAAATTGTCCATGCAGGCTACCATATGTTAGCCATGATGATGGAGCTGTGCAACAATGTTTGTCCCATTGGGTTCAAGAAAACCAAAGATTTTAAGTATAAAAGGAAGTTGTTGTGTAGTGTATCATAAGTCTTCCTTAAACACAATGAAGTAATCCTGTCTGGAATGAAACCTGCTTAACAAGTATGTTTTCATTGCTAAGGTCAGGTGTCCAGTGTATTGGACAACTCTGGAACCCAATGTAGTAACTTCTTCGACTGGAATAACTTTACAATGCATTTATAAGAACACATTCACTCTAAGAAATGTGTACCTAGAAAGAACTGTCATGAGAAACTGCAGAAAATTACTTATGCATTTCATTTTAATGAAAAACAAAGATAACTGACAGAAAATCAAAAACTTACGGTCATATTCAATAAGATAGAAAGATGCAATTAGGGGGCAAACTAACTATGTCGTAGGGGACATATAAGAATGCCCATTGACTGAAATTGTACTTTAACCCTTTGAATGCTTGACAGGTGTCCACTACTTTACTTTGCAGTAAATAGGTACTTCTTTACTGTGTTCTACCTGTGTGTTTGCAACACAGCTTTTTTTTTCTCCTACCATCCCTTGTTCCCAACTTCTAAATAAACGATTCCATTGTAATTTTGATGGGATGCCACTGAAATATATTGTAAAAATGTGCCATTGCAATAACACACCAAAGTTATAGGAAGCTGCATTTCCCTGCAATGCAACCTGAAAAATTGACTATGTGAATAGTACCACTGTAAACAAAGGGGATATGTATCAACATGTCACTAAAATCTCACTAATTTTTATTAGCTAATATTAAATATCCATATGTATCATGATTGGCAAGGAATAATAGGGAAAGAAAAAACTTACTGATCAAAGACACTGTAAATACTTAATCAAGAAAGTCTCCTGAGTGGACAATGTACATACTTGCCAACTGTCTCTGATTTCCAGGGACAGTACCTAGTTTTGACTCTGTCTCTGGTTCCTTCTGTCCTATTTGTGTTGCTGGCATTAACCCTTTGAGTGCCAGGGGGTACGCAACGCATTGCAAAGCAATTTGTTGTGTACCCCTCTGGCACTCAAAGGGTTAAAACTCCCAACACCATATTCTGAATGATTGTCATAAAAGGTTAAGAGGTTCTGAGATTTCATACATGTCATATTGTTTATAAATGTGGTTTACTGTAGTATTTAGCTTTATTATTCAATTGCTCTTGAACTACAACTCTGATAGTATTGAAATAACGCTCTCCGTGGCCCAAATACTATGAAGATTAATTAGAGCTGTTTTTTTTGTGAAGCATTACTATCCCTTTAAAAATTAGTCTCAACACCATATTCTAAATGCTTGTCATAAAAGGTTAATAGGTTCTGAGATTTCCTACATGTCATTTTGTTTATATATGTGGTTTATTGTAGTATGTAGCTGTGGGTTATGTTTATTTTTCTGCAATGTCCTGTGCACAATTAGGTTTATTCCGTAATGAGACTTTGCAGGAGAAATGTGTCACTGGAATTCTTGTGGCAAGTATGAATGTATAAAGTGCTGAAAAGAAGGAATTAAAAAAAAACCAAACAGCTTATACATTGTTTAACCCCTTAACGACATGTGCCGTACTATGACCGTCACGGTCCTTGAAATACTCAAGAACCGATGACGGTCATAGTACGTCACATACTTTTTACTTACAGCGCTCTACCGGGAGCGCTGTAAGTAAAAATAGGGCCTGCAATTGACTGCTCCAAGATTGGAGCGATCTCTATCAGGCCCCATAGTGACGCACCGATACATGCAACAGGTCATGTGTACCGGCGCGTCCACGTGGTTCAATGCGGTCCTTATGGGACGGAAATGTCCCAGGACCGCCGGTCGTTAAGGGGTTAAATGTGAACTTGTGTATAGCATTTTTAATTGTTATGGGCCGTAATTCATGCTATATACAAATTCCCATTTCATCAGTCTCTGAGGGTTGTCTTCTGCTTGTTTTGCTATTAATTTAACCCTTTGAGTGCCAGAGGGGTACGGAACACATTACAGAGCAATATTATATATATATGACAGCCGGATCCACATTTGGTCAGCTTACCTGTCAGCGCTGGGAAATTAAGATCTGCTTGCCTCCCTCCCTTAGGTTTTTTTGTTCTATTTCATTATGTTCATCTATCTTAGGTATTAAGTTTAAGATTTAGGCAAATATATATATATATATCCTATATAATAATTTGCTAAAGTTTGTAACGACGCAGTCATGAGTAGTAGAGGCTGCCCGTGCAATGACTGATACAGAGCGGGGTGCTCCGAATCCAGACCCTGGTCCTCTCTGCGCACCAGTGGGTGCAAAGAGAGGATCGCGGTCTGAATTCGGAGCTCCCCGCTCTGTATCAACCTCGTCACGGGCAGTCTCTACTGTGCATGACTGCACTGCGACCGGTCGGCACTGTTGCCCGTGTACACGGGCTCATCAACTAGTACATATCGATATAGATATATAGATATACAATACTGTGCAAAAGTCTTAGGCAGGTAAGAATGCTTTAAAAAAATAAATATGTTAATAATTTATTTTTATAAATTAACATAATGCATAATGCAAAAATGGTTATAACAACTAGAGAATTAAAGAAAGGCTACACAAACCATACCATTTTGGAAAGAAGACAACCTGCCGCATCTAATGAGGGGTGAATTGCCTTCTTACCCCAAGCCTGTTGTGCCCAAATGCTTCCAGAAGGTGGCACTATAGGAAAAAAATGGCATTTTCTTACATTTCTGCCCCTTCATCTGTATGGAAATCTGTGAAAACCATGGAATTTCCAACTGTATTCATTAGCTAGTGCTCTTAGGAGAAAAATGACACCTCATTGGTATGAGTTCCCCTACCTTAGTGGGCGCTACAAGTACCAAACTACACCTATTGCAGCCACTAATTTTTCTAACATTTTCTCAAACATTACTTGTCTGTAGAAAAATGGTTATAACAACTAGAGAAGTGAAGAAAGGCTACACAAACCATGCCATTTTTGAAAGAAGACAACCTGCCGCATCTAATGAGGGGTGAATTGCCTTCTTACCCCAAGCCTGTTGTGCCCAAATGCTTCCAGAAGGTGGCACTATAGGAAAAAAATGGCATTTTCTTACATTTCTGCCCCTTCATCTGTATGGAAATCTGTGAAAACCATGGAATTTCCAACTGTATTCATTAGCTAGTGCTCTTAGGAGAAAAATGACACCTCATTGGTATGAGTTCCCCTACCTTAGTGGGCGCTACAAGTACCAAACTACACCTATTGCAGCCACTAATTTTTCTAACATTTTCTCAAACATTACTTGTATGTAGAAAAATGGTTATAACAACTAGAGAAGTGAAGAAAGGCTACACAAACCATACCATTTTGGAAAGAAGACAACCTGCCGCATCTAATGAGGGGTGAATTGCCTTCTTACCCCAAGCCTGTTGTGCCCAAATGCTTCCAGAAGGTGGCACTATAGGAAAAAAATGGCATTTTCTTACATTTCTGCCCCTTCATCTGTATGGAAATCTGTGAAAACCATGGAATTTCCAACTGTATTCATTAGCTAGTGCTCTTAGGAGAAAAATGACACCTCATTGGTATGAGTTCCCCTACCTTAGTGGGCGCTACAAGTACCAAACTACACCTATTGCAACCACTAATTTTTCTAACATTTTCTCAAACATTACTTGTCTGTAGAAAAATGGTTATAACAACTAGAGAAGTGAAGAAAGGCTACACAAACCATGCCATTTTTGAAAGAAGACAACCTGCCGCATCTAATGAGGGGTGAATTGCCTTCTTACCCCAAGCCTGTTGTGCCCAAATGCTTCCAGAAGGTGGCACTATAGGAAAAAAATGGCATTTTCTTACATTTCTGCCCCTTCATCTGTATGGAAATCTGTGAAAACCATGGAATTTCCAACTGTATTCATTAGCTAGTGCTCTTAGGAGAAAAATGACACCTCATTGGTATGAGTTCCCCTACCTTAGTGGGCGCTACAAGTACCAAACTACACCTATTGCAGCCACTAATTTTTCTAACATTTTCTCAAACATTACTTGTCTGTAGAAAAATGGTTATAACAACTAGAGAAGTGAAGAAAGGCTACACAAACCATACCATTTTGGAAAGAAGACAACCTGCCGCATCTAATGAGGGGTGAATTGCCTTCTTACCCCAAGCCTGTTGTGCCCAAATGCTTCCAGAAGGTGGCACTATAGGAAAAAAATGGCATTTTCTTACATTTCTGCCCCTTCATCTGTATGGAAATCTGTGAAAACCATGGAATTTCCAACTGTATTCATTAGCTAGTGCTCTTAGGAGAAAAATGACACCTCATTGGTATGAGTTCCCCTACCTTAGTGGGCGCTACAAGTACCAAACTACACCTATTGCAACCACTAATTTTTCTAACATTTTCTCAAACATTACTTGTCTGTACAAAAATGGTTATAACAACTAGAGAAGTGAAGAAAGGCTACACAAACCATACCATTTTTGAAAGAAGACAACCTGCCACATCTAATGAGGGGTGAATTGCCTTCTTACCCCAAGCCTGTTGTGCCCAAATGCTTCCAGAAGGTGGCACTATAGGAAAAAAATGGCATTTTCTTACATTTCTGCCCCTTCATCTGTATGGAAATCTGTGAAAACCATGGAATTTCCAACTGTATTCATTAGCTAGTGCTCTTAGGAGAAAAATGACACCCCATTGGAATGAATCGACATACCTTAGGGGTGCCAGAAAAGCATAACTACACCTACCTGTTTGCTTCTTCGAAAACGGCTGCTTGTACTAAAATGTTCATAACTGTTAGAGACATGATGGAAAGGTTTAAAAGGTATACCATTTTGGAAAGTAGACATTCTCCCGCATCAAATGAGGGGTCACTTGCCTTTCTACCCCTGGGCTGAAGTGCACAAATATTTCCAAAAGGTGGCGCTATGGGAATAAATACATGTTTTTTTTACATTTCCACCACTTCAAAGATACTAAAATCTTTGAAAACCATAACATTTCCTGCTGTATTCAGTACCTGCTACCAACATGAGAAAAATGGTAGCCCATTTGTGTGGCTTAACATATAATATGTGGGTGCTAGGAACACGTACGTAAACCTGACACTTTTGTTTCTTAAATTATCTGCTTGCACTTAAATGGTTATAACCATAATAGATATGCAGGAAAGGTAGAAAACAATGCCATTTTGGAAAGAAAACAACCTGACGCATCTAATGAGGGGTCACTTGCCTTCATACCCAAAGGCTGGCATGCACAAATGCTTCCAGGAGGTGGCGCTAATGAAAAAAAAGGCATTTTCTTACATTTCTGCCCCTTCAAATGTATGGAGCTCTGTGAAAACCATGGAATTTTCAACTGCATTCGTTAGCTAAAGCTCTTAGGAGTCAAACGACACCCCATTGGTATGAGCTGAACTATCTTAGGGAGTGCTAGAAGTAGAAAACTACACCTACTACAAACTGATGTTTCTAACATTTTCTCAAACCTGACTTGCCTCTATGAAAATGGCTATAACACCTTCAGAAGTGAAGAAAAGGTAGATAAACTATACCATTTTGGAAAGAAGACAACATGCCGCATCTAATGAGGGGTCACTTGCCTTTTTACCCCTAAGTTAGCTATTTCCAGAATGTGGTGCTACAGGAAAAAAACCAAACATTTGTTTTACGCATCAGTCACTTCAAAGATACTAAAATGGTTCAATAGCGTGGGATTTCCTAGGAGGACTTCTTGCCAGCCTAAGAAAAATGGTACCCCACTGCTGTGGGTTGACATACCAATTTACACTACAGGAGCGTAGCTACCAGTGAAACAGGAATGGGAAAGCAAACAGTGTATGTGTGATTTTATGGCTAACAGATGAAAGAAGCTAGGGCGTCAGCCAGTGTACGTGCGGACCTGTGACTACCAGTGTAACAGTGTGGGAGGGTGAGGGATTAGGCAGTGTATGTGGGTATGAGCAGAGGAGCAAGGATGGTGGAGATGGTGGGGCAGTGTCTGAGAGTGTGTATGGGAGATCTGTGACTACCAGTGTGCACTGTATGTCCCCCTCATACAAAGTTTGATTCCCAGCCTGAATCTAGTGCATACTGGTACTTTGAGTCTACCAATAGGCAGTGGAAACAGGCTGGGGGTCAGGCTGGGGAATGGGACTGCCAGTTGGCTGTGGAACCAGGCAGGGGAATACGGTACGTGTGTGTGTGTGGGGGGGGGGGAATCGGAGGCATTTTTTGTGCATGCCACAAGGGTGCCCAATGCACTGCAAAGCAATGCGTTGGACCCTCTGTTGCACACAAAGAGGTTTTTTTTTTTAATTATTATTTTGTATTCATACCTCGTTGGGGAGGCGGTGTCAGGAACATTCCTGGTGTCCCCCATCCAGGTCTAAAAACAGAATAATAAAAAAAAAAAAGTGTGTGTGTGTGTGTTACAGGGGGTCCAACGTATTGCAAAGCACTGCGTTGGACCCCCCCTGTGGCATGTGCATTTTTTGGGGCTTTTCCCCCAATATTTTTGTGCAGACCTCGTTGGGGGCATCAGAACCCATACAATGAGGTCTAAATAAAAAATAAAAGGGAAAAAAAAAATAATCCTTTGGGTGCCACAGGAGTGTCCAATGGATTGCAAAGCAATAGCACACAAAGGGTTAATTTTTTTATCGATACTTTGTATTCAGATGACCACCAAACAAGCTCTGATCACAAAGTAATGATAAAAAGTCCTGTGTGTGTGCCACAGGAAGGGGGTCTGCATTGAACCCCTATCCCAGTGGCACACACAGGGTTAAAATTTTTTTAATTTTTTTTTTTTTTATTATATACCTCATTGAGGGGCATCAGGACCCCCTGATCCCTCCCCAATGAGGTCTTAGTAAAAAAAAATATATATGTCCACAAACGGAGTGACCCTGTGAGTGCCACAAGGGTCTCCAGCGCATTGCAAAGCAATGCATTGGATCCTTGTGGCACTCAGAGGGTTAATTTTTTTTTTATCATTACTCTGTAATCAGAGCTTGTTGGGGGGCCATCAGGACCAATCCTGATAACCCCCCCAACAATCTCTGATAACAAAGTAATGATAAAAGCCCTGTGTGTGCCACAGAAGGGGGGCTGCATTGCCCCCCCCCCCCCGTGGCACACACAGGGTTCATTTTTTTTTTAATTTACTTTTTTTTATTATAGACCTCATTGAGGGGTATACAAACCCCCCTGATCCCCCCAATGAGGTCTTACCAAAAAAAAAAAAAAGTTATCAAAAAAAGTGTCCCTGTGAGTGCCACCGGGATCTCCAGCGCATTGCAAAGCAATGCATTGGACCCTTGTGGCACTCAGAGGGTTAATTTTTTTTTAATCATTACTTTGTAATCAGAGCTTGTTGGGGGGCCATCAGGAGCAATCCTGATGGCCCCCCAACAATCTCTGGTAACAAAATAATGATAAAAGCCCTGTGTGTGCCACAGGAGGGGGGGTGCATTGGACCCCCACCTGTGGCACACACAGGGTTAATTTTTTTTTTTTTTTTTCCAATTATAGACCTCATTGAGGGGCATCAGGATCCCCCCTGATCCCCCCAATGAGGTCTTTAAAAAAAAAAAAAATCCCCCCCAAAGAATTGACTCTGTGAGTGCAACAGGGGTCTCCAGCACATTGCAAAGCAATGTGCTGGGACCCTGTGGCACTCACAGGGTTACTTTAATTAAATTTTTTTCATTTTATTTTATTTTTTTATACTTTTCAGACCTCGTGGGGGACATCAGGACCCCTCCTGGTGTCTCCCCAGTCATTGATCTCCCAGCCGATAGGAGTGAACAGGACCGATGACGTTTGGAGGATTCCCCCGGTCCCGCCCACTCCTACCCGGAAGTTCGGGTAGGAGAGAGGGGGAAGGAGAAACTCTGTTTCTCCTTTGTGTTTATTGATCTCCCAGCCCGATCAGCTGGGAGATCAATAACTGGGGAGGCATGAGGAGTGATCCTCATGCCTCCCCATGAGTGCCAGGGTTTGTTTTTTTTTTAATGCGGCCACTGCATGCCGGTTATACCGGCTCATGCAGTGACCGCATTTCACTCTTACGCCGTACGAGCGTGGCACAGCAGGTACAGCTGTGTCCACTCGTACGGCGTAAGTAGCTGGCACTCTAGGGGTTAAACATCATGGATGCTGTATGTTTGCCACCCCCTCCCTATCTACAAAAACAACCTTTAACCCTTTGAGTGCCAGAGGGGTACTCAACGCATTGCAAAGCAATGCGTTGCATACCCCTCTGGCACACAAAGGGTTAAATAAATAAATACACTTACTACTTGAAAAATGGTGGTAAGGCCGCAGCACTTATTTAAATAAATAATTTAAACACTTGTTAAAAACCATAACAACTCTTACCAGCCATCCTAGCCTGATAAGTGTACAATATTCCAACACATAGCTACGCCCTACCAGCCAGGAGCTATCCCAGAATCCACACTTTTATTTAACTTGAATGTAAAGAACTATGCATGCTGCTACAATACACATTTATCTAATAATATATATATATATATATTTATTTTTTTAAATAAATATTATAAAAACCAACAAAACATTTTGCCGTAATAATTCTCCTCAGGACAGGTGGGTGGGCGGTGAAACAGGAGTCAGCAGTGCTCAGCGCTGACTAGCAGGTGAATTTGAAGAGGGGTTTCAGGGTCTTATTTACCCATTCTTCCCGCCCACAACAGCTTACCTGGTGCGAGTCACCTTTACCTCCAGCCAGTTGCTATTCCAGGCGGGAAAAAGGGGAAAATCTGGAATCTTCTTTACGCTCCTAAAGGAAATTTAAAGGGGACACAACCTATTTTCTATAACCACTCCTTAATTGTAGTAAAACGGGGGAGGGAGGGCTCCCCCAGCACCATGGGTCCCTTCGTTATTAATATGGCCCCTTTCTTGGATGCTGTAAGATCGCCACCCCCTCCCTATCTACAAAAACAACCTTTAAATAAATAAATACATGGTGGTAAGGCAGCAGCATTTATTTAAATAAATAATTTAAACACTTGTTAAAAACCAGAAAAACTCTTACCAGCCATCCTTGCCTGATACGTTTACCATATTCCAACACATAGCTCCGCCCTACTAGCCAGGAGCTATCCCAGAATCCATACTTTTATTTAACTTGAATTTAAAGAACTCTCCACAGCCAGCCCTTGCTGACCACAGCAATGGCTGAGCCCCACCAAGCGCAAAAGTGCCTGCTTAATTGGGGATTGTAAACCCAAATTAAATATGTCCAGTCCCACTTCAGATAAATGTATTCCATCTGAACGATACAGGCCTGCACCACCATTTTCAAGGTCAATGTGCCTGTAAGACAAAACTTTCACTGAATAGAAAATCTTGCTCATAAACTTATTCAATTTTTTCCTAGTACGCTCCAAAGGCTTGAAACCTACCTCATCTAACTAAATCAATCTGGGAACTATTTCAGAGAAACCCAAAATCACCCCGGGAAAAAGGGTTAAAACTCTTCCTAACAACTCCCTAACTAGAAAAATAATTTCCATAGACTTCAAAGTGCCTAAATCATTACTTCCCAAATGTATGATTATAATCTCTGGGAATAGAAAGTTTGTAAAACAAAATTCCAATTCTTTTTCAAAATCCTCCCATTGAAGACCCCTTACCCCGTGCCACCAAATTCTGCATTCCTGCTGATCAATACCTACATTTTCTTTATAATTTCTTTTAACTGCTCTCTTCCAGGACCAAGAAATGAACGAATGTCCTATAATCCAAACTGTAGGCACCTTGGGACCTGTAAAATAAAGAACACATCTAATTCATATTCGCATCATGTAATAAATGGTACAACTTAAAACTATCCGATCTCCACCTCCCTACTTTTTTAATGTTCTCATCAGTTATCTCCAGCCTAAATGCTTCTGTCGCTGCCCCTATTCTGAAGGAATGTAGCGAAAATGTTTTGCCTATCAGGCCCAGCCTATTAGTGCAAATTGAAAAAACTGTATTCAACTGGAATTTAGTTAAAGGAACACCATCTTCATGAAGGAATAACGTATCACTTACATTTGGCCTAATTGCAATATAATTTACCATACTCTCAAGTGGACAAAGCGAAGACCCTTTCCATTCTTTCAACTGCACCCATTCACCTCTGCCCACTTGGTCAGTTTTAGACCTTTGAATATATACAGCAAGAAACTGTTTACCTAACATAACATGTTGAATTCTTAAAAAACTATGACATTGTTTATTCTTTGCTACTAACTCACTAACTCTCATAGCCCCAAAAATGCTAAAATAAACATTGCCTTAACCCTTTAGTGACAGCCGCGTGCGTATGTGGCTGTCACCTTAACGCCTGTGGTACATTTTTTTTTTTCAAATGAGTTCGGAGTCCCCGAGCAGCGTGCAGCCACACTGAGACCCGGACTTCCGGGACTTACCAGGTACGTCCTCTGTCACTACGTGACAGTTTCTGCGTGACGTACCTGGTAAATCATTTGTCATTAAGGGGTTAAATAAAACTGTCTCAAAAACATTCTTACAAACCAGCGGTAAAGACTGTAACAACTGAATTAAGATGGGAGCTGAGATGGGGCACCTGTCATCTTGTACAACTGAGCTCCTACAATAACCCTTAATAATTTGTTTCACTGTAAAATTAACATTCCATTCTTTAAAACCTAATAACTTGAAAAAGAAATTGAGACCTGACACTTTGAATTTGACTGACTGACCTGAAATCCGGCCATCAAACGATTTCTGAATGAAAGACATAACTAAATTCTCATCATAAGCACAAGGATTCATACTTTGATCTTCTGAAAAATGAACCCATTCATTCCAAGCTGACACTTGGTAGATGCAGACACTGACTTTTTGATGAATTCCCCCATTTTTCCTAAATCAATTGCCAAAGGTGCTCTGGGCACTGAGCTCCACAACTCTCTGCCATTGGAGCCAATTGGAAGAACCTGCCAAACTGAAACCGTGATAGACTGTCAGCTAAAACATTACAGTAACCAGGAAGATGTTTCATTTTTATCCATATGTTGAGTGACAGACATTTAAGAACTAAATATCTTACCAAATTAACTACAGGACCAGATTTGGCTGAAAGATTGTTAACTGCCTGAACCACATTGATATTATCTCAATACATTAATATGCGTTTATTAGCAAAAAACTTCTACAAAGCTCAATATCTGCTACCACCAGGAACAATTCACACAAAGTCATGTTTTTAACCAAACCTAGCTCAAACCAATTCTCTGGCCACTTCTGAGCACTCCACTTCCCATTCCAGAAAACACCGTAACCACATGAACCTGCTGTGTATAGTTCCGACAACGAACAACCCATGGGTAGGCATTTGTCAAAAAACAATAAACCCCCAAATTGAAAACCCAAGGTGCAAAAACAATCAGGATGTATAGGCAGGAGCCTAAAGGCAGACTTTATATCCACTTTTGCCATTAAAGCCCCCTGACCGCATTTCCTAACTATCCTCAGTGCTTCTTCAAAAGAGGTGTAAGTGACAGAACTCAAATTTTCACTAATTTGGTTATTGAGAGATGACCCATGTGGGAAAGACAAATGATGTATTAACCGAAAAGACCCACTTTCTTTTTTAGGTACCAAACCTAAAGGTGATATCCTAAAACATTGAAATGGTGTGTGAACAAATGGGCCTTCAACTCTCCCTGCCTCAATTTATTTTTCAATTTTATCCCAAACTATTTGTTTGTTTTCTTCAGCAGATTTTAAATTGTCAACCCACTGAAAGGACTCTGACTCATAGATTGGCAACTCAAAACCAAAACGAATACCGTTTTTAATTACTTGAGCATTCCCCTGCCTTGAGTAACGATCTAACCAAGGCAGCATTTCTTTCCATTTCACTGGAGTTAAAGCACTTTGGAACACTGGCTTTGTTAACTGTTTGGGTTGTCTGCAACTGCTTTCTAAAGCAGCAAAAACTGGGATGACTTCCAGTACAGTTAAAACATTAGTGGCGAAACTTAGAAGAATTAGGAAATTGTAATTGATTCTCGTTGAACGCCCAGCAAACTCCTTTTTTTTCTGAACTTGGCCCAAAGAAGGGGCTTGAGATCCATGCCAATTACTATTAGTTTGCTGTGACATCAACGAGACCCATAACACCATGTCCTTCTGACCCCAAACTCACTGATGTGTGCACAGATAGCTTTTGGCTGAACTGCTCGTCATATGTAAACCAAGCAACTCCGCCAAAAGTCCTGTAAGCTTCAAGCACAGTCTCCAGTGGAGGTTCTGTGTATTACTGTCACCTTTGCCGTCAAAGGTCATGGCCCTTTCGTACTGTTACGGTTTTCTGACACTCAGACTAGGTTTAAGTAAAAACACAGTTTTATTGAAATGAAAACCAGGTATAGCGCCCCTGGGGGTCAGGAATGGCATATACAGATAGTAGACAGAAGTAGTACAATAATATGCTGTAATGCACCGAGAACAGGATGGACAAGGGTTAATGCGTAAACCACTGATCAGTCACAGTGATGGTAAGCAGCCAATGCCCAGCTGAACCTATAAGTCTCTGAGGGTGAAATCGCCTAGATAGTAGGCTTGTACAAATCACTCTCATATAGCTGTATAAGGACGCCCAAGGAGACTGCACAGATATAACCAGAGCTGAGAGATTCCTCCAAGAGGAGTGTGATGGACTAAACGCCACTGCTGAGCAGGAGAATGGAACCAGACTAGCCCTTAGTACTTGCAACTGGAAATACCCCTGTGTGCCAACGGAGATATGAGCCAGGCCACCTACTGGGTGCCAATCGGAGTCGATACTGCACAAGCTACAACGAGCCACGCACAGGTAGTGCGGTGGATGACAACACACGCTGAGCAACGACCAGAGCCCAGACACCCTTCTGGTGCCGTTACGGAACAACACACTGCAAGAGCACAAGGAGGCCACTAGCACCGGGAGGTGCAACCACGGTACAGCCACGTACCGGTACGGATACTGCTCTGCTTGTGTATATGGATAGGCTAGGTCAAAACGGCACGGCTCAGTACGTGTTAATGGCTCGGATAGTACGTATCAGCTTGGTAATTGATCTGTGGCTCAATAACGGAGGTATCACGGTGCCCGTGATTGGTGCTATACACTGTCTATCACCTGCAGGGGCTCCTATTGGCTGCCTATTGTCTGCCCGCCTCTGACTGCCTATTTATACTCAGCTCAGGCACCCTTTGGTTGCCCTTTCGTGGTGTCTCTGACAGTACCTGTTTGTTCTTCCTGTCATGTTGGTTGGGCCTGTTCCAGTGTTCCAGAGTCCAGAGCTACAGAGTCCTGTGTTCCAGTCTGTCTCGCTGCTTGAGGCCTGTTCCAGTGTTCCAGAGTCTTCAGCTACTGAATCTTGAGTTCCAGTGTTCCTGATTTCATCTGTTCCTGTTCCAGTCTGCTCGCCACTCCGGTTGGACCTCTCCGTGACGACTGATGCTCCGGTTGTTTCGTCTGGCTTGTTCCGGTTGCTGTTTATTCAGCGGTGTTCGCTGTGCTCCACCTTCACCTAGTCTCAGAGTTCCCATCCGGTAGTCGCTTGGCGACATTGCTCACCCTCTCGCCTCGGCGATATTCTTATTGTTGGTCCCAGCGTGCACACGCTGGTTAACACCATTAAACCTGGTGGCAGATTACACTGTTGGTCCCAGCGTGCGGACGCTGGTTAACTCCATTAAACCTGGTGGCAGATTATCCTGTTGGTCCCAGTGTGCGGATGCTGGTTAACTCCATTAAACCTGGTGACAGATTATAGTGTTGGTCCCAGTGTGAGGACGCTGGTTAACTCCATTAAACCTGGTGGCAGATTATCCTGTTGGTCCCAGCGTGCGGACGCTGGTTTACTCCATTAAACCTGGTGGTATATTATCCTGTTGGTCCCAGCGTGCAGACGCTGGTTAACTCCATTAAAGATGGTGGCAGATTATACTGTTGGTCCCAGTGTGCGGATGCTGGTTAACTCCATTAAACCTGGTGACAGATTATACTGTTGGTCCCAGTGTGCGGACGCTGGTTAACTCCATTAAACCTGGTGGCAGATTATCCTGTTGGTCCCAGCGTGCGGACGCTGGTTTACTCCATTAAACCTGGTGGAATATTATCCTGTTGGTCCCAGCGTGCAGACGCTGGTTAACTCCATTAAAGATGGTGGCAGATTATACTGTTGGTCCCAGCGCGCGGGTGCTGGTTTACTCCATTTAACCTGGTGGTCTCCTCCTTTGGGGCTGTCCTGCCCGGTATTGGTGAGGCCGGTAGAACTGGTACATTCCATCTCACGGTTGCCTTACCCGGTATTGGCAGGACCGGTAGAGCCTCTTCACAGTATTCACTGAGGCTGCCTTGCCCGGTATTGGTAAGGCCGGTAGAACGGTACATTCCATCTCACGGTTGCCTTACCAGGTATTGGCAAGGCCGGTAGAGCCTATTCTCAGCATCTCCCAAGGCTGCCTTGCCCGGTATTGGTAAGGCCGGTAGAACCGGTATATTCCATCTCACAGTTGCCTTACCCGGTATTGGCAAGGTCGGTAGAGCCTGCTATTGCTATTCCTTATAGCCGCCTAGGTTGCCTTGCTCGGTATTATAGGCAAGGCCGGTAGAACCTGTTCTATTTCTCAGTTGCTATATATATTGTATGTATATGTATGTGAACCCTATGGGGAGTGCTTTAACTTTTCAATAAAGTTATGCTTTTACCTAAACCTATTGTCTGAGTGTCTTAACAAACCGTGACAGTAGGCTACTCACACAGTATGGTATAGGGCAGGTTCAGACACGGAGAAGCAGCTTCAGCAAGGCTACAACAGCTCGGTAAATGAAGGCCACAGCACAGCCAAACAGAGAGTGATTGAACAGAACACTAATATATACAGTTCAGAATGTCGCCGGCAGGAAGCTTCAACCGGGTCGATACACGGAGCAGGAACGTCATCCAAAGCCGGGTCAATCACGGAGCAGGAACGTCAGCCAAAGCCGGGTCAATCACGGAGCAGGAACGTCAGCCAGAACCGGGTCGAATCACAGAGCAGGAACGTCAGACAAGCCGGGTCGATTAACGGAGCAGGAACTTCAGCCAGAGCAAGGTCCAATCACGGAGCAGGAATGGAGAATAGTCAGACGAGCCGAGTCGGTACACAGGAACGCAGTAACACAGCAAGAAGGCACAAACTCAGGAACACCACGAAAGGGCATCAGGCAGATGTCATAGGCCCAGTATATAAAGGAACATCCTGGGCGGGCCAATCAGCCTGCTCCAATGCACAGGTACCATGAGTGTGACTGACAGGGGATCACGGGCACCGTGATAGTAGATCCTGCTCCTTTCTTCAGCAGCCCTTCTTTTGCTGCGAGGGGCTGATCTTTCTACTGAGTCTTCTGGCGAGAAAGCTCACCTAGGGGTCTCCTTTTTTGCTGGCCTATTCGTTGGTGGAACGCACGCCTGCGTTCCACTAATGTCATCAAGTTGCACCGTTGCTTGATCTACACCCTGGCACTCAAAGCTTCTGCTATTCTCTTCAGCCGGGGGGCGGAGAATTAATGGCCGCGTCATTCTCTCTCCTCCCACCTCTTCGATGCAACGTTCTTCTGGCCAAGTCGCTTCCAGTTGATGCCTTCACCGTCGACGCTCTAGATGAAGATGAAGCTGTGCTCAAGCAGTCTCGTATCCAGGCGCTGTACCCACTCTCCATGGCTCTCCGCTGCAGTTCTTCAGCCAACTTTAACAGCTCCACAGACATCCTGTCCCCAAAACCGCTCTTTTGCCTGGGTGAAACAGGAGTCAACAGTGCTCAGAGCTAGCTATCAGGTGAATTTGAAGAGGGGTTTCAGGGTCTTATATACCCGTTCTTCCCGCCCAGAACAGCTTACCTGGCGAGAGTCACCTTTACCTCCAGCCAATCGCTATACCAGTTGGGAAAAGGGGGAAAATCTGGAATCTTCTTTACGCTCCTAAAGTAAATTTAAAGGGGACACAACCTATTTTCTATAACCACTCTTTAACTGTAGTAAAACGGGGGAGGGCTCCCCCAGCACCATGGGTCCCTTCGTTATTAATACGATCCCTTTCAGTATATGTGTTTATACAATAGTCTGCATAAATATAATTATTTTGTCTTGTTCTAAATCATTTATTCAGTTACACAAAGAGGTGTCGATAGGTTGTGAAATAACCTAAATTCTCAGTAATAGCCGACTCCACTAGCCACGCCCCCAGCAACACCACTTAAACCAAAAGTGGCCGTCTTTGGCCATTTGAAATGTTGGGAGGTATGTAAACATTGTACGTCTTTTAACAGAATGTTATCACCTTGAGCTGATATGAATGTCACTTGTTTTCTGTCCACCTCTTTGTTATCAGAATGAGTGGCATGCTTCCCAATGTTTAAAAAGGCAAAAGAAAGACACTTTTGGTGTGGGTGCTGGGGGAGTGCCTGGTGCGCAGGGCAACGCCAAGAATTTTTAGGTTACTTCATGATCTATTGATACCTCTTTGTAAATCTGAATAAACTTTTTAGAGCAAGACCAAATAATTTTATTTACAAAGTCTAATTCATAAACACATATACTGAAGAGTAAACAAACATTAATGTGAGTTTCATTGCTGTGGAGCAATCTGATACACATTTATACACACCACATAGAGGGACACAAGGGTAAGAAAGAGGGACCTGGGTCTCAAAGAGGGACACTGGGATAGGAAAGGTGGACAGAGTGATTTGGGGCTTAAAGAAGGACACTTTGGAGGTATGGAGTGGGAATGAACGAAGAGAAGGTAAGAACAGCTTTTGGGGATGGTTTAATACAGAAGTTATAAATTCATACATTAAAGCCCCATTTAATTACTGTAAGCATTTTGAATTATTTGTTCCCTATAGTGCTGTTGGTTTGCTACAACATTTCTGCACTTAATTTTTGCTCTAATGATCTCCTCACATTCACTCCCTGAGCTCCCATCCACAACGCAGCACCTAGCTAACAACAAGGGAGAGCCAGGTAGGCAGTGAGTTTCGCAATAGGTCCCAGCAGAGGGAGTGGCGGGAAGGAGGGACCTGTTGGACTAAGTTGGCAAGTCAGCCATATTGCAGCCAGAGGGGAGGAGAGGATCATCACCCTGGGAAAAAGCAGCACAGATAGGGCACGCAAGGCTGTTATCATCGGAACAGAGTAGAACGGGTGAGTAGGGCAATCTTGTTAGTTTAGTTGTTGTCTGTCACATGTCACCTTTGTACCTGAAAATAAGGGTTGACCGGCGACAGGTGGATTAGCTGTCGCTTGGGCATCTCACTATTACCAGGTGAGGGAGGGGGCACGACTGTCATTTGCCATCCTAACACAAGGCACTGAATGTAGAAAGTTAACACTTTGAGTGTGCAGCGCATTTTTCTGAAATGTGATTGACATAGTTCTGGCATTCAAAGGGTTAAAATCAAACTCCCCTGTCATCAGGGTTTTGCTGTGCAGTGCTGATTGGTGAACTGAAGTAATATTACAGATCTCCCGAAGCATTATTAAAAAGTACTTCAGTAAAAATAAAATTATTCTGATTCTATATATTTGACATCGCAGGTCATGGTCGCTACCTATCAGGATTTTATTGTGATAGATGGTAATAATACGTCACTGAAATGTCACGATTGAGCTCTCATGATTTGAAGGGCTGAAAACACGGGACTTAGTCTGAGAGTGGAGTCTGTGCTGTTGCAGTGTTACTTGTTTGCTTGTAATAGGGAGGGTGGCGTTACAGGTGTAGTTAGGGTTTGGTATAATCTACTTAAGTCGTGGGCAACCCGTAGCTCACCTTGTAGTATGCCTGGCTGAGGATAATGGAAGTTGTAGTCCTACTATAGCTGGTGGGCCACAGGTTGTGCAACCAAGATGTACTTGCTGGCTCTGATTTAGTTGCGTGTGTTCAGGGTGTGACTTTAACACATTGCCTGCTACATGATGACGTACTGTATACATCTGAGCTGTAGTAGTAAGCCTAAAGTGTTATAAATGTCTGTTTTTACTGTATTCTTTTTTTTTTTTTTTTTTTTAATTCGGGGATATTTTTGAAACTTAGTTGAGCGGGGTCTATAACTTTTGGAGAGTCCTAGAACAAGGGTGTCCAAGCTCCTTTTCCTCAATAGCCAGACTGAGAATAGAGTAATGAATTGAGGGGCAGATTCTATCAAGTATAAAGGCAATTAAAGGCAATATGCACAATATAGGAGTTTATAAGCTTGATTTTTATTTTAAATATTATGTATATTTTGCTCTATAAATGTATATAATGTGCAGTGTGCATTACATATGTACTTCATTGTTAAAGATCAGGCAAGGATTCTCATGCTTTATAACTGATAATTTTATTTTGCATATATTATTTTTTTGAAGTGTCTGTTTGGCTATGTCTAAAGGCTGTGAATGACCTCCATGTCCTTAACATGGGTATCACTGACATAAGGGAATCTTAGATCAGGCATCTTGAGCTGCAGTCCTAAAGGGCAGAAACAGGTTTTAGGGGTATGAGTGATTATGCACCAGTATTGCATTCTGAATATAACTTTTTTGTGCTAAATAACCCGTGCTACAAAATCTGAAGATCTGCAGTGAGTTCCTTTAAAAGCAGGACGCTTATGAAATGTCTTTGTTCATGCTTGCACAGTAATTAGTGTAACCCTGCAGTGGGTGTTTTTCATAAGCATCATATGTTTAAAGGCCTATTATAATGAACATGTACTGTCTCAGACCATAAGAATGCAGTCTGAGACCAATGTCTTAGTGCTGATCCATCCAAACTGCAGATTCATGTAAACTTCAAACTAAAATACATTGTACTTACCTATGACATAATCCATGGGTACAGCTGATTCTTAAAAAGTGTTACTAATGTGACCAGACCTCACTTTTAATTGTTTGATTGCCACAGAGGTATCCAGGGCATTGTGGTTTTGGATATGTTCCTGGCACTCAAAAGGTTAATGCAGATGTTCATAAAAAAACAAACAAAAAAAATACAAAACAAAGAAAAACACACACTTCAGGATAGCACTGCTTCCTGCACAGCACTGAAGGATGAAAAGAGGAGGTCTGGTCATGCTGCATATGTCCCCATAATGCAGTGATGTGTAAACATGTTGGCGTCTCTTGAACCCTTGAGGAATCCAGAGTATATGCCATTGATGAGAAAATGAGAAACTACCTATAGACGAAGGTGTGTGAAAGTTGAAGAACAAGTTATGAATCTCGCAAGGTATATAGGTGGGGCTGCAGGAAAATCATTTCAGCATAGGGACATGGTGGACTGCTCTCATACAGAGGCCCATTCATCACAGTATTGTATTTATTAAACAAGTGTAGGATAACTGTACACTGCCCAAATTCATATAACATTATGAGCATGAATGAAATTAGTCTCCAGCCTGATCAGGCAGCCTGTGACAGAATGACATTTTATGTTGCCTTAACCCCTTAGATGCTAGTTAGTACTGCAGTACATTGTGAGGCATGTGTTAGAGACTTCTCTATCACACAGGTTAAAGGGATAGTAATACTTCGTTTTATATTTATTTTATTTTGTAGGCATTAAAAAAACATGAAGAATGATATAAGTCTTATTTCTCAAACCTTTATGGTTTAAGAGATATTCACAAGCCAAGTTTCCCCCTCCCGCCCCTTTTACCTAGTGTAAGCCATCTCTTCTCAGATGTGAATCTGGTTGTAAGACCAGACAGATAACAGCAGGGGACAGTCTTCTTCCTATGAGAACAATGAAAGCCCTGCTCCCCTTGACAAGCTTTTCAGCTTTTTCCCTTATCTTAATTGAAGATTGTCCCTCTCTGCAGTCTACCTGGGCACCTCCCTTCTGATCTGGCTGAACGGGGGGGGGGGAGATACTTTGCTTGTGAATATCTCTTAAACCATAAAGGTTTGAGAGATAAGACTTATATCGTTCTTCATGTTTTTTTAATCCCTACAAAATAAAATAAAGATAAAACGAAGTATTACTATCCCTTCAAATTTTATTAGATTGCCATATTTATGCAGGCTACCTGTTAAATGTGCCAGCTGCAGGACTGCACAGTAACCAGTGCAATCTTTGTGTTTGGTGTGTTTAATTAGCATCCTGCATTAAAATGATGGTCTGTCACATTAAAATTAAACCCACTGGACTATGTTGTTGTTCTTGGGAAGAAAGATGGTATTATGTGGGGATACTCGGGCCACAGAAGGATGGAATAATTCTGGGGGAGTCCATCTGCAACACAGAAGACAAATTAAAACCCCTATTGATGTAAAAGGGGGTTTTAACTATTTGAATGCTAGAGGTCTCCAACACTGTTTCACAATGCAGTGGGGACATCTAGCATTCAGGGGGTTAAAATAAGCTGCGCAAACCTCCCTTTTAACTGGGGGTACATGAAATATGTATATTGTAGGTCAACTAAAGGTAAAGCATCCCTGCAGCATTTTTTGGTACTTTCATGTTATCTGGAACCATATTCAAAACTAATTCCTGTTGTTGTTGTTTCCTGTCAGAATTTGTCCTGTCAGAATCTGTTGTTTCCTGTCATCGATTTTCAAAACTAATTCCTGTCAGAATCTGTTGTTTCCTGTCATCGATTTTCAAAACTAATTCCTGTCAGAATCAGTTGTAAAAACGCTTGAAAAATGTTTTGAAAATGTTTCCGGATAACAGGAAAAGACAGGGCTTTTTTTAAACAGTAAAGTAAGTAAGGTCATTGAATTCTTTGCCTTTGAGATGCTGTGTTTTACAGACAGTCTAGATGTTTTCAAGAACGTATTGGACACTTCTGTAGCTCAGAACAATATTGTCAGATGGTTCAGTGCAGTTAGGTGGCTGATCCAAACATTATCAGTTTGCCTTATGGAGTTAGGACACAATTGCATCAGTGGGATTTTTCCTTCCTCTTGATCAACAAGGGTGATGTGGCTTGGGCTGAACTTGATGTACACTTCTTTTTTTTAGTCCCTATTAGCTATATTATTTAATACTTTCTTTGGTACATGAGGTGCAAATCTTGATAAATAAACCACCTTAAGGACTAGAGGGTGTGTGTATTGCATTGCTCACCCCTATGGTCATTGAGGGGTTAACAAACATCAGGAAACCAGGGTTGTTGGTGTTGCATAAACATTCAGTAATGTCTGAACAATGCAGAAAACTAAAAGGTTCACACCTTAAAGTAAGACTTGAATATGTTTAGTTTTATGGGTGTGGTGGAGCATATGACTTTTTTCCAGATTGCAATTGGACTTTCTTCTTTTGGGTGAGGTCTATTTTCTTCAGAGCTCCTTGGGAATGCTTGTTCATTTTCTTTATGATTCATAAGCCTCTAAATAAAGCCCTACATTGGCTTATAGTTGCTTCATAAACCCTGTGGATATTGGAATGAGTGGTTCTATGCTTGCAGTTTGAAAGACTCCACTTC
Source organism: Rhinophrynus dorsalis (assembly GCA_037306005.1). NCBI lineage: Eukaryota > Metazoa > Chordata > Amphibia > Anura > Rhinophrynidae > Rhinophrynus > Rhinophrynus dorsalis. Next base: position 240,941,685 of record CM074720.1, on the reverse strand, counting down.
TGTCTCATACCCTTTTTCTTAATAGGAGCTGTTGATTGGAAGGAAGCCGGAATTTCTATTCTTGTTACTTCAAGGGGAAAGGAGTACAGGCAGAACCAAAAATGCCAAAACCGGTAAGCACTTATTTTATTTTGTGAATATCTGTACATATATTTATATAAAAATGTGATATTTTATAGGGTATTTGTGATCATAAAGAAATCTTCCCTTAACAGTTTGTCATTCATTGAGACCGATGTACTAATGGAACTGGAACAATTCTTTTCAATGCATGGAGCCCTCTCTAGCATTCAGCGGGGGGTTAAACCATCAATTTTAAATCCGTGGAGATTTGGGGAATTTGTATTTACCCTCCCTGTCATGTAGTTGGCTTGTTCCAGAATTGCTTGAGTTCTTAATGTGTTGACTTCTCTGGCTTCTAAGTATCTAACCCTTTGAGAGCCAGTAGACGTACAGTTCTTTTCCTAACCCCTTTGGCACCCCTAGGGTTAACACTTTGTGTGCCAGAGGGTATGCAACGCCTTACTTTGCAATGCATTGTATACCGCTCTGGCAGTCAGTGGGTTAAAGCAAGGTTCACTTGCACTGAAGTATCAAGTATCCTTGTCCTTTGGAGCCTCCTGATCGTTTGTCCCAAGTGCTGAAAGATGTGTGTTCCTACTGAAGCAGTCAGTCATGATGACCCTTTATTGCAGTCAACGACTTTTTGTTTTCTAAGTTACTACAAGCAGTAGGTACATTTGGGAATAAATGTTCTTTACACCTTGGAAACTGATGGAATTTAAAGTCATGTTCCAGTCTCATGTTACCTGCCTTCTAACAGCCAGGAGGATAATGATTTACAGAGCGAAATTATTTTTGTTTCTGGCAGTGTGTTATTTCTGCAACATGGGCATTTTGTCTGCATTTTCATTAATTTTTTGTGTTAATCCTTTAAATGCCAGAGGGTTGTTCAGCATCTTGTAGACCAATGTTTTGGACACCCAACTGGCACTCAAAGGGCCCCTATTCAGAAGTAATTCTGGACATCCAGGACATACTTGAAAACGAGAGAAATCTCAATGTATTCTTCCTGGTAAAACATTTTCTAAATAAAATTCTGGGGAAACCATCTGGGCATGCTATGAATTCTCCACATCCATTGATTTAAGTGCACTGCATTGCTTTGCAATGTGTTTTACACCTCTTTGGTCCTTAAAGGGTTAAAGCAACATGTAATGTTAAATGGGACTTGCTTTTATAGGAAAGATCGTATAGTTAAATTCAGATTTTTTTTAACCCTTTGAGTGCTAGAGGGGTATGCAACGCACTGTGTTGCATACCCCTCTGGCACTCAAAAGGTTAGCTATTCTGAAATCTTGATCGAGCCTAAGATATGTTATTGTGTATGTGATTTTTAACCAGCTGTAGAAGCAATTTTCCATTGCACTCCCCTTTTCCTAGCATGTATTGCGTGTATGGCCACCTGACCAGAAATTGAGAGAGAAAATTGCTTCTCCCATACTACTGAAAAAAGCTGCAACTGCAATATCTTAAAGGAACAGTAAACCCTAAACCAGGGTTCTCAAGCTCTAACAGAGCAGCATGTTTTCAGGATCTCCAAGCTGGAGAACAGGTAGACTAGTAATTGGGTTAGTAGCTTTAATTGGTCTACCTGTTGGCAGCTGTGGAGGACCAAGGTTGGCTACCCCTGCACTAAATTATGCATAGTCATTTCATAAATCTACATTACAAACTCTGCATTAAATCAGTCTTTGAAGAAAAAGTGGGGCACACAGAGCTGGTATTCATGGTATACAAAAGTGCCACAGCACCTTGCTGAGAATCACTGTAGTAGAGCACAGGCGAGTTAAGCAGAAGCAGAGTCATTTTATAGAACTCACCTGTGCTTAAGCAGAGCAACCCTAATGGCATGGCCTATCCGAGGTCACTGAGATTTGAGATTCCCCTGGGTCTACTGAGCAAAGTACACTGGTAGCAGTTCTGGCACAGTCTATCTGCACCATGCAGGACAAATGAAAATTCTCATTGGCTTTAAACAGGGATCGTATCCCCTTCAATACTAGAGAGGTCTCCAATGCATTTTTCACAATGTGTGTGAGACCTCAATAGAATCCAAATAGTAATTCCAGGGCAAACCAACTGAACATAGGGGTCAAATTAACCTTCCCAAAGCCCAGTTGATTTAACCCCTTGAATGCTTCATAGTGCGTTGGAGACATAGCATTCAAGGAGATAAAAGCCCCATTTGGTTCAGTAGGGGTGTTTCTTTGTCCTCTGTGGTGAACTTAGTGTGTCCCAGAATCGTTCCATTGTGCTTTGATACATAATGCACATTGCGTCGTCTATGTATGTATGTATATATATCTTTATATGGTGCCACACAGTGTACTCAGCGCCTTACAATAGACGTATGTTACAGTAAATAAGGTGATAATATAAGTGTCACATGCATAGAAACAACAGGAGAGAGGTCCCTGCCCCAAGGAGCTTAGTCTAAATGGGTAATAGAAAACAGACAACAGGGTATGAGGGTGTCAGGTGCTGAGATTACAGGTGCTGAGTTCGGCCAGATGTAATGCATGCTCCTAGTGCAAAGCAGAGTAGTTATGGAAAAATAAACATTCCTCAAATCCCCATTGATTTCAGAGGGACTTTTAACTCATTGAATGCTACATTAGTGTCCCAAATTATTGAGCTTTCCAGTAGGAATTTGTACTTTTCCCATATGGTGCAGCTAGAACTATTTAATTGTTTCTTATATAAGGCCCACTGCATGAACTTTGTGCACAGAGTGAATAAATGTCACTTGTCCTTTGCAGAGAGAGCCAAAAGTAATTTTGATGCATTAACATAGCTCAGGGGTATGAGGCCCTACAGCTGCCACCAGACTTCAACTCCCATGATCCCTTGCCTCAGATGGGCTTTGTGCCACCATGCCTTACCACTCCTTTTTTCTTTTTTTTTTTTTTTTTTTTACGTGTAAATATTGGCATCCAGCCATAAATTTAGGCTAGAAATTGGAACATACTTTCCAATTGTAGAGATCCCTTCTGCTTAATAACCATGTTAACGGCAGCACTTTATTACTATCCAGGCATTTTTTCTGTGACTGTGGGCAATAAAATGTTGGCACCACAAAACACATTCCTATTATTGTCTTTTTATTACACTTATTAGGGCCATTGTAGACAAGCAAAAGGTGATAATACTGGAAGAACACATTCCAAAATGAAATGCTTTGCTAGGGCAGAACCCTTGCTTTATAAATGTGTGTGTGTGTATACATGCTGTTCCTTCAGTGGGTATCACTCATGTACAGTTAGTGCTGAAGTATAACTCATTTCGGGAACAATAGGTTTAAACAGTGGCCTGAATGTTATCAGGGTTTGAAAGCTATCACAATGCACCTGTCATCAAATTAAGAGTTACGATTACACACTGTCCAGTGGGGATTTTGTTGCTAAAGGATTTTAGACAATAGGAAATCCTACATTTAGTCACAAGGCTGAAATACAATGTCTGGTTCTAGGGCAGAATCTGGAGCTGGAAGTCTAAAGATTGTGCCAGATGGGGAAGGCCAGGCATTGTACTCTAGACCATATGCAGGAATCAAAGTAGGAGCAATTATGGGAAGAACCAGCTGCAGCATATGGAACGAAGGAATAAATAATCAATTCCCCCAAACCAACATTTATTTTTAAATGGGGCTTTTAAGCCCATGAATACGAGTGAGGTCTCCAATGTGTTAAATAACGCTCACATTCAAAGTGTTTAAAGCCTAATTTAAGTCAAGTTAAACCCCTTAACCCTTTGAGTGCCAGAGGGATACGCAACACACTCAAAGGGTTAATGACAATCGTAGTGTGCAACACATTGCTCAGTGTGCTGCACAGCCCTTTGATAATCAAAGGATTCATTTCCATCTCTCTTCCCCTCCCCGTTGCTATTCACTGATGTAGGGGCCTAAAGCCCCAGGTCTTGTCATCTGGTGGCATATAATTGTACCGCTCTCCTTTATTGGAAATACTGGATTCCACAGTGCACTAATCGTACCAAGGACAACATCTGCAATGAGTTTGTATGTTCTCACTGTGTTTGCGTGGGTTTCCTCCGGGTACTCCGGTTTCCTCCCACACTCCAAAAACATACTGATAGGTGAATTTAGATTGTGAGCCCCAATGGGGACAGGAACCAGTATGAGTGTAAAGCTCTGCGGAATCTGTGTGCGCTATATAAATAAAGGATTATTATTATTATTAGATCCTTGGACTTTCAGGAAAGCCCCTTCTCTTTTGGCAAACTCTATCTTTCCATTCAACTTCCCCTGTTTCTCCTTTACTTATCCCTCCATTTCTTCTCACCTCAATCATGTCTCCCTTGCCTGGAGTGAAAGTAGAGAATATATGCAGTACGTATGTATTCTGTCATTATCCTACCATTACCCCTCACTCTTTTTCCCTATCAAGTCTCAGAATATTCTTTTCTCGACTGCGGTCTGAACACTTTTTTGTCCTTCCTGTGCACCAACTGTGGGCACACCAACAGCACCAGAAGGGCAAATACACTTTCGCAAATGCCAATTTATGTAGCTATAGATAGGGATTTTAACACCTTGGCTGCTAGAGAGGTCTCCAACATATTGTTTTGCAATGCAGTGGAAACCTCTCTAAATTTCATGTGATTAAAATCACATTAAACCTTTTAAATCAGTGGCGATGGCTGTCTCCTATGGTGAAGTTGGTTTACCTCTGAATTGCTGCCCTTTGCCTTAGACATAAGTCCCACTGAATCCCTCAGGAATGTGTAGTGCATTACACCTATTATCACTAACACTGTGTTACCAGAGAAACTATGGGCAGGGCTGGAAAAATACCTGTGAGTTTAACCAGTCAGGAGAACATGTACTAGTCAGTCAATGCTAAACTTCATTTCTTAGTTGTCTGCTTTTTGTAGCTGCAGATTAGTAGAGTAGCGGGAACTCCCAGCCCTTATTCTGTAGGTGTAGGGTAGTAATCTTGGAGCAAACCAGCTCAACTACAAGGAACAAATAAAAATCCCCATTGATTTTAAATGTGACTTTTAACTTCTTGAGTGCTAGAGAACTCTTTAACATACATGGTGGTAAATGCCTCCATTTGAATCGGTGAACATTTTTATTCCCTATTCTTTCACCACCTTTGCCCTCAGGTGACGTTAGGTTGCCCCTCATTCTGTGTACTGATGTTTTACCCATGTAGGGGACAGAACTCCCAGTCAAGGGTTAGATAAGTAATGTTCTTAGTTGCTAGAGATATATCCCAAATGCTATTTCAATGTGTGTTGGAAACTTGTAGCACCTAAGAGGTTATTGAATATACATCTTGTTACAGTCTAAAGCAGTGTTTCTAGTGTTAGTCATCAGGACACATCAGCAGATAGGTTTTTACAAGATATCCCTTCTTAATCACAGGTTAGAACTTAGTGACTCATTCATTGTGGTTGAACTATCAGTGCTTAATTAGAGATATGCTGAACATCTGGCCTGTCAGTGCCTCGAGGACTGGAGCTCATGACTGCCACATGTTGCATAAAGCCTTAACATTCACAACATTATTATTGATGTTGCAAAGGTATATACATCCTACGATATTCATATTTATTTATATTTAGAGCAAAGGATTTTTTTTAATAAGCTGATTTAATAAGCTGAAAAGTACACCTAGTTAACAAAACTGACAATGGATGGTGTTCAGGGGTTTACCCCACATTCGTTGAACTTGAAAAGTGTAATATTCCTATAATAATTATTTGCTGTCTATGCCCATATGTGGAGAGTGGGAGTGGCTCAGCTGGCTAAGACACTGAGACTAATGCAGTAGGCATTTGGACACATCTGGGATGAACCATCTGCATTATAGGGGAAAAATAAAAATACCCATGAATTGAAATACTCCTTGAATACCAGAGGTCTCCGTTGCATTGCACTGGAGACCTCTAATAGTAGTTAAAGGGATAGTAATACTTAAAATGTAAAAAAAAATATTTTGTAGAGTTTAACCCCCTGAGTAAAACAAAGGCACTCCCACTGCTGAAAGGTGTTTCATTCAAAAGTTATTAATTTTCAAATTTGAATTTTTTAGGTGCAATATCACAGTGGCCTGAAATTGTACAGTGGCGCTGTTACTACACCGTCCTATGGAGATTTATGGTCAACTGACCAGAGCTGTCCATAGGATCGTGTAGCAACAGTGCCACTGTGCAATTTCAGGCCACTGTGATATTGCACCTAAAAAATTAAACTTTGAAAATTAATAACATTTGAATGAAACACCTTTCAGCAGTGGGAGTACCCTTGTTTTACTCAGGGGGATAAACTCTACAACATATTTTTTTTTACATTTTAAGTATTACTATCCCTTTAAGGACGTTAAAAGCACCATTTAAAGTAGTGTATGGTGGATTTGGCTTACCTCAGAATTGTTCCAGTTGTGATTACATCAGCCTCCCTGACTACTGAAGTAGCAAATCCTGGTCTAATTCCTTGAACTTCAGACACACACAACACATTAACCAATTTTTATTTTGAAACCATTAAATTTATTGATGTTTCCAGTGCATTGAGAACCAGTGATTTGGAGAGATGTCTAGCATCTTTTTATTTTTTTAAAGTACTTCTTAAAAATGACATTTGCAGACAAAATTCCACCCATTGTATATTGTTGCTTATGTGTGTCAGTAGTGAGAAATGCTACCCTTGGACAGAAGTCATCTGTTATCTGTGGGAAATAAGACACACTGGGTCTTCACACTATTTACTCTGTGCTGTAATGGGGTGCAGTGAAATAGCCCGCAGCGTTCTTGTTAAAACCACTTTACGTGAGCAATTTAGTGTGTTTACCCTGTGCATTATTTTACATGCTATTTTTACCCTCATTATTTGCTGCCAGAGAAGCGTTAATATTATTTTTGAGTAAAAGAAAGGTATAGTGTTGTGAGAGCTGTTTCCGGGTATGTTACACTACGAACGGTGAATTTGCTAGGTTCCCAGGAGATGCAGGACTTGTGCCAACCTAATGCATTATTAAGGCACTGTACAGTCCAATTGCTCCATTACCAGTAGGGAGGTTAGCACCATTACATGCCCCAAGCTGGGCCTTTTAAAGGAAATGTAACACATCCTCATAATAACCCTCCACTTACCTTGGCTAGAAAATCCTGTAGGCCCCTACGACTTCTGCTCTTGCACTTGGAGCTCATGTCCTTGGAGGAGAACATGATAATTGCTGGCAGATTTTTCAAACTGAAGCAGGCATAGTGTATGCACTTTCTTAACCCTTTAAAGACCAAGAGGGAGCGTGCAACATATTGAGAATCAATCTGTTGGCCGGTCCTTTATAGGATTAAGATTAACATGTTCATAGAACAGAGTTTGAATCCTGTGATCCTGCCAGCAAACGTAATGTCTGCCTCCATGGACTGCCTATATATATATATATATATATAATTATGCAAGTCCTCCTGTTCATTAATATTGGCCAATTCTTGGACAAACCAGATGTGCTATAGGGAGGAAATAAAAACGTTGGTGTAAATGGCCATTTCAACCCCTTGAATGCTATGGAGGTCCCCAAGGCATTGGCTTGGAGACTTATTTAGCATTCAAGGGGTTAACCTAGTATCTCTAGCATGCAAGGGGTGCTTTTTATTTTAGCTGCTCGATGTGGTCTGGTTATCCTGTAGTGGATAGAGGAATAGTTATACTCACATGATAGTGGCTTTTGTTTCAGGCAGAAAAAGGCATGACCAACAACAATATGGACTCCGGGCCGGATTTATAATAAGGCAGAGTAGGCATCTGCCTACAGGCGCAACTCACAGAGGGGCGTCTGTCATTGGGATTTTTTTTTTTTTTTTTTTTTTAAATTAGCCTTGCCACTCATGATGTATCAATAACCCCCTCTCCCGGTGCCCCCGCAACATGGTGAGGTCTGTGCCTCCTTCTGCACACACCTGTAGCTGCTGAGCTCCATCGGCTCTTTAGTAATGCAGAGCGCTGGGAGATGATGTCTGCATTACTGAAGAGAAGACCACGCGGGAGCTCCAGCATCTACAGGTCTGTGCAGAAGGAGGCACAGACCTGTCCTGCCAGGCCGCTGGACCACCAGGGAGGTAGGAAGTGGGGGTGGGCGCAATATGAAGGTAATTTGGAGCTGATGAGGGGAAAGTTGGAGCTGATGGGGGGCAATGTGAGGGCAATGTGGAGATGATGGGGGCAATGTGGAGATGATGGGGGCAATGTGGAGCCAGTATGGAGCTGATGGGGGGCAATGTGGGGAGGTGTCCAGTGGAGATGGCCAATCGGGTGTGTGTGTGTGTGGGGGGGGCACTTCAGATTTCTATGCCTGCAGGCTCCTGAGATGTAAATCTGGCCCTGTATGGACTCTATAACTAGTGAGTTTGTACAATTATTCTGCAGGTATCGTTTGATCTAAAATGCTGCATATTATATGAAAGGCTGAGTATGCTTAATCTCTTGAAAGTCAGAGGGGTATGCATACCACTGATCCTAAACGGGTTAAGAACCATGGCTGCATCCCCTATAAAGTGACACGTTTTTATCTATTGCAGCTGACAGTTCATAATAGGATTAGGCCCTGTTGCTAAGGACTTGGCAGAAAACTGTGTCAGTGTTTATTCTTTGAGTCAGTGGTCTTCCCACAGCTAGTTCTGTAATATATAACCAGGACACACGCTTACTAGGTGTAGTTGTTAGTAATTGTTTTTAACACTGTCAGAAAGGGGTGCCACACAGAGTAAAGTGATGCATAAGCTTCTGTCAATCAACACCTGCACGCACATGCTTAGACACAGCACACATGAACTCAGGAGTGTCATTCAGTTTATTTCAATTTGGAGAATGGTCAATAATAACGAGTAGCCTTTACACTAAAAAAATTTAGACATTCTAACTTATTTAAAGGGGTAGTAACCTTTTATTTTGACTTTAGTCGTCAAGTACATAACTGTTGCTTAAATGGCCAGTACTTTGTTTTCAACACTCACCTGTATTTTATGCATTAGTAGAATATACAAAATCAAAATAAAGGGTTTCTATCCTTTTAAATGAAAATAATACATTGATTTGCCGGAGAAAAAAAACATTCTACTTGTAGAGTATTTTTAAAAAATCTTCTAAGTTTCCAAATATGCCTGTAGAAGAGACCTAAGCTTGCTTCCTAGAGCTACTCAGCCAATAAAGGTATCACTTTTACTCTACCAGTGTGTCTTTAAAGGGATAGTAATGTTTTGCAATAAAAGCAGCTCCAATTAATCTTCATAGTGTTTGGGCCTTGGAGAGTGTTATTTCATTTCTGTCAGATTTGTAGTTCAAGAGTAATTGAATGATAAAGTATCCCTCTCCTGCCCCTTTTACTGATGTAACACTGCTCACCTCAGAACAACAAAACTGTCTGGATGGATCACAGAGAGGGACAATCTTCAGTAAGCATAAAGGAAAAACCTGTCAAGGGGACAGGGTTTTCCTTATGCTCACAGTAAGAAGATTGCTGTTAGCTGTCTGGTCCCAAGACCAGATTCCACATCTGAGGGGAGGTGGCTTACACTAGGGAAAAGGGGTGGGAGGGGGATACTTTATCATTCATTTACTCTTTAACTACAACTCTGACAGTATTGAAATAATGCTTTTCATAGGCCAAACACTATGTAGATTAATTGGTGCTGCTTTTATTGTGAAACAAACTATCCCTTTAAATGATGTGACTGCAAGTAACAGGTTAACACATACTGCAAGAAAGCACTCATTTGTATATTACGAATGGAAAAACTGTTTGTTAAAATGTGAGTTTTGTTTGTAATAATTATGTATTTGCATGAACAGATCAGTGCAATGCATACAGTCAGCTGACCGGGTTCATTGCATGCGTGTGTTTCCAGAAAAAACAAATTCAGTGTCGCTTTGTGACTGCCCACATCTCAACCTTAGTGTTTATTATTTCTTTTTTCCTGAGTATTTGCTAATGTAGGTCACTTAAAGTGGAACAAACAACTCTATTAAAAACACACTTTCCTTACTATGGCCAGAAAATCCTAATGCCCCCTGTGAGTTTTCTTCTTATGCCTTTGTTGAAGGGCTTGCGTCTTCAGCCAGTCCTGGAAGTCACGTATATGGAGCCAGAGGAAAGAGGATTTTAGTTTGACTGAAAGGAAAAGTAATACTTTATTTTGTCTTTATGTACTCTATAAGTACATAATATGTACAGTCACATTGTCCATACTTTATTTTTTTTTTTTTTCATCGTCCCATTTTTTTTTTTATGTTCTTGACAATGAGCTTCTATTTGTAGAGTTTTCCAACAGGTCTATACAATGTAAAAAGACAGCACACAGTGCATTCAGTGCTGCAGAGAGACTGTAAACATTGTATTACAACCTGCTTTGTTGGTCTCTCAGCCAGAAAACTCTCTGCAAACTGAGATCCATATAGCTCTCTGTCAGAAACATAAAAGTAAAAAAATAAGTAAATAAAATAGATCTTGTGGGGGTTATAAAGTACAGGCAATTCGTAAATACATATGTGCTTGCAAAATACGTACAGTTAAAATAAAGGGTTATTATTCCTTAAAGTAGGCTGAGTGTGTTAGCCCACTAAACCTTTAAGATTACCATGTGCAGTGAGCAGAGTGTGAGGTCCTGTGGTCCTCCTGTCAATTGTCATACCCACCAACATGGGCAAAAATCATAGGAGTCATTAGTATTTTCTGTCTGTAGTAAGGTAGATGAGGGCTATTATTAGGAGATGTTGTCATATAAAAAACAAAAATATAAAAAACAAACAAAAAGATTGTAGATTTTAAGTCGATCATGTCCTCTTTTAGGCAGCTTTCACATGCAAAAATGCTGTGTTGGCTACTTTACCCAGGCTAAAATGTAACCGGTTGGACTATGGTGCCTTTCCCATGAGCTGGTGCAGCATGCTGCAGCCTCTCTGCTTTCCCTCAGGAACTGTGTAAAGTTGCAGAAAGGAAGGTTTCCATGGCGGCCTGTGGGGCAACTGGCTGATCTTACACACTAGAGCTGATGGAGTTTGTGATTCTCATTGTAACCTCCAATAAATGGCCATCCCACTTGTTGGATGGTGCACACATGGACTGGCCAGCAGACTTGCCTCTCCTGCATCCGGAGATGAGTGGAATGCAGGAGAGAGGTGAGTGAAACAGGGACACACCAGAGGTATACAACACCTTTCTTGATAATGTGCTGGATTCCCCATTCAAAGTGTTTAAAGGGATAGTAATACATGAGTTTTACTAATTTTAATCTTGTATGTATTTAAAAAAGAAATTAAATGCCCCCAGTGCCATCTCTCAAACCTTTATGGTTTGAGAGATATTCGCTGTGAAAGTTCCCCCCTCCCATCCCTTTCCCTGTCATCAGTTTTCTAGCTAACTGCAGGGGAATCCTGTCCCTGAACAAGCGGATCGCATATTACAAGCACACTTTGTAGACCGTTCCAGTGAAGGAGATTTCTCCTTCAATAACGAGATCTCGGCTCTGCTGAAGAGCCTCCGCCGGTCCCAGGACCGGATTCCCCTGCAGTCAGCTAGAGCACTGACGTCAGGGGAGTTCTAGTTCGCTTCTCAATCTAAAAATAGCCCAAAGACAAGTAAACTGGCACTTGTTATATAGTAAAAGAGCTCTCACTTTTCCTCCATGACCTGTACGTTCATTTTGAAGAGAGTGCCAGGTCACATGATTATTTGGGGGTTCACTGACTGAGGAGGAGGGATTGAGGCACAAGAGGGGAGGTGATGGACAGCCCTAAGGTACTGATCTGTATCACAGTGATCGGCGCTGTTACATCAGAAGGTAATGCTTTATATCAATCATCTCTGTGCCCATAATGAATTAAAAAAAAAAAAAAAGATTCACGAATAAAGGCTTTATTGCACACCACAAGTTAAATAGCAATAACTTTCTGGGAGGTGAGAGTTCCAGTTTAAGATGGCAGGTCCATTTGAAACGTATATGTTGAATATTATTGTACTTTTTCAGTTTAAAGTGCTGTCAATGAGCTAGGCATGCATGCTAACATCTAGCTCCTGGAACCCTAAAATGCATACTAATATACCCCCATTTTCAATTTAAAAATTGATGTCTAATTAGTAAAAGATATCATATCCAGAAGGGGACATGATTCTTTGTTGCAGGACTCAAGGACCCCAAAACTTCTTACTAAGAAAATGTCAGTGGCAGAAGATTGGGATCCTGGTGTTCTGCATTATTATTAACCCTTTGAGTCCCATAGGGTATCAAACGTATGTCAAAGCAGTTAGTACTCTGGTGTAAAAAAATTGCATGAAAACTTATGGATTATCTCCTCTTGAGATAGCACCAAAGTCCAATGTGCTGCATCTTTATTGCATTCCCTCTGGAACACAGTAAAGCTGTAGTAATCAAGATCTGTATGGAAACCTAGTGTGCCACCGGCAGACCTTTCACAGAAGCCGTTTTTTTGGAGGCTGTGATACTTATCACAACCTTCAATGAATGGGTGACCCACGTGGGCACAAGCCAGCAGTATTGGCTGAAGCTCAAGTGGGCTGGATATCAGCCATGCTGCCGATAGAATGAAGGTGAAAGAAAGGTGAGTAAGGATGCACGGGCGACGTAATTGTTGCAGTGTTCTGTGACTGTTCTGTCGCCAGTGTGAAAGAGGCCTAAACTGGTTTATTATCTGGTCCATTATTAATTGTTGTCCAGCCCGTAATTAAAATGTTTGGACATCCTTGGTCTAGACACTTTGGTAACCCCTTGACAGATATAAAAATCTATACCTCATTGAATGTCAGTAGGGCACAACGCCTCACTAAGCAGAGAGTTACAGGTACATGACTAAGAAATGCATTCAGTTTAACCCTTTGAGTTCCAGAGGGGTAGGCCCTTTGGTACTCAAAGGGTTAAAAGCTTTACAACAGAGCCCTTGTCTCCCTTTGTATTGGAGTATGTTACATTGTAATTGCAAACATGCTGATGACCTGAATACACTGACACATTGTCTAGACATTGCATTTAAACATCCTATTCTGTAAATGTGTGGTATACATATGCACAGAGGCATGACAGCATTTGTCATAATACTGAGAAATCTAAAATGTTGAAGAAATGATCATTGGCAGGATGTCTATAGTATTAATGTTGCTCTTGTAAAATAACTATCAGATGTATTTGGTGAAGAGGTGGATTCCAAGTGCTACATATACTGTAGGTATGAGGCTGATTAGGTGGAGGAATGCTCATTTACAGACTGAAAGATAGGAAAAGATAATAAAAGACTACATTGACGCAGTTCTACCTTAAATGACTTAACAAGGGTTATTCTTAGTGAATGATTCAATGGGAGTATTGTGGTATGACTGTTCAGATTACCTTTTATGTATCACACTCCTTAGGTACACAGGAACTTTGTTAAGTAAGAATCCAAGGGCTGTGTTCTCTGGAAAGCAGTGGGAAAAATAAAAGAATAATAAACTTTTATTTTGATTCCACATACATAGGAAGGCCTACATTGGTTACTGAATGCTGCAGGGATAGTGTAATTCTCTGGAAACAGAAGTCCAGGGAACTATCTGTCAGAGAAAGTGTGCTTACTGTCTCTTTAATGGTAGACTGCACTGATAGATCTCTATTAGAGGTTCTCAGACTGTGTTCAGTGGAACCTTAGGATTCCCTAAAGTAGTTCAAGGGGGTTCCACAGAACAGATTTCAGTAAGAGTGGTCAGGAGAACAATACAGTTGCCTATATTTCATATGTATACTAGATTAACTCCTTGCATGCCAGAGAGGTCTTAAGCACATTGTGAAGCATTTCTCATTGTTATGGTTTTACAGAGCTTTTATGTGAAACTAATGGGTTCTCCTAAAGCAAAAAAGGTTGAGAACCATTGTTCTAGAACATCACTGGGCAACCTGAAGTACTCCAGCTGTCCTACACTGTATTTGGCTGGGCATGATGGGAAGTATAGTCCTGAACAGCTGGAGGGTCTCGGGTTGCCCAGCGCTGCACTAGATGAACATATCAAGAAACTTTCATAATGAGTTGATCCTGAAAACGTTGAACTATTAACCCATACTGTTCCTTACAGCATATATTGTATGCAATATGTATCTGCAGTAATCCAGTGGGGTGCCATTCAATTCTTATGGATCCTAACCCTTACCTTAACGCCAGAGGAATGTGCTGAGCATTGCTTCAAAGTGTGTTGTACAACTTTCTGGTCCTCAAATGGTTAATATGCTGCAGCTTATTAATATCTGTTCTTATACACAGATAAGACCAGGAGGACCTCTTTGTCTGCCTTTCTTATACAGATGATACCAATTTAGAGACTAAAGAAGCAGTTAGTGTGGACTCCCTGGACTCTATCACTATGATAATTTGTAATTTTGCCCTGAATCTGAGATTTGAGTCCAAACTCAGACTTTGCTTTAAAGAGTTAGTAATAGCTTAAAATGATAGCAAGTAGTATTGTAGAGAAGGAAAATAGAAATCCATTGGTGCAAGTCCCATCTCTCAGACCTTTATTGTTTGAGAGATAGAGCATTATAAATTTCTCCCCTCCCTCCCCTTTCCCTTACTTCAGCATCTAGCTGACAGCAGGAGATCCTGGTCCAGGGACCAGCCGGCGGCTCTTCAGCAGACCCGAGATACCGAAATCTAAAAAGAAATACTTCATTGAAATGGTCTACAAAGTGTGCTTGCAAACCAGGCACACTTTGTAGACTGTTCCAATGAAGTATTTCTTCTTAGATTTCAGTATCTCTGCTCTGCTGAAGAGCCGATTCGAGTCGGCAGACTCCATTCTCCTGCTGTCTGTCAGCTTTACAGCTGACAGAATGTTTTAAAGTTCCTTTCCCCCTGCTATCTCTCAAACCATAAAGGTCTGAGAGATAGGACTTGCACATTTCTTTTTTCCTTAGCTACAATACTACTTATTGTTTTAAGGCATTACTATCCCTTGAAATCTTAGGAGTTCCCAGATAAGAAGATGAACAAAAAGCACCTCATCTACCTTTTTTTTGGTATGTTAGCTATATTTTCAACTTCTACACTGTCAGACTTGTAGGAGGGAGCGGCAATTAAAGGAAAAAAAAAACAAAAACTTTTTCCAGAACTGTAATTGGAAAGAAAAGAATTACAAGCTAAAACTAAAATAGCAACCTATTGCTTAGTGGAAGGCGTTACCATGTTCTGTCTTACCTCATGAAAACAATAAGCTGAATCTTCGTATTCCTGTTTGTCATAAGGTAAACCATCTAAACTTGCACCTGTGACCAAAAGTAACTTGCACCATGCAATGAAAACAGACATACATGCGTGGAGCATTCGTTCAGCCGTCCAAGTGCCCCACAGGGGACTGATAACAATTTCCAATTCTCCTTGGTTTAGCCTTTTGAGTGCAAGCAGAGTACGCAACTCATTACTTTGCAATGTGTTGCATACCCCTCTGGCTCTCAAAGGGTTAAATCTGTATTTAAAACCACTTGACTTCTAGAGGTCTCATTGAATTGCAAAGCATTCAGGGGTTTAAAGCTCCATTTAACTCAGTGGAAATGGTTTTTGTTCTCTGGTATCCAGTTAGTTTGCCCCAGAATCAATAAGAAAACTAAAAAATCAAGTTTTGAGAACACTCTACCCTTTGAGTGCCAGAGGGGCACGCAACGCATTGCTCTGCAATGCGTGTGTACCCCCCTGGCACTCACCAATTGGCTCTCACCAATTGGCTCGCATGACGAGACACTGCAAACTGTCTGTGTATCTCAAAGACAGGATTTAAGAACCACAGGGTTAAGCAGTTTTTTATAAGAAAAATCATGTCCTATATTTATGTTTGCATTTCATATAACTGACTGGCAGAAAGGTGTGTTCTTTAGTCTAAACCAGAGCAATAAACAGTAACCATTTTAGGAATGCAAAGTTGTCACTATTTACTTCATGTTTTCTTTGTTTAGCAGTGAGGTGGCCATGCCATTGTAAAGCTTGTTATGCTTCCGAGTTGTGTTAAACAGCTGTCATATGCACAGGAAACATATCACTGAAGGTTCTCTAGTCAGACAAGTCTCCATCACAGATCTGAAGACACACACACAGCTTTTCAGTTCTTCTTATGGAGATCTGTGTGAATTAGTGGAAACTGAAATGAAAGTGGCATTCAACCTCCTTTTGACTATATATTTTAGAAGTGCTCCCTGTCCGGAACATAGAAGTGTAAATAAATAAAAAAGTTAATAAAAACGTATAGGCAATTCGAATTTACATTGTATACACTTGCAGAATATGTACATTTAAAGCAGAAGTTTACTGTTAATTTAATGCAACTGTGTTTATATTTGTGTATCCCAGCCCAGTCTCTCTGCCTGTTTCAGAAACACGTCAAGCTTGCAGTTTGTTGCTGTAGAAGTCTGAGTGTGCACAATATGTGTGTGTTAGCCACAGACTAGTGGGAAGTTCCAGCCCTATATGTATCTATATGTAATGGAATTCGTTGAAATGTTTCTAGACGTCCTAAGCCTGAAAAAAAGAAATGATGTGCAGCTTTATGTATTGGAGCAAATGCTATACATTTTCACAATCGTTTTGCACCTGAAAAGGGTGGCAAAATGCATTTAATTTTAGTTTACGGCATTATGGGTGTTGGCATAAAGGAGCAGGGTTCTTTCTTCCTGAATCTGAATAAACTAGTGTTGTATTGTGTCAATGATTGCAATACGCTATGTCTACTGTTTGTAACTGTACATTTTTAAGACTTCCTTTATTGTTACTCCATTATAGCACAAGTCTTATGAAGTGGGGATTCTACCTGTATTTTGTTGTGCTGACTAATCATTTACACGCATGCAACTTGTCATTTACTAACTGACACCTCAGACCTCTCTGGGTGATTGGTTATGGAAAGTGAAAGGATAAAGACTAATCACTTGTGTGATGTTGATAATTCAGCAGTTTCCATTGAATCCAAGCCTTATAGTGCTGTAATGAAGATCTCTGAGTGCCCAATTGTGCCTCTGTGGTGCAGTTGTGGAGTAGTAAGCCATCTGTACTATAGGGGGACAAATGAAAATTCCTACTGGGATAAACAAGAGTTTAATTTAACCCCTTGAATGCTAGAGAGGTCTTCAGTCTCTTAAAAGGAATATTAACACCTAAATGGACTGGTAAGTACCCTGTACTCCATGCCAGCATCTGTAAATATTCTCTATGTATTTTCTGAGGCCTAAAATCTAGTCTTTCACATGATGAGGGAGCAGCCATGTCTGCCTTCAGCTTTCATTGATTGTAAAGGATATCTGTGAATGGGCAGAGGTAAGATAACAATAGAAAAGCAGTGGCTCCTAATCTCAGTCCGTTAATTTATTTTATTTCTTATCTCTCAATACAGACAGCACAAACAACATTAACCCTTTGAGTGCCAGATGGATATGCAATGCATTGCAAAGCAATGCGTTGCGTTCCCCTCTGGCACTCAAAGGGTTAAATAAATGCTTTCTGAACAGGACAATTACAAATGCATAAAAATCAAGTTTAGGGTTGTATTTTGGGCATGGGCATGATTCATTTTTACTTATACTAGCTGTAAGTATATGTGAATTAAAGTTGTCAGCCTTTTTAATGTTTTGGTATTTAGTGTTCCTTTAAATCAGTGGGAATATGGAGCATTTGTATTTGTCACCTGTGGTGCAGTTGGTTTTCTACGGAATTTCACCTGTTGTTTTAAAGAGGAACTATCATGATAATAACATTGCCCCCCAGTACATTACTAACATAGGGATATGCAAAGCCATACTGTCCTTAAGCTGAATAAGGAACTGGCAGCAACCAGCGGACGACAGCGCGGACATCTTGGAGGAAATGTACCTCTGATTCTGCACTGTTTGTCCCTTTCACTGCCAGCGTTGGTGAGTGACATTCATTGGTTGCCTTAAAGGGATAGTAATGTTTCAAAATAAAAGCAGCTCTAATTAATCTTCATAGTATTTGGGCCATGGAGAGTGTTATTTCAATACTGTCAGAGTTGTAGTTCATGAGTAATTGAATGATAAAGTATCCCCCTCCCACCCCTTTTACTAATGTAACACTGCTCACCACAGAGCAGCAAGGTGGTGTCCAGATGGCATGCTGAAAAACCTGTCAAGAGGGCAGGGTTTTAATTGTTCTAACAGTAAGAAGATTGTCCCCTGCTGTTATCTGTCTGGTCTGGGGACCAGATTCCACATCTGAAGGGAGGAGGCTTACACTAGGTAAAAGGACAGGAGGGGGATACTTTATCATTCAATTACTCTTGAACTACAACTCTGACAGTATTGAAATAACACTCTCCGTGGCCCAAATACTATGGAGATTAATTGGAGCTGCTTTTATTTTGAAACATTACTATCCCTTTAAGGTAATGGAAATTACTGACGGCGCAGGCAGCTGGTGCCTGCTGAATAAATTGTTATTCTGTAATAATGCAAATTTATTCAGCTTATTGGCAGTATGTCTTTGCATATCTCTATGTTAGTAATGTGTAGGGGGCAGTGTTAATATCATGATAGTTTAGCTTTAACCATTTTTCTATAAAATAAATACTTTTTGAGAAATGAACCTTTGTTTTGGTAGCACTGTAGTACTGTTTGCCAATTCCCTTTACAGAGTGCTATTTAGTCGTATACTAGGCCAGATGTATTGCCCTCTGTGTCATTAGAAATGCTGCTGTGTGTGGGCTCTGCCTGGATTCCTTCATAATTCAGTGTGTAGTAGTAGTACTACTGGCTCAGCTAAATTAACACGAAATGCCATTCAGCTAAAGCTCCATTTAGAGCCATATGTGTTTGGGAAGTTTTTGATCTCCCTTGCAGTGTAATTGTTATGCATCAGATTTGGAAATAGTTTCTTTGTGGAAAAATCCCTTAGTGTGCTAGAATTGCTCAACAATGCTTTGCATGCCCCCGTTGTCACTCAAATGCTTATGCACCAATTAAGAATCCCATTTTATTGTAATACTAGCCTGGTGTACCCTATTCCAAACCTTCAAGGTACTCAAGGAGCTGAAAGCCCCATTTACAATCAGGAGACTTTGAGGTATTTGTATTTGTTCCTTTCTAGTGCTTTTGGTTTAGCCCAGAATTGCTATACTTTTCTTTGTGCCTATGGCCCCAAGTCTTACCTTCTCTTAAGACTGGAGCAGAAAGGCAAAGAAGTGGCTCACTCATTAGTGATTTCAGTGAAACAGGACAAAGGCAAATGTGGTCCATATCATGCATGTTTTTAGTCTAGTGTTATGATAAGTTCTTGTAGTGCTCATGTGTGTCACCAACACCGATGACTGTTACAGTTCCTTTTCATGGTTTTTAACTTTGGATGAATAAACTTGTATTTTTTATTCAAGAAGTTTATGATTCATAATTGGAGTAAATCTGCAACCATTTTTCACTTGTTTTACTAGTATAAAATTTTATGCATTTCTATCAAATGCAATATTTTGTTTTGAAACATCCAAAAATTGTTTTCTATACAAAGTTTCACTGTAAACTTTGACCAAGAGGTGGATTTTCAAGCTACAGTTAAGGTAATCATTTATAAAATGTTTAAATATTAATAACAGTTAATCTTAGAACATTAAGTGCAGTGAGTAAATATAAGAGCACAGCTGAATGCACTGCATCATAAATACATTTTGTGTGTATAACTAATGCCTCAGATGCTAGAGAGGTCTCCTATCCATTGTTTCATAGGGTGTTTGAGATGACTAGCAGCTAATCACCACTGCAGCTCCACTGAAGTTGGCTTCCAACTCCTGATCCTTCACTTTGTGTATGCATACCTGGGAACTTTCCAGATCCACCGCTGACTGATTTTCAAAGTTAATTACCTGGTCTCAGGAGGATAGAGGTGGAATCTCTGGTTAGATGAGTTTCCTGATAACCACTTATACCCATTCCACCATTTCCTAATTATATATGCACAGAAGACATAGACACACATCAGGATTGTCATTTTTTTGTCTCATTTTATCTATTGATGGGACAAGAACCTGCGATCCTGAGAGCTGAACAAATTCCACATCTGGTGAAATAACCAACTGAGCTCACACACGTACAAACTCTGTGTGTACAACCGGTACCGCACTGCTCTGCAGGCCATTCCCTGTTAAGGAATACTCCACCCATTACCCACCCTTCACAGTTTTCCCCAGGGCTGTGCATACTCCCTTCAGTAAGTGCATCTCTCGGTAAAGTGTGCAGCCTGCTTCCTCTTCTAAAAAACAGAAGGCTTGTGAAGCGGGCTCACTGCGGACATTAGAATAAATGTATATGTCAGTATAGTCACACATGTAGTGAGCAGCCCCGATTCAGGAAACACTGGGTGTGCCCTACAGAGTGAAGGGGAAGGCTTATAGAAAAGGATTGGCAGCTTGTCAGAGAGCGAGAGCTGCCAATCATTTTATACTTCATCAAGATGGAGGCGCTCTCCCTTATGCAAACACATATTTAATATGGAAAACTTTAAGCCTGGAAGGATAAATGATTGTAATTACGGGCTGTATATAGGTATAATTAGGGGGTATAAACATATTGGGGAGGGGTGGAGTAGGAACTTGACAGATTCACTTTAAATATTTAATGCTATGGAAACCCTTCTGGCAGTCAATGCTGTTTGCGCAGTACATGTTGTTTTGGGTAAAAAGAAATTGTTCCTTCTTGGCTATGTTTCAGACTAGAGATCTAATTCTGCATTCTGGAAGTTTAAGTGGATAAATTCTGGAACAAACTTAACTGTACAATGCAAATAAATAGAAATTATCCAGATAGTTTCCATTAATTTAAATGGATCTTTAAACCCTTGAGTCCCTGAGAGGCAAAGTGCTGACCTCTTTGGCATTACCACTTTAGATTGTAAGCTTTCGGGCAGGGACCTCGCACCCAATGTTTCACTCTACAAAGCACCTGTAACCCTGTATTGTTTAAACCCTGAAATTGTAAAGCGCTGAGTACACTTGTGGCGCTATATAAATAAACATATTCATTCGTTCATTCAATAGAAGGCATTCCATAGATGAGTGTGATCTAGGCTTGCCAAATCATCCCTTTAAAAAGAGGGCACACTTGAAAAAATGCTCACTGTATGACTACATGGGAACCATTGCAGCCTAGTAATTGCAACCCAGCAGCATATATATTTTTATGTGTCTTTTCTTATTTATATATTTATTTACTTTTCTTAACGACTGGTGACGGGTCAGGACCATCACTATTTTTTCTCCTTGAAGGACCGGTGATTGTCCTGGAATGTCATGTATCTTGTACTTTCAGTGCACCTGCTGAAACTGACCATTCCAAGACCAGAGTGTTCTCTCTCAGACCCCAGTTCAGTGCGCTGGTACACGTAATCAGTCACTTGGGCCGGCGTGCTGACAATGATCAAATTGGTCCTTAAAGGGACAGTATTGTCTAAAATAAAGTAGATCGCCGAGTCTTCACTGTTGTATGCATAACAATTTGTGCTATGTTTAATAACTTATTTTATGGTAATTTTAAAGATATTCCATGTAAAAGGATCCCCCTGTCTCGCGGGTCCAGCACTTAAGGTCTGGTGATGGTCTTGGCACGTCATAGAATTCTGGGATGGCAGTGCGGCTGCATGCTACGCTGCAATCCCAGAATCCATTGAGACAAAAAAACCTCTGTGGTCCTTAACGGCCACCCTTGAGCCGGATCGGACAGTCATTAAGGGGGTTAAAAAGAAAAAAATAAATTAAACTCTATTTTCATTTACTTTGGGGAGCTTTTATCAGTGATCGGAAGATAAGTACCCAGATTAAAATGAATCAACCTAATTTTTGACAGCAAATTGTGAAAAAGCATAATATGTAAAGCCAAGCTGCTGTAACTTCGTAGTGTTGTTTTTTATCTTTCATTATCCTTTTTTTTTTTTTTTTTTTTTTTTTTTTTTTTTTTTCCCCCTGACATAAAGCTTCCTTTTATGGACATCTAAGTGAAAAAACAAATAAAAAAAAACTAAAAGTAGGTGAAGATGAAAAAAAAAAAAAAAAATGGGTAATTTGATGCTTTTTGGTATACACCAAGTAAAACTCCTACTTGATTACTACTCTGCTGTGCCCTGATGCAATGGATCAAGTTGAGTAGTACTATGCTCATTTTCCATTGACATTGTCTTGTTGGGCGACATGCAGAAGTACTTCATGAAAAAAACAAGAATGTCACGTTGCGTCTGTTAAGGTGAAGAAGCGTCAATGCTTTAGGTGTGGCTTGCATATACTTTGTTTCCAATAGCTGTAAATGTGGAGTGTGTCCAAGTTCTCCTTTAGATCCAGCTGCTGCTGAGCTAGTAGTATTTATTTATTTTTTTTAATTGATTGTATGCTTGCTCTCGTGCCACGTCAGATACAGTGCCCTCAACTGTAAAAATAAATCCATTTACTATCCTATATAATAAAACTCAAGAATGTTTGTCCTATGCAGTCATGCGCAGTAGAGAGTGCCCGAATGCTGGGAGCATTCTGTGCTGGGAGCATTCTGTGTGTTCGGGCATTCGCTACAGAGCATGACTGCATCGTGCACTGGAGGCGGTAGTACGCAGAGCAGGACCAGCCTCTTAACCCTTTGAGTGCCAAAGCAATGTGTTGCGTACCCCTCTGGCACTCAAAGGGTTAACATCACCTGGACCTTGGCCCGTGTACACGGGATTTCACACTAGTATTATATATCTATATATGAAATTATCACTGTTGTGTGCAGCAGGAAATAAGACCTGTTGGTGTGATTCAGTAAGCTACTGTAGCATAGTGGAGAAAATGGGTTTTACAATGGGCTTTTTAACCCATTGAATGCTATAGAGGTCTCTAAAACATTTTGAAGCAATACACTGGCAACCTCCTTAGCATGGGGCTAAGATCTCAGTTGAAGTCACCGGGAACTTAAGTTATTGTCTTGCACCTAAAGAACCTTCTTCATGAAGCTAAAAAGGTGCAGTTTGTGAGCAAACCATTTGCACAATAGAAGGGGTGTGTGTGTGTGTGTGTGTGTGTGTGTGTGTGTGTGTGTGTGTGTGTGTGTGTGTGTGTGTGTGTGTGTGTGTGTGTGTGTGTGTGTGTGTGTAAAATCTATAAGCCTTTGAATGTGCTGGAAATCTCTCTAGGATTCAAGGGATTAAAAACCACATTTAAATCAATGGAAATGTTTAGTTCGCCCCAGAATGACCCCACATTGCCTTTATACTGAATAGCCCTGTGAATACACCAAAGGCATCACACTGCATTCCTAAAGGGATTGTCCCCCTTATTGTGTAGTTGGCTTGCTCCACAACTGCACCTCTATAGCTTGATGAATATCTCCATTGGAGGGCAGTTTTAACACTTTGAATGGCTTAAGGTTATGCATTGCAATGCATTGCGCACCCCTCTGGCCCTCAGAGCATTAACCCCTTAAGAACCAGCAGTCCAGGGAAGTTACCTTCCCTTAAAGACTGCTTTGATCCTTTCCAACACGCCGGCACACGTGACCTGTTGAGCGTTCCGGTTCACCGAGCAGAGATCTGAGAGAGCGAGACCGCTCCGGTCTTGGAGCTGTCAATTTCAGACCCTGTTTTACTTACAGCACTACAGGAGCGACGTGCCATGACCGTGACTGGTCCTTAAAACCTAAAAGCGGTGACAGTCCTGGCACGTTACCGGTCTTTATGGTGTTAAATTGTATTTCTGTTTATCACAGAGGAGCTGTACTAAGGGTGTCGGTGACGTGAATGGCAAGTGTATGTTCTCTAAGACATTATGGGGGACACAGACTATAATTAAAATTCAGATCAGTCTTACTATGCATCAACAAGCTAGAATGCACTA
Organism: Rhinophrynus dorsalis; assembly: GCA_037306005.1. NCBI lineage: Eukaryota > Metazoa > Chordata > Amphibia > Anura > Rhinophrynidae > Rhinophrynus > Rhinophrynus dorsalis. Next base: position 240,917,788 of record CM074720.1, on the reverse strand, counting down.
ACTTTGTATATCCAAGGCTCTTATAATGTACTTTATTTATGTCTCCTATTCCGACCAATTCTCTAGCACTGTATTCCACACTTAACCCTTACGTTCTCTGTATGTTTCCCTGTACCACTTTAGATTGCATGTTTCCGAGCAGGGACCCCACTTCCAGTGTTTCAATTTGCAAATCATTTGCTACCCTGTATTGTAAAGCGCTGCGTACACTTGCGGTGCTACTTAAATAAACATTCATCCATCTCTTTACACAAAAAATAGAAGCTTGTGATATCCACAAAAGTTTGCATAAGAAAACTGTGTGTGTTTGTATAGACATGGAGATTAATGTGGTCCATGGATGATTATTTAATTTAAATTACACAAAGAATGATCTGTGTCTTATATGTGATGTACCACTCCTGCCACTTGAGTAGTATAGGCCCCTCACTGAGATCCAAGAGGTTTTGTCTGGACTAATATATAAGTGATAAGACTGGGGCTCAAACTGCAAAAACCTAGTGATAAATTGGAGAGCTGAGAAACGTTAAGTAAAATTGAGCTATATTTAACCCTTTGAGTGGCAGTGATGTGCAGTGCGCTGGATACCTCTATGGCACTCAAAGGGTTAATATATGTTCTGCTGCAGCAGCCGCATGCTACATATGTTATGCAGGGCCGGATTTACATCTGAGGAGCCTGTAGGCACAGAAACCTGAAGCGCCCCCCCCCCCCCCCTTGGCCATCTCCACTGGACACCTACACAATGCTCCTAACCTCCACATTGCCCCCATCATCTCCAGAGCACTTCTGACCTTTTTTGACTGTCTTTGTTCAACAGTGGATTTTATTTCAGCCACACAAATTATATACAGTTTTCCTGTGTCTAGTTCAGGGCAGTTGATGGAGGGGATTAACTCTGCCTCATAGCTGGTAGGACCAAATTTGAATTAAGTATCCATTTCCCATCCTGTCTTCAGTTGATTAGGTCCTATTCGGCTGGAGGACAGAGGGTCTGCCTGGCTCGCTCGCGCTCTCTCTCTCTCTCAAACTTGGAAAATGTTTGGGGGCTTAAGAAGAAAAGTTGGCTATACTTATAGCTTCCTTGATGTAACTTACATTTAACTTGCGTTTAAGGCAACACTTATATCGTTCTGAACGAACCACATACCTCCCTTAACTCCAGGTTGCATGGGTTCATAAAGCCTTTGCTAGCAACCGGAGCTGCTTCTGTGCATAACTGCCGCCTCCAGTGAATTGATGTGAACCGGCAAACTGAGGCGCTTGATGCGCCTATCTACCTTGCTACAACCGGAAGTATGTGTTCCGGCAGTGTAACGCAGGCATCCAAATGACATGAGGTCTTATAACCATCGTGCAGGAGGAATGGAAAGGTGGCCTTGGAAGTTAAGCTATACTTTATGATATGAATGTTATTTGAATGATTCTGGCTTATTAGTCATATTACAGTATGTCTACATCTAAAGATAAAGGGGACAAGCAGAAAACAGGGTACTGTCTGTTGGGGGTGAAGCTATGCATTCAAGTGAGGAGTAGTCTGAATCCGTCACTCACTCTCCTCAAGTATAGTTATACCCAGCCGGCAGGCAGCAGCGCTGCTTTTATCTATAATCTCTCACTCTGTCTCAGTCTTCGGTCTTCTTAGGTGTCAGATGAGTGGACTCAAGTAAAATGTAATAATGCGGGTTATGCAGCGCCTCTTTGACACTGCAGACTCGGCGGTGATGTATCAAAGGCTGACAGGCTAGCGAATTTAAAAAAAAAAAAAAAATCCCAATGCCAGGCGCCCCTCAGTAGCGTGCGCCTGTAGGCAGGTGCCTACTCTGCCTTATGGCAAATCCGGCCCTGATGTTATGTAAAGAATGGTACATTATGTCTAGTGCCACACCCAAAAAACATGCTTATGGTCCTTGCCATTCTAAGTCATTCCGTAAGCTTAATATTGCAGGGTTTATAGATATCGCAACCTGGGAAAAGGTTCATTAATTAGTGTCTTTGCGGCTGATGTACTAAGGGGGTCTGGAGCAAGCCAGTTGCATTGTAGGGGACAAATAAAGATTCTCATTGATTTAAGTAGGGGTTTTATCTCCTCTAATGCTAGAAAGATCCCCAATGCATTGTAGAGCAATGTGTTTAAGACCTCTCTACATGGCCATCCTCAGCCATAATATACCCCTCAGGCCAGCCCATCCAACCCTCATATTTATACAGGGCGGAGTGCAATTGTAGGGAGGGGCAAGTGCTCTAGCTTTGAAGAAGTTAGAAGCAGTCGGAGAATGTTTTTGTCACTTTGGGTGCAGATGGTTTTCTCAAAAATTTCTCCAGTTCCTCACCTCTTTGTCACTTAGATTACCTTCACTCTGGCACAGAACTTCTCAGACCACTACTGTCATATTGGGTTGGGTTGTATTTGCCCCAGTTTCATTGCAGTTATCGCAACTTCTTCAATCAGGTGATTGGTTGACATCCCATACTTTGTATTTTGAATTGCATGTGTACAGTCTCCAGTATGGCCTTAACTTATTGCAATCACCCATGTCTATTGCAAGTTTCGCACAAACTGCAATGCAGTTTCTCTTTACTGTAAATGACTGCTATTGCTGACAGAAAACTGTGAAACTTTATTCCACATGAAGCAAGACATGCCTTTTTGGGTAATTACCCTTACTTCTAGGGTCAATTGAGGATCCTGTATGAGAAACTGTACTGAATGTGCAATGAGTTTTTTTAATAATGTATCTCTTGTAGCTAAACAGCAGAAATGCAGGAGTAATTTAATTTATCCTTCAAGCACTTAAGGTTGCTAAACAGGTTTGCTGTTGACATGCTACTTAAAGGATCGTTATTGCTAAAATACAGTAACAAAATAGCTGTGTCAAGTGTACACAACAAATAAAACAACGTAGTTTATTCTTGGTGCCCCTTAATTTGCTGCTCAATCCAGATTTCTACTCTCATGTGCCATTTCAATATTCATATCAGGCTCCTCCCACCTACAGAGAAAACTTGTCTGCCATTTTGGTGTTGGAGTCTGCACGGTCTGTGAGTGGGATCAGACTGATATGAATATGGAAGTTTATTCTCTACAGTGGCACTAGTTGTAGTCCTCAACAGCTGGAGATCCAGAGCCTGACCATTTTTGGCTCCCAGAAGTGATTTGTCCAAAGAGCAGCATCTTGCAGTTCTAGAGCAAACCAGCTGCAGCACAAGGTGAAACTGTAGGGCAATTCTAGATCCAAGACGAGTGAGAGCACAGCCAACTTTCCTCCATTTAAGATGACATGCTGTGCTCTCCCCGTCATTTGCCTTCACCCTTTCCTTCAGTAGTTTGTCTAAACAGCTGCCTGCAGGCCGCATTGACGTGAAGGAGCAAGCGGGGCAAAGAATACACTGTAAAAAGCAACTTCCTGTGCTTAACAGTGCAGGACGTTGCTGTTTACTGTGTATTCATTGCTTGGCTTGCTCCTTCACATCAATGCTGCCTGCAGGCGGCTGTTTAGACAAACTGCTGGAGGAAAAGGGGAAGGTGGTGGGCAGATATACATGCCCACAGTTAGTGCCACTGTGCCAAAGCCAACGATGTAAAGAGGATGTATGAATTACATTTTTAATAAATACAAAGCAAAAAAAAATTACATGACGTTTTAGCATTCTCTTTGCTTCCATTTTCGTATGGGAGCAACATATATATGAAGGCGATAGTTCCCCTTTAAGGTGTAATTGGTTTGCTCCAGAATTTTTTGAATAAGGCCTAATTTGTCATGCAGTGATGAGCTGATACAACTTCTAAAAGGTAAAACAAATCTGTGTGGCAAAATGAAAACAAAAATGTTTGATTGCACTTTATGCCAAGTATCAGAGGTCACATTCAGCACATTCCTCTTTATGTGTCTTGGTAACAGAAACAAATATATAAACTCATAAAGCAATTCCATTCTCTATACATTTACTACAGTGCCCTCTTTCCAGTCAATATTTAGCCACAAAAGAGATTGACTGTGCTACAGGAGAAGCTTCTGTGAACTATCGAAAAAGTGTCTCCACCCATTGTAGATTAGCTCTTGGCAAAGAATTGTGTTGCTGATTAAGGGCTATATGTGCAACTGAAAACTGGATGAAATCTGGAGCAAACCAAATGCACCATAGGGGAGAAAAATATACGTACGTGACACTGCATATTTTGGTATTTTATTCAAGTTTGTAAAAGTAGTACAATTGTACAGAACTAGAATGACAACCAAGAAAAACAAGTACAGTACAAGAGGGGGTATCCTCGGTCCTCAACATTTTTATAGTAATATGCATATTAGCTAGTAAGGCATAAAGAATGTCCATCAGATGCATATTCGAGTTGAGGATTACAAAATGTCTCAAGGTGTCTTATTATTTGCCATGGAACAAGTAATGTCAATCTAGCAGAAGAACAAGCACAGATTCCATAACGATTTAAGAGGTGACAGTATCAATGTGGAGGAAGAAATCTAAAAGGTCAAGAAGAAAATGGATTTCAGAGAAAGTGGTGGGATGTAGAGAAGGAGAGAGGGTGGGTAGAAGGAATGAGTAGAAAAGAAGGATCCCGGGACAGAACCCAGATTGGCCGGGTGGAAAGCATACTGTGACAGAATAAAAAACAAATGAGAACCCTACTTCTTAGTAATTCGAAATTTCAACCACAGTTCCCAAATCTCCATAAAGGTGGCCTGCTCCCTATGTATCAAGAATGTAAGTCTCTGTAAGGCTATTGTTTTGGCCACCTTACCAACCAGTCTGAAACGGGGGGGGGGGGGGGGAAGAGTAGAGGATTTTCACCTAGCTGGTATACCCGTTTTTCTGCATTTAGAAGATGCCTGAAAAGCAGATTCTTGAGTTTTTGATTTGTGAGTCTGGAGAGGGAGTGAAATTAAATTCAGGCAGATAACTGGTGGGTCAGTTTATATTGTTATACCCAAAATTTGCGAGATTTGCAAGAACACAGTATGCCAGTAGGACTGGATATGGATACAGTCATACCAGATATATAAAAAAGTGTGCCTGTTCACCTAACATCTCCAGCATAACTGAGAGACTTCCAGGTAAAAAGAGTGTAGGGTTTCTGGAGTTCTATACAACCTCTGAAGTAATTTATATTTTGTTAACACAGTGACCACGTTTCTAGAGATAGTAATAGTATTCGGAATTGCCCCTCTCCACTGCTCGTGTGTAAAAGGGGTGCCGAGCTCCCTATCCCAACCCCCTCTCGTAGTCTCCACCAAGGAGTTCTTGGCATTTAAGAGGGTGTGATAAATGGAGGAGACATTCATCTTCCTAGAGTTTGTGGGTAGATTTTTTTTTTTTTTTTTTTTTGTGAATATTCCTTTATTAAGAAAACGAATAGAAACATTACAAAAGATAGCAGGGTACATATGTTCAGAGTACAATATAGTAAGATGAGCAAGACATCAAAAGGCTAGTCACAATCAATCCATAATCACAGTTCCAAAAAGCAATGAGTATAACCGGAATCAGAATGGTAAGGGACTGTCAAATAGAAGTAGAGAGCTCAATGAACTGATATGATCATGTGTGAAAAAAGAAATAGAATAAGAAAACAAATAATCTAGAGTGTATAGTATCAGAGAAGAGAATAGAAAAGAAGAGGAAGATGGTAAAAGAGAGAGGAAAAAAAAAAGAGAGAAAAGGGGGGGAGGAAAAAAGGGTGAGGGTTGGGTACCTCCCATACTGGTGATCTAGAATCATATCTCATGGATCAAAATGAGACAGAAAGAAACTCGTAATTAAGTCAGGATCCATACCGTCTTTAAATTTGGTCAACCTAAGTAGAGTGACATGATCTTTGGCCCTGGAGACCCATTCAAGGCAAGTGGGCGGCGTAGCAGATTTCCAGTGAACTGGAATCAGTGCTTTGGCAATGCCCAACAACGACAACAGTATCAAGCAGGTAGTTGCATGCATATGCGGTAAACGGATATAAAAGAGTATCTGCCAAGGGTCCCTGGACAACTCAATACATAGACTACGTTCATTGCATTGCAAACACTGCGCCCAATAGTCTCGCAAGGCAGGACAAGTCCACCATATATGATAATACGATCCCTCTCCGTCTCCACATCTCCAGCATCTATCATTAACAGCGGGTAATATAGATTGTGGGTAGATTTTTAGTTCTTGGAGTAGATTGTGTTTGTCAGGGTGGGAAATGTGTCTATATTTCCAGTGTTCTTCATATGCAAGACCAAGAGAGGATTGTAACTTCCCGAAGGGGACAATTTTGTTTGTTTGCCAAAGAAGTTGTTTGTGTACCTGGAGGAAAATTATTATTTGAAATAAGGGAAGTGATGGGGGAAGGAAATCTTATGGCCGCATGCTTTTTGGTATCTCTGTCCCAAAATTATTAAGACACAGTTCATGATAGTCATGGGCCATTCTGATGGTGGAGACCAGACATTGTATGTTTTATTATACCTTTCTCTTATTTGGTTTATCTTGATAGTGAGGCTCTTTCTGTGTTTTGTTATTAGAAGGATTTCTATTTTTAGTTCTTCTGAGCGATGTATTTTTGTATTATGGTATCTTATGCCTGGCTGGGGATATTATATTTTTGTTCTCCCTGGGTCTATATCAATAGAGTTGGTAAAGAGCTCCAACCTGTACTTTTTTTATATACTATAAATGCCTACTTTACACATTTAAGGCCCTTGGTTTAAAGAGAACTGCAGTAATTCAGGGGCAAACCAACTGCTCCATAGGGGACACGTTTCTGAAATTTGCAGTGTTTTTATCACTTCGTTGTTGAGCCTTTTCACCCTCCCAGCTCAAAGAATGTTTTTACATCTTTGTTGCAGTTTATATTCAAATTACAGTTTTCTGTGCTTTTCTGTGGAAAAACCCACACAGGTCATGCAATTTCTTTTCAGCAGGCGCTGCAATTTCAAAAGACACCATTGATTATAGATACCCCCTAACATAACTAAAACATTTTACAGTAAAATGAATGACAGACAACTGTCTTGTGTGTATTTTTTTGTATGCTCCACTAGCAAAGGCTTATGGTTCTAGGTTTATTATTAAATCTCCTTTCTAAAGAACAAATTTTTGTGTTGTAATAACCACAAATCTGCACGGACCACAATCTTTCAGTTTTCTTTCATAAAATAGCTCTATTGTTTGTTGTTTTTACCTGTGTGTGTGTCTTTTTTTAGCACAAGAAGAGGTGGGCTAAGATAGAGGCTCTTTAAAGGGATAGTAATACTTTGTTTTATCTTTTTTTATTTTGTATGCATTAATAAAACATGAAGGACGATATAAGTCTTATCTCTCAAACCTTTATGGTTTAAGAGATATTCACAAGCAAAGTTTCCCCCTCCCGCCCCTTTTACCTAGTGTAAGCCATCTCTTCTCAGATGTGGAATGCAGTCCATAGACCAGACAGATAACAGCAGGGGACAATCCTATTCCTATGAAAACAATGAAGGCCCTGCCCCCCTTGACAAGTTTTTCAGGTTTTTCCCTTATCTTAATTGAAGATTGTCCCTCTCTGCAGTCTACCTGGGCACCTCCCTTCTGCTCTGGCTGAGCAGTGTTACATCAGTAAAAGGGGCGGGAGGGGGATACTTTGTCATTGAATTACTCTTGAACTACAACTCTGACAGAATTGAAATAACACTCTCCAAAGTCCAAATACTATGATGATTAATTAGAGCTGCTTTTATTATGAAACATTACTATCCCTTTAAGACCATCCCTGTGATCACACTTTCTATGTATTTTTGGTTGTCTGGTGATCCTTTATCACCCAACTTGTATATGTTCAAGACTACCCCATTTTTGAAATAGGGGATTCCCCTTTTTTTTTTTTCTTCTTCTTCTTCAAACAAGGGTTAATCCCTATATTTTTAGGTGCAAGGTGAGGGGCGAGATCAGAGCACCTCCTTCCTGCTCTGGCTGAGCAGTGTTACATCAGTAAAATGGGCGGGAGGGGGGATACTTTTTCATTGAATTACTCTAGAACTACAATTCTGACAGAATTGAAATAACACTCTCCAAAGTCCAAATACTATGATGAGTAATTAGAGCTGCTTTTATTATGAAACATTACTATCCCTTTAAGAACTCCTTCTTCCCCACCCCCTATTATACTGTTGGGGGTTCTCTACATCACCTGAATCATTATGCAATATTTGTGTACCGCTGTTTGAAAGGAGATTGCCCGCTTTCAAAAGAAGGCACTTTAGCAGGTGGGGCTGAAGTCTAGGTTCTTAAAGAGCTTCACCCCTGGAACTGGTGGTTTGGTGGGTTCTGTTTCATAAATTACATCATCACGAGCATGAGTGATTTAGGTGATGGGATTCTTCCAGTAGTGGAGGGCCACCATGACTGAATTCTTCTAATTAGGGAAGCCTCAGTCCCAAGTAGTAACTACCTTGCTGCTGAACTGCTTAGGATATGGCTGTCCACATGTTTAGCAGCAAAGAAATTAAATGGGACTTTTTTTAAATCAATGAGGTTTTCTCCAGAATTACTCTGGTTTTCTTTTTTGAACACTGTACCCTTAGAGTAGTAACTCCTATTGAGCCCTAAAACATCAGGATAAAGGTTGTTTGTGGTCTGATTGCATAAGCCTGGATCATTATAGCAGTACTCAAGTAAGGGTGTACTTAAATATTGGACAATTAATTCCCAATGAAGACTGGAGGTGGAAAAATCATTGCTTTAAATACAAAAATGTAGTTTTGATGCAAAATTCAACGAGTCCTAGTTCCCTAGCCATGAGTCGTTCCTAAAACACTGTGAGCTAGTCCTATATTTATGATATGTCACTAATGACTGAGTGTAGTTTGGGGTTAATTTGTATAGAAAGGATGCTCCCTTACATGCTTTTTCTCAAGCAAAACTACTGGTCATAGACTTAAATAGGAATGAACCTGCTATAGAAGTTAGCAGGCTCTGTAGGAATGATACCTAGGATGCAGTCTTTTTTAGCTCACTGGTGTGTCACACATCAGACTGGTGCTAGGCAATTTCTCTCTGAAAAAAGACAAACGGTCAACTCCAGACCTACATTTCCACCTTGTTGTGCCTTGTCTGTGATTTGTAGCTGATCTCTCTAGGCACTGTGAACGAATGCTCCATGTCTGGGTTCCCCTTAGAGTAGCAGGAACCTGGGAAAAGAATACAGTTATTACATTTTGCCCATTCCTGGCTTATTTTATACTAGTTGAACAGCCCGTTACACGGGCCACAGTATCACAGCCACCCGGTCGCGGGACAGTCACGCGCAGTAGAGACTGCCCGCGCCATGGCTGATACAGAGCTGGACGCTCCTTCGGAGCGCCCACCTCTGTATCAGCTGCGGCCAGTCTCTACTGTGCATGACTGAAGCACGCGCAGCAGTGTCTACTGCGCATCTCGCGGCGTTACACACGATTTAGCGAATTATTATATAGGATGGGAGCCTGCATATATTAAATACATGTGCTACAAGGTGTGGTTGTTGAGATTGATGCCTTGGCTATGAAGTTATTTTTTAAGGAGTTGTTTTTTTAGCTGTGTTTCTGGGAAAGCTGGGACTAGAGTGTCCTATGCAGTGAAGGTGTATGGGGGATACCGGAAAGCTTGGTACAGTAGTAGTTGAAATTCTTGAGTATTAACCCCTGAGCTCCCAGATCAGGTTAGTGGTAGTTAGAGGTACACAGCCCACATTTTAGTTAGTAAACACACACATTTGAATGCTAAACTGTTCCTTTGATGGCAGCTGTTTTCAGCAAGAGCTTGAACAGGCATGTTAAGTGCAAACTGTACTTTCACACATGTGCCATTTATGTTTGTTACAATAGAAAGGAAAACTTTCTCTCCATGCAATTCACATAAGAAGAAGCTCTAAATCATTTTTAGAAATATTAATTTGTACTGTGTCATTGGTTTTAAATGGGGCTTTTAACACCTTTGAATTCTAGAGTGATCCCAGGACACTGCTTTACTATGTGTCTGAAACCTTTTTTTAGTATTCAAGAGGTTAGAAGCCCCATTTAAACTGGATATATTTACTGGTCCCCTAAAGTGGTTGATTTGCCCCAGAATTGCTCCAGTGCTCTTTATTACATCTGCCTCCCTTCCACATTTACCCATAAAATGTTCTGTATGGAATAGTGAACTTTCAACCATGAAGGCTTTTTTGCTCTCTGTCGGCGACATCTAGCATTCCCAGGCTAAAGGCCACATTTAAATCGTTGAGGGCTAGGGGAAATTTTATTTCTTCCCCATGAGACATTGGTTTTCCTCAGAATTATTCCACTTTTCTTTGTACATAGTCCTCATGCTAGACTTCGCATACAATATACGGGTACAGAAGGAGCATGTCCTAAGGGGAGGGAGGGGGGAACTTTGCGAGTAAATATCTCTCAAACCATAAAGGTTTGGGAGATGTAACCGGGGGCAATTAATTTTTTTTTTTTTTTTTTTTTTTAGTACTACAATATTGGAATAAGTAATTTTTAAGTATTACTGTCCCTTTAAAACAGTGAGCAAACTCTCTGTAACCATGCAATGATCTGTAAAGGTCCTTGGGGACTGGAAATTCTGCTCCAATGGAATGCAGTCATGACTTACAAAAGTAGACTTTGAATTTCACTACAACTTTCAGTCTTTTCCTTTCCTCAGCCTTTGTGCAAACCCCATATCTTCACAATGTAATCTGGCTGCCCTTGAATGTTACCATTGTTTGAAGGACGGTTGTTGCGTCATGTTGGGAAGGAGGGAGAGCATTCCTTAGGTTTCTCAATTTACTAAAGAAGTGATCCTCTTCAGTTCCTGGAATTTCCTTAAAAATGGTCACTGCACTGTGTTGTCTACATATCTATAATATACTAGGTCCAAAATGCAAGAGGAACTTTTGATATGTGTGTTCAGGATATTGCACTAATTTGTGTTAATTTTTGAAGATTTATAACTTTTGTTCATCCTTTTCATGTAAATAATGAGACTGATGTACCATCAGTAAATTAAGTAATTCTGAGGTGATCCAATGGCACCATTGCAAACAACTTGAAATTCCTCAAATGCACATTGTTTTGCAGCCTGTAACCCATTGAATGCTAGAGAGGTCTATAACACATTGTAAATGAGATCGTTCTCTCTAGCATTCAATACATTAGATAGCACCATATAAATCATTGGAGATCTTATTTGTCTCCTATGGTGTGGTTGGTTGGTTCCAGAATTGCTCCAGTTCTTAGTATATATGTTTAATAATATTCTAAAGAAATCTTAAGTCTTGGATGCTCGAAACGTCCCCAACGCATTGCTTTCTAACATCCAAGAGTTAAAACAGATTTGTGTTGGAGAAATATTGATTCTTGGGAGGCAAGACTGAACAGAACAGTATTTTTTAATATATGATATGCTTGCAATTAAGGCATTTAGTTAATCATTGTTGGATTGATTGCAATCTCCCAATAACAAAGAGTTGTAGTATCTGGCATAATCTAGGCTGAACTACTTTTCCTTCACCTCAGCTACACTTAACCCCTTAACGACCCATGACGGTCCTGGTACTTCATGGGTCCAACATGCAGTAGGGACCCATGATGTGCCAGGAACGTCATGGATTTCAGCTGCACAGTTTTCTGGGAGCCCTGAATCGGATAAGAAAAAAAATACACCGTGGTCCTTAAGTGCTAGATGCGTGCGCGGGGTTAAACAGGGTTAAAAGAACAAAAACACCTAAAATGAAACTGGATATATCGTTAAACATCATATATTTTCAGCTATACATACCAAAATGTTAGAGGCTATGAGGACAAACAAAAGTACAATAGCCTGTTCTATGGCTAGTTGCTGCTCATAAGCATCACATTTTAGCCCTCTAGTGCCATTAGAGAGGAAACATTTCCACATACACATTGGACTAATCCGAAAAGGGTAGTCTACTTTCAGAATGACCGGTAAGTCCCCTCTTCATGGGAACCCCAGCTAACCTCAGACTTTTCAGCCTTGTGGGGCCTCATTATTGAGGTGCATCTGGTTTCCCTAGGAGCTGAGAAGTCCTTGTTTGGATTACCCTTTACTCTTAGGGAGACCCCCCAAGAGTATTCAAAAATACATACTGAAATGTGAGAGGCTTTGAGGATGAACAGAAACACAATGGGGAGATTCACTAAGTAGTAATATAGAGGTGATAAAGTGGAGATAACTTCTCCAGTTCCTTATGTTATTCTATAGAGCCTATGCACTAAGATCTCCAACGTTAAAGAAATCTTAGTGCATAGGCTCCATAGAATAACACAGGAATTGGAGAAGTGATAAACTGTAGAAGTCATTTCCGATTTATTACATCTTTATCACCACTAAGTGAATCTCCACCAATGACTTGTTCTATGGCTAGTCACCAATCACATGCTTCAAATTTTAGCTCTCTAGTGCCATTACAGAGCAGGCATTTGGTATGCATTTTTGACTACTCTTAGGGTTTCCCTAAGAGTGAAGGGTAATTCAGACTTGTATCCCTTTATCGTAGTGCCTAGAGAAACCAGCTGCACCTCACTGAGGCCCCAAAAGTCCTAATTATACATCTGGGGTTATCTGGTGTTCTCATGCAGTGGGGACTTGCCCGTCATTTTGAAACTGAACTGCCCTTTTGGGTGGTCTAATATGTAAGTGGATATTTCTCCTCTGTAATGGTACTACAGAGATAAAATGTGATGCTTCTGAGCAATGGCTAGCCATAGAAAAAGTCATTGTGCTTCTGTTCATCCTCAGAGCCTGTCACATTTTGGTATGTATTTCCAGCTAGTTTTATGTTGTATCCCTAAAATCAAACTCTAAACTTACATTTTAATGTATTTGCTGACTGATCTATACAGCCAAAATGTTTTTTTTTTGTGCAGTTACAAACGAGTCAGAAGGCAGACAATTTGAGATAAGTACCCTCTGCTCTTCCAAGTCCATTAACAGATAATGCAGCACTTTTACTGCTGAGACACCCTATCAAAATTGCTATGATAATGAGTCAAGTAGTCCAGCAAAATCCAGGAATGGCTGCTGCCATAGAGCCTATGTAAGCCTCAAAAAGACTGGACTTTTTTTTTTTTTTTTTACAGATGCTAACATAGCATGCAGAGTATTTACTGTAAAATCTCAGGTATAATATGCACTTGCGTATAATACGCATTTGTATATTATACCCAAGATTTTAGGGGAAAACAAGAGTGCCTATGTATAATAGGCACCCTTGTTTTCCCGTTACGAAAAAAAAAAATTAAGCCTGCCAGAACCCTTCCCTCCCTCAACCGGCGCTGTCCGATGCTAAAATACCACTTTCTTTCTTCAAAAGTAAAGTCCTCGCATTTTCAAGGTTTTCAGGCAACATATAAACAATGTCAATCTGTGGATGGCATGCTTCCTTCGCTGCCTGCTTCCTTCCGGCTATGGTACTGCCCTGTGACGACCTTCAGATCCTCACAGGGCATTACCATTGGCTGGAGCCGGTAGGTTCTGAAAGCTAATTGAAGGAAGTGGGCGGCAAATGGAAGCATGCCACCCGCAGGGAAGATTGACATTGTTTATATGTTGCCTGATATTCTTGAAAATGCGTGGACTTGACTTTTGAAGAAAGTAAGTGGTATTTTAGCTTCGGATAGCGCCGGGGGAGGGAGGGAAGGGTTCTGGCAGGCTTCATTTTTTAAAAAAATAAAAAACTCTTGTGTATAATATGCACCCACCACTTCACATATGGTGAAGTGAGCAAAATTGTGCGTATTATACCTGAGATTTTATGGTAAATGTATATAACCACATATCTATTTTAGGTGATACATTGACAGCATATTTCCCTTGGTTGCATATGCAAGGCAGGTCAATAAAAAAGTTTCTATTAAATGCGCCATAACTACTTAACATAAGCTTACTGTGTATGTGCCTAATGCCACACAGGTTAATATGGACAGCCAGGACCTGGCAGAAGAAAATGGCTGTCTTACTTGGTACTTCCTCATTGATGAATTGATGAATGGTCAAGTACCAACACATAAGGAAATACTATTTTTGCTTTCTAATTCAATGTTTGCATGTTTTTATTTTTTTTAAACAGTGGCTCAAATTGTTTTAGAGTATATCCTAATTATGAAAAACAAAATATCTCATAGGGCTTTTCCTATAGAGTAAAACAATTGTTCTTACTCTTTCAAAAATTGTTAAAAAAATAACTGCATTTTGCTTATAGCTTGAGGTCAAGATGTTTTGCAGCCAGGTGGCGCTATTGATATTGCATCCTATGTAAAGCTCAGTGTCTCCGGCACAAGCCACCCATAGATGGCTGTAACATCACTACCTGCCTGCAAAACATATTGAACTCTAGCTGTCAGAAAAAAGTTTAAATAACTTTTGAAAGAAACATCTCCAAACATTGAGAATAACCTTGATTTGCTCTATAGGAAAAGTCCTACAACACTTTTTTTTTTTTTCCACAATTGGTGGTATACTGCCCCTTTATAGACCAACAGACCACACGTAGTTGTACCCTTAAGGACCTCATAGACTACATTTGGGGAGCCGGTACCTGCGATCGATCTCATGTACTGGCTTCCAGAAAGAGAGGCTGAAGCTCACTGCTTCGGTCTTCGAGCAGTCCGTTTTAGACTCTCTGCATGATCACAGGTGCATACAGGACCACTGTAATCAAAAACATCATGATGTGCCAGGACCGTCACTAGTGGTGGTCCTGGCAAGTCACAGGTTCTTAAGGGGTTAAAGAAGTATATGTACACGCCAAAAATCATTTTATTGGAAAGCAACGTTTTCACCTAAGTTTCATTCTAGAAGTGTATTGCAAAGCAATACAGTGCACACCCCTCTGGTTCTCAAGGTGTTAAAGAATGTCCTTCCGAGAGCTTTCATATCGGGCCTCATGCTGGCCAATAACTGCCTGTTGGTTAGCACTTTTAATTTATATCAGACAAATGTGCTCAAAGGGAATGCCAAGCTGTCCTCTAACCTTACTTTGTGGGCTGTGTCTGAGATAA
Source organism: Rhinophrynus dorsalis (assembly GCA_037306005.1). Taxonomy (NCBI): domain Eukaryota; kingdom Metazoa; phylum Chordata; class Amphibia; order Anura; family Rhinophrynidae; genus Rhinophrynus; species Rhinophrynus dorsalis. Next base: position 240,902,774 of record CM074720.1, on the reverse strand, counting down.
CAGCCTTATTTACCCTGCATTTGACCTGCAAAGGAGAGAAATCAAGGACCTAATCTGTTCACATGTATCTTGTGTTTTTTTTGTTTTTTTTTTAATATAAACTTATTTAATTGAATTTTCCATTTTAACAATCATACAGATCATAAATGTTGAGTAAAGGTCAGGGAACATAAATATCATGAGATGGCAACATGAGTTACCTTAGGCTTGTAAGCAACAAAATAGGTACTCCCAGGTAACACCGCAGTCTCCATGGACCCATTTCCAATTGAGTTAGTAGCACAAGTCACCTATTTGCAGGTTTAAGAGCAACATAAAACACAAAACCAGACCATACCCCCGCCCCCTCAGTGCTCTTCATAATCTTGTTTCTTTGAACTTATTTCCTGTTCTTTACTTCAGAACAGTTTCTGTTTCTAGAATTGGTTTTCGGGATCTAAATTAGAAAAGGATTTAACCCTTTTAGTGCTAGAGGGGAAGCAATGGGTTAACCTTTTGGTACTCAAAAGGGTTTAAAAGCTAGAACCAGCATGAAACCACTCTAATTTTACATTGACATATTTAGGCTTAGTGAAACAAATTGGATGGCATTGCCAATTTGTGCCTAGATTGTTTTATCTTTGCAAAATGGATGTGCAGTACAAAATGTCACTCTGTGCTGATTTACGTGCAGAGGAATATTTAAGTGGGTGGGAATGTGGGTGTGAATTGGATTAGCATGTGCACGCATGCTAACAGAATAAACTGGGGTGTATATATAAAAGCTAAAGTAGAGCAAATCTAGGGCAAAAACACTGCACCATACGGAATGCTGGCAAATACCCATAGATTTGAAGGAGAAGGTGTTTTGAGTTTAAATAAAAAAAAATAATCTGTCAGAGGTTTCTCTGTTGCTGTCACTTACTATGGAGAGCCATAATTGGTGACTCAAGTTCCTCCACATAATGCACTGTAAGAAAAGAAAAAGGATAACTTTTTTGAGCTGTAAACATAACTCTCTGGATTTTGCCCTGGCGACTCCGGTTTTAGCTTCTAATTACCAGCTCTCCAGGGCAGAGGCTGATTCTCCGGATGTGGTGCGTTTCTAATGAAACTCTGCCCACATCCCCTCCTCCCAATGTGTTCCTCCCACTCGTCGGTCTCTTCTCCTCCTTCCCCAGCTTAATCTGTTTACTTTTTTTTTTCATTTTCAAGTTCAGCCCCCCACTCACGTAATTTTTCTCTCCCAGTAGAACCTCAGGACTCCCCTCTCGAGGGAGTCCACAACAAAATGTTCCCAGCTATGGTTGTAAAGAAGTAGAAGACACCAGGCCTCAACCCCTTACATCCCATCTATAAAACACCTCAGTGGATCAATATATGGAAAAAAGTGTAGAAATCATGGTGGAAATATTTTGTATGTTTTCTTTGTTCCCTGTGGTGTAGTTTGAAAAACTGCTTCAAAGGATAGTAATGTTTCACAATAAAAACAGCTCCAATTAATCTTCATAGTATTTGGGCCGTGGAGAGTGTTATTTCAATACTGTCCGAGTTGTAGTTCAAGAGTAATTGAATGAGAGAGTATCCCCCTCCCGCCCCTTTTACCTAGTGTAAGTCCCTGTCCTGTGACCAGACAAATCTCAGCAAGGGGCAATCTTCTTACTGTGATCAAAAGGAAAACCCTGCCCCCCTTGACAGGTTTTTCAGGTTTTTCCTTATGCTCATTGAAGATTGTCCATTGCTGCGATCCATCTGTTCTGAGGTGAGCAGTGCTACATCAGTAAAAGTGGCGGGAGGGGGATACTTTCTCATTCAATTACTATAGAACTACAACTCTGACAGTATTGAAATAGCACTCTCCGTGGCCTAAATACTATGGAGATTAATTGAAGCTGCTTTTATTGTGAAACATTATTATCCCTTTCATTTTGTTTTGATACATGGACTTAAGACACACCAGTGACACTCAAGGTCCTGGCGGGCATTTTCCATTGACTTTAATTTGACTCCAGATTTGTACATGCATGGACTTTCCACATGGAAAGCCCTCTTTCTCTGTCGCCAAATACAAGTTACTAGTAACTTTGGGTAGGTGATCAACCCCTTTAAATAAGCAGGAACAATTCTGAGACGTGACTGCTGGGTGGAGCCTACGTCCTCTCCTTAGCTTGCAGCTAGCCAATCCCCTTCAAGTAAGATTTGTTCCTTGGTCAAGACACAAGGTATGAGAACAGTTCTGCTATAGTTTTAGCTTTTTATTATTTTTCTGTTAGATATGGGATACCACCATTAGGTGGATTACCATCACTGACCATTCCCTTCACCCAAATGTGGATAGCTCCATTTACCAGGTGCTTTTGTGGACCTAAGCCCTCGGGGGAAAATCTTGGCTGTAAGTTCTTTCCCCAGGAGTTGCCCACTGAGGCTTCTTCTTGATTTATGACCAGAAGACCAGCTAAAAAGGTGAGCAACCCTTTGAGTGCTGTGGTCCACATGTCCCATGCTTTCCCACCGCACAGGGGTGTCCTTGGAGTTCTTATTACATACTCATGCTCTCATTGGGTTTATCTGTATGTCTGTTTGGAGCAAGTTTCTGTGGTAACTTAACCCTTTAGCTAGTGGCTGGCTGGCATATTTTGCAGGGTTGTGAGCACTTTCCCTACTGGGTTCAGTGTTTATTGGATCTCCTGACTCATTCTAGTGTGTTTTTGAACATGTTTTTCATTTTGTAATCACTTTGCTAAATTTGTTCCGAGCCTTTAAGGCACGCATTTACAGCATAGACGCCATTGCTTCATTCACTCCTATGGGACTTTACAGTTTGGGATGTATCTCTGCAACCGCTCTATGTAGCAGTCCTAGCAGGTCATGGGTTCTTATGGCTTGCCAGACCATGACATGCCAGGGCCATCAAGGGTCCTTAAGGGGTTAAATGTGTAGATACACTGAGGATATGATCACATGTATTATGGAGGCAAAAAGCAGTGTATTAGATAGGTTGCACTCCCAGCAGTAGAGTAAACGTGTCTCTGTTTTAAAGGGATAGTAATGTTTCATAATAAAAGCAGCTCTAATTAATCTTCATAGTATTTGGACCTTGGAGAGTGTTATTTCAATTCTGTCAGAGTTTTAGTTCAAGAGTAAATGAATGATAAAGTATCCCCCTCCGACCCCTTTTACTGATGTAACACTGCTCAGCCAGAGCAGAAGGGAGGTGCCCAGGTAGATTGCAGAGAGGGACAATCTTCAATTCAATTAAGATAAGGGAAAACCCTGTCAAGGGGGGCAGGGCTTTCATTTTTCTCATAGGAAGAAGATTGTCTCCTGCTGTTATCTGTCTGGTCTAGCAACCAGATTCCACATCTGAGAAGAGATGACTTACACTAGGTAAAAGGGGTGGGAGGGGAAACGTTATCCTTCAATTACTCTTGAACCACAACAGTATTGAAATAACACTCTCTATGGCTCAAATACTAAGAAGATTAATTGGAGCTGCTGTTTTTGTGAAACATTACTATCACTTTAAGTGACAGTGCTCTCCCTTTGTCACTATAATACTGCTCATGACCACAGGGCCATATGCATAAATTAAGTGGGGTAACTGCACAAATCAACTGTAAAAGAACAAATAAACGTTCCCCCAGTCCCCTATTAAATGGGTCATTTAAACCCTGTCATGAGTTCTCCACACATTTCTTCTCTCTAGCATTCAAAGGGTTAAAATCAATAGAGATTTGTATTTGTTTCAAAAGGTGCAGTTGCTTTGCCACAGTATTGCTTCCCTTTTACCTTTGCATATGGGCCACAGGCTATGGGAACTCGAGTTCCTAAAATGCTCTGTTGGCTCTAAAGATTGCTTTTAATTGTCAGGGTGATGTCAGCGCTTCACTTGGCATTTCTAGGATTGAAAGCCGTGCTGCCATCCTCTCCATTGAAGCCCTGTGTCAGCAAATGCACCAACAGTGGGCTTCAATAGAGTGGACTGAAGTTACAGAGAAGGAAAAATAAGTGTTCTGCTTCTTTTAAAGGAATGAGGTGACAACCTTGTTTTATGGGCAATATCAAACTACATCACTGTATTGTATCGCTAGCATATTTTACGGAGGGAAAAAAATGGAAAGTTCTGATTTCTATTAATAAAGCTTTTTTATTTTCTTTTAAAACAAAGAAAATAAATAAACGTGTGTGTGTGTGTGTGTGTGTAAAAATAAATTTACATACCAATGTATTGAGATTTATTGCATCCAGTACACACACTCATACACACTCATACACACGCACACACATATACATACACACACACACACATACATACATACACACATACACATATACACATATAGACATACACACACACATACACACACATACATACATACATACATACATACATACATACACACACACACACACACACACACACATACACACACTCATACACACACGCATACATACACACACACATACATACATACTCATACACACACACACATACACACACATACATACACACATACACACACATACATACACACATACACACACACATACACACACACACACATACACACACACACACACATACATACATACATACATACATACACACACACATGAACATACATAATCTATGCAGTCTTCCAGATACATTAAAAATATGTCCCTCAGGCCAAGAAACTTGTCCACCCCTGTACTGGTTGTGAAATGGAAGAATAGAGCCCCATCCCTGTACTGGTTGTGAAATGGAAGTATAGAGTCCCACCCCTGTATACTGAGATGTTTACAAAGGTGATGCTTCTATGTTGTTCCTGTAGTTAATCACCTTCATCTGCCAGCCTCATTTCACCAGGTTTTAAAAGACTGCATAGTGCGTAGGTGCTTATAATCCCATCTGCTCTTTAATCCCACTTGCCTTTAGCCTTAAATGTGGCCATGGCTGTAACTAGGTTCCAGAACACATATTTCTACTTCAGGATCAGCATCCTTTTGCTCTTCATCTCTGGGGAGACTGCAACTCCGGTAATCTCCAAACAGCCAATGGTTGTCTACGCTTACACTGAGATATAAAGTAGGTCTGGGCAGGGCACACTAAGGCACTCCATCTGGGGAGGACTACAATTCCCATCACCCTTAACCAGCTAACAGCTGGAAAGCCAAATGTTGCCTTCTACTATTCCGATAGATGTTGTAGTTGGAGGAATGATCTTAGCTGATCGGTTGGGGTGAAGAAATGTGTTTACAACCCTTAGAAACTGATTTTAGAAGTCCGTTATGTGTTTAGAGTGATAAATATGGAGTATTTTTAATAGGAATAGAAAAGAGATAAGAGACCGCTATCTCACCGCTCCACGCTATGCAGTCTTGCATCGCCTCACTCGCATGATGCAATCATGCGCAGTAGAGGCTGGCCGAACGCGGGCAGTCTCTACTGCTCATGACTGCATTATGACAAACATCCTAGTAAATTATTATATATGAGATGATCCTTATGCTCTAACTCTGGAACAAGCCAATTTTACCATGGGGCAACTGAAAACCTGCCAAAGTCATATTCATTAAATGGAGATTTCTCTGTTGTCCAATACAGGTTACTGGTAACTCTGGGTAGGCGATCCTCCCCTTTAAGTAGGCAGGAACAATTCTAGAATTGTATGCAGGGGGTAGAGCCTACCTTCCCTCCTTGCCTTGGCTGCATCTAGCCAACCAGCTCCAGAAAGATTTGCTCCTTAGTGAAGATAACACAGGCAAGAGAACCGTTCTGCTATAGCTTTAGAAGTTTTTTATTTTTCTGTTAGAAATGGAATATCACCATTAGGCAAATTACCATAACTGACAATGCCCTTAGATGTGGCTAGCTCAGTGACCAGGTGCTTTTTGTGGACCTTAAACCCTGGGGGGAAAATCTTGGCTACAAGTTCTTTCTTCAGGAGTTGCCCACCGAGGCTTCTTCCTAACCCTTTGAGTGCCAGAGGGGTACGCAACGCATTGAAAAGCAATGCGTTGCATACCCCTCTGGCACTCAAAGGGTTAAAACATGGTAATCTGAAGACAGAAGATCTGCAGGAAAGGTGAGCAACCCTTTGAGTGCTGCAGTTCCACATGTCCCACAGTGCCCCTCCGCACAGGGGTTTTTCCTTGGAGTTCCTATTGCACACTCCTGTACTCACTGGGTCTATCTGTATGGCTTTTCGGTGTTTTGGAGCAGGTTTATGTGGTACTTAACCCTTTAGCTGCTGGTTTGTATTTCATTTGGGGGGTTTCTGACACTTTTCCTACTGGTACAGTGTTTTTGGGTATCCTAACATGTTCTAGTGATGTTTCATGTCTTTTAATATTACACCTTCAATTTTGTAAAATTTGAGTTCCGGCGCGCTTTACCGCATAGGCGTCATTGCTCCATTCACTCCTATGGGACTGTACAGTTTTGGAAATATCTCTGCAACCACTTAACCTAGCACCTTCAGAGATGGCTCATTTTAATTGTCTGCCCTTGGTCTCTAATCCGGTTCATGTGTCTAGTGTGTTGGGGGGCTCAGGCGGCTTCGGGCACTTTTTGGAGTACTTTTCTAGGAAAACTACATTTCCCATGAGCACTTGCTTTGTGCGCTCGTTTCTGATTTGCTTCCACCGTGGCAGCCATTATGTGATCTTTCCAGAACAAGTATCTTACGCAGGGCTTGAACTCTCCTTCTCTCCTCTGCTTATTAACCCTTTGCCTGCAAGATAAGTCTATTTTAGCGATTTCTCGGGTGAAACTTTAATCATGCACACTGTAATTCAGTGATTTCTTATACAATAAGGTTATTGACACTGTGAGAATGTCTATACCATTGGAGCTTGGGGCCAGACTTAAGACTAAGGATGCTGGGGTCTCTCTATCCCCTACTGCACATTGTTCTTCCTGTCATTCAGGATTACCTATAGAATTCTCAGGTCCTTTATACCCAGCATGTTCTGATGTCCCTGAGAGTCTCCCAGGGACCTCCAGCCATGCATTAGAGCCAGTTTGGGTGCAAGAGTTCAAAGCTGCTACTAGGGACCTTAGGTCCACTTTGCAACTCTTTCCATCCCAGTTACAGGGGGTCTTTCATTCTTGGCAGACCTTCTTTCTTCAAGTCTTCCCTGCCAAAGCCTCAGGGTGTACCTGATGTGTCAGATTCCTCTGAGGAGGAACTGTTGGTGGATTCAGATGTTGAGGAATGTTCTGAGGTGGGCTCCTCACAGTTTTTTCGGGGACCCTTTTGAGGCTGATCCTGAGCCCTCGGCTGAGGGCCTGATCAGGGCTGTTTTAAATACTCTAAACATTCCCTTAGTGCAGGAGGTTTCTTCTGACCCTTCTGATGTCTTTCAGGAGCCTAAAAAGCCCCTTACTTGCTTTCCACCTAACCCTACTCTTGACCGCCTTGTGTCTGAAGAGTGGAAGTCTCCGGACAGGAAACCTTCTGTTGCCAAGAAATTTGCTAAGCTTTATCCCTTTTCTGAGGCAGCGCTTGCTCTGTGGGTTCATCCTCCTAAAGTGGATGCTCCTATATCCAGGCTATCCAAGTCTACTGCCTTGCCAGTGTCTGATGCATCTGCTCTAAAGGACTCGACTGACAAGAAACTTGAGGTCTCCCTCAAGTCCATCTTTGCCACTGCTGGTTCTGCCATGTGTCCTGCATTCGCAGCAGCATGGGTGAACCGGATGATTGCGGTCTGGACTGAACTACTCACTGTTGCTGTCCGTCAAGATGCTCCTACTTCGGATAAGTTGCTCCTCCTTGCCAACATTTCTGAGGCACAACAGTGTTTCTGCTGCCCTATTTGATGCCATCCGTTTGGTGGCTAGGGTTTCCACCATGTCTGTGGTTGCCAGACAAGCTCAATATCTGGTCTGCTGACACTGCTTCTAAGAAAACATTGCTCTCCTTTCCTTTTCAAGGCACTTCTTTGTTTGGGCCAGATCTCAAGGATCTGATCAGTGAGGATACAGGGGGTAAGAGTACACTTCTACCCTTAGTTCCTAGGAGGAAAACACTGCTTTAAGCGTAACCGATATTTTCGTTCCTTTCAAAATGAGACACGTCCGGCAAACCAGATGGTTCCCTCAGCTCCGCGTACCTCCTCCAAGCCTAAACAGCAATGGAAGCCCAAGGTCTCCTCCAAGCCCAAGGCTTTCAAGCCTTCTTTGGCATGACTCACTAAACCCGGGTCCACACTCTGCTGTGGGTGGTCGTTTGCTTCACTATCACAGCATTTGGCAGGATTCAGTGACTGATCCATGGGTTTTTCAGGTAGTGACGGAAGGGTACAGGATCCCTTTCATCTCTCTCTTCCTCCCTTTCACTTTCTTCCCTCTTGTACGCCTCAGGGCGCAGAGAAACGCCGTCTAGTCAACGGCGCTGTTCAGGCTCTTATGGACAAGGACGTTCTGGAGCCGGTTCCAGTTCAGGACAGAGGTATGGGTTTTTACTCAAACCTCTTTGTGGTCTCCAAGAAGGAGGGCGGTTGTCGTCCCATTTTGGGCTTGAAGGATCTCAATTCCTTTGTTACCTGGACTCATCACCAGGAGTCTCTACGGACGGTGATTGCTACCATGTCCCCGGGAGAATTCCTCGCATCTCTGGATCTTCAGGACGCGTACTTACACATTGCCATTCATCCAGATAGCCGGCAGTACCTCCGGTTTGCCTGTGACAAGGGACATATTCAGTTCTCAGCTCTTCCATTTGGTCTGACGACAGCTCCTTAGGTCTTCAACCGTGTCCTGGGAGACTTAGTGTCCGTCCTCCACCGAGACGGCATCAGAGTTACTCCATACATGGATGACCTGCTTCTGAAAGCCTCTTCTGCGGAACTTCTTCATCAGCAGGTTCAGCAATGCATTCACGCTCTCACCTATCACGGGTGGATCATCAACTTGGACAAATCTGATCTTGTCCCATCCCAGCGTCTGGTCTTTCTGGGCCTCCTCTTCGATACCCAGAATAACATGGTGTTTCTCACGGATGAGGTGGCTCACCAGATTGCCCACAGGGTTTTTGCGATACTGGCTCAAGATCCAGTTCCAGCCAAGAAGCTGTCATCTCTCATGGGGAAATTCATTTCCACCATAGAGGCGGTACCATTTGCCAAGGCACACACCAGGGAACTCCAGCGGTTTGTGATCCATGTGTGACGGGGTCAGCCAGAACTTCTGAAGACATCGGTGTTACTTCCTCTTCATGTGGAACTGAGTTTTTCCTGGTGTTTCGACCTCTCCAATCTGCTGAAGGGTAAGTCCTTCCTGGTTTCCTTCTGGACCATGATGACGACGGATGCCAGCCTCTCAAGATGGGGAGCGGTCCTGTGTCACCTGACTGCGCAGGGTCTGTGGTCTCCGGAAGAATCTCACCTTCCCATCAGCGTGTTGGAGCTTTGGGTGATATTTCATGCCCTTCGTCATTGGACATCTCAGCTGGAAGACTGTCCAGTCCGGGTAGAGTCCGACAACGCCACGGCAGTGGCTTACATCCGCAAGCTGGGCGGAACAAGAAGTCTCGCCGCTTGGTTAGAGGTCAGAGCTATTTTGTCCTGGGCAGAAGAACACGTTCCTGCTATATCCACAGTGTACATTTCTGGCGTAGACCATGTCATGGCGGACTTCCTCAGTCGACACACATAGGACAGCAGAGAGTGGGAGCTGCACCCAGAGGTGTTCACCCTCATTGTTCAGAAATGGGGTCTTCCTTACATCAACCTGATGGCGAGAAGACACAACAGGAAGGTTCAGAGGTTCTGCTCTCTACGGAAGGACCCTCTAGCTCTGGCAGTGGATGCAATGTCCGTTCCTTGGTTATTCCCTGTGGCCTACATCTTTCCTCCCCTCCCCATGTTGCACAGGGTGTTACGGGTAATTACGACTGGAGTGTTGTCCAGTCATTCTGATTGCTTCGTACTGTTCTCGCCAGGCTTGGTTTATGGAGCTTCTGGATCTGTCAGTGGCAGAGCCATTCTGGCTCCCTTGCTGTCTGGATCTTCTACAGGGTTACCTGTGGAAGGAGGATGTTCATCATCTAGCCTTGACGGCTTGGAAAGTGAATCCTCAATATTGAGGAAGAAAGGGTTTTCTTCTGGTGTGGTGACTACAATGCTCAGTGCCCCCAAACCTGTTTCTTCCAAGATCTATCATTGTGTCTGGTCGACCTTTCTCTCTTGGTCTGCTGATAGGGACCTGTCTCAGGAATTTGATCTGCCTACGGTCCTCGCCTTTTATGCAGGATGGTGTGGATAAGGGCCTCAGTTTGAGTTCCCTTAAAGTTCGGACGTCTGCTTTCTCTGTTTTCTTTCAGAGACGCATTGCCATCCTTCCTGATGTCAAGATTTTCTTCCAGGACGTTGCTCATACTTGTCCTGCCTTCAAGATTCCTGCTCCTCCATGGGATCTTAACTTGGTTTTGGGCGTTCTTCTGCGCCCTCCATTTGAGTCTTTGGCTGCTATTCCTCTACGCCTGTTGACATGGAAAATGGCATTTCTCCTAGTGATTGTTTCTGTCCGTCGTGCATCGAAGTTACATGCTCTGTCCTGTAAACCACCCTATTTGGTGTTTCACAAGGACAAGGCTGTGCTTCGCACCTCTCAGGAGTTTCTACCGAAGGTGGTTTCAAAGTTCCACATCAATCAGGAGATTGTGGTGCCCTCTATCTGCCCTGACAAGGAGAAGGATCTTCACTTAAACATGGTGCATTGTCTCAAGGTTTATGTACATTGCATTGAATCTATCAGGCAATCAGACACGTTGTTAGTCATTCCTGGAGGTCCTAGGGCAGGAAGACCTGCATCCAAGGTGACTATTGCCTCCTGGATCAAGTCTACAATTCGTAAGCCTTATGAGCTGAGGAAGACGCCTGTCCCTTTCAGGGTCACGGCTCATTCTACTCGATCTATTGGGGCCTTTTGTGCTTACAAGAATCAGGTCTCTGCTGATCAGTTGTGCAAGGCTTCCACGTGATCTTCTGTGCACACCTTTTCGAATCATTACCGTGTTGATGTGCTGGCATCGGCTGACGCCAGCTTTGGGAGAAAAATTCTGGAGGCAGTCTTGCCTGTCTAGGATTTTCTTCGTCCTGGGTGCTTCCTTCACTTTTGAGCCCCGTTGTCTCTAGTTCAGTGTGCTGTGTAACAGTTTGGGGTGTTGTTACCCCGTTCAGTGTCCACTGACACTTCATTAGTTGTTGGGCTGTCTGATCTGATGGTTCATATCTGCTCTGGTTACTTTGGGGGCCTTGCGCCTGGTCCTTGCCTTACATCCCACCTCTCGGAAACTCAATGGTGGACATCCCAGAGTTACCAGTAACCTGTATTGGACGACAGAGAAAATAGGACTTTAGTCTTGCCTGTTAAATCCTTTTCTCTTAGTCCATACAGGTTACTGGTCTCCTACCCTGTCAAGGGACCATGCTTGGCTCTCCTATGGCAGACTGTGGGGGTCCTTCGGGGTCATGCTCATAGGAGTCTTCTTTCCCTTTTACTATCTAGTCAATAGTTAGTGTCTCAAATCTTTCTGGAGCTGGTTGGCTAGCTGCAGCCAAGGAGGGAAGGTAGGCTCCACCCCCTGCATACAATTGTAGAATTGTTCCTGCCTACTTAAAGGGGTGGATTGCCTACCCAGAGTTACCAGTAACCTGTATGGAATAAGAGAAAAGGATTTAACAGGTAAGACTAAAATCTTTTTTTTCAAGGTTGATTCCTTCAGTGTGAAGCTTGGAATACAATGCAGCCACTGGAATATATTTCAGTAAACCAATATTATACATTAAACTCCTTGTATACAAGCATGTTATCCATAGTATATGAGAGGTCAATACAAGGATCTTTCTGGTGAGCTATTCATTCCAAGGCCTGATCAAATAACCAGGGGCCACCCCTTGAGATTAGTAGAAAGGAGGTTTTTAAGCTTCAGCAGAGGAAGTTGTTGTTTTTTTTGTTTTTTTTTTACAGTGAGGTCTGTTAAAGGGATAGTAATGTTTCATAATAAAAGCAGCTCTAATTAATCATCATATTGTTTTGGCCTTGGAGAGTGTTATTTTAATTCTGTCAGAGTTGTAATTCAAGAATAATTGAATGATAAAGTATCCCCCTCCCACCCCTTCTACTGATATAACACTGCTCAGCTAAGAACAGCAGGGAGTGTCCAGGTAGACTGCAGAGAGGGACAATCTTCAATTAAGATAAGGGAAAAAGCTGAAAAACCTGTCAAGGGGGGCAGGGTTTTCATTGTTCTCACAGTAATAAGATTGACACTTGATGTGAGCTGTCTGGTCTATAGACTGAATTCCACATCTGAGGCGTGGGGGCTTACACTAGGTAAAAGGGGCGGGAAGGGGAAACTTTATCATTCAATCACTCTTGAACTACAACACTCACAGTAATGAAATAACACTCTCTATGGCTCAAATACTATGAAGATTAATTGGAGCTGCTGTTCTTGTGAAACATTACTATCACTTTAAATAATGGAATTCCTTGTCCAAGGATGTAATGGCAGATACAATGGATACATTTAAGAGAAGATTAGATGCATTTCTTTCAAGAGGGGAACATACAGGGTTATACTTTGTAATTGTAGGCAAAACAGGAAGGTCTGATAAAGACTAACTTATTTGGCAGCAGGAAAGCTTGTATAATTCTCATTTCTCTGGGTTATGAGGCAAGGGTTGAACTTGATGGACTTGTGTTCTTTTTTCAACCTTATTTACTATGTTACTGTGTAAAGCATTGTAAGGTGTTTCAGACACCTCTAGCATCTAGGGGGTTACTTAACATATGTTTCTGACAACCAATTACATTAATGACTCATTAGGCGGACATCCTCAACTAAAAATAAATGTTTTATCCCCATACATGGGACTTTTAAGCAGACCTTTAGATCTTTGAAATTCTAACCCTTATCGATCCCAATAACATAAATTTTAGGGGATTTGTACCTGCTTGCTGTAACCCAGAGGTGCTGTAATGAGTTCTTGTATAACATGCAATAAGTTATATATTTCACTGCTTGAACGTATACAAGGCCAGCAGGATTTATCATTCTGCTTTTCGTGAGGAAACTGTTAGTGGTTATAGACTGAAGAAGCAGTTATTTGGCATAGACAACACTGTACACTATCACCCTGATCATTTGTCCCTTTACTCGGAGACTGAGATTTGGGTCAAAAATTGAGTGTCAAGAAAAAACCCAGATGTTCCCAAGTATGTTCATACCCTTTTAAATATCTTGTATTCCTACTCCACATTTGCAAAAATTATTTCTTAGGTGTTTTATAAACCCCCAAAACGTGCTAAATGTTCTTTTCTATTTACATGCAAGCAGCTGTGTTTGACTATGTCGTTTGTTTATATAAGTTCCTAGTAAGTGACGAAGGCAATATATCATAAGTGAGGTAAACAAATATAGTTAAGCATATCATTCAACTGGATGCAATTTGAAAGCAAATATAGCTATGTACTATTGTGTGATTTTTTTTTTTTTTTTTTTTTTAAACAAGCTTGATAATGTGTCAAATGCAGTCAATTTTTCGTTATTTCTACCTTATATTTTGAAAGATTTTAGATTTTTTTTTGCACCAATGTAAAGCAATTTATAAAATGCCGACATGGAGTACAGACTATTTTTATGGATGTGAGCCTTCTTCTTTTTTTTTTTTTTTTTTTTTTTTTTTTTTTATGATAATGTTCCTTTAACAGGCAACTAACATTTGAAAATATCAGAGTCAAACCCTAAAGCATGGGTAGTTGGACCTATGGCAATTGTGGCATACAACTCTCATGTGAGTCAGCAGTTGCAGATCTAGAAATTAGCTACCACTGCCCTAAAAAATTGGAAGTTCTGATCTCCACCTCTTTCAGCAATACTCTGCTTCCTAATGTGTGAGAAGCAAGGTAAACTCTTGGGGGGAGATGTATTAAGGTGTCTTAAAGAGGCGGTAAAGTGGAGATGATGTCTCAGGTGATATCACTACTCCAGGTTACATGTTATTTTATGGAGCCAATGCACTGTTATTCTATTGAGTTAGCATTTGAGATCTTTGTGTATAAACTCTATATAATACATAGGAATTGGAGAAATGAGGTCACTGGAGAAGTCATCCCCACTTTATCACCTCCTTATGACCCCTTAGTGCACCCCCCCAACAACATATGTACTAAGGGCCTAATCCAGCAAGGTAAAGAGTTGCAGCTCTGGAGCAAGGCAGCTGCACAACAGTGGAAAAATACATTGCGTTTGGTTTAAATAGGGCTTTAAAACATTGAAAGTTGGAAAGCTCTCCAGGGCAAAGCGTTGCACACCTCTTAAGCATCCAAGGGGTTAAAAAGCTCCATTTAAATAAATGGGAATCTGGGGGCTTTTCATGTGTCCCCTATGGTGCAGTTGGTTTGTCCCATAATTGTGCATCTTTAGCAGATTGCCTTAGGCCCTAAGTCGGTGATACTCTTCTGCACCAAAAGGTCAGATTTTCAAGATATACGTTTTTAAGCACAGGCACCTCCATCATAAGGACTGAACCCCTGTGATTAAGCAGATATATCCAGAAAAGCTTACTTGTTGTCAGACTAACCTTGTGAAACACTGGCCTGTGGTATCTCCACAACAAAAATGAGGCTCCATAGAATAACATAGGATCTGGAGAGACTTCTCTGATGGGGAGACTTTATTTGTCCTTAGTTCCTCTCCCCTCAGGAGTTGGAGTATTAGTACCTCAATCAACATTTTCCTATTGATGATTCTAAACACCCTTATGCTTCTAAGCACCATCTCTCATGTCCTGTCTTCATCTGCTGCTGATGAAGAGCTAAAGCCAGTTACCTATTTGTTACCTACTGCTCTTGTATTCAAAACGACTGTTGTTTTATCCTGAATGGTCAGTGGGTTTCCTGGAAAAGGCAGGAGTGGCCGCTCCCTAAGAGCGTATGTAAGACTATATTTACTTTTAGTTGTTACTGTACATTTAAGACCCTGGTTAATGTTGCTAATCACCCAGCTAGTAATGGCATAGTCTGCACAGTGCTTTTAGGAACGCAGCAACAGACTAAAGAATGAAAATTCCTGTAAGTGGTGAAACTGACATTTTATGATAACGAGCTAAGCAAACAATTTCCTCTTGTTTAAGTGACCTCCTTATATGAGTCACAGAATGATATATAGTAAGTTTTTCTTGACTTTGATTACTAAAAAGTATGTTATCCTTAAAAATAGACTTTTTTCTGTTTTAAATTGAGTGCATGATTTTATCAGGTGGCTCCGGATTCAGACAATGTAACAATGTGGGTTTTGCTAAGGTTAATCTCACCTCGCCCTGCCTTATATTGTCTCTAAAACTGGGCAGCAGCACGTGGTATTGTGCTTACACTTTGTCACATGATGACACAATGGAGCCAGAGCAAACCAGCTGCACCTTTGCTTTAAAATGTTTTTTAGCCCCTTGCAGTAAGTTATATACTTATATACCTCACTAGCATTCAGTGGGTTAACCCCTTAACGACAAATTACTTACCAGGTACGTCCCGCAGAAACTGTCACTTACTGACAGAGGATGTACCTCGTAAGTCACGGAAGTCCGGGTCTCCGTGCGGCTGCACACCGCTTGTAGACTCCGGACTCGTTTGAAGAAAAAAAAAAAAAAGTACCACGGGCGTTAAGGTGACAGCCGCGTACGCGCGTGGCTGTCACTAAGTGGTTAAAAGCCCTTTTAAATTGTGGGAATTTGGGGACATTTTATTTGTCCCCTGTGGTGTGGTTGGTTTGCTCCATAACTGTTAACACCTTAGTGACCAGAGATTTTTTTTACACCAAAGGACAAGATTAATTTTGGCCTCCTTAGGATGCCTTTGTTTCAACCTCATTTTCCTTCAGATTTATTTAGTCCACCCACACAAATTATAGGAGAAGTAGGCTTTTCTTTTGATGCCACATTTATATAGACCCGCCTTTTAAAATTGGAAAAAAACACAATAGTATAGGTTTTAATGTGGTAATTTTTGCTTTTTGGTTCATTTTTAAAGGGATAGTAATGCTTAAATTTAACTATAGTCCATCTTGTAACCCTTAAAAAACGAAACAAAATTACCCCAGCGGCATCTCTCAAATCTTTATGGTTTGAGAGATACCCGCTTTCAAAGTTCCCTCTCCCCAGACTCCAGCGCTCTAGCTGACTGCAGGGGAATCCGGTCCTGGGAGCAGCGGAGGTTCTGCAGCACAGCCCAGATCGTGTATGAAAAAAGAAATCCTTCACTGGAATGGTCCTCTACGTGTGCTTGGTTTGCAAGCACATGCAGAAGACCTGTTCAGTGAAAGATTTCATTCGCAATAACAAGATCTCTGCTCCGCTGAAGAGCCTCCGCCGGTCCCAGGATTGTATTTCCTGCATTCAGCTAAAGCGCTGGCATCAGGGGAGGGGGAACTTTGAAAGCGGATATCTCTCAAACCATAAAGGTTTAAGAGATGCCGCTGGGGTCATTTCGTTTGGTTTTTTAAGGGTTACAAGATGGACTATAGTTACATTTAAGCATTACTATCCCTTTAAAAATTAACCAAAAAACAAAAATTACCCCCCTGGTCTAGATCTTCTACAAGGTTACCTCTGGAAAGATGTTCATCATCTGTCTTTGACTGCATGGAGATTGAATCCTCAATTTTGAAGAAGAAAGGTTTTTCTTCTGGTGTGGTGGCTACTATGCTTAGTGCCCGCAAGCCTGTTTCCTTTAAGGCCTACCATTGTGTTTGGTCTACCTTTCTATCTTGGTGTGCTGACAAAGACCTGTCTCAGGATTTTGACCTTCCTACAGTTCTTTCCTTCCTCCAGGATAGTGTGGATAAGGGTCTCAAGTCTGAGTTCTCTTAAGGTTCAGACTTCTGCGCTCTCTGTCTTCTTTCAGAGGCATCTCGCTCTCATTCCTGATGTCAAGGTTTTCTTCCAGGGTGTTTCTCATACCTGTCCGGTGTTTAAGTCCCCTGCTCCTCAGTGGGATCTTAACCTGGTTCTGGGAGTTCTCCATCATCCTCCCTTTGAGTTCTTGGCTACTATTCCTCTGCATATGCTGACGTGGAAGATGGCCTTTCTCCTGGCGATTGTTTCTGTTAGCCGAGTTACGAAGCTGCATGCCCTGTCTTGTAGATCACCCTTTTTGGTCTTTCACAAGGAAAAGGTGGTGCATCGCACCTCACAAGAGTTTCTCCCGAAGGTAACCATTGCTTCTTGGATCAAGTCCACGATTCATAAGGCTTACAAACTTCGGAAGAAGCCTGTTCCCTTCAGGGTCACAGCTCATTCTGCGAGATCTATTGGGGCTTCTTGGGCCTACAAGAACCAGGCCTCAGCTGATCAGTTGTGCAAGGCGGCCACTTGGTCGTCTGTGTGTACGTTTGCTAAACACTATCGTGTGGATGTGCTGGCATTGGCTGATGCCAGTTTTGGGAGGAAGATCCTGGAGGCAGCCTTGCCTGTTTAGGAGCTCTTTAGTCTCCCAGTTCTCTTTCCCTTTTGAGCCCTGTTGGCTCTAGTTCAGTGTGCTGTGTAACAGTTCCTAGGGTTTGTTTGACCCCCTGTTCAGTGTCTGTTGACACTTTGCTGTTATTGTTGAGCTATTCATGATCTGTAGGTTCATTGGTGCTCTGGTGGCTTCGGGGGCCTGCACCTAGTCCTTGCCTTTCTTCCCGCCCTGGGGAATTTAATGGTTGGACATCCCAAAGTTACCAGTAACCTGTATTGGACGACAGAGAAAATAGGATTTTAGTCTTACCTGTTAAATCCTTTTCTCTTAGTCCATACAGGTTACTGGTCTCCCATCATGTCAAGGGACCATACTTGGCTCTCCTGTGGCAGAAACGTGGGGGTCCTTTCGGGTTCATGTTCACAGGAGTCTTCCTTTACCTTATTACTACCTAGTCAATAGTTTAGTTTTCAAATCTTACTGGAAGGGGATCTGCTAGCTTGAAGCTAAGGAGAGGAGGTAGGCTCCACCCAACAGTCACTTCTCAGAATTGTTCCTGCCTACTTAAAGGGGCTGATCGCGTACCCAAAGTTACCAGTAACCTGTATGGACTAAGAGAAAAGGATTTAACAGGAAAGACTAAAATCCTATGTTAAACCCTTGCATGTTATAGAAGTCTCCAACTTGGTTCTTTGCACTTCATTGGGGATGTGTCTAGCCACCAAGGGGTTAAACGATAACCTGTAACAGGGTATGTAAAGTGGCAAATAAACTGGCTTCCATAAACCACAAGCATGTCTCTGGTAAAGAGACACTGGGAATGTCCTGGCCACACCCACTTAGAATATGGATGTGCCCTAAAAACTTGGAACTCTAGGCAGTAGCATAATCTGCCTGTTCGGAAATCCAGCCATGATTCTACCCGTACACATGATTCTCATCCTATATAATAATTCACTAAATGTGTTTGTCAGAAGCCATCATGCGCAGTAGAGATGGCTGCGCGCGCTGCAGTCATGCGTACTACTGACTGCCCGTGTGTGCGTGACTGCACAGTGGTTGCTGGGTGGCACCGTGGCCCGTGTACACGGGCTCTTCAACTACTATTATTCCTAAAAGAATACTCTTATTTTACTGTTTAACAAACCCGTAGCTTTTTTAATGGTGCCTGGGACACAGTATTTAGCTTGGAGCATTCAGTTCTCTGTCACCACCCAGAATTTAATCTGTCACTGACGATTAGCAAACACAGACTTTTGTACAGAGGATTTAAATGCGGTGCTCAGGTTAGGGCTGTTTCCCCTTGGCTGGATGACAGTGCCGGTCTTTATATTCAGTGTACATTGAAAAGCAAATAGAACGGAGTGTTCTGTTGACATTGGACACAAATGATTGTCTTGTGAATATCCGAAATATAGGAGCTAGGAGAGGTTTGTGTAGTGGTCCTCCTCATAAACAAAACCTTCCAATTTAATGACGTGTCTGGGAGTATTTTGTATGAGTACTATTACTGCTTTTACACATTTTTCCTTTTGTTCAAAGCCAGACGTGAAAACTGTTTTATAGAAACAGTGGTATAATGATTTACTGTACCTTTAGTGCCATACAAAGTGACATCAGAAATGAAGTGCATCTGGAGGACCAGCACTTAGGAAGGATTCAATTAAACTTTTATTTATATGGAAAAAGGAAAAATAACACTTCATAATAATAACCTTCACTTACCTTTCTATAGCCAGAAACTCCTAGTGACCCTTATGAATGTTGTCCTTATGCCTTTGTTCCGAGGTACCATCAGTTTTCCTGCCTAGTAGACACTTTCTGAAATCACTGGAAACATTGCACCCTGCTTTTCATTTCTTTCAGCCCCACTCCCCTTTCTTCTTTATCCGAGGTAAACGCTTTTATTACTTTACTAAAATCTGATATTTTAGTGAAAAATACTTTGCAATGGTGGCCATATTTTATATGGCATTGGCAGCAGTAATTCCTGGAGCACCGGGTTGGGCTACTTTGTGCTAAGCTGACCAGACCTTCCCTTTAATCGGGGACACGTAGGAAATAGGCATAATTCAGGACTGCACTGAAATTAAAGAAGCTTCAGTATGCATTTTTCATATCCTATGTGTCCCCAGATAAAGGGGAGCTCTGGTCACCCTACTTTGTGGGCAGTTTTAGTTAGCTTTTTTTTTTTTTTTTTGTGGGGGGGGGGGTCCCTCCACACCGAGGCTGTGAACAGAAGCAAAAGTTGGAGAGCCTGCATGCTCATTAAAATGGAGGGAATACAAAGTTTCCTGTTTTTCACCCGTGGACCTCTGGGATGTGGAGGTAGTATGCCTCTTCACTTCCTTTCTCTTGCCATTATTTCTTTAAAGACTCAGAGGCGGATAAGTCTTTCTCTTTACAGATTATTATTTCTCTTATTTCTGCTCTGTTTTCTTTATTTTGGGCATCCTCGCAATGTCTTAGCTAATGGGAGAGAGCGACAAGTCTTTAGACCACCAGGACATCAGGGTGTTTCCTATTAACCCTTTGTTCCTCATGTTAGACTGATCTTCTAAGGGACTTTACATTATGTAATGTTATAAGGAACAGTACTGATCCCACTACTCTGGATGCGAGAAACTGATCTGATGAGGAAGAGGGAATGAAACAGATGAGGATGATTTTTGATTCCTCATTTTCTTCTGGGGATGACCTGTGTCACCTCCTGGGCGTCTTATCACAGCTGTTTGGAGATCGCTAGGGTCTCTGCAACCTTTGACTTCTTCCCTGGATATTTTTAACTCTCCAGATAGCCAGTGTTGCTAGACACACCCACACAATACACCTACATCATACAGATACACACGCAGACATATATATATATATACACACACACATAACTATACATGTATTTGGTGTTTAAAAAATTTTTTTGTCAGGACGAGTTACACATCTTCCTGACAGTGAAAGAGTTAACCATATTTTGGGTGGTAGATCTAACACTTTATAATCGATACTCAGCAAGTCACTTATTGAAAGTGCTTGCACCTGCCAATTTCTCTTTAGCTAATTATTCAGCCTTCTGGCACTTGCCTTCATCAACTTTTCTCTTTCATCATCCGTTCATAAACCTAATGCGTAGAATCCGTTTATAAACTTGGACCTAATTCTCCACTGCCGACAGCAAATTCCTCAGTTATTTTCCACTTGGAAAGAAATCTACACAAAAAGCTACTAACAAGTTAGTGGTCCAATAACTTATAAGCCGCTTCAGTATTATTATTAAGTCCCAAAATAATACCAGCAAAAATGTAGAAAAGTAATTACATTGTACAGTATTTCCACCTCTCCTATGTTATTATCCACCGCAGAGCAAAAATGTCCAGCTGTAGTTTCCTTTGCTATGTGTTGTTAGCATCTTTTTATATGAAAACACCAGATGACCTTGTGTGAAAGAATGGGAATAGCTATAAAGGCTTAAAGTGGGGGCAGTTCTGGGGTAAACCAACAATGGGGCTTTTAAAGCTTCAGTACTAGAGAGGTTAACGTATTGCAAAGTAATGCGTTAGAGACCTCTATAGCATATTGAATGGGTTGAAATCCCCATTTATCTCACTGGGGAATTTTAATTTTGTATAGTACCGTCTGCTTGCCCCATAATGGCTCAGTTTTTTTTTTCTGCTATTCTTTTGCCCCAACATATTTTAACCCTTTGAGTGCCAGAGAGGTATCCAGTGCAGTGCATTGGACGCCATTTTGACACTCAAAGAGTTAACATCCAAATATATGTATATGTCATTTAATACCTTAACCCTTTGAGTGCCAGAGCGGCACAGAATGCATTGCAGAGCAATGCATTCTGTACCCCTCTGGCACTCAAAGGGTTACAGGAGCAGTAAACTTTTTTATGAAAACCTATGTCATGGAGCTGTTGTTGCTGAGTAAAACAAGGTCACACCCACCACTTTCAGTTGTTATATTCAAAAGCTATAATAGTTCAAATAATCAGGAAGTGAAGCATTTACTTCATGATTGTTCTAGCTGACATGAATTGACTCGGCAGTTTCTATCACATTCTGTGGAGAACTGTAAGTCACTGACTTTCCACTCCATTAGAATGTAACAGAATAATTAATTGGAATTTGTCCATTAGAGGCCACTGCTAATGTAAAAAAAAAAATACACATGTTTAAACAGTAATAACTGTATGCATCTCTCAGCAGTGGGAGTGTCCTTATTTTACTCAACAGGAAACACCCTACAATATATATTTTTTCGTAATAAGTTCACCGTTCTTTTAACAAAAAAAAATAAAAATAAATAAAAGGGAATGATACCCCTGAAATAAGTGGATTGCAGTGTGTTTAGAAGGGCACGTCTAGGAATTTCTCCTTTATACATCAGTCTGATACATCTATTTACAATAGTTATTTACTCTTTTTATTTGTATTTGAACTCTGCTGTAGAGTATAACTGAACAGGGACATATTACTACCCTGAAGGCTCTTGTGTCCTATTAGAATCGAGTGTGTGTGTCTATTTATAGCGAATCTTATTCAGACTAGTTAAAAAAAAATGGAATACATCATATAGAGGCAAGTGCAGCTACCATATGTAATTGAATACCTCTATCTATTGTTCAAATGACTCCTATTTAGGTAAGTGGTCCCGTTATACAAATAAGTCTTAATTTGCTTAAAGGGGAACTATCACCCCAATACAAATTTGTAACTAAATAGAGTGACTAGCTGGAATACTTGTGTAATTTTTTTTTTTTTTTTTTTTTTTTTTTTAAATTAAAGGTTTGGCTGAAATTAAAGATTTAAAGATGATCCTGTGCCCTACTTCCCTACAGACTGCGGGTACAGCTCTGCTATGTGGCAGGGGAGCAGAGGAAGAGTGACAGACTGTGGTACAGAGCTGTACCCGCAGTCTGTAGGGAAGTAAGGGGCAGGATCATCTTTAAACCATTAATTTCATCCAAACCTTGAATTTAAAAAAAAAAAAAAAAAAAAATTACACAAGTATTCCAGCTAGTCTGTCTGCTAGTTTCTTTATACCCAAACTTGTATAGGGGCAGGGCTGGTGCAAGGATTTTTGCCACCCTAGACAAAACCTAATTTTGCCTCCCCTTGGCTCCACCCCTTGTGCTCTACCCATTTATGCCCCGCCTCTGCATGTGTTTAAGTGTCAGTGTGTTCCCTATATGTGTCAGTTTGTGTGTGTGTTCTCTATATGTGTATGTGTGTGTCAGTATGTGTTCCCTGTATGTATATGTGCGTGTTCTCTATATGTGTATAAGTGTGTCAGTGCGTGTGAGTCTCTGTAAGGATATCAGTGTGTAAGTAGGTGTGTGTGCTTCTCTATATGTGTATCAGTGTGACAGTGTATGTTCTCTATATGTGACTCTCTCCCCCTCTTGACCCCCCTTTTGACTCTCTCTCTCTTTCTCTCTCTCTCCCCGTCTGACTGTTGATTCCCCCTTTGACTCTCTCGCTTCCCTGTCTGACTTTTGATCCCCCTTTTGACTGTTGATCTCCCCTTTGAATCTCTCTATCTCCCCATCTGACTCTTGATCCCCCTCTTGACTGCTGATCCCCCCTTTGACTCTCTCTCTCCCTGTCTATTTATCCCCTCTTGACCCCCCTTCAAATTACTCTTCCCGGTGAACATCTCTCTCTCCCCCAGTGAGTACGTTTCGGTGCTCTCCCTTGACTGGCTATTTTATTAATCTTTTCAGTGCCAGAGGGGTATACAACGCATTGCAAAGCTATGCGTTGTGTACCCCTCTGCCACTGAAAGGGTTAATGTAGCACAGTGATGCCGATTTCTCTCTCCCCCTCTGCTTCTTCAATCCTGGTCCAGGATTGAAGGAGCGGAGGGGGAGAGAGAAACAGGTATCGCTGTGCTACATTAAAAAAATAGCCAGCCAAGGGAGGGCACCAAAACATACGTTTTTGTTTTACTTCGGCAGTATGCGGTGAGTGGCAGGGGCCAATGCGCCCTCAGAGAATGCGCGCCCTAGGCCGGCGCCTACCTCGCCTATAGGTGGCACTGGCCCTGTATAGTGGTGATAGTTCCCCTTTAAGTATTAGTCCCCTAATATATGTACATGTACTGTTTTCCAGCATGCTGGGAGAAGCAGTTTTTCTTTTGCATCATTCACCACATCCTGGCCAGGAACCTATTATACTTTGCTGTGTGAAAAACTGCAGGAAGTGAGGAGATCAAGGAAAATCTGCTCCCTCCTGCCCTGCTGAATAAACTCGCTTGCTTTATTATAAATGTTAGTAGTTTTGGACAATTTGGCAGATCATTAGAAGGAACCACTAATCTGACAGCACACATGAGAAGTAGAAGTAGGCATGGTTCAATTGTATGTTTCATAAATGAGTGTGTAACCTTTTGATTGCTATAAAGGTATCAAATGCTTTGAGCTGCAATGCATTCGATACCCCTCTGGCTCTCAAAGGGTTAAAAAGAGCAAGTATAGTGAACCTTAAACTTACAGAAGACAATTCTTGGCAACATTGTTGCAATATACTGGCTAAGTAGACTAAAGCTGTAGATCTTATGCTTAAATCCCTAGGTCTTGTAGCCAGTTTGGGACATGTAATTGTGCTAATTTCCTTACAAGTAATTGTGTGACTGGACTGCACCATGCACCAATAATGCATTAGGTTGGGCCAAGCCCAGGGTCTTTTGTGTACCTAACAAATCCCCTGAGCAATGGTACTGTTGGAAAAGGATTAATGTATAATTGAACAGCAGTGTTCCATATCATTGTAAAGAGAAATGGTTCGGTCTCCATTATAATTTTTGGCAATGGACATGAAGAGCATAAAAATATTTAGTCACCAACTCTACTCTGATTTACCAGCTGCAAGGTTTATATGTCAGTTTGGATGTTTAAAGAGGAACTGCCTGCACCAGTTTCAAGTATCTGCAACAGTGCAACTTTAATGGTCTTTTTCTATGGACCAATGTGGGTAACTTCTTATGGTCGACCCTGATCACAAGTCGTCTGTAGTTGTTCATTTCAGGATATCCCAAAACCTGGTCTCTTGTTTCATTTTAGAACATAACTTTAAGGCTGTGTACACACAGGTATCTTAAACAGTGCTGCAATGCACCTTTGTTCAGGCCACCCTTTTACTCACCTCTGTCTCCTGTATTCCTCTGGGGATCCTCTTGAATATGGAAGTGGATGATAGGGTCCAGCCTTGTTGACATCAGCCATCTGTGATTGTCTGACTTCCACAGGGGTCTGCATTGGAGTTTGCAAAGAGCCTCTCAGCCTCCAGTGTCAGCCATGTGAGTGATCTGCACAGTAACAATATAGGCAGAAGTGTTGGCTAGGCATGCACAACTTGGATGTCTTCTGAGCTAAGTGCATTCCAGCTGCATCATTCTGCTTTCTGGTGCCTCATGTGATGTATCTTTAACCTCATCATAAGGATTAATTATACCAACATAGATTTTGTTTTTCTTATTTTTACCCCTTGAGTGCCAGAAGGGTATACAATGCAGTGCTTTACAATGCTTTTCTTACCCCTCTGGCACTCAGGGTTAAAACCGCTATATTGGTGCTCCTGTGAACAGAGCCTATTGGCTGATACATAATGCTAAAAAGAAGCAGTTTTAGAGCAATTCAAGTGTACCCTAGGGGACTAATGAAAATGTCCATGGATTTAAATGGGGCTTTTAACCCCGTGAACACTAGAGTTTTGAGTGCATTGTGAATACGTGCTTTTCAGACCTCCCTCTCATTCCCTAGCACTCAAATAACTGTATAGTTTAATTAGTCCCCTATGGTACCTTGCCTTCTTCACACAACCCTATATGTGAAAGACTAGAGGGTTGGTGCTCAGGTATATGTAAGTAGTCTTTTTCTATTTCTGTTGACACAATATAAATAGCATTTGTTCATTTGTGAAATTAGTGAGCGGTGAAAAAGGCTGTTGTGGTTTACATAACATTCTTGTACTGTATTCCATGGTATAACCATCCTACTTTTCTTTTCTCTTTCCAGGTTAATGTCCGTGTCACCACGATGGATGCAGAGCTGGAATTTGCCATCCAGCCCAACACTACAGGCAAACAGCTGTATGATCAGGTCAGTCTCCTGTATTGTAAACACAATGGTGCATTAACATGTAAGTGCTAAATGCACAGTACAGAGAGGAGCAATTCTAGGGAAAAACAAAGTGCATTGTAGGAGACAAAAAATCGTATTGATGGAAATGGGACTTTTAACAATTTGAATGCTAGAGAGGTCTCCAACCTGCAATGCAGACCTCTCTGGCATAAAAGGGATTAAAAGCTACATTGGTGATTTGGAAAGAGCTTTCAAAATCACCTATATGTTGTCTTAGCCATTTGAAAAACTATTTTTTCTATGTATTTAGATTTATGGATTATGCTAATTAAGGTATGCTGTGTAGGCACTTCCTGCCTTAGACAAATATATGGATAGCACCTCTATTTGGACTTAAATGTAATATGTATTACTTAAATAATTACTTGAATAAAATACTTATGAACAATAAGATATATATAATATAAAATAGCACTGAAGTCAGATGTTCATAATAGATTAAATATAAAGCAGCAATTTCCCTTAGGTATGTGGAGTAAGAAGTATATTAGAATCTCCAAATGTGATACAATAATACCTCTCCCATCTGTGTATAAACTGGTGGCAAAGCTGGCAGAGTGATAAGGATATCTCCCATCCGTTAGATGCAGATATCTGCTGGATCAGGTATGATGATAACAGCAGGCAGAGTGTAATATAGCTTCTCTCCTGTGCATATTATTTTTTGCTTATCTTTTTTTCATTTCCTGTCTTAGCCCTATCTCCCTCACTCACTGTCAGGAAATAAGACCCATTAGTGTTACCATATTTCTTGTCTAATACAGGATACTTATGAAAACGTACAGGAACCAGTGCAGCACTGCTGAAAGAAATTATCATAAGCATCTTTTATTAAAATGGAGATCTAGTCAACTTTAAGCCCCTTTCACATTAGTGAAAGATCTACTGTAGCCCCCTGCAACAGTTCTGTCACCTGTTGTAGGTCCCTGAGTGATGCTGGTGCCCAGATACAGGGACACACAATCCTGCATGTCAAATAGGTATATACTATTGTGAGAGGGAGATAGAGAGCACCTGTGGTCAGCGTTGAAAGGGTCATTAAAGCCAGGGGTCTTGGAATGAAATGTCAGAGTGGTCGAGGTCACGGAAGCCAGTGGTCAGGAGGTGGAGAGGTCAGAATGGTCATGGTCACAATGCAGGTTGTCAAGGAAGTAGATATCGGCGTAGGTAGGGCTCACAGAAGCCAAGGTCCAGTAATCAAGTTAAGGGTATAGCCAGGTATAACACTGGCCACACACTGTAAGCTATGGGGCTAATATAAACAAGCCCTGAGCAGAACTACGCCCTGGGTTTATATAGACGTGCTGTAGCTCCAAAGCACCTCCTCTGATGGCTCCTGTTCGGCAGGCCCCGCCCCTACACACTCAAGTGTGTGTATAACCGTGGCGCGTCCCCAGATATATCCTCCCCAGCTTGCACTACAGACACAAGTGCCAGAGCAGCTGAGCTCCCCAGGAAGCAGCGAGCATACAGTAGCTGGACCGGAGGAGGACACCCCCGGAGACCCATAGCAACTACGGGAGCATCAGACAGAGGCCCCAGAGCCAGCCTCATCAGGAGGTATGAGCCTCACATCTGTGTTTTCACTTGCCTCTCTTTTCTGCTTTCCACCATTGATCCAAACACAGGAGTGGTGTATCTGATAGCCGACACACAAGCGCCAGCTAATATTACTGGCTGATGCTCATGTGGTTAGGCCATTCTTTGGAGGCTGCAGTGTGGTTGCCACCTTGTAGATCTTATTCACTGCAACTCCATTGTGTCAATAAGGGAACACAGTAAAGTTGCAGCATACTGGACTTTAGCTTTGACAAGAAGCAATAATCTCCCTTGTGAAAGGCTCCATAATCCCTAGTATTACTGTTAACCATGACAACATAACCAATGCGACATCTCTGTTTTGGTGTCAGTGTGAAAATGGCCTTACTCATGGTGCACTTTACTGTCCCCATAATGCTCTAATTTGCTTTTGTGCATAAACGATGTATCTCAATATTTGCTTTTAGTAAACAGTTCTTCCAACTGAGAACAAGCTTTTGACATTTGTAGACATCATCAAAGTAACTCTACAATAAACTGGTTACTACATATCTTTCTCTGTATTCTCTTTGTTTGTATTTGGAGATGGCCTTTTTATTGAACCAGCATACTATTTTTCAGATGAGGAATTACAGGGTTTTCATAGCCCAGAAAAATGTATGGTATTTAATAGATTCTATCAGAGAATTGTCACTTGTCACCCTTGGATTCTAGAACAATCTAGCATTCCTCACATTGTATGACCGCTAGCAACCACTGACTGCCACTCCCTTATTCCCCTGTCTGCTGCTACTTCAGGGAACCCTGCACTTCCCCAGAGCACAGTTTGAGAATCAGTGGCTTAATTCATTTTCATTGCTACCGAATAGGTGACACCTCTTGTGTACTTGGGACTAACATTTTCTAGAACATTCTTGGAATGTTTACTGTGATTTAGCAGAGATGTAATACAATGTTAAAAATGTCAAGTTTGCCCTAAAATAAGTGGCTTTTAACTTATTTACAATAATTATGTGTCCTTTAACATTTTAAGGAGATATATATATATAATATGTAATACTTTTTCAAACATCCTTTTATCCCCACATCTTTTTAATATCCATTTCTATAATATCAGTGTAATTGTTCGCAGATTTGCGTAAATACATTTCTTAATCCTTTTTAACTTGTCTCCAAGTGTTTGATTGTGAAAAGTCTACTTTACAGTCTACATGTCACTGGCAAAGACTGAAGTGTGGCCAATACTGATAATGACCCACCATGAACCATTATGGCCATTGCCTGTGGCCACTGCTTACAATAAACTGGGCAGTCTCTGTTCACATCATCCAGGCTTTTTGACATAATGGACCTTATTTATAGAAGCAAAGGGGAGTAATTCTGGAACAAATAAGAATTCTTAGTGTCCAGTGGATGTAAAAGAATCTGGCATTGAAGGGGTTAAGAACCCAATTTAAATCAATGGGAATGTTTTCTCAGCGGTGGTGCAGTTGGTTTGCTACAGAATTGCTCCACTTTGCTTTCATAAGTATGGCCCAGTGGGTCACATGTACAAAGGAAACCAACCACTCTATAGTGGGCAGACATTCCCCAGATTCTCTCTTATTAAAATGGACCTTTTAACCTGGATGCTGCAGTGGTGTCACACATTTTGCATAACTGCCAATTGTCTCAGAGTTACAGTGACAGTTTCCTGCTTTGGCTCTCTGTTGCTATATTTGTCATTAAAACTTCATTTCAACCACATAATCTGTGATTGCTAAAAGGCTCACAGGTTATAAGCCTTGCCCTCATGAATCCATGTAGTATCCATGTATGGGTAAAGTCTATTTGCTGTAGAGGTGTTTTAATCCTCATGTCAGAGAGAGAGAGGCGTCCAATGCTTGCACCCTTTTGAGACTCTAAGGGTATTTCTCTGTCGTCCAAAATAGGTTACTGGTAACTCTGGGTAGGCGATCCGCCCCTTTAAGTAGGCAGGAACAATTCTAGAATTGCATACAGGGGTGGAGCCTACCTTCCCTTCTTGGCTGCAGCTAGCCAACCAGCTCCAGAAAGAATTTTTCCTTGGTAAAGATAACTCACGGCCTCCGGTTTCCCGCATTCGAGGCGGCATTGATGCCTCGAACAAAGGAACCGGGGAACCACCGACTTCTATTCGGTGATCATGTATCCCTCGCACATATTACAAACAATATAACACATTCAACATACATTAAACATGCAACATTCGACAGTACATAAAACATCAGTCTTTTAACATAGATAATGGGTGGCCAGATCGCATGTTAAAGCCCCCAACTAAGTTCAACCAAGGCCAAAGGGCCATAGTCTTTAGGTAAATCGTTCAAGGTCCAGACAAGGGCTCAAGTAACGGATAAGATCCGTTACAGATGTCTCCTCAGGTCTTCAACCGTATCCTGGGTGCCTTGATATCCATCCTCCACTGAAACGGCATCAGAGTTACTCCATACATGGATGACTTGCTTCTGAAAGCCCCCTCTGCGGAACTTCTTATCAGCAAGTTCAGCAATGCATTCATGTTCTCACCATCCACGGGTGGATCATCAACTTGGACAAGTCAGATCTTGTCCCATCCCAGTGTCTGGTCTTCCTGGGTCTTCTCTTCGACACTCAGAAGAGGATGGTGTTCCTCATGGACGAGGTGGCTCACCAAATCGCCCACAGGGTTTCCACGATTCTTTCTCAGAATCCAGTTCCAGTCCAGAAGCTATCCTCTCTAGTGGGAAAATTCATCTCCACCATAGAAGCGGTTCTGTTTGCCATGGCGCACACCAGGGAGCTCCAGAAGTTTTGTGATGCAGGTGTGCAAGGGTCAACCGGATCTCCGGAGGAATCCCTCCTTCCGATCAACATATTGGAGCTTTGGGCGATATTTCATGCCCTTCGACATTGGACTTCTCAGTTGGAAGACTGTCCAGTCCGAGTAGACTCTGACAACCCCACGGCCGTGGCTTACATCATCAAGCAGGGTGGAACAAGAAGGCTTGACGCTTGGTTAGAGGTCAAGGATATTTTGTCCTGGGCAGAAGAACACGTTCCTGCTATATCCGCAGTGCACATTCCTGGCGTAGACAACGTCATGGCGGACTTCCTCAGTCGACACACAGTGGACAACGGAGAGTGGGAGCTACACCCAGAGGTGTTCACCCTCATTGTTCAGAAATGGGGTCTTCCTTACATCGACCTGATGGCGACAAGACACAACAGGAAAGTACCGAAGTTCTGCTCTCGGTGGAGAGACCCTCTAGCTCTGGCAGTAGATGCGATGTCCATTCCTTGGTTATTCCCTCTGACCTACATCTTTCCTCCCCTCCCAGTGTTGCACAGGGTGTTAAGGAAATCACGACTGGAGCGTTGTCCAGTCATTCTGATTGCTCCATACTGGCCTCGTCAGTCTTTGTTTCCGGAGTTTCTGGATCTGTCAGTGGCGGAGCCATTCCGGCACCCCTACCGTCAGGACCTTCTTCTACAGGGTTACCTGTGGAAAGAGGATGTTCATCGGCTAGCTTTGACGGCTTGGAAATTGAATCCTCAATATTGAAGAAGAAAGGGTCTCTTTTCTGGTGTGGTGGCTACTATGCTCAGTGCCCACAAACCTGTTTCTTCCAAGATCTACCATCGTGTCTGGTCATCCTTTCTGTCTTGGTGTGCTGACAAGGACCTGTCTCAGGATTTTGATCTGCCTACGGTCCTGACCTTCTTGCAGGACTGTGTGGATAAGGGCTTCAGTTTGAGTTCCCTTAAGGTTCAGACTCCTGCGCTTTCTTTCAGAGACGCATCGCTGTCCTTCCTGATGTTAGGGTTTTCTTCCAGGGCATTGCTTGTGCTTGTCCTGCCTTTAAGATTCCTGCTCCTCGGTGGGATCTTAACTTCAGCGCCCCCCATTTGAGTCTTTGTCTACTATTCCTCTACACCTTTTGACGTGGAAAATGGCTTTTCTCCTGGCGAACGTGTCCATTCGCCATGTCACGGAGTTGCATGCTTTGTCCTGTAAGCCACCCTATTTGGTGTTTCACAAGGACAAGGCGGTGCTTCTCACTTCTCAGGAGTTTCACACAAAAGGAGTTCCACATCAATCAGGAGATTGTGGTGCCCTCTTTCTGCCCGGTCCCTACCACTGACAAGGAGAGGGATCTCTCCACTTGTTAGACGTGGTGCGTTGTCTCAAGTTTTATGTACATTGCACTGAGTCTATCAGGAAATCAGACGAGCTGTCATTCCTGAGGGTCCTAGGGCAGGAAGACCTGCATCCAAAGTGACTATTGCTTCTTGGATCAAGTCCACTATTCGTAAGGCTTATGAGCTGAGGAAGAAGCCTGTCCCTTTCAGGGTCACGTCTCATTCTACAAGATCTATTGGGGCCTCTTGGGCTTACAAGAATCAGGCCTCCACTGATCAGTTGTGCAAGGTGGCCACTTGGTCATCTGTGCACACCTTTTTGAAGCACTACTGTGTTGATGTGCTGGCATCGGCTGACACCAGCTTTGGGAGGAAACTCCTGGAGGCAGTCTTGCCTGTCTAGGATTTCCTTCGGTTCTTAGTGCTTCCTTTACTTTTGAGCCCTGTTGGCTCTAGTTCAGTGTGCTGTGTAACAGTTCCTTGGGTGTGGTTACCCCTGTTCAGTGTCCATTGAAACTTCAGTTGTTTTGTTGGGCTATCTCTGATCTGATGGTTCATATCTGCACTGGTGACTTTGGGGGCCTTGCGTCTGGTCCTTGCTTTACTTCCCGCCTCTGGGAAACACAATGGTTGGACATCCCAGAGTTACCAGTAACTTGTATTTGACGACAGAGAAAAGAGGATTTTAGTCTTACTTGTTAAATCCTTTTCTCTTAGTCCATACAGGTTACTGGTCTCCCACCCTGTCAAAGGACCATGCTTGGCTCTCCTGTGGCAGACTGTGGGGGTCCTTCGGGGTAATGCTCACAGGAGTCTTCTTTCCCTTCTACTATCTAGTCAATAGTTATTGTCTCAAATCTTTCTGTAGCTGGTTGGCTAGCTGCAGCCAAGGAAGAATGGTAGGCTCCACCCCTGCATACAATTCTAGAATTGTTCCTGCCTACTTAAAGGGATAGTAATACTTCATTTTAACTTTATTTTATTTTGTAGGCATTAAAAAAACATGAAGAATGATATAAGTCTTATCTCTGAAACCTTTATGGTTTAAGAGATATTCACAAACAAAGTACCCCCCCCCCCTGTTCAACCAGATAAGAAGGGAGATGCCCAGGTAGACTGCAGAGAGGGACAATCTTCAATTAAGATAATGGAAAAAGCTGAAAAACTTTTCAAGGGGGGAAGGGCTTTCATTGTTTTCATACAAAGAAAATTGTCCCCTTCTGTTATCTGTACTGTCATACAACCAGACTCACATCTGAGAAGAGATTGCTTACACTAGGAAAAAGGGGCGGGGAGGGGAACTTTGCTTGTGAATATCTCATAAACCATAAAGGTTTGAGAGATAAGACTTATATCATTCTTCATGTTTTTTTAATGCCTACAAAATAAAATAAAGTTAAAACGAAGTGTTACTATCCCTTTAAAGGGGCGGATTGCCTACCCAGAGATACCATTATAGGTTCTGCTGATCAGCTCCAATTCAGCTTCAAAACTGTGGTTCTCAAATGTGTTTCAAAGCAAACTCGCTTCTTCATCAGGGAGCCTCTTGGTCATCTGTGCACTCTTTTTCTTAACACTATCGTGTGGATGTGCTGGCATCGGCTGATGCCAGTCTTGGGAGAAAGATCCTGGAGGCAGCCTTGCCTGTCTACGATCTCTTTAGTCTCTCAGAACTCTTTCACTTTTGAGCCCTGTTGGCTCTAGTTTAGTGTGCTGTGCAACAGTTCATGGGGTTTGTTTTACCCCTGTTCAGTGTCCGTTGACACTTTGTGGTTAGCTGCAAGCTAAGGAGAGGAGGTAGGCCCCACCCAGCAATCACTTCTCAGAATTGTTCCTGCCTATTCAAGGGGCTGATCGCCTACCCAAAGTTACCAGTAACCTGTATGAACTAAGAGAAAAGGATTTAACAGGTAAAACTAAAATCCTATTTTATCCCAAGTTGTTATCCCATTTGACACACATGCAAAACAAGTGACAGAGGAATGCTTGTTAAATAAGAGCTAAGTTTTATAAAAAAGAGGGGATGTGTGGGCCCCAGAGTTTACTGGGCCCTAACAATTTCTGGATTCCATTGCAGTTAATAACTTTATCAAGAGTTTTATCTGCCATTTTCTCCATGAACGTCACTGGGAATGTGTTAGATCAGGAGTGAGCAACCTGAAGCACTCCAGCTGTGGAGGATAGTGATAATGGGAATTATAGTCTTCCAAAATCTGGAAGGCCTCAGGCTGCCAACCCCTGTAAAACTACTTGCAACTGCAATGTAAACTAGGCTAATGAGAAACCCTTCTACATATGTTTATTCCTGATTGCTAGAGAGTTCAAGGCAAACAAAGCTTTATGCACAGAAGAAAAGTGTAACAATGCAGGGGCATCCAGTGTGGGTGAGGAAAACTCCCATTGATGAAAATGGGGCAACTTTTAACCCCTTAAATACTATAGAGGTCTGCAAAGCTTTGCAATGATGTTAAGTGGCCTTTTTAAATAGATTGAAAGCTTTCATTGTGCCCCCAAACTGCTATTCTTTTTTTATTTTTTATTTTTTTTGCCTAACCTCCACCATATATGTATTTATGTGCAATAGTGTAGATCCTTTGAACTGCAAACCTCCCTGTACTGGCTTAACTAGGACACTGTTTCTTGGACATTTTTCTTATAAACTTCTTATTAAATTCCCTTTTTATGCACATGAAATAACGACTTATTGTGTATGGTTAATGAACCAAAACCGCTTGAACAATGACCAGCTGAGTGCTCATTTGTTTGGAATTTCCATGTACCCAAACAGATTGTTTTATATTTGGCTCAACTTTCTTCACTAACTTCTTTTTTTTTTTTTTTAATTATGGGCAGTTATTTTTCCTAATTCTATCGTACATCCAAAAAAAAAAAAAAAATATATATATATATATATATATATATATATATATATATATATATATATATATATATATATATATATATTAATGATGGTCTGTGTAACAGCCACACATACTGATCACTGTTATTGTGAACAAATAGAGGATTTGGTTTGTCTACCGCAAACAGAGATGAGTTTCAAAACTACAAGCTGATCACATTGATAGAGGACTTTAGGGATCAATCCAAATGTTTGAGTTAAAACCAACGTGAAGAGAAAACTGCCTTCGCAAGTTAACCAAGACCGGGTAACGTGAGATTCAAATCTTCCTTACCCAGAAAGGCTAACGAGCGACGACCAACAAAATACATGTTCACCTTAAACCTGCGTCACATAGAAAATCTTACCTAAAAACACACAATAAAAATGTTACCTAGCACCACTGCCAATCACAGTACCCCAAAGTATCAAGTTGAGTCAGAAAACCCCAAATAACCGACGGACGTTTTGGATATTTGTTCCATGATGTAGATTTAAGGGAAGTTTTATTCTGCACGGTTTTCTCCTTCCCACTGTGTGACCTAATAATACCTATATATTCATGTATTGTTCCTTTAATGGAGTCCTTGAGTAAATATTGCAATTTAACTCCTGTTTTAACTCCTGTTTTGTTGCAATTTAACTCCTGTTTTAAAGGGGATATTTCATCAAAAACATTTTCAAGCTTAAAAAATTGGGCAAGTTAAACAATATACATCAGTATTGTTTATTTAAAATAAAACGATCTGTGCTTTATAGAAATCGCTAATTCCAAATGTACCTGTTGATGTCACAGCGGACCACGGTACAGTTTTTGGTGTACCGTACTGAAATAAAAACCATGCCCATTCTCTTCACAGTTCACGCCCAATCTCCCTGCCACTTTCCCTGTACACCAGGCGCGATTCCAGTGAGATGCGCGTCATAGTCATGTGAGCCCTATTTGTGCTCGTGCACAGAGCGGTATCATCTTCTGTATACAGTGCAGACACGTGCTTTGATAAAAATAGAGCAGGAGCAAGCATTGCGGTCTAAAAGGGTTAAAAAGATTTGTCCATATTATAATACAGAATTTATATATACACACAGACTCGCTGCATGCACCACACACAAATAAAAGTGAAGAATAAGGGGTTACAGATAAGCTCTGTTAACCCTTTAAGTGCCAGAGTGGTACACAACGCATTGCTTTAACACTGCTCCGCCCCAGAGCAGCAGGGTGGTGTCCGAGTGGATTGCAGAGAGGGACAATTTTCAATTAACATAAGGGAAAAACCTGTCAGTGGGGGAAGGGCTTTAGTTGTTCTCACAATAAGAAGATTGTCCCTTGCTGTGAGCTGTCTGGTCTGTGGACCAGATTCCACATCTGAGGGGAGGTGTCTTACACCAGGTAAAAGGGGCAGAGGGATACTTTATCATTCAATTACTCTTGAACTACAACTCTTGACAGTATTAAAATAACACTCTCTATGGCTCAAATACTATGAAGATTAATTGGAGCTGCTGTTTTTGTGAAACATTACTATCCCTTTAAGTACTGTATGCATGTTAGGAGCAGAAATTAAATTTTTGTTTTTGTCTGAACACCTTATATATTATAAAGAAAAGTTTTCCAAGCGTCTTGTGTTGCTCTGGCAACAGTGAGAATCTGTGCTCTCAAGTTCTTCTACTCTCATGTCAGCTGCTAAAAAAATCTGACATCACTGTTTATGCTTATCCTTCAGTTTCTGTTGAGTGAACTTCTATGATTCTCAGAGGGAAGCTTAAAAGAAAGAAAGGCTTGAGGGAAGAGGAATGCAGCTAAATGATTGAGGACACAGAGAAATTCAGATAAGGGTGAAAATATTAAAAAAAAACTGTCTTTACAATTTAAAAGTTTGGGAGTCTCTTAGGAATTTCATGGATAATTTCTCCAGGGCTTTGCTAATTAAGAAAAATCATTATTTAGGTCATCTAGGAATCGCTTCCTCTTTACGTTTTTCTAACGTGGAGTTAAAGAAACACTTATGTGTTATAGTTAAAATTATTTTAAGCCTGAAATCACCTGGAGAACATTGTTACTTTAATGTGTTCCAGTCCATGAGGCAGTGTATCATTTGTTTGAGCCCCTCCTGGAGAAAGATGAAGAGGCGCCTTTCACACAGACAACACCAACGCAGCAATTATGTTGGTCATGTAACCCTTTGTGAAAGCTCCTATTCTGCACTATGGTGCTCTTACACATGCGACTATGGTCATTAGTAAAATTCCAGCTAGCTGCATCTTTACTGTGTTCACATAGAAACACAGTAAGGAAAGTCTGCATGGATGCCAGCAGCCCTTTCAAATGAGCTTTGACGGAGCTCATCACAACCTGCAATAAATGCTCGATCCCTGTGGGTGCCAGTCAGTAAATTTGTTTGGTTCACCATGGGACAGCTATCAGACACACCTTTCTTGCATGTAGATTGGCAGTGGAATGCAGCCGAACATAAGTAACAACACATTCAACAAAACTGTAGCAGACGGCTGACACGGTTCTGTGTAATGTGAAAAAGCCCTTAAAGCGGAACTATCACCTATATACAAGTTGCGCATTAATGATATCATGCTCAGTAGAGAATGCGCTCTCTGCGCAGTAGACTGCCTGCACTGCAGTCATGCACAGTACAGAATGCCCAAAAGCACCGTGGCTGATACGGAGACTAAAGCACTTAAATAAGATTTTAAATGTTTTCTATTGCTTTATGGTACTTCTGTTTAATCTTCTCTTCTGCGCACTGGTGCGCATTGTGCGTCTGTTTTTATTACAAGTCCGTGCTTTCCTGGGAAGTTGAGACTAGTTTATATACATCGTACTGAATATCTCACATGAGGGCTATTCACTACAGGCTCTTGGTAATTAGCAAACCTTTTGGTCTGTACACTCAGTTCAATGAATTGTAATATTTTCTGCCATCAGTAGAAGATAATGAGCCTTCTGTATAAAGGCAAAGTGGAGCAGTTTTGGAGCAAAGCATATGCACTCTAAGAGAAATAAAAAAACAAAACAAAAACAAATTCCAGTTCATTTAAGTAATTTTAATTACTAGAATGCTAGTAAGGTCCCCAGTCCAGCTGCAGGTCCACAGACTGACACCCCTGGTATGCAGGAATGATTTACTAGACTAAGCTGATTCAGCAAAGTTAGTATAGTGGGAGGGAGCATGTGTGTGTATGTTTTCTGTTTGGATCATGGTTTAGTGTATTGTGGGATGAAGAAATGGATTGAAAGGAAATCTCCTATTTCAAAGCGCAGCAAGTTCTTTTAGAAACTCCACATTCACAGAAACAAGTGGGCTTCAGTCAAGGCTTTTAAAATTAGAATCCAACAATAAGACAGATTTAATTAACTCTAAAAAAGTGCTTGTCTTATCACGCTACTATTGTTGATATCCATGAAAGCAGTATGCTGTAAAAGCTGCATAGCAAGGTAAATTTCATGAATTAAAGGTATTTTTTTATTATTATTTATTCTTATTTTTTTAACTGCTAATAGATTTTGTAACCTTAATGAATCTGACACAATTAATGGAGAAAGAATGGATGGAGAAAGAATCTAAGTGAGGAATTTATGCAAAGAAAGAAAAAAACAGGAGAGGTGCCTATAGTATATTACCAGAGTTGGTAAGATGGCAGAGTGTATATACACAATAGATTAACTCACATTTAATAAATGTTAGTAGTCAGGCTTATACCTGTCACCAACTTAAAAGGCCTACAGGGTACTTTACCCGTCCCTGTAAAGGTATATGATGTCCACTGTTCACGTCCTCCACCAGAACCAATTTCCAAATTACAGGAACTGGAACTCCAATGATACTCCACAGAAATCCAAACAGGAAAAAAGAAATACTGTATGTCGATATGACCATAAAAATAAAAAAGGAACCTATCTGGACTGATGAATAATACAATTTTATTAATAAAAAGCGCTAGAAAGGGTACGCGTTTAGCAGCAGTAGCTGCTTTATCAAGCCCTTGATATCCGTATACAAAAAAGCCAATATTAGCAAGACCAGCTGATCTTGCTAATACTGGCTTTTTTGTATACTGATTCCTTTTTTATTTTTAGGTGGTTCTAATGCCACTTTATAGATCACTGACAAGACTTCACCTGGAGTACTGATTACAGTTCTGTGGACAACATCTCCAGTAGAACATTAATAAATTAGAGGCCAAAATGTCACAAGGTCTTAATTATGCAGGGTACCAGGCTACATTCAAAGAACGTAATGTGTACAACTTGAAACAAGGGAGAGGGTTGATCTGATGGAAACCGTTAACGATATTAAGCAGATTTCAGGAGGGAAGCATTTTTCATAAAAAAAAAATAAAGAGAAATACTAGCACTAGAGGTCATGATCTAAAGTTAAAGGGTGGAAAATTCAGGAGTAATGTCCTTAGTACTACTTTATAAAAAGGGTGATGCACTCATGGAACAACCTTCCATCAGATGTGGTAGCAACAAATACTGTGAGGGAATTCAGAAATGTCCAAAATAGAAATTTCTTTTCTGAGAAGACTGTAGATAGGGAAATGGGAAGACTGGATGGGACAGATGTAACACTTCTATGGGCCTGTTCACATGGGTGACCAATGCAAAACTTGTACAGCACTTTCAAGTATCATTACAGCATTCTGCAGCGGCAACAAATGCATCTGAGTTGCAGTTTGCCTGATCTGCCCAGTTGCTTGTGAGATCACCGTGCAGATCATCACGCAGGAGACATTGAAGGTTGCAATGTCCATCAGAGCTACCAGTGACTGACGACCCACATGGGTCAGCAAATCATATATGGGTGACAGTGACTTGCCCTAACTCCAGGCATTCCCCCATGCAATAGGATCACTGGAGAAAACGCATGAGATTGGAGATGAAGAACTTTCCTAATCTGGCAGCTTGAATTATGCTGGATTGGAGCACTGTTTGTTACTGTTTATTGCCTCTTTAAGGCTCTGTACACACTGACAATACACTGTGTTAATTGCTCTAAAAAAAATAGAAAAAAAAGCCCATGGTCCCCATGTCAGGAAGTTCACAATGCCACTGATGACTGTGAGTGAATGTAACTTGTAACATGCTACAACTTCCCTTCATTTATTCACTGAGTCCAGGAAAATTAAATAGAGCCTATGGGCCGTGCTGCAGATTGTTCACCCTGGCGATGCTTGAGGTTGCAATGCTTGTCACAACCTCCTAATGAATGGCTGTCCCATTCCTGGGAAGCTTCTTTCCCCCAGTCCCAGAGCAAGAAGATGGGAGTGTCCAAATGATGCAATTCACATCATAATGTGGGTGGCACTTAATCGGTGTTGATGGGAATGGGAGTATGAAAGTTAGGTTTTGACTAAAAATTGGCAAGTAGGTGGAACTGGAAGAACATGGTGGAGAATCAGCCTCTCTCCTCAGAGACCCAGTAATTAATTCTAAAATCCACAGTCTATGCCGCAGTCGAGAGAGATCCCATAAATGAGCATGGATAAGTGACATGATGATTTGAACTGAGTTATAGGGCACTTCCTTTAGTGACGCGGCCGGCACTTAATGCCCGCTGAACTTTTTTCCCCATTACTTCCAACGACTTCCTGGACGTACATGTACATCCTCTGTCACTTAGTGACAGTTTCTGCGGGACGTACATGTACATCCATTGTCGGGATGGGGTTAAACCACAAATGTGCACATATCTTATAAAACAGATCCCTGTCTTCTTAAACTTGAGCTTTATACTTTAAATGCATTTCCTCTGTATGACTTATTGCACAATTGAAATGACAGAACCTGACTGATCACTCCCTGTTTACTTCAGAGCATTGGTCAATGATCTTGTAAGGCGTATTCAGGAATTCTGGAGAAAACCAGCAGCACCATGAATGGGAAATTAACTTTTCCATTGATTTGAATGGGGCATTTATCCCACTGAATTCTACAGGGGTCTCTAACTAGTAGAGAAGCAACATATTGCAAATTTCCCTAACATTCAAGGCATTGACTATTTAAATCAATGATTTGGGGAATTTTCAGTTATCTCTTATGGTGCAGGTAGTTTGATCCTTAATTGCTATACCTGGGAACTTTCAAAATAAGCTAACCCTAGATTTTGTTGATAACAGCCCTTAAAGCTCCCCTTAATATAGGTTCTCAGTGATATGCCCCATTCACTCTAATCGAGAGATGTTCCAGTCAGTCCTTAAGGAACCATTAACATGTAAAAGCTTAACGATATCACTGCGAGACACACACACAACACACACACACACACCAAGGAGGACTTCCCCCCTTGTTTTCCTTGTATAAGTGGCATCAAGTTCGAGACTAAAGAAGCAGCTAATTGGAGCCGATTAAATAACCAGTAGCACTAGACTTTCTCGCCCTGAGAATCTGGCCCTTCACCCTGAGATTGGGGTCAAAACCCTGAGTCTCAAGGTCAAACCCGTAGAGTTCCAAGGTATGACAATTGCTTCTCTTCAGCTTGCTTTAGTTTTGCTTTCCAAAGAAAAGCAGAAGGTTCTAATTCCCCAGGACAAAAGCATATGTAATACAATTGTATAAAAACCAAATTGGAGCAAAACACCATCAACAACAGTTTGGTTAAAAGGGGTTTGTTTTAATAATGTGTGGTTTGTGTAGCTGTCTTTTCCCCCCACTTATGTCTTTATACATGTACATTTATTTTATATAGTTATTTCTTGAGTTGTTCCTTTTAAGACACACCTGCATTCCATCTCCGGTAGCACTGAGAATCTTTCTCCTCATGCCCATTGTAGGT
Organism: Rhinophrynus dorsalis; assembly: GCA_037306005.1. Taxonomy (NCBI): domain Eukaryota; kingdom Metazoa; phylum Chordata; class Amphibia; order Anura; family Rhinophrynidae; genus Rhinophrynus; species Rhinophrynus dorsalis. Next base: position 240,861,834 of record CM074720.1, on the reverse strand, counting down.
TGAACTATTCCAGATTTAGAACATGTTTCTCCTCCACCCAAGTGTTGTTTAACCCTTGTTCCTTTAAAGGGATGCAATGTTTTCTGTAGTGACTGTCACTGCCTCTGAGGTCACTTGCACTGTAACTGCAAATACTCTTTGACTGATTTGAACTTGGCTCAGTGTTCACCCGCACCTCTTTATAAGCCCACCGCCCACTTAACATAATCTGTTTGCAAAACCATAATGGCCACCAAGAGCCATATTTTCAAAAGAAAAGTGGAGTAAGTAACCCTGGAGCAAACCAAGTTCTCCATAGGGGACAAAAGAAAAATGTCATTGATTTCAGTGTGGGCTTTTAAACTCCTTGAATGCTCCTTGAATGGTCTACAACATGTGCTTGCAAACCAGGCACATGTAGACCGTTCCTATGAAGTATTTATCTTTAGATATCATTATATCAGTGCTGCTGAAGAGCCGCCGTCTGATCCAGGAACCAGAATCTGCTTCTGACAGCTTTACAGCTCGTCAAGCAGAAAGGGGAGGGAGCGGTGAAGTTTATTTTCCTATATCTCTCAAACCATAACGGTTTGAGAGATACGAATAAGTGCGAGTACACTCTTTTAATTGTATCTACCATATAGTTAATACTTTTTTCTGACATTACTATCCCGTTAAATAATGTTTGAATAAAACAACTTTCAGCAGTGGGAGTAGCCTTGTACTCAGGAGGAGAAACCTTACAATATAAATTGTAATATGTATAAAGTGTTACTATCCCTTTAAAAAAGGTACAGCATTCTTAGGCTGTTTTAAAAGGAATAGGAACACAAAAAATGTACTGTACCTGCTAATCCGTTTCAGTTTGATTTCATGTGTTATCAACATGATATTAATTGATTGTTAATTGTACGCTACTCACCTTTTATTTCAGGTGGTTAAGACCGTGGGCCTACGTGAAATATGGTACTTTGGGCTGCAATATGTGGATACCAAGGGATATCCAACCTGGCTGAAACTTGATAAAAAGGTAAGCGATGTTCAGTCACAGAGTCCAGAAGTCACTGTAGGATTCCTGAGATAACTGTCAGATGTAATAATTTGTAACAGTTTAACTAATGTAAACATGGAAAGTGTTACTAACAGAGCTTTATCTGTTCAGGCTGGTTCCCAGCAAAGTAGGACTTCACAAAGATCTGATAGAAGGCTACTTTAATAATATCTTTTCATTTATGTTTGTATCACTATGCAAGCTCCAAAGTACTAGGGCACTCCCAGCAGGGGATGTGATTAGCCTAAATATTTGACCAAATCTCTCAAACAATATTGGTTCTCATGTTGGATATCATTTACAAAGAAAAGTGGAGAAACTGTAGAGCAAATCATCTGCCCTATAATGGGCAAATAAAAACAGAGCTGCTATCCGGTCTTCAAGGAGTTAATCATCATTTGTATTTTCCTGATAATTGTAAATTCCTAAGTAATTACAGAAGAAATCTCTCAATAAATAGAAACTGAATCAACACAAAGCAAACCAATATGTGCCAGAATGACTCCACTTAAAGGGACCAGTCGCCTAAAGACAACTTTGGTGACTGTTTATTTAGTAAACTAGTTTGGGAGTTATTTAAATATATAGATTATGTTAATTTAGGCATGATGCCTTGGCACTTCCTGTCTTAGCCCCATATTAACTCCCTCACGCAGTGAAACAGCTAAGCAATGCATTGTACACCTCCCCTAGTACTTAGAGAGTAATTATTTTAAATTACTTTGATGTCAGTCACAACAGTCATATCTTTAGTACTAATTTTTATGTGTATCATTTTTACATTTCTTCTTCCCTACCCTTTCTCCTGAGAACATCCTGAATAATCAGTCGACTAGGTGTTATTGCAACCTAAACTGCGTATCATTCACACACGGTTGTCTCTGTGTGAGTAGTGTAATGTATCCTGTGCACTAACTAAATTTCAGTACACATTAAACTACTCAGACAGTGACAACTTGCTCTGTGTGTGTGATATGCGTGGTCTGTTGTAATGGCAACTGCTATGTAGCAGTGTCCAGTCCCCTAATTATGGGAAAGGCAGATGTTTAGGGTTGGGGTTTTGAAAAGGCAATAACTGCAAAAATAGTGAATAATCACGTTCTTTAATAAACTGAGACAATTACATTTGTATCTCTTTAAATGTTTAGGTGTCAGTGAGTGGAGGAGGTAATTCATGGATAAGATGGGAAGTTCCTGAATGGTATACTTTAATTAACATAATCTATAAATAAAGATATTTTTTAATGCCTGATACAAGCTATAGCTGATTTTTCCATTCACCAGAGCTGTGTTTTTGTGTAAAGGTCCCTTTATGCTTCCTAAAAAAGCAGTGTACAGAACTGATGTGTAGCCATTACAGATAATGACCTATTATTATTCATACTGGCCAGTGGCCCCTGACCAAAGCCTGAAATGAACTGAGCATCAGCAAGCCATATTTACAAAGAAAACTTTCAGGTTGTAAAATAACTTCACCATAGGGGACTCTCAAACAGTCACCAGATTTCCTTTGCTTAATGCTGGAGAAGTCGCCAACACATTGCAAAACAATGCATTAGAAACCTATCTAACATTCAAGGAGCTAAAGTCCTGTTTAAATCAGTGGGCATTTTAATTTCCCCTATCGTGCAGTTGTTTTACACCAGCATTACAATGCTTTCCATTCTACGGTTCAGTTTTCTTTTAAAAGGGAGCACTGTGCTGCACTGTTATGTGTTAGCCAAGTGATTCTCCACTACAATCCTCAGGGAACATCAGCAGGTCAAGGTTTAAGGATATCCATAATTAACCACAGGTAGATTATTTACAAAGACTGAGCTAATGGTTTCCCACCTGTGGTCAAGCATGATTATCCTGAAAATATGCATTGTTGGCTTGCCCTGAGAATTAAGGTTGTGTAACAGTGTTAGACTGTAGGAAAGGTTGAGCAAAACAGGTCAGAGGTCATACTTAATGCCTAACTACAAGTTAAATAGTTAAACACTTTCTTTGCATCAGCTTATACAAGGGAACAAGGGAATGGTAGAAAAGTCTCAACAAGTAACAAATAAAACCATACCATTATCAGATATTGGTTTAACACAAGAAGAGATCATGGGAAGACTGAACAAAATGAAGACTGACAAAGCACTGACTCCTGATGGTATACATCCAAGGGTTCTTTAGGAACTCAGTGCAGTGTTAGCAAGAGCCCTCTTTTTACTCATTAAAGATTCTCTCACCACAGGCTCTGTGCCACAAGACTGGTGTAAAGCCAATGTAGTACCTCTATTTAAGAAGGGAACTAAAACAGAACCTGGAAATTATAGACCAATGAGTTTGACCTGTGTAGTGAGAAAATGGATAGAAGGGATAATAAGGGATTATATTCAGTACTACACCACAAGGAAGTAAGATTATTAGCAGGAATCAACATGGTTTTAAAAGGAATAGATCATGCCAAACTAATATTTTCAACTTCTATGAAGATAATGGTAAGGCAGTTGATGTAGTATATCTAGATTTTGCAAAGCATTTGATACAGTGTCACACAGGAGGCTGGGGTATAAAATAAGGAAACTGGGGCTCAGCGGTCCCAACCCCTTTCATGCCATCAAGATGTGCCCTCTCACTATGTCCTCTGTATGGGATACTCTGCTGGAGATCCATTCGTATTGTCACTCAGCGTAATATTGTATCTAGATGCAATGAACGTAATAGGTTAAGATGGAGGTTTGTATTAGGAGGTGTTAATGTTCTATTGTACAAGTAGAGTCGGTTTTCTTGCTTTAATTTTATGTTATTCCTTTTTGTGTCTATGTGCAGGTCTCCGCTCAGGAGGTGAAGAAAGAGAACCCTCTCCAGTTTAAGTTCCGTGCCAAGTTCTTCCCTGAGGACGTATCTGAGGAACTAATCCAGGAAATCACCCAGAAGCTGTTTTTCATGCAAGTGAAAGAAAGCATCCTGAGTGATGAAGTGTACTGCCCCCCAGAAACTGCTGTCCTGCTTGGCTCTTACGCTGTGCAGGCCAAGTTTGGAGACTACAGCAAAGAGACACATAAGACTGGCTATCTGAACTCAGAGCGTCTTCTGCCACAGAGGTGAGTGATACCATTTAAAAAAGAAGCACATTGCAGATAAAAACCATTTGGTCCATGCAATGTTTCCCTCTGGCTAGTTTATTTAACCCCTTTAGTACCAGAGGGGTGTGCAACACATTGCAAAGGGATTATGTAAGTTGGGGAAAGCAGTTTTCCTTGTACTTATGTCTTCTGATGAATAGATATTCTACTGATCACTGAGCTTGAAAATGTTATTTTTTTAATGCTAGTTACCCTTTAATTTGTTGAATGATATGGAAACTTTTATAGATCTACCTGTGAATGTTACAACTGTTTGCATATACATTAGTGACAGCCAGCCTTCACCTCAAGGCCTGCAAATGTGTCCCTCCAATCGTCACATTAAGAATAAGAATTCAGATTTTCAGGGGGGAAATAGTGTGGGTGTGCTTTGTTAGAGAGAGTCTCTTCCCACTAGGGGCTGCAGAAGATGACACTGATGGCTACATAAGACCGCGGGTCCTCCTGCTGCCCACCAATCATATACAGCATGCAAATTGCTTAAAGGGATAGTAACACCCCCCCCCCCCCCCCCCGAAAACTTGAAGCCAAAAGCTAGTAATAAGCACAACATACCTAACTCGCTTATTCCCATCTCTCAAACCGTTATGGTTTGAGAGATGTAAGAAAAGGAGGACCTCCGCTCCCTCCCCTTTCTGCCTGACGAGCTGTAAAGCTGTCAGAGGCAGAATCCGGTCGGCCGACTTACGGCGGCTCTTCAGGAGCGCTGTCATCTCGATATCTTGGTATAATTACTTCATTGGTATGGTCTACAACATGTGCTTGCAAGCTAGGCACACATTTTAGTAATCTGAAATGAAGAGTTAATGAGCATAGAGTATAAACAGATATCCAGTCTTGTCTGGAGCTGCCCTAGCTTGGTCAGGACTGCATTATTGCAGATATCCACTAAAAGGAAATAGGGTTGCCATAGAATGGTCAAATAGGAGACTTCACTATAAACAATGCTGGGAAGCATGGAGAAGGCAAAGAGAGTAGAGGTAAGAACATACCTTTTTTTTTGCAGTTGGCGAGAATATTAAATCTGCATCTGAGGTAGTGAATACAGGAAATAGCTGATTCTATAACTGCAGGACGACAGGAATACACACAGGTCTCAGGGACTAACAACAAACTGCAGTGTGTAACTGTATTCTTATGGAATGACGTCACCTAAATCGCATGAAAATGTCACCCAAGACAAAAAGGTGACTTCAAAATTCACCCCACTTCCAAAATATTGATGCCGTCAGTATCATCTGCATCTCGTCCTTTTTAGTCCCCTCACATGGTCATGCAGGGTTAAAGTTATTAACGATATAAGTTATCCATTCTGATCTAGAAACTGCTATTTTAAACAAGACAAAGGGAATATGAAACAAAAGGGGAAAGAAATGACACTTTGAGGGGTTAGTTTTTTTTTTTTGTTTTTGTTTTTTATCCCTAGGTGTCTTAACGACCAGTTCAGTACTTTATTAACAACCACTATGTCTATTCCGTTCTTGTTTAAAATAGTTGATTTACAGACATAATTGCATATACTAGAAATACACTGAAGGTTTATTACATTGAACAGCAGGTGTTAGTAGGACAGGATCCACAGCCTAGATGACATACAGATTTTCTCCTGAGTGAAGCAGCTGATCTGACTGAGCTGTGGCTTGGCAAAAGGTATCCGCTACCACTTTAGGGATGTGGTCAGACATAAGAAGCTGAAGCCACTCTAGTAATCCTACAGCCGCTGCACGGATGTAGGACTTCCACCCAGGAGTCCACAACATAAATGATACTGTAGGCTCACAGACGGGATCATTTATGTGGTGGATTCCACATAAATGATCCCGTGGCTTCTTTCTTAGACCAGTTGGAAGAAGCCAAAACAGACCTACATAAGATACCAATGCTCTTCTCTCCTGGTGATCACCAATAAGCAGGAGCTGCCCAAATCCCTGGTAGATGCTCCATGTAAAGGCAAATAAAATGGTGACACTTTTGAGGAGCAGAGACCAGGCCCACCATGACAATGTGCAGGGACTAGAAAGATGATATGATAGAGTACATGTTCCTCATGGCCAGGGGCACAGAGACAGCAGATATCAACAGTGTGATTTGCTCATGGTGCCCCCCAAGGGCTCGCAATCCCAGGCATTCCCAGATACCGCAAGCTGTAAGGGAATCTCTCTTTACAGAGCAATGAGGATGTGAGAGAATCCATTGTTTGGAGGTGAAAACTAGTGGTGACTTTCTGAAGTCGCCCTTTTGATGACTGCAACATTATGAAGTTACCCTTTTGATGCGGGCAACATTTTTAACTTACCCTTTAGACACACTATCCCCCCCCCCCCCAGTGATCTTTTCATAGTAAACTGTTGTTAACATTTCTAATGTCTTTGGGCAGTCAGCAGACAGGGAAGTGGACTCTCATAAAGCTGAAGTCTTTTAATGTTTCATAATAAAAGCAGCTCCAATTAATCATCATAGTATTTGGACTTTGGAGAGTGTTATTTCAATACCGTCAGAGTTGTAGTTCAAGAGTAATTGAAGGATAAAGTATCCCCCTCCCGCCCCTTTTACTGATGTAACACTGCTCAGCCAGAGCAGAAGGGAGGTGCCCAGGTAGATTGCAGAAAGGGACAATCTTCAATTAACATAAGGGAAAAACCTGAAAAACTTGTCAAGGGGGGAAGGGCTTTCATTGTTCTCATAGAAAGGAAGATTGTCCCCTTCTGTTATCTGTCTGGTCTATGGACTGCATTCCATATCTGAGAAGAGATGGCTTACACTAGGTAAAAGGGGCGGGAGGGGGAAACTTTATCCTTCAATTACTCTTGAACCACAACTCTGACATGTATTGATATACCACTCTCCATGGCCCAAATACTACGAAGATTAATTGGAGCTGCTGTGTTTGTGAAACATTGCTATCCCTTTAAGGCAGGTCGTTTACAAAGGGGTGGATATAACGAAGGCAGGGGTTTTTGGGCAGGAGGCAAACAGAAGTGGTCTTGGCATGGCAGGGGTCAGACAGGCGTAAATACAGACTGGACCGGAATGACAAAAAAAAATTATGAATGCATGCTAATGTACTGTGGATTCAGTTAGATCAAGAAAGTGTGCCCAGGGGCAGCAGCAGACCTCTGGTAAATAAATAATATAAAGTGATAGCCTCCGAAGCTCCCTGTGTGCATAATCGCACATGCGCAGTAGAGACTGCCGGAATGATCCAGTCATGCTTAGTAGAGACTGGCCGAATGCGCTGTTCTGGAGCTGGGTGCTCTGAATGGCTCACCTCCTGTCTCTGCTCTCGGCTTTGGGGCAGCAGCCGGGGCCACTGTGTGGCACTTTAGCCCATGTACATGGGCTTTCATACTAGTATATAATATTCACAAACACGCATTTTATGGGTGGCATGTATAAATACCCACTTAAGCAGGTAGGCAATCTTTGTCTTTCCAGCTGTTGGAGACTATAACTCCTACCATCCCCAACCAGCCAACTGCCTCACTCAATGCTAAAGGCTATAAAAATAATTCCTGCTTCTCCTTTGTAATAAGTAGTATCGTCTGTGCACAAACATATATTGTATGGCTTTTTCTGCTGAGTAAAACAAGGTTACGCCCACTATTGGGAGAGGCATCTTTCCAGAGTGTTTTTTTAACATGGCCCTCTAGAGGTCAGATTTCAGATATTTTGTGCATTGTAGTTTGAGTCACTGACAATCATTTTCCATGGAATATTACAGTAACCCCGAGTCACTTCCTGTCACTCAGAGAGTATAACAGTTTTGAAATGTTGTCATTTTTCAGTGAAATCCATGATACCAGTCGGTGTAACGTTGTTTTGCAAAGCCCTTTATAGCGTAGGGTTTCATATAAAAAGAGAAAAGTTTCAACTCCTGTAATTTCTATTCCAAGTCCTATGCACTAAAATATAGCATGTTAACACAATTGCACTGGCTAATCATTCTGTCTGCTTATATGATTTCATAGATTGTGAATGTATTATGCATGCTGCTCAGTGTTTGCGATTTGAAGTTTTGCATTTCCCTCTCCCACTCACCTTACTGAACTTACTTGGGCACAGTCCTTGCCTCCGTTTCCCATATTGAGTTACAGGCGTTCATACGTAGCTTCATACACTTGTACCATATCACTCTGTGGTTTATTAGTGGCTCTTGCTGCCATATGTGAATGCTTATCAGCCTAGTTTGGAAAACACAAGGCTAGCAGCACCTAAAGCCTGATCATTCTCTCATCAAGAATAGTGTTTAGGGAGATATTTTAAGATGTTGTAAAACACAAAAAGACATATTTTTAAGCATATTGACTAAATTAGGGAGAGAGAAATTTAAAGGACAACACATATAATAATAATATAGTGTGTGTGTGTGTGTGTGTGTGTGTTAACCCTTTAACCATTTTAATTTTAGTGGGGGAAGGGTGCTCAACATATTACAAAGTATTTTACTAATTAAACACTGCTACTACTCACGTTGTTTGGCGCAGCTGCATTATAACTAAAAAGCTCTCTGTGTACTGATCACCCCAGGCTTCTCCCCAAAGGGTTAATGGGTACCTGCTATATACACTTTGTCCAGAGCACACCAATGATTTAAATCAAGCTGTTGTTTTACACACAAGAACTAAAAATATAAAACGTAATGCAATTTTTCTCATTGCTTTTCCTCTGTATCAGAGTTTTGGACCAACACAAACTTTCCAGAGACCAGTGGGAAGAAAGGATTGAGGTGTGGCACTCGGAGCATCGTGGCATGCTGAAGTAAGTGTATTCTGTTCTTTGCATGTGGATCATGAGCTTGTCTGTTTCCCTTACCAGTAATGTAGAAACACTCTCCTGCTGCTGTTCAATGCACTATGGCCTGTATTCAGTCTGCTAAAGAGATGCAATTAAGCTGCACCACTGGGGAGAAATGAAAATTCCCAAGAATTTAAATGGGTCTTTTAACCCCTTGATTGCTAAAGAAATCTTACAGTGCTATGGCGTTAAAGTTGGACCTGTTACCTATGGCTAGATTTAAATAATTTTAGAGCATTGTCATGCTAGCCATTTGTTTGAAATCTAAATAATTTGGAGGAAATTAAGATATATTTTTGGTGGCATAGTCAGGGCACTGTAGGCTGATTAGTTTCTGCACAAAGTCAAGAACAGTAGCATGCACTGCGTTATGAATGATTGGGGTCATTTTAATAAGACAGAGAGGGATTTATTTAGCCTCAATCATGACATATTAGCATACTGCGCAGGGGATCTGTATAAAGTGCCGCATTGCTACCAAAACCTAAAAGTTTTTTTTCCCTCTTACTTGCTGTGTGGAACACTATTTTACGGGCAGATTTGAATTGTCTCATATTAAACTAAAGTTGTCTTGGTGTGACAGGTCCATCCGTTTAAATCAATCGGCATTTAGGGAAATTTGTATGTCACCTATGGTGCAGTTGGTTTACTTCAGAACTGCATACCCCTTTAGCTTATTGAATGTGGCCTTGTGTGTTTGGTTGTTTTTTGTTTTTTTTTTGTTTTTTTTTGGGGGGGGGGATGGAGTTGAGGTTGTTAAGTGAACTGAATCTTTTAGGTAATGCATCTGCCTGCAAAAGCACATTACAATGACTTCTTTGTGACTTGGGACCATCATCTATCTGTTCTGGTTATAAAGCTATTACATGGCTCATGAAAATTAAAGAGCTTAACCCTTTAAGTACCAAGGACTTACATATACGTTATGGGGAAAACGTGCGTTAACAACCCATGACGTATGTGTACATCATTAAATTCAGGGGTCCCCTCGCGGTTGCATGCCTTTTGGGAAGCTCTGACTTTGGTTTAAAAAAAATAAATAAATACATTTAAATTGCCCCCGTTATCCTTAAGTGGTGACTGCACGGCTGGTCCTTGATCAAACAGGGGGAAAGCTAATGCTCTCAATGCCATTTGTTTCTAGTATGTACATTAACTATCTATATGTTGCTGGGTTCTTTAGCTCTGAATCCTCACATGCTTGGTTACCAGCCTTGTCAGAGTTAAAGAGATATTAATACTTCGTTTATCTTTATTTTATGGTGTAGGCATTAAAAAAACACGAAGAACAATATAAGTATTATCTCTCAAACCTTTATGGTTTGAGAGATAGTCACAAACAAAGTTTCCCCTCACTGACCAAAACGGTCAAGTCTGCCATCTAGGTGTCAGATTTGGAATCCGGTCCACGGACCAGCCGTGGCTCTACAGCAGAGCTGAGATCATGAGATATAGGAAGAACTACTTCATTTGAATAGTCTACAAAGTGTGCCTGGTTTGCAAGCACACTTTTTAGACCCTTCCAATGAAATAGTTATTTTTATATCTTGCAATCTCTGCTCTCCTGAAGAGCCACCAGTTGATCTACGGACCGGATTCCAAATCTGGCAGCTAGATGGCAGACTTGACCGTTTTGGTCAGTGAGGGGAAACTTTGCTTGTGAATATCTCTCAAGCCATAAATGTTTGAGAGATAAGACTTATATCGTTCTTCATGTTTTTTATGCCTACAAAATAAAATAAAGGTAAAACGAAGTATTACTATACCTTTAAAGCTGAACTTTCATCCCAAGTGAAGTTTATCCACATCAAGTCTTCTAATAAAGTTAGTTTGAAAAAGGTGGGGTTGTTTCTCGTTTGATTCGTTGTAACAGATGAGATATACTAAATAAATGTACCTGTGACGTTGAATTTGTGGTCTGTGCTATAGAAGCTGTACCGCACAGTTTCACTTTAACTCCCTCCCCTTGCCTTATATTCCCCCTTTCGAACTGGCAAAACTAGTGGTCTGACTTATCTCGTTGATGGGGACAGTCATTTCCTCGGTGACTGACCCTTTCGGGGAGGGAGAGCCCAGCCACTCAAAAACACGTCTGCAGCATGGCTGCTCACTCCCTCTTCCTGCCTGGTATAACTTCAGGTAATTTTATAAGAGAGACATACATCTTTAACCCCTTAAAGGCCACGATAATGTGGGGTGGATTGCATTTAAGGACTAGGGCAATTCTGACCTTTTTGACTATGTCTTTGTTCAACAGTGTTTTCCCTCTAAGGCTTTTATTCCACACCCATAAATTATATACTATTTTTTTACGCACCAATAGTGCTTTCTTTTGAGACATTTATATGGATAACCCACCATTTACATTATTAAAATTAACTAAAACGATAAAAAAAATTTTTTTTCTTTTGGGATCATTTGGGCGCAATGGGTTACATTTTTATGGAGACTGAATGAAAGGTATGACCTGTAAGTCATACCTACAAAATGGGCAGTTTTAAGTGGGCACTGTCCCCCTGGGTGAAAATCCTCATGTCCCTCTTTCCCTCCCTATTGTCCCACTTTTTGTTTGATAGGATTTGGCAGTGTGTACAAGTGTATTACATGGCTCCACAACAAATATTTACAGTGTACAGTCAGCAGATTTAGTTTATTATAAAAAAGGTTTAAATAGAAATATTTTCTCTTTTTTTATATATATATAAAAAAGTGTCTTTTTAGCAGGTCATAAAAGGACCTGCATCTAGCCTACCCCCTACACCAACACTGAAGGGGTTAATACCCCCAAATATTGCCTGATTTAAACATATAGTAATGTTTCATAATAAAAGCAGCTCTTATTAATCATCATAGTATTTGGGCCTTGGAGAGTGTTATTTCAATTCTGTCAGAGTTATAGTTCAAGAGTAATTGAATGATAAAGTATCCCCCTCCTGCCCCTTTTACTGATGTAACACTGCTCAGCTTAGAGCAGCAGGTAGTGTCCAGGTAGATTGCAGAGAGGCGCAATCTTCAATTAAGATAAGGGAAAACCTGAAAAACCTGTCAAGGGGGGGGGCAGGGCTTTCATTGTTCTCAGAGTAAGAAGATTGTCCCTTGCTGTTATCTGTCTGGTCAAGAAACCAGATTCAACATCTGAGGTGAGCAGTGTTACACTAGGTAAAAGGAGCGGGAGGGGGATACTTCATCATTCAATTACTCTTGAACTACAACTCTGACAGTACTGAAATAACACACTCTATGGCTCAAATACTATGAAGATTAATTGGAGCTGCTGTTTTTTGTGAAACATTACTATCCCTTTAACTTCTATATGTGTCTGCACACTGCTTCTCTCTCCCTTACTTTAATAGTAAGGAAAGAGACATACAGGGCAGACATGAAGGCAGTGTGAAGCACACTGCTTTTTTCAATCAAAATGCCGGTACATGTGATCGCTCCTGGAGTGATCACATGTAACAGCAGAAGAGACATGGGCTGAAACAGAACGCTCTGGTACCGGAACTCTCAGTTTCAGCTTGAACTCAATGATAGCAGCGTGCACGGAGGCCGCTGCTATCATTTAACCCATGACGTGCCAGGACCATCATGGGTCCTTATGGGAAGAATACCCATGAAGGTCCTGGCACGTCATGGGTCGTTTAATGGGTTAATACGATTCATTGTGATTTTCCGTAATATAACTATGGGCAAAATCCGTTTCAGAGGACATGCTTACAGGTGATAGATCCACTTTAATTTAAAAAAAAAAAAAAAAAAACTTCCAGCAACTGTCATGTCCATCTCCATGGATTTGATGCCAAGGAGTGAATGAAGAGGTGATGTCTTGGGAAGATGCACAAGGGCAAAATTCATAGGGGCCATTAGAATTTTCTGGTCATAATATGATAATTGGCCGATTTATTATTAAGTCGTGTTACTTCTCCTTTAAGCCCTTTCTGCTCAGAACAAGTTCTCATACATTGGTTTGAAATATGTGCTTTGTCCTAAGAGATGTATGTTCTCAGAACCAGAGTTTACCCCCTTGGAGTGCAAAAGGATGACCAGCATGTGCTGGACCCCTCTGTAATCCACAGGGTTATTTTTTAGGATTATTCATTAAAGATATTCTGTCCATTCTTTGTATTGAAAGGTGAGAGTTGTAACTGACTGAGATTAGTGGCCACTGCTCTTGTATTGTTATCTCATCTCAGCCCATTCACAGAAAATCCTGGAAAATCAGTGGGAGTTCTGGATAAGACCTCTGAATACATATAGAGATTTGTTTTTTACCCAGATGCTAGCATGAAGTACAAGGTATTTTGTATAGCCCCAAATCATTTTTAAGCATTAGAGTTCCTTTAACCTTGGCAGATTTAATGCTTTCTGATGGCTTTGGAGAATGCTGCAGTTTGTGGATTTCAGAGAAAGAGGTCCGACACAAACAAGCCATTACATCAAGTTAAAATGGTGCAATTCTAGAATAACCAACTGCCCCCCAGGGGTAAATGAAAATCCCTATTAATGTCTTGGAAAATGAAAAGTCTACAGTGCTCTTGGGAGTCTAAAAATTAAATTCAAATTAATGGGAATTTAAGGATGGTTTTCTTCAACCCTGTTGTTCAGTTGGTTTATTCTGGAATTGTACCTCTTTATCTTGATGAATAAGATCCAGACTAATATATTGCATAATTTTTGTATACTATGATTTTTCTTTTGTCCATACTGGAAGGCTGTGTCCATGGGGTATAGTATACTCCAGCCAGGAGGGTGAGGCAGTTGCCTAAAAGAGTTCTCTCGAGGTGGAGACTCCCTCCCTACTCATCTTTTTCTGCACCAGACATACTCAGTTTTAAAAGTTGCCTCAAAGAAGTTGTTCAGGGCAAAGATTTTCTTAGTTGTCGCCTTTTTTTTTTTTTTTTTCTTAACTTACATGGGACTCATCAATCCCCGATTAGGTGGGCTCCTATCCCTGGCTTCCTTTATGTATAAGAACCAGGGTACAACTTTTAAAGGACCTTGGTCTGCTGCTCGATGGCTTTTTCTCTTGCCCTTTTTCATTTTTCTCTTGCTTATTATAAACAGGAGTCTGAAGACTGAAGGGGATTTCAGTTTCATAGTGCAAAGATCCTGTGCATATGCCCCCTTTGTCTAGCAACCACACTCTGAGGTATGTGGTAAAATTGCTAGTTTCTGTCAGCCCCATTCCCCTGCCCATTCTTATAAGCGGTAACCTCCTTCATTATTTTACTAAAATGTGTATTATTTTGGTTACTCCATTATGGGCCATAGGGACCTTTAAGAAAAGGGAGCTCACAGTAGCCATATTGTATTGGCTGCAACACTGAGACTTCTGCTGCACCAGGTTGCCATCAATGTGCAAGAGGGGGCTTTTACTTCTATCTTTTCCCCTTATGTGAAGGGACACTCTTGTTAGTCCAATAATACAGCCATGGTGACCTATGTCAGCATTCTGGATAACAGGGCTTCTCTGTTGAACTGCAAAGTTCCACAGTTTTCCTCCAGATCTCGGGATCTTCCTACTCTTGCCGTGGACACAATGGTCATTCTGTGGCAGTTCCCCTGGAGTATGTGTTGCCTCCATTTAATATGATTCTCAGGGTATTGATGAAAGTCCGAATGTAGCAGGCTCATGTCATTCTCATTGCCCCATTCTAGCCTTGCCAGGCCTGGCTTTCAGATCTTCTTACTTTATTCGTTGCAGAGCCATTTTCCTTCCACTTCTTGCAGGTCTCTTGACTTCAAGGTCCTCTGTGTCACCCAGAGGTGGAGAAGCTGGCTTTAATGGCTTGGCTCTTGTAAACAGCATCCTGAGGAAAAAAGGGGTTCTCTGATTCTGTCATTGCCACAATGGTGAATGCCCGCAAAACATTTTCATCCAACACCTATCATAAGGTATGGTCCTTACTTTACAAGTGGTGTGAAGACTCTAAGGGTCATGGTGATGTCCCTTTCATCTTCTGGTTATTTTGACATTTATTCAGGATGGCCAGATGTGCAAATTATGTACTGGGGTGGCTCATGCATACCAAGTCTTTTGTGATCCCACTTCTCCATAACACTTGAACTTCATCCTGTGTGTGCTACAGAAAGCTCATTTTGAGCCTCTCTATTCTGTTTCCCTTTGATTATTTACTCTTAAGACAACTTTCTTGCTTGTGATTGTGACTGTTCAGTTTGTGGGTGAACTACAGGCTTTGCCCTGTAAACCCCATTTCTGATTTTTCATTTGGATAGGGCAGTTTTGCAAACACATATTTGATTTCTCCCTAAGGTTGCTTCTGAACTTCACGTTAACCAGGAAATAGTTGTTCCTTCTCTTTGTTTGTCTATGTTTAACAGACTGGAGCAAAAGCTTCCCTGTTTGGATGTAGTTAGGTGCCTGAAGCTCAACTGTCATCACATGGCACTTTTTTGAAAAACAGACAGGGTTTTTTTTTTTTTTTTCTCCAGTAACCTTTTGGTTTGGTGTGTAGCTAGCCATTAACATCTGTCTCTGTTGGAACTGGTTTCTGTTTTGATGGGTTTATGTCTCCCTCTCTGGAATCCTGGTGGATAGCATTGGCATCCGCATGGTTTCTGTGTTCCACATTGGATAAAATCCCTTACTCATAGACAATGTGGAACACAGAACTTCCTTCATAGAAAAAATGAGCTGCTTGAGCTCTGGTCGGGGGGGGCGGGTCGTTTGGGGTTTTCTGGTTCAGATGGCCCCCGCTTATACTTCCAACCTCTTTTCTGTTTTAAGTCATTGCTATACATTAAAACTGAGTATGACTGGTAGGGGTGAAGTGGAGTAGGGACAGAGTTCCTGCCATGAGAGAGCACTTTAAGGCAAGTGTTCTGCCTTACTTTACTGCTCTGTTCAACATGGGCTAAGCAAAGGATTTATAGTTAAGGTCACACAAATACCCTTTTCAAATTCACACACACAGGCTGATATAGTAAGGAAAAGTAATGTCATTCTGGAACAACCCAAGTTCACCATGGGAAATACAAATTCCCATAGACTGTAATTTGGAATTTTAAACCCTTGAATACTAGAGAGGTCTCCAACAAATTGGTAATTTTTACTTCTTGTGGCGCACTTGGTTGGACACAGAATTGTACCATTTTCTTTCTACATCAGCCTCACAGATATGGGGAGTAAGCAGAATATAAAAACATGTTAGGAACCAGACAGAAGCTGTAGGAAAAAAATGGGTAGATGTATATAATGTATAGCATGTAGTATAGGACCCAGAGGTAAAATGTTAAGCGCCCATGCTATTGGAATTTTTCCACCCTGGATTGATCATTCTATATGTTTGTTATAGTGATTCAGCATGAAGGCACAGTCATGGCCTTTTTATAGAAATCTGTTGTGTAATATCTAGGGGAGGTAGAACCCCTTGGATGCTAGAGACATCACCAGTGCATTGTTTTGCAATACATATGAGTCTTCTCTAGTATCCATTGGGTTGAGTCTACAAGGTGGCAAGGGCAAAAAGGGAAACTTTATTAGTAATGTAGGAGGAACTAACTCTACAATTACCCAGCAAGCTGCATGGCAAGCCCAGTTAACAGAGAAAAACTGCATATGTTACATCTGCAGCAGCATCAGAGAATGAACTGAGCCTTTGTATCATGAGCCGATATTGGTCACACTCGCCAAAATTAGTCCTGTTACTTCTAATGCACATTGCGTTGATAAATTCTGACCAAATGTTGAAAAGCTTAACGTGACATTTGAAAGTGTGGGTATTAGCACAGTTTTCTAAGAAATCAATGGGAAGAAGTCTTCAATGAAAATATAAAAAATGTTTACTTGTAACTATAGTATTTATACAGACATTTAAATACTTTATTATTACTCTTTAAGAGTTAAAATAAAAACTAATAGATATGACTTCTTTTGACGCCAAGTCGGACCCTTTTTTTTGACGTTGTCTTTCCTGGTTTCTGCTAGTAAAAATGTGTCTTTATTTCTTGTCCTTTTACATATGAACATTTTTCTAACATTAGTAACATTATAAGAATTTTTCTTTTCTTTTGAATCTTATTCTTTTTAAAGGGATAGTAATACTTAAAGGGATAGTAATACTTAAGAATTACTAATCCCTATAGTAAAGCCCTGCTAAAAAAAAATGTATTGCCCCCAGTGTCATCTCTCAAACCTTTATGGTTTGAGAGATTATCGCTCCTAAAGTTGCCCTCTCCCTCCCCTTCCCCGTAGTCAGCGTTCTAGATGACTGCAGGGAAGAGAGTTGTACGACTTTCAGGCGGCTCTCCAGCACAGCCTGATCGCGTTAACTAAAAAAAAAAACTTTCACTGAAATTGTCTTCTACGTGTGCTTGGGTTGCAAGCACACGTAGAAGACCATTTCAGTGAAAGTTTTTTTTTTTAATTAACATGATTGCGGCTCTGCTGCAGAGCCGCCTGATGATCTATGACCGGATTTCCCTTCAGTCAGCTACAAAGCTAACTTCGGGGAAGGGGGAGGGAGAGGGCAACTTTAGAAGCGTTCATCTCTCAAACCATAAAGGTTTGAGAGATGACACTGGGAGCAATACTCTTTTTGTTTTTGCTTTTTTTTTAGTAGGGCTTTACTATAGGGATTAGTAATACTTAAGTATTACTGTCCCTTTAAGTATTACTAATCCCTATTGGAAAGTCCTATTAGAAATAAATGTATTGCCCCCAGTGTCATCTCTCAAACCTTTATGGTTTAAGAGATAATCGATCCTTAAGTTGCCCTCCCCCTTCCCCGAAGTTAGCGTTGTAGCTGACTGAAGGGAAATCCGGTCATAGATCATCAGGCGGCTCTGCAGCAGAGCATCAATCGCGTTAATAAAAAAAAACTTTCACTAAAATGGTCTTCTACGTGTGCTTGCAAACCAAGCACACACACAAGACCATTTCAGTGAAAGATTTTTTTTTTATTAACGCGATCGCGGCTCTGCTGCAGAGCCACCTGACGGTCATATGACTGGCTTCCATGCAGTCAGCTAGAACACTGACTACGGGGGAGGGAGAGGGCAACTTTAGGAGTGATCATCTCTCAAACCATAAAGGTTTGAGAGATGACACTGGTGGCAATACATTTATTTTTAATAGGACTTTAATATAGGGATTAGTAATACTTAAGTATTACTATCCCTTTAAGCCTTATACCCAATTGAAAAGTGGTGCAGTTCTGGAGCAAACCAGGTACGCCCATAGTTGAGAAATTACAATTCCTCCAAATCCCCTTTGGCTCAAATTGGGGCTTTAACCTGTTGAGTACTAGAGAGTTCTCTAGACCGTTTACATTTAAGTAATTAAAATCCCCAGTTTTCATCAATAGGAATATGTATTTGCCCTTTGCAGTTGGTTTGGCCCAGCACCCTTCTTCTTTTGGTCATCAGGCCAAATGAGATTACCAGAATAAGCGAAACATTCTTATTCTTCCCAAGTGTTGATCTGTAGGAGGGACAGCGACAGGTCTCTTTCCCATCCTAATGTCCCTCTTTTTAGGAGATCAGACTGTGTGGTGTGCATATAAGTGTATCATATTGCTCCACAGCAATAAAACTCACATTAGTGTTTATTTAAGCTTCATTATATGTGTTTATAAATTGATATATATAAATAAAATGTTATTGCACTTTGAAATGATTTATTCAGTTAAACAAAGAGCTAATAATTGGACATGAAAGGGATAGTAATAATTAAAATCTAAACAACGTATATTGTAGGGCAGGACTTAAAATATGAAGTCCTTTGCTACTAGCCAGACCTGAAAAGTTACTCGTCACTGCAAGCTATAACATACCCACCAGGACTGAATTTCTACTCGCCAGGGCTGAATTTTCACTTGTCATTGGCTAGTGGCGATTGGAAATTTTGATCCCTGTTGTAGGGTGTATCCCATTGAGTAAAATAAGGGTACTGCCATTGCACAAAGGTGTATATTGGAAGGTTATTAAAGCTCAAACTTGAATTTTTAGGTGCAGTATCACAGTGGCCTGAAATTGTTCAGTGGCGCTGTTGCTACACCACCCTATGGACAGATCTGGTCAGTTTACCATAAATCTCCATAGGATGGTGTAGCAATTTCAGGCCACTGAGATACTGCACCTAAAAAATTCAAGTTTGAGCTGTAATATATTTTAAAAGGATAGTAATGTCAACATATAATGTTGTTTTCGATTGATCATTGTAATTTAATATGATGTATACTACCGTTTAAAAAGTCCTTGTCATTGTATAGTGTTTTTAATTCGAGTTGAAAGTGTCCTTCTCCTGCCCCTTTCCAGTACGACAGTCATAGTCTCCTCAGATCTGAAATCCAATCTGGACGGATCCAACTGAGGGACAATATTGTGTGCATCTATATAAGGAAAACACTGCCGCCATGATGAAGGCGAGCAGGGTTTTCTTTACACTGACACAATATTGTCCCTCTTTGTGATCCATCTAGATTGGCTTTCAGAGACTATGACTGACATAGTGGAAAGGGGTGGAAACTTTCAGTTCGAATTACAAACTATATACAAAAATAAGGACATTTTAAACTGTACTATGCATTATATTAAATTACAATGAACGATTCAAAATAACTTCAAAATGATATTACTATCCTTTTTAAGTATTACTATCCTTTCAAGTAACCTAAAACTCTTAGTAAGGCCCAGATCACCAGTCACACTCCCAGCAACACAACGTAAAACAAACCTTTTTCTCTTTGGCCATTTGAACTATTGGGAAGTACGCAATCCAAATAGACTAGTATTTTAGAGAAAAACATACATACCCCTCAGTCATGTTCCCAAAGAATAAGGAAAATGTGTTATTGAATCTTTGCTCTTGCAGTAGTTTTGTTTGTGTCTCACACTGATGTTTCCTGTGCAGGGAAGACGCCATGCTGGAATATCTCAAGATTGCCCAAGACTTGGAGATGTATGGAATCAACTACTTTGAAATTAAAAATAAAAAGGGGACTGACCTCTGGCTAGGAGTGGACTCGTTAGGCTTAAATATCTATGAACGCGATGATAAGTAAGTAACTAAATCTGCTGAAATAGCCTATGAGGCTGATGAATCGGAGCAATTTTAGGGTCAACCAACCAACTGCACCATAGGGAACAGATAAAAATCCTCAATTCATCAAATGCATGCTATAGAGGTCTTCAACACATTGCTTTATAATGTACTGGAAACCTCTAGCATCTAAGGGTTAAAAGCCTCATTTTAAATCAATGCAACTTTTGGGAGATTATATTTGGTGCAGTCCCAGAATTACTCCTCTTTTGTTTGGAGTAACGATGGATAAACGTTCCTTGATAACTGTTACTAGAAGGACCTGCTGAGCAACGTTTTTAACATGGCAGACTCTTTGATTTCCAGGAGAAACAGCAGCGCATTGCAGGTGCCTCTGGTCATTACACCTTCAACAAGTTTTGAAATATCAACAGAACAATGTGAAAATGAGTGCCAGAGGGGTAGGCAACACATTGCAAAGCAATAAATTTCAAACCCTCTTGCACTCATAGGATTAACCTCTTAAGGACCAGCGCAGGGAAGTTACCTTCCGTTAAAGCGGAACTTTCAAATTATTAAAATAGCTCCTCAAAGCATAGATACATTAGCGATATAGACAGATTTATGCTTCAAAATAAAACAAATTGCTTCATTAATGAAAAAAAATCCCCTTTTAAGCAGGCACTGGCAGGGATCTTACAGGAAGCGCTCTTTGCACCTTCGCTATCAGTCCCTTCCTGTACCATATGGGACAATGGCAGTCAACCACCAATTGTGGAGTTGAAGGGGAGAGACAGCGCAGACAGAGATGCCGGCTCTGCAAGATGTCTGCGCTGTTCCCTGGTGCCTGCCTAGTTAAAAGGTGATTTTCTCATTGTTACAGCAATTTGTTTTATTTTGAAACATAAATCTGTCTATATCGCTAATGTAACTGCTTTGCGGAAATATCTTAATCATGTGAAAGTTCCGCTTTAAGGATCTATTTAATCGTTGCCAGTACACGTGACCTGTTATGCTTACCAGCTCTCCGCTTTGGGGCCTAAGAGGGACCGCTCCAGTCTTGTAGCAGTCAATTTTATGCCCTGTTTTTACTTACAGCACTCCCGGTAGAGCGACGTAAGTAAAAAGTACGTGACTTGCTATGACTGTCACTGGCCCTTAAGGATATAAGGACTGTGATGGTCATAGCACGTCATCTGGTCCTTAAGGGGTTAAGTTATGATATTGCATTTGTTGTTGTTTGTTGTGCTTTTCAGCACGCTGGAGGAAGATATTTCCTTGCTGTTCTTACGTTCCTCTGTGTCACATGACACAGTAGATTACAGCTTCCTTATCAGAAGAGAATGCTGCTTGGGTACATTCCCTGTATTATCAATATATCTTTGGCATAAATCTGGTATTGCCCTTGGTGTATAACATGCAATTAACTGTACACTTAAATCCATATATAAAGGCAAACAGAAGTAATTCTGGTTCAAACCAACTGTTCTGTAGTGGACAAGTAAAGAATTCCATTGATTTAAATGAGGCTTTCAATACCCTTTAACCCTTTGAGTGCCAGAGCGGTACGGAACACATTGCAAAGCAATATTTTCCTTACCCCTCTGGCACTCCAAAGGTTAATGCTTCATAGTTTTTTCATGCATTGCTTTGTAATGGATTGAAGACTTATCTAGATTCAATAGATTAAAACCCTCATTTAATTCTATACTAATGCTTAATATTAATATGTATAATATATATCCTTCTGAGTAAAACGAGGGTAGTTTTACAACTGAAAGATGTTTTATTCATAGGTTATTGCAGCTGAAACTTGCATTTTTGGGTGAAGCACCTCCGTGGCCAGATATTTTACAGTGGCACTGTTACTACCTCAGCCTATGGAGGTTTATAGTCCTCTGACCAGAGCTGTCCATAGACTGGCTGTAGGAACAGTGGCCTCAACACAATTCCAGGTCATGGAAATACTGCATCAGAATTGCAAATTTCAGCAGCAATAACTTTTGAATAAAATATCTCCCAGCTCTGAGGGTATCCTTGTTTTACTCGGCAGGATAAACCCTGTAATATCTACTTTTTATTACTGAGTGTAACTGTCCTCTTAAAGCTTGTGGTCTTGATGGCAGCTTGGGGAAGGGTAATGATTCTAATATCCCTTCTACTGATGGCCCAGTTATTCAAATCGGGCCTTTAAAGGGATAGTAATGTTTCACAATAAAAGCAGCTCCAATTAATCTTCATATTATTTGGGCCGTGGAGAGTGTTATTTCAATACTGTCAGAGTTGTAGTTCAAGAGTAATTTAATGATAAAGTATCCCCCTCCCACCCCTTTTACTAATGTAACACTGCTCACCTCAGAGCAGCAGGGTGTGTCCCTCTTAGTCCAGTCCCCTTAAAGGGATAGTAATGTTTCACAATAAAAGCAGCTCCAATTAATCTTCGTGGTATTTGGGCTGTGGAGAGTGTTATTTCAATAATGTCAGAGTTGTAGTTCAAGGTTAATTGAATTATAAAGTATCCCCCTCCCTCCCCTTTTACTGATGTAACACTGCTCACCTCAGAGCAGCAAGACTGTCTGGATGGATCACAGAGAGGGACAATCTTCAGTGAGCATAACAGAAAAACCTGTCAATGGGGCAAGGTTTCTCTTATGCTCACAGTGAGAAGATTGTCCCTTGCTGTGATCAGTCAAGAGACCAGATTCCACATCTGAGGGGAGGTGGCTCACTCTAGGTAAAAGGGGCGGGAGGGGAATTCGATTACTCTTGAACTACAACTCTGACAGTATTGAAATAACACACTCTACAGCCCAAATACTATGAAGAGTAATAGGAGCTGCTTTTATTTTAAAAAATTACTATCCCTTTAACCCAGAAAATGCTTAAGTATTTTCAAAGCATTGATGTGGATGGGCCAGATATTTTATTTTTTTTTTTTTTAGTCTTTATCTGCATTGCAAGGTGGTAATGTAGTGGAGACTGGAGACTTCTCTAGCATACATGAGGTTAAAAGCTCCCTTTAACTTAATGGGAACTTTTTTCCTTCCTACTGTGAAGTTGGTTTGTTCCAGAATTGTTCATCTTTAACTTAAATTATAAGACCAATAATGTATTTGGTTGGCCTAATCCCTTAGTCTGTTGAGGCCCTAGCAACTCCCCATTGCAGGCATAGCTTTCCTTCCCTCAGCCCTGTGCCTATAAAAGAACAGGGGTAGACACAAACACGTAGGATGAAAGGAGCTGACCACTGGATCAGAAATGTCGTGCAATACTAAATTAAGAAACCACCGACTGCATGTGGGCTGAGAAAATTGGAGCAGTACTGAAATGCCTGAGTTCCAGTGAATCTGCACAGCACAAGGTGTGGCAAGCTGTATCCAACATGGACTGTCTGGGGAAACAGAAAGCCATACAGTCATTCTTTTGCATTCTGCCAACCTCCCGGATTCCTCCCTGTGCAGAAACAAGGAGTGCCTGTCTGCGGGTTACGTAACAGAAACTGCCAATACCTTTCCTTTTTTTTTTTCTCTTCGTTACTTGAAATACTGGAACCCTGTGGTGTCACCATGGAGACACAAACAAGTTTTTCAAGCTGCATCAACCTGCAGAGAGGAGGGCTAAGAAGTCCAGATGTCAATCTTGTGGCAGTACAAACATCCCTAGATCAAATTCTCTAATAGGGCCTTATCTATACTTTCCAGCCACTGAAAAAAAACATTCCAGTGACTTCTTTCCCCTGGGCTGCTGCAATAGATAGTTTTGCTAGTGGTCCATAGTATCGTGCAGAGCAACTTGTACAACAAAACTACAACTGCTCTTACAGATTACAACATACATTTCCCACACCAAGACACAATTAAGCAATGTTAACACGTGGGAAGCTTATAACCTATTAACATTTTAATGCCAAGCTCATAGAACTTGGGGTTAACATTTTATTTTAAAATCGGGAACAAAAACAGGGACAGCAGGATCCATGGACAGGGAGCCCAAATCAAGGACTGTCGCTGGGTGGCAGGTGTGTATTATGCATTAACCCTTTGAGTGCCAGAAGGTTACGCAATGCTTTGCAATGTGTTGCGTACCCCTCTGGCACTCAAAGGGTTAAAGAGATGAGGAGCCATCCTGGGTCAGACCAACTGCACCTTTGATGGGACGAATAAACTTTCCCCAAATTACAGTTGAGTTCGCCAACGCATTGTAAAGCAATGTGTTGGAGACCTTTCTAATGTTTAATGAGTTAAAAGCCCCATTCCACTCAGTCCCTGTGGTGCAGTTGGTTTACCTCAGGATTGCTCCCTCGTTTCTTTTATACCTAAAGTCATCGGGCCTTGTGGATAAAATGGAGAGGAGTAGTTCTGGGGCAAGCCAGCTGCACTGTTGGACAAATATAACCCCTTGAATTCTAGAGAGGTCTCCAATACATTGATTTGATTCGCAGTGTAATGGAGACCTCTGTAGCTATCAATGGGTTAAATTAGTGGGGTTTTGGATAATTTGTGTTCTGTCGTGCAGTTGGTCTGCTTCGCTTGTATATATAAAGTCCATAGATTACAGTGTGTGCTGTTTGATTACGTGAACACTTTAGATTCTCAGAATGCCTTGCAGAGCAGGGCAACTAAACTAGGTGACCTGCCATTCAAATAACAAAAAAAAAACTCTTCATGTGAAAGGGGAGGAAGTCTGTGTGAACATAAACCACCAGTTGTAGGCACTGATCGTCTGTTGCTTTCACAACTTTGGTTTAGTAGCACAAATTGCGAAAGGTCAATGGTTAAAGTGACAGCCTCTTCAATTGCATAATATATAAGCTCAAATTACCTATACCTTTTCAATTACTTTTTTTTTTCAGCTCCACCTATTTTTTTTTATTATTATTTTTTTTTTTTTACGTGTTTGTCCCTGACAGGGAGCTTACTGAATTTCTATTTTGAGAGCTTACTGTGAAAGCAGTGATAAAATGTTGCACTATAACTGAAGCAGTTAGTGCTTTTTATGCTGTAGTGGAGGCAGGCTTTTCTTCAGCAAGGGAAAGTTACATTGCATTATTTTGACATGTGGTCAGATTTTTATGCAGTTTTCAAATATGCAAACTTGAATTAATGTGAATGTTCCACTTTAATTAGGTTTCAGTTTGGCTTGACTGCTTTAGGGCAATGGAGCAAAGAATTACACACTGTTGGATGCACTGAATGGTGTTATGTCTGTATATACATGTACTATTGTGAGGGTCGAAATAGTTTAAAGAGGAACTATCACCTAAGCTGAAACCTACCCCAATATTTGTAAAATGCTGTTGCAGTCCAAAAAGAACTGTTTTACCTTTAGGAGATGTTTCTTGTCTCCTGTTCATTGTCCGGTTGATCGTGGTATCTTTTAGGGAGAGCTCTGCCATCTTGGCAATGTACAGCATTGCTCCCCCCTTTCTACACCTGCCCCTTCTCTCTGGGGCTGGAGCTCAGCATGGAGAATAGTGTTGTAAATGGGTGGTGGGTGGGCAATACCATGGCCGAGGGAAGGGATTGCAATGCAAACTGCGGTACAGCTTGTTGTACAGAAGACATCCATCTGTGGACGTCAGCCTCTATAGATCGAGGTCGATATTACAATAAGCAGAAATATTTAAGTGAAAAAAAAAAAAAAAACATGATTCGGACTTCATTTAGGTTGCTCTTTCACCTGGGAGTATGAGTCTCCCAGGTGAAAGTTCCACTTTAAAGATAAATACATGTAATTCCGAGGCAGGGCCACCTTTTATAATTAGCGGAAAGAAGGTTTCAACTTTAGCAGAGGAAGGGATGTTTTTACAGTAAGGTCTGTTAAATTGTGGAATTCTTTGCCCAAGGATGTGGTAACGGCAGATACAATGGAGTCATTTAAGAGAAAATTAGATAGATTTCTAGCAAGAGGGAACATACAGGGTTATACTGTGTATTAAGTAGGTAAAACATGACATTCTTGTAAATAGACTAATATAAGGAAGGCTTGTATAATTCTAATTTCTCTGGGTTATAATGAGGCAATGGTTGAACTTGATGGACGTTTGTCTTTTATTCAACCTAATTTACTATGTTACTATTATTATCATCCCTGCTTTCACTGTCCCTGACAGATTGCTCTCCAGAAACAGATAACCAGTATGTTCCCTGTTAGGAACATAAATGTGAATGAATGAATAAATATAAAGATTTGACTTTATATATTGTGCACTTTCAAAACATGTAAAGCCAAAAGGGTTGTTGACTGTCGCTTTAAACTTGTAAGAGTTTGTCCCACTGTGTTAGTGTCAGCCTTGTGTGCCACAGAAATGTGCAACACGTTGCACTCCCCTTTGGCACTAAAAGGGTTAATTTTTTCAATGCCAGGGAAGAGTTTATTTAATCCTTTGCGTGCCAGAAGGGTATCCATTGCATTGCTTTGCAATGCATTCGTTGCCTCTCTGGTTCTCAAAGGGTTCATGTGGCTTGGATCAACGTACTGGTAGGGGCTGGTCCTTACAATTACTTGATAACCAAGACTTTTCTCCTTTCCATAGCTGTCATTGAACATTGAGCCAAAGGGGGAAAATCCCACAATCCACAGTTCTGTATTGGTTTATTGTAAGAGGTGTTCAGCCTCTTGAAGCAGTTGACACCCCTAAAAAAGGCTTCAGAAATTACAGTTCTGTGTCTTCACGGATGTAAACAGTTAACTTCTAGTCTCATTTACTGACCTTTTACTAAGCTCTGCTTTACTCTCTTGCTGAGTGAAAAAAAAAAATAATTACGGCCCAGAAAAGCCTTTTCCATTGTGACTCTCATAACATGTTGCCAGGTATTTTACTGGCTGTCTTCCCAGTTTCACCTGCAAACAATCAATAATAAGCTTTTTTGCCATCTGCATATGTGTTAATTCCCTGCTCATACAGCAGTGTATTACACTCTCTTTTGTTAATATCTGTGTTCTGTAAAGATTACCAAAAATTCTCCTAAATGAACAG
Source organism: Rhinophrynus dorsalis (assembly GCA_037306005.1). Classification (NCBI taxonomy): domain Eukaryota; kingdom Metazoa; phylum Chordata; class Amphibia; order Anura; family Rhinophrynidae; genus Rhinophrynus; species Rhinophrynus dorsalis. The sequence continues at coordinate 240,834,907 of CM074720.1, read as the reverse complement.
ATCAAGAAAGCTTTGATGAATGTAGACCGAGCTTTCCTTAACCCTTTGGATGCTAAAGTTGTAAACCTCTCTAACAGCCAAGGAGTTCATTTTGTTATAGGATATTTCACCAATTTATTATATAGTGTACCAATGTAAACTATGCATTTCTTTTCCCAGGACAGAATAGTCTTTGTTTTGGTACCATATGTAAATGTATATATCACCTACTTTTATAAGCTTCTACCCCGATTGTTTGCATGCAAATTGTGTGATTCTCCATAGAATTGAGCTGTAAAAGCTCCGTTTTTGAGTAAAGCAACAGCTAACATTGAAAGTACCCTTATTTTACTCTGCAGGAACAATGCTATAGTAAATGTTTTCCATAATACAATGTTACTGATACGCAGTGTTGAAGTTGCTTCTTTTGCTGACCATAAGCACCCTACTGAGGGCAAAAGTAAGTGATTGGAACAAAGCTACCTGTCAACTAGAAAGTTGCTGTTTAATTGGTGAAAATATGTTTGAGCTGGAATAATCTTTAACTGAAGTATCACCCAACAGTAGAATTATTCTGGTTTTATTCAACTGGAAAAGCCACATAAAACTATTATTTTCGTAATAAAATTGTAAAAGTATTATGGGAATAAATCAACCATTCCATGATGGTACACTTTTGAACTGGACCTTCATCTCTTTCTCTGCATGTACTAATGATTATGATTCTCCCAAGTTATCAGTGATTGTGTGTTTTGGGGACCGTTATACAGTAGCTGCTTTACTACATATGTGTATTAATGTTATTTTAGACTTTGTGACTATATTCCTGGAACTTTTTTAGGATGACCCCAAAGATTGGCTTCCCATGGAGTGAAATCAGGAATATCTCCTTCAACGACAAGAAGTTCATTATCAAACCCATTGACAAGAAGGCACCTGTAAGTGGCAACAATACAATTAGGCTGTGCCGACAGATAATAAGGAGCAGTTATATATCAAATGAACTGCACTATAGGGAACAAATAAAAATTCCCCAGATATACATGGATTTAAATCGAGTTTTTAAACCCTTGTATTGTAGAGAGGTACCAAATTAAAGCATCTGTACAAACTGATCTAGATAATACCACATGGGGGATACAACAGAAAACTATAGGTTACTACTCTAGAGAAAATTCATAAAAGTGCTACTAAATAGTGACCGATTTACAGGAAAATAAATGTTAGGATTCACTAAAGGATCTGAACATGTATAGCTTGGAGGAGAGAAGAGAGAGAGGGGATATGATAGAAACATTCACATACATGAAGGGATTCAACAAAGTGCAGGAGGGAAGTACATTTCAAAGGAGTAAAAATATTAGGACAAGAGGCCATAGTCTACAACTAGAGGGACACAGGTTTAGATGTAATGCAAGAATGTTTTACTTCTCTGAGAGGGTAGTAGATAAGTGGAGTAGCCTACCAGCAGAAGTGGTAGAAGTTAATACAGTGACAGAATTTAGGCACGCATGGGATAGTCATAAGGATGTCTTGAACATAAGACAAGACCAACGACCAAATAGGGTTTAAGGTTTTTTAGGAAAATGGGCAGACTAGATGGGCCGAATTCTCTGTTTCTAAGCTTTTAAAAAAAGAAAACACACATAATTGTGGTTTTATCTTTTCTGTAATTAAGTCCTGGTAGTGCTCCTTATCCATTCCGCTATACTTCCACCATAGACACACCCAGGTGAATGTCAGAGTAGGTAGCACTGAGTTCTCTCCCCTCCGGCACTCAAGGGTTTAATGTCTTCTCTGCATTTTTGTCTTTGTAGGACTTTGTCTTCTATGCCCCACGTCTCCGGATTAACAAGCGAATCCTTCAGCTGTGTATGGGTAACCATGAGCTGTACATGCGCCGCAGAAAGCCTGACACCATTGAAGTGCAGCAGATGAAGGCACAAGCCAAGGAAGAGAAGCTACAGAAGCAACTGGAAAGGTGAGAACACAGCATAATGACATCATTGTCTTCATGCCTGTGGCTATGGAAATGTCTTTATTAAAGTGAAGAAATTGCGACCTTCAGGTGCCAGGGGGCTGAGCTGTGTTTTTCTGTGCAGCGTGTTGCACACAATGTTAAACTTGCATATACAGTGCACCACCATGTATAGTTCTTACCAGTGGTTATCATTTATAATGCAAATATATGGGATGTAAAGGGGAACTATTCTCTAAAAATAAGTTGCTCTTAATTTGTTAACAGAAATTCTTATGTATTTATTTAAAAAAAGCAATCCCTTATATATTTTCATTTGTCTTGTTTTTCATCTTTCAAGCAGTTCACTGCGATTGTTTAAAACTGGATAACTTGTCGCTTAATAGCCATACAGGTCTATTGAAGCCTATTGTTGTGAGCTAGGTGTGACCTAGAGGCTGACTTCAATAGAGACCACTATATACAGGAAACTGTATATATAATGCAAAATGATTGATAGATACCGGACGACTATGTAAAATATGTGAAGGACAACTACCTAAGAACCACTTATTCTTAGGCTATGCTTCCCCTTTAAATAAGTATCGTAAGCTCTCACAAGCAGGGCCCTCTCTCCACTTCTTTCGATCTTTACATGTATGTCACATTACTTATATAAATCTCTCCACCTTTTTGTACAGCATCTAGTGATAGGTTGCCACTTTATCTTTTATTTATAGAGCTATTTTATGAGATTTATACTTTGATGATGTTTGGTTAATTTATTTACTTTTTCAAAACTGCAGTAGAAGGATGAGAAACCCAAAGTTAATAATACAGTACCACTGATGTATTTTTCTGTTGCTACTATACTGTAGATCTGTGGTTGCTAACTACACTCCCAGAATGCTGAGAGAGTGCACGTTTTAGAGTTTTCCTACCTTTGCACAGGTATCAGTTGTTTGCTTAATCATTGTGAATAAACTAACTGTGTAAAACCAGAGGGTATCTCATCCTGCATTGTCTCAGCCTTTTAGGAATGTAGTTTGTAACCCACACTATAGGCCTGGGTGCTCAAACTTGTCCCCAGTCCTCCCCAACATTGCATGTTTTTAGGATAGCCTCAGTTAAACACATTTGAATGTTATTTGAATAGAACCATTGATTTAACTGTGTTTATGTGAGAACGTCCTGAAATCTTGCACTGTTGGAGGGGGCCTGAGAACAGGTTTGAGCTCCCCTGCTATAGATAGTAAATCATTGGATGTGCTGTTAACGAAACATTAGCCGCTTTAACCATTTAGATGCTTGAAAGGTCTATACCTTGTGAAGAAATGTCACCAATGCAATACACACCAGGTGGTGTTTACCCTCTTGCATGCAAGGGATTAAAAGAACAGCGCACTGCAGTACTGTCTCTTCTTGTAGTTTATAGACGTATATGTATGTGTATGTATAATATTTTGTTAACAACAGTGCCACCTAGTGTGTAGATATTTTCGATTGCATTCCCTGGGAGAGGTGAGTCAAAAGCTGCAGTTCTCCATGTAATGTGATAGCCATAATTCCAACACTTCATGTCTTCAGTTTTAACTGCAATACCTTTTGAATGGATATTCTCCCAGCAGTGCCAATACCCTTGTTATTCACAAGAAGAATCCCTACAATATATATTTTCTGTATTAAAACTGTTTAATGATCATTTAATGCAGGGTTGGGAAAACTGTGGTTCTTCGTTTCAATTTAAAGGGATAGTAACACTTCGTTTTAACTTTATTTTATTTTGTAGGTATTAAAAAAACATGAAGAATGATATAAGTCTTATCTCTCAAACCTTTATGGTTTATGAGATATTCACAAGCAAAGTTCCCCTCCCCACCCCTTTTTCCTAGTGTAAGCCATCTCTTCTCAGATGTGAGTCTGGTTGTATGACAGTACAGATAACAGAAGGGGACAATTTTCTTTGTATGAAAACAATGAAAGCCCTTCCCCCCTTGACAAGTTTTTCAGCTTTTTCCATTATCTTAATTGAAGATTGTCCCTCTCTGCAGTCTACCTGGGCATCTCCCTTCTGATCTAGTTGAACAGGGGGGGGATACTTTGTTTGTGAATATCTCTTAAACCATAAAGGTTTCAGAGATAAGACTTATATCATTCTTCATGTTTTTTTAATGCCTACAAAATAAAATAAAGTTAAAATGAAGTATTACTATCCCTTTAAACTCCGTCTATTATCTTCAGCCAGCAGTTGCAGTCCAACAACATCTGAAGAGCCACAGGTTGCCCAGAAAATATAATGAAACCAGGCTTCTGTCCAATTTGTTTTGTGGTAAATAGATGGTTATGTTGTGTTTTCACTATTCATCGTCAGGCAACAGTTGGAAAATGAGAAGAAGAAACGAGAAGCTGTGGAGAAGGAGAGAGAGCAGATGATAAGGGAAAAGGAGGAACTGATGTACAGGTTGCACGAATATGAAGAGCAGACTAAGAGAGCAGAAAGAGGTACATTGGTAGTAAAGAAAAACCGAACAAGGGGGCATTCATAGGGTTAATATGTTTTTGAAGACATGAAATTCAATAGGATATATTTCACACACATTAAAAATAGCCACTTCCAGATTCCTAGTGACCATAAAGGGAAGTGGAGGATATTATACTGCCCACCACACAGGTAACTTTCTGATCAGCTGCTCCCCAAAAGATAACCTTCAGAAGAACACCTCTCACTTTCTGCTCAGTACAATGAATAATAAAGGAGCGCACTTACACCAAGTGCTCCACCAGTTGGTAGAAGCACAATGGTATGTGGCCAGAGGACTTAAAGGGATAGTAATACTTCATTTTAACTTTATTTTATTTTGTAGGCATTAAAAAAACATGAAGAATGATATAAGTCTTATCTCTGAAACCTTTATGGTTTAAGAGATATTCACAAACAAAGTATCCCCCCCCCTGTTCAACCAGATCAGAAGGGAGGTGCCCAGGTAGACTGCAGAGAGGGACAATCTTCAATTAAGATAATGGAAAAAGCTGAAAAACTTGTCAAGGGGGGAAGGGCTTTCATTGTTTTCATACAAAGAAAATTGTCCCCTTCTGTTATCTGTACTGTCATACAACTAGATTCACATCTGAGAAGAGATTGCTTACACTAGGTAAAATGGGCGGGGAGGGGAACTTTGCTTGTGAATATCTCTTAAACCATAAAGGTTTGAGAGATAAGACTTATATCATTCTTCATGGTTTTTTAATGCCTACAAAATAAAATAAAGTTAAAACGAAGTATTACTATCCCTTTAAGCTTGCCTCTGTACAGGTTCCCTGATATCAGCTGAAATTATCCTCTGTGTGACAGCTAAGTCTTCTGTTACTTTTGAGTGCCGGAGAGGTATCCAACGCATTACAAGACAATGTGTTGGATACCTCTGTGGAGCTCAAAGGGTTACTGGTTAAAGGGGCGATTAGCAGAAATCTTAAGTATCCAGTGCTTTATTAAAAAATGTTAAAAACAAAAACAAGCATTGAAAACCAATAGGCATTATGGGCCATATTGAGGAAGCTAAAGGGGAAAGATTCTGTATGACTGTATGTGTCTTTGTATAGTGCCATACACATACACAGTGCATTAGAGAAATAATATAAGTACTTGAGCAAACCAGCTGCATCATAGGGGACGAACATTCCTGTTGATTTAAATGAGACTTTTAAGTCCTTGAATGCTAGAAAGGCCTCCAGTGAATTGCAAAGTGATGTGGTAGAGACCTCTCTAACATTCAAGGGTTAAAATAGTGACATTTTGCTATTGAAAAGTATTTTAAAAGAAAAAGTTATGCTATAATTAGCATGATTTTTCCCCCAACACCCATTTTGAGGATATAGAGCCCCATGTCTTTACTACTACAGTATTCATGCTGCCCCCACAGTGGCTCAATCGGAATCATTTGTACAGATTCATGTGTTCATCATCCAGCCATCTTTGCTTTTATGAGGAGGTCCTCAAAACCTACATTGTTGTCGCTGTCTGGTGGCCTGCTGTTATGAATACCAGTGATAGACCATTCATGTGTTAGTGTCATTCCTCAGGACTTCCCAGCAGATAAGGGTTTCATGTTTTGAGCACAGGGGACCAGTCAATAGATAAGTCATTCGGACATCCACCTGCTCTATGTGAAGATGTACTGAACATCTTTATAGTTAATTGCGGATATTTTCATATCTGGAATTAGCATCCTTATACATTTTCAACCCTCTCTCCTCTCACTCTTAAGGATTCTTCTTCTCAGGGCTGGTGTTACACATGCATATGCAATAATAATGAGGTTGCCACTGGCAGCTTCAACTCTTGCAGGATCTCGAACAGCTTCAGACAGAACTGAACAATTAGCTCTCTATGGTTATAAAATGAGGCATAAGCAGTGGTTACCTAGCATAACATTGATCTTTAACATGGATTCGTTTTTTCATATTGGACTGAAGAATGCAAAACATGACTTGCAGTCATTAGGCCTATATCTTCCCATATGTCTTATAGGGAATGTTTTGCTTTTGAGCAGATAGGTTCATGTGTATGAAGGCAGAGTAAATTATTTTTGATTTCCGGAGCACACCAGCTGCTCAGTAGGGGCAAAGATTGCCATTCATTAAAATTGGGTCCTCTTGACTGCTAGAGATTTCCAATACATTGAAAAGTGGCCTTACTGGCATTCCAGAGTTTAAATCAATGAGGATATCGGGATTTTTATTTGACCATTACAGTACTGTTGGTTTGCTGCAGAAATGCTTCACTTTGTCTTTATATGCTAGGTCCATTGTGTTATGTTAACCTACTGCTTTGTAATGTTGTATTCAGTGTCTGAAAATCTATACCAGTTAAACAAGCACTGAAACTTAAATTCATAATTTGGTGTTAAGATGAGCGTTAGAAAAAATGCTATCTAATTTGTAAGTAGGATTTGTTATATAATCTAGGCATTTCAGAGGCCTCTTACTACTTGGAAAAACCTGTACCTGACTTTCAATGGATTTATATCATACATTTTTAGTCTTAGGCAGACACATAGCGGTTACATTTATTAAAGACACACGTATAACTGCATCACCTTTTGCTTCCTTAACAGAGCTATCAGAGCAGATCCAAAGGGCCAAGGAGCTGGAAGAGGAGAGGAGAAGAGCTCATATGGAGGCTGAGAGGCTAGAAGCTGAACGTATAGCTGCTCTCCGTGCCAAGGAAGATCTGGAGAGGCAAGCTGTTGACCAGATAAAGAGCAAAGAACAGTTGGTAGGAAGCACAGCAAATTCTTACTTATAAAGTAGACATTTCCAGTCCACAAGTCCCACTAACAGTGTACATTTTCAGGATATCTCTTCTTGATTGCAGCTGGAGCAATTAGGGGCTTATTCACTTTCATGGATAAACCTGTAATCAAATAGTGATATCCAGAATACATACACTGCTGGTGTCACTTGAGGACCAACTCTGTGTTACACATTGAGGCCCATGAACTGGAAAAATTCCGAGGCAAGCCTTGTGCACCATAGGCGACAGATACAGTTCCATTGATTTAAATGGGGCTTTTAGCCGACTGAATGCTAGAGGTGTCACCAGTGCATTGCGTCTGAATTTTTTGGTGACCCCGCTGGCATTTAACGTGCCAAAAGCCCTATTTTAATAATTGAGAAATGTACAAATGTTTGGCACCTATGGTGCAGTTGGTTTGACCAGTTCACTCTTAAAACGTTGCATTCTAAACAGCATGCGTCTACAAGGCGCGTTAAGCATGTCGCCATGATCAAAAGAGCGAGATGAGAATCTCTCCCTGCATGAAAGAGCAAGATTCTCACGTCGCCCTTTTTATCACGGTGACATGCTTAACGCGCTTTGTAGCCGCACGCTGTTTAGAATGCAACATTTTAAAAGGATACCTGTTTGACCCAGAGTGCCTCAGCCCCTCACTGTCTAAATCTTGTCTTTGATCCTATTACTTTCCACTTTACTCCTTTGGTATATACACTCATGTTTAAGCTATATGACCACTTCCGTTGTATTTAACTATAACTCAGGGGCTGTATGCGCAAAAACAGGCGCAATCCTGGAGCAAGCCAACTGTACCATACACCAGTGATTTCCTCCCCTCTCCTGAAAGGAGTCCTAAGAGGCCATTTCTTTAGTATTTCCTTGGTTGTGCACAGGTGAGCAAACGAAATGACTGAGCCTCTTATTGATTCAACTATATACAAGCAGGAAATCCTAAAGACCTAAATGACCTTTACCAATTTAAATGGGGCTTTTAAACACTTGAATGTGTTAGAGAGATCTAGAACATTCAAGAGGTTAAAATGTGGGGAATGTTGGTTATTGGTGCAGATATTTTGCCTCTGAATTGAAGAAATGGCCCATTGTGTCCAAAATTTAATGACTTTGTATTGCATTAAGTGGCAATTCAGTTCTCCAGTGAGAGAATTCTCCACTTCCCACTTTATTATGTGGAATCTCTCTTTCAGTGTGTAGAGATTTGATACATGTTGCTAAATAGGCTGCATCAGACTTGTTATTATCTCACGGTATCTCCATGCGCCAGTATAATCTTGATGGTTTTTGAGTAAGGAGCATAGCACTACCTAGTGGAGTTTTTTTAGAAGTTACTGCTACATGAGCTTGGTGCTTTATGATCAGCTACTTGTAAGCTGTGAATCCGAAATTATTAAATCTGTTCATTTTGCAAAGACAAGGCTTGTAGATCATTTTACCTGTCTTTCTCTATATTTTTTTTTTATTATGAACAGTTGTCTCTTCCACTCTGTTCATTGACAATATCTTTGAGTATTAATAATGGTTTTGCTGTATATTAGTTCTAGTTTTGTAAGCTGGGCCTCGTGCACAAAAAAGATGAGCAAGCTGTAGCAAATAATTGCCACCTTACAGAACAAATAAAACTTTATTCTTTTTATATGGACGTTTTAATCCCTTGAATGCTCAAGGTCGATGAATTGCGAGGCCATATTCAAGAAGTTTAACCCCTCATTTAATTATATGGGAAGTCTGGGGAATTTTTATTTTTCCCTTATGGTGCAGGTGATTGGCTCAAGAATTGCTCCTCTTTTTCTATTATGCCTAAGCTCCTACATGTCTTCACATTTGGTAATGTATCATTGTTGCCTTTCCTCTTTACTCTTTTAGGAGGCAGAATTAGCAGAATATACGTCCAGGATTTCACTGCTTGAGGATGCACGGAGAGCCAAAGAGGAGGAGGCTGGAGAATGGCAACTAAAAGTAAGTTCTTCAGCTGTTTTATATACATTATATATATATATATATATATATATATATATATATATATATATATATATATTTAGTTTAAAGGGATAGTCATGTTTCACAAAAACAGCATCTCCAATTAATCTAAATAGTATTTGAACAATAAAGAGTGTTTTCACTGTCGTCCAATACAGGTCACTGGTACTCTGGGAGGCGTAAGTCCCCTTTAATAGGCAGGAACAATTATGCAAATAATTTGCAGGGGGCGGAGCCTCCCCTCTTACTTAAGCCACCTTCTGGCCAGAGCCACTCATATTGATTTGTTCCTGGTGTGCTTGCACACCAGGCAGAGAACATCTATGCTTCTTAGAGTTTTATTATTTTTATTCAAATATGGAATACCACCATTAGGAGGGTGACCATGGCTGTGAATTGCCCTCTTTAAAGTGGCTGGTGCAGCTTCCAATGATTTTCTGTGGACCTTAAACCCTGATGAGGGGACAGCTTGTGTGGAGCAGCTCCCCTGCTGAGGAATTTGCCTCTGGGTTATTCCTCCCTTATCATGGTCACCTGAAGACAGAAGTCCTGCAGGAAAGGTGAGTCATCCTTTGAGTGCTGAAGGTCCACTTGTCCCCACAGTGTCCCTTTGATGGGCTTGTATTTGGGAGTTTTCAATTTACTCCAGCACTCATAGGGTGTTTTTATTGCATTATTCTAGATTTATGCAATTTCTGTGGTATTCTCTGGGTTTTGGAGCTTAGTATATTTGTTTACTTATGTTTCTTATGTGTTTTATGCTTGTTTGGGCACTTTTGAAAGTTTTCTTAAACTTTATTAATAATTGTGTTCTGCGCCTTTAAGCGCGGCGTTTCCCGCTCAGACGCATGGCTCCTTTACTCTCTATGGGAAATCACAGTGTGGGACATATCTCTGGAACCGCTTGTCACAGCAACTTCAGAGAGGGCTCATTTTAATGCTAGGCTCCTGCTCTATCATCCGGATGGTGTTTTATTAATGTGGGGGGTTCAGGGGGGCTTCGGGCACTGTTTGGGGTACTTGTATAGGGAAAACTACATTTCCCATGAGCGCTTGGTTCGCGCTCGTTTCTGATGGGCTGTCATGACGGCCGCCATTTTGTTGCACTTTTCCTATGCGAGTACACTACGCAGGGACCGAGCCTTCTCTCTCCTCAACTGATTAACCCTTCGCTGGCCAGATAAGTCCAATTTTAGACATTTCTGGGGTGAAACCTTGATCCTTTACACCTTTTCTGGGTGATAGAGTTATTAGTGGGGTATATTGACGCTGTGAGCATGTCTACTTCACTGGAGCTAGGGGCTAGACCCAAGTCTAAAGAGGATGGGGGGTCTGTTACCCCCATGGCGTTTTGCTCCTCTTGCCACATTGGGCTGTCTAGCGATAATGTGGGGGATCTATGCCCTAATTGTACTAGTCAGGATAGCAACCCTGGGCTTCCCAGCTATGCTATTGAGCCATCTTGGGTGAAGGAGTTTAAAGCTGCCACTAGGGATCTCAGATCCACCCTTCAACTCTTTCCCTCTCAGGTACAGGGGGCTCTCCAGGTCTGGCAGACCCCCTCTACCATCAGGACCTCCCTGTCTAAGCCACAGGGGGCTCCTGATGTCACTGATTCTTCTGAGGAAGAACTCTTGCAGGATTCTGATGCTGAGGAACGTACTGTTATTGAATCTAACAGGTCCGTTGGGGACCCCTATGAATGTGACCCTGATGTTTCGGCTGAGGGTCTGATCAGAGCGGTTTTGAATACGCTCAATCTTCCTCTGACTCAAGAATCCACTTATGATCCTTCTGATGTTTTTCAGAAAAAGCCATCTAAGCCTGTTGTCTGTTTTCCAACTAATCCTACTCTTGCCCGTCTAGTCTCTGAGGCGTGGAAGAATCCTGATAGGTCTTCCTCTGTTTCCAAGAAGTTTGCTAAACTGTACCCCTTTCCTGAGACTGAGCTGGCGAAATGGGTACATCCTCCAAAGGTGGATGCCCCTGTTTCCAGGCTATCCAAGTCTACCGCTTTGGCTGTCTCTGATGCCTCTGCCCTGCATGATTGGACGGATAAGAAATTGGAACTTTCTCTTAAGTCCATTTTTGCCTCTATCGGCACTGCCATGCGTCCAACCTTTGCAGTGGCTTGGGTAAACAGGGCTATCGCGGCCTGGACTGAGCGACTGACTGAAGCAGTTCGCCAGGATGCTCCAGTTTCTGAACAGTTGCAGCTTCTTGCTAACATTACTGAAGCTCAGAATTATATTGCTGACGCTGCCTTTGATGCTGTGCGCATGATGGCGCGGGCCTCCACTTCTTCAGTGGTGGCTAGACGCGCCCTTTGGCTGAAAATTTGGTCTGCTGATACAGCCTCCAAGAAAGCCTTGCTTTCTTTGCCCTTTCAGGGGAACTTGCTATTTGGTTCTGAACTCAAAGAAATGATCAGTGAGGCTACTGGTGGTAAAAGTACTCTTCTACCCTCAGTCTTTAAGAAAAAGTTTCCAGCCAAACGCAACCGGTCCTTTCGTTCCTTTCAGACTGAGACACGCTCCTCGACCCCGACGGGTCCTCCCGCTGCGCGCTCCTCCTCCAAGCCCAAACAGTCCTGGAAGCCCAAAGTTGCCCCCAAGGCCAAGACCTCCAAGACTGCTTCGGCATGACTCGCCGAACCCGGGTCCGCATCCGGCTGTAGGTGGACGTCTCCACATCTTTCGCCGGATTTGGGAGGAGTCAGTGGCGGACCCGTGGGTTCTCCAGGTGGTGTCAGAGGGATACCGGATCCCTTTCTCCTCCCTTCCTCCTTTTCGGTTCCATTTTACTCGTCCTTCTCAGGAACCTGTAAAGAGACGTCTGTTCGAAGACGCTATTCAGGATCTCTTGGACAAAGAGGTCCTGGAGGTGGTTCCTCAGGAGGACACAGGTTCAGGATTTTATTCCAACCTGTTTGTGGTGGCCAAAAAGGACGGAGGGGCCCGTCCCATTTTGGATCTCAAAGATCTCAATGCTTATGTGGTGACTTCCCACTTCCGCCAGGAATCCCTGCGATCTGTGATTGCAGCTATGTCTCCGGGGGAATTTCTTGCCTCCCTGGACCTCCAGGATGCGTATCTTCACATCCCCATTCATCCAGAGAGCAGGCGGTATCTCAGGATTGCCTGCCACAGGGGACACTTTCAGTTTACAGCGCTCCCCTTTGGGCTGACTTCAGCCCCTCAGGTCTTCCAGAGGGTGTTAGGCTCCTTGATAGCGGTGCTTCATCAGGATGGGATAAGGGTGACTCCCTACATGGACGATCTCCTACTAAAAGCCTCCTCAGCGGAGCTTCTCCATCAGCAACTGCAGAAGTGTATGCACACTCTGATCCATCATGGCTGGATCCTGAATCTGGACAAGTCGGACTTGGTTCCATCTCAGAGGCTTCGGTTCTTGGGTCTCCTGTTCGACACTCACCAATGCATGGTGTTTCTTCCAGAGGATGTGGCTCACCAGATAGCCATCAGAGTGGCGGGGATTCTGGACAGGGACGAAATTCCGGTTCCGAAGTTGTCGTCCTTAGTGGGGAAGTTCATTTCCACGATCGAAGCAGTGCCATTTGCTATGGCCCACTCCAGGGAACTTCAGAGATTTGTGATCCAGACGTGCAGGAATCATCCAGATCATCAACATCTGTCTGTGTCTCTACTTCCTTATGTCGAGTCGAATCTGCACTGGTGGTTGGATCTCTCTCATCTCCTGAAAGGGAGATCCTTTCTAGTTCCTCGTTGGTCCACAGTCACAACGGATGCCAGCATTCGGGGCTGGGGTGCAGTCTGGGGTCGCTTCAGTGCTCAGGGGAAATGGGGTCTGGTGGAATCCCTTCTCTCCATCAATGTTCTGGAACTTCGAGCTGTCCGGCTTGCCCTGAGGCACTGGGAGTCTCAACTGACCGGTCGTCCGATCAGAGTAGAGTCCGACAACGCCACGGCGGTGGCTTACATCAACAGGCAAGGCGGCACAAGAAGCGGTTCCGCCTGGTGGGAGGTCAAGGATATTTTGTCCTGGGCAGAAGATCACGTGCCTGTCATCTCTGCAGTTCACATCCCAGGCGTAGACAACGTCATGGCGGACTTCCTCAGTCGTCACACCGTCGACAGCAGAGAATGGGCTCTTCATCCAGAGGTGTTTCAGTTGCTCACCCGGAGGTGGGGGATGCCTGTGGTGGACCTGATGGCTACCAGACACAACAGGAAGGTTCCGGTGTTTTGCTCCAGGTGGAGGGACTCCCTTGCTCTAGCAGTGGATGCCTTGTCGATCCCTTGGGAATTTCCCCTGGCTTACATCTTCCCTCCTCTTCCTCTATTGATCAGAGTCGTCCAGAAGTTGAAGCAGGAGCGTTGTCCTGTCATCCTGATCGCTCCAAACTGGCCTCGCCAGTCCTGGTATCCGGAGTTGATGGCCATGTCAGTGGCGGATCCGATCCCACTTCCTGCCCGTCCGGATCTTCTTCTTCAGGGTTATCTGTGGAAGGAGGACGTTCACACATTCCGTTTGATGGCTTGGCGGTTGAATCCTCGATTCTAGCAAAGAAAGGATTTTCTCCTTCTGTGGTGTCGACTATGCTCAGTGCTCGTAAGCCTGTGTCCTCCAAGATCTATCATCGCATATGGTCAACCTTTGTTGCATGGTGCGGTGATAAGAAGTTATCCCTTGATTTTCATCTTCCCTCTGTCCTGGCCTTCTTGCAGGACGGTGTTGATAAGGGGCTCAGTTTGAGTTCCCTCAAGGTTCAGACTTCTGCCTTGTCTGTGTTTTTCCAGGAAAGGATTGCTATCCTTCCTGATGTCAAAGTTTTCTTCCAAGGTGTGACTCATGTTCGGCCTGCCTTCAAGAGTCCTACTCCCCAGTGGGACCTCAATTTGGTGCTGGGAGTTCTCCAGCGACCCCCGTTTGAATCCTTGGCTTCTATTCCTTTACGTCTTTTGACTTGGAAAATGGCCTTTCTTTTGGCTATTGTTTCCGTTCGCCGGGTAGCAGAGTTACAAGCTCTGTCTTGTAAACCTCCTTACCTGGTGTTCCACAAGGATAAGGCTGTGCTTCGCACTTCCAAGGAATTCTTACCCAAGGTTGTGTCCGAATTTCACATCAATCTAGAGATTGTGGTTCCCTCTTTCTGCCCTAATCCTTCATCTGACAAGGAACGAGATCTCCATTTGTTGCATGTGGTGCGTTGCCTCAAGTTTTATGTTCATCGCACCGAGTCTATCAGGAAGTCTGACGCTCTATTCGTCATTCCTGAGGGGCCTAGGGCAGGGAGACCGGCTTCCAAGGTTACTATCGCCTCTTGGATTAAGGCTACCGTTCGTGAAGCCTATAAGATTCGGAATAAGCACGTTCCCTTCCGGGTGACTGCCCATTCCACCAGATCTATTGGGGCCTCCTGGGCCTACAAGAATCAGGCGTCTGCTGATCAACTGTGCAGAGCGGCCACTTGGTCCTCTGTGCACACGTTTTCAAGGCACTATCGAGTTGATGTACTGGCTTCGGCTGATGCCAGTTTTGGGAGGAAGGTCCTGGAGGCGGTTTTGCCTGTCTAGGCCTTCCGCTCTGTGATCCTTAGTGCTTCCTTACTGTTGAGCCCTGTTGGCTCTTGTTCAGTGTGCTGTGTTTGTTCAGGGATTGTTTTCCCTTGATGGGTGTCCGTTGACACTTACAGTTTGGGCTATGTTATTAACTGGTTCATAGCAGTTCTAGTGACTTGGGCCTTGCGCCTGGTCCTTGCCTTTCTCCCGCCTCTGGGTCAGCTCAATGTTTGTACATCCCAGAGTACCAGTGACCTGTATTGGACGACAGTGAAAATAGGATTTTAGTCTTACCTGTTAAATCCTTTTCACTTAGTCCATACAGGTCACTGGTCTCCCACCCTGTCAAGGGACCAGACTTGGTTCTCCTGTGGCATTCAGTGGGAGACTGTTGGGCATGCTCACAGGAGTCTTTCTTTTTGCTTACCTGAGGTCAGTTCTTGGGGTCTCAAATCAATATGAGTGGCTCTGGCCAGAAGGTGGCTTAAGTAAGAGGGGAGGCTCCGCCCCCTGCAAATTATTTGCATAATTGTTCCTGCCTATTAAAGGGGACTTACGCCTCCCAGAGTACCAGTGACCTGTATGGACTAAGTGAAAAGGATTTAACAGGTAAGACTAAAATCCTATTATTTCAATACTGTCAGAGTTGCAGTTCAAGAGTAATCAAAAGTATCCCTCTGCCCCTTTTACCTAGTGTAAGACACCTTCCCTCAGATGTGGAATCTGGTCCACAGACCAGATAGCTCACAGCGAGGGACAATCTTTTTACTGTGAGAACAATGAAAACCCTGCCCCCATTGACAGGTTTTTCCCTTATGTTAATTGAAGATTGTCCCTCTCAGTGATCCATCCGTACAGTCTTGCTGCTCTTAGGTGAGCAGCGTTACATCAGCGTCAGGGGTGGGAGAGGGATAGTTTATTATTCAATTACTCTTGAACTACAACTCCGAAAGCATTGAAATAACACACTCCACTGCCCAAATACTATGAAGATTAATTGGAGCTGCTTTTATTGTGAAACATTACTATCCCTTTAAAAGACAGCAAAACACAACTAACACCACCCTATTTACTATGCCATAGCCAGAAAATAATAATGGGCCCTATGAATTTTTCCCTTGATCCTTGGTTCAAGAGATAACACATTCAATCAGTTTTGGATGTCAGATCCATGAAGGCAGACATGACAGTTGCTCACTGCACGCATTCATCTTAACTCTTTAAGGACCAAAGAGATGAACAACATATTGACTTGCACTCTGTCTGCTTCTCTTTGGAAAAAAAAAAAAACTATCCGCAATTGTCTCATCCTCCTCCACGGACATGATATCAAGGGTTGGCTGAAGAACAAAGACACAAGGGTAAAATTCATGGGGGCAATAGGATTTTCAGGCCATAGTGTGATAAGTGTATGTTTGGAGTTAGTTCTCCTTAAAATCATATCTATTTGCTTTTGAAATTATAATTATAAAACAGTTGAAGCATCAAGCTGTCCGTTTTCTGTACTGGATGACTTTCTTCCTGTTGGACACTGTGCAGCGAGACAAATCTGGAGCAGTTCTGGGCCAAACCGACTGCAACTTAGGGGAAGAAATAAAAACCCCATTGATTTAAATAGTGCTTTTAATTCCTTGAATCTAGAGTGGTCTTTTCAGTACATTAGAGACCTCTCGATCATTCAGGGGATTCAGTGGACACTTTTTTAGCGTTCAAGGGGTTAATCCTTTGAGTGCCAGAGGGGGGTATGCAATGCACTGCAATGCTTTGCTTACACCTCTGGCACTCAGCGGGTTAAATGCCCCATTTAAAGCAATAAGAATTTTCATTTGTCCACTAAATTGATTCGTCTCAGATTGCTCCACATTGTTTATGCAAAAGACCCACAGTTTTTTCACCTTAGAAGATGAATATTCCCGCTCTGCTGCCTCAAACTTTTACACTTACTGTTCTATTTTAACTCATAGGTTGCTATAACTATCTCAGACACATTGGGAAGCAATGCTTTGGAGAACTCTCTAGCACATAAGCAGTTAACTACTTTTATCTACCCATATTTTGAATTTGCAACCATAATTCTCTGCTCCTTGGTAGACTTGAAGGTCGCATGTGTCCCTTGGGGTGAATCTTGCTGCCAGTCACTGTTGTAGCTTTAGCTCTTTAAGTTTTGCTACATTACTAGTTTGTTTTCTAAATATATTGATACTTTGCTTCACAGGCCCAAGAAGCCCAGCATGACCTGCTGAGAACAAAAGAAGAACTGCACATGGTAATGACTGCCCCACCGCCACCACCACCTCCTGTGTATGAGCCCATCAACTACGTTCACGAGCTTCCACATGATGATGAAGACAGCACCACTGGTACTGCAGATCTTGTCAATGACAACTTTGTCGATCACCGCAGAGAGGAAGAGAGAATTCCTGAAATGACGAAGAATAAGCGTATTGAGGATCAGCTGAAGGTAAGATTTATATTGCAGCAGACTGTCTGAACATTATAAACGTGAGGGGTAGAATAAAACTATACAGCTAAACATTTTTGGAGGTGATTTTTCCAGTTCCTGTGTTATTCTATGGAGACTATGCGCTAAGAAATCCAAAGCTGGAGAATTCTTAGGGCATAGGCTCCATAGAATAACATGGGACTTGAAGAAGTGATATCACTGGCAAAGCCATCTCTGCTTTGTCACCTCTTTACCACTCCTTAGGGCATCTCTCTTGGTGTTGTAAGAACTATTTCGAATTTTCAGTAGCCATCTCTAGTACAGTTGGTTTGTTCCACTTTACTTTTATACATGAAGCCCATTGAAATCAAAGAGTCAAGAAACTTGTGGGAAAAAAGTTGAACTAGATTCATGAAAGGAAAACATTTTGTTGATTTCTCTTGGAATTCTTTGATTAAAAATGGTGCAATTTTGCCCTATATTTGCACCAAAATATAAATGATCACCTTGATAAATTGTACTTCTTTTGGCTGACACTTTTCATGATACTCTACCAGGCACTGACAAGTGAACTGTCACAAGCACGTGATGACACCAAGAAGACGCACAACGATATCCTGCACGCAGAGAATATGCGAATGGGCCGAGACAAGTACAAGACCCTGAGGCAGATTCGACAGGGCAACACCAAGCAGAGAATCGATGAGTTTGAAGCCATGTAAATTAATATGAGGCAGGCAGAACTTGATAGCTGATGTCTTGAAGGGCCACTGCATAGCAACTTTCTACTGCTTGACCCATAGTGGTTACAAAAGGAGCCTTGGAAAAAAAATCACCTTCTCACCACTTTTCACTTCTGTTTAGGCTGCTACATGCTTTAAAACATGCCAGCAGAAAACATGTGCTGCAATTTGAAGCCAAAATGCATTACAGTTGCCATAAGCAACCACAGTACATTTTTGCACCATGAAATTATTTAAGGAACTATTTTATTAGAAATGAAGTGTTCATCTATATAATAATTAAATACAAGTAATTTTCATTTGCTATTAT
The DNA here is from genome assembly GCA_037306005.1 of Rhinophrynus dorsalis. Classification (NCBI taxonomy): domain Eukaryota; kingdom Metazoa; phylum Chordata; class Amphibia; order Anura; family Rhinophrynidae; genus Rhinophrynus; species Rhinophrynus dorsalis. The sequence goes on along the minus strand of CM074720.1, from coordinate 240,816,644 downwards.
GGTGCCAAAAGGCCAGTTCTTATTTTATTGTGGAGCAAAGGGGGAAAAAAGAGATAATAATTTTTTTTAAGGCTTGATTTTTAATTTGATACTTTCAGCTGTTTGGTTGCAGACCCCTGTGCGCACACATAAGCTGATGGGTCATTTTGTATTTCATTGTAATCACATTGGTTTTTACCATTGATTAAAGATTTCCTGGGTGAATAAAGTGCCATACATTTTTTTTGTATACTCTTACCACAAAATAAGAATTTGTATTTATCCTTCCATGGTTAGATCAAATATTTGAGTGTTAAAAACGTTAAAGAAATAAACATACAGCCGTTTCAAAGATGGTATTTTTTTTTTTTTTTTTTCTTCTTCTTTGTTTTTTGTTCTGGAGACCTTGGGGACCGAAGTAAAACTTCACACTGTTACTTTTTCTCTAGTGTATTTCTAAAAACATATGTGCCGCATTTTTAGCTACTCTTTGGTCCCTATGGTTAAAGGGTAACTAGAACTGTAGGAGTATATTGCTTTTAACCCCTTGAGGATCAGAGGGTTAGCAGTGCGTTGCAAAGCATTGAGTTTCACTCTCTTCAAGTGGTTAATCTGTTTAACTAAAGCAATTACTTGGCTATGAGTCCTTTACACAGCAGACAATAGTTATTTATATAGTGCCTGCAGTTGTCTCTATGTGCTGTGCACCTTTTATGCAGTCTGAATGACATTAGCCACGCAGAAAATGCCATGCCCATAATTTCCAACAGGAAATGTTCTAAAGGTCGTCATATTGCCCTGACCAGTCAAAGATTACAGCAGAGCTCTACTGCTAAAATCATTGACTAGATGTAACTGACTGTTGTATGAAGGACATAATCCAAAGCAAGAGATCTTTTAAACCAGTTAAATGGGAACTAACACTACCTAATAATAACTTCCCATTTTGCCTTTGTTCAAGAGATAACATCGTCAATCAGTCTTAGTTGTAACGTCTGTGTAGGTGGACATGACAGTTGCTAGCAGGACCAGAGGAACGCAAACTGCTCACTGTGCATGGAAACCTTAAAGCAGAACTTTCAGGTAGTAATAAGTCGCCCTTCAATAATTAAACATATGGTGACTAACATCCTAATACATGTATTACCTCTGTAAAGTGCCACTATCTAAAGAAACCTTTCATCTTAGGAGACCGGAAGCCAGGCATCAGTACAGACATCTTGTCTGTGCACCTGCGCTGTCAGTCCCAGTCTCCTAAAGAAGCATTGAAGCGTGCCACAAGGTAACCGGAAGGACTGATGGCGCTGGTGCACAGATTGCACTAACCTGGCCGTCAGTCTCTGAAGATGAAAGATTTCTTTAGATAGTGGCACTTTTCACAGGTAATACATATATTATGATGCTGGTCGCCATATGTTTAATTATTGAAGGGCTACTTATTACTAACTGAAATTTCTGCTTTAACTCTGTAAGGACCAGAGATGTGTGCAACTATTGCTTCGCAACCACCTGCACATCTCTATGGTCCTTAACCCTTTGAGTGCTAGAGGGGTTCACAGTGCATTGGTTTGCCATGCGTTGTGTATCCCTCTGGCACTCAAAGGGTTAAACTGTTAAGTAGGCTCATGCACTCTGCCTGCTTCAGTTTGAAGAAACCGCCAGCAACTGTCATGTCCGCCTCCATGCATATGACTCTGTGACTGACTTATGATGATATCTCCTGAATAAAAAGGCACAAAGGAAAAATTATAATAATAATAACTAGTATTTATATAGCGCCTTTCTCCCAGTGGGACTCAAAGCGCTTTCAGCGCACGCTCTCGGAATTAACCAAATCGGAATAATAGTTGTTACTATTACCCAGTCAATGGTACTCATTTTATCGACCTCAGAAGGATGAAGGGCTGAGTTGTCCTTGCCGGCTTTCAAACCTGCAGCCTTCAGGTTTGAACAAGCTCCATAGTCAGGGAATTTACCACTAAGCAATCTCACCAGTGCCATTGGGTATTTCTGGCCATAGTAAGGCAAGTGCTGGTTATTATTATGTGGTGTTAGTGCTTCTTTATGGGCCACTTATTTCACGGTTACAATTTCCCTTTAACATTTGAGTGCCAGAGAAGTATCTAACACATTGCACTCACAGGATTAAAAGAAATCTGGAGAAATGCTGGTGCACATTAACTGTATAATATGAGAGAAATAAAAACTCCCATTGTTTTAAACAGGGCTTTTAATCCACTGAATGCTAGAGAGGTCTCCTAATTTAATGGCGACCTCTATTACTTAAGGGCTTAAAAGTTCCATTTAAATTCATGGAAATGTGTATTTCTACCCTGTTTGTTTCCTCCAGCATAAAGTTCCCTTTTCAACAAAGGGCCCTTTGTCTTCCTCCTGACTTGGTAAACTAGTGCACTCTGTGGAGTACCATACAGTAATTTAGATCAGCACCGTGCAACTTTTCATGGGTTAGGGCAAATTTGTGGTCAGGAGTATGTGATGTGGAGAGAAAGCTATGTTCATGCGCAGCTATATACCAGCTGGATAGCCCTGATTTAGATGATTTGTGCGCTGGTCCTTTCAGAGCATAACCATAATAATTTTAGTAGGATAACTATTGCTAACATATTGCTGCAGAGATTAATATTTTCTTCATGGGTTCTGGTGGGAGGGATATTTATTATTAAAAACATTGGCCCATATTTATAAAGGCACATTTGAGTTAATCTGAAATAATCCAACCCCTTGAATACTAGACACCTCTCTAGCATTCAAGCGGAACTATCATGATAACATTGCCCCCCCCCCAATCCTTTATTAATCTAGCGATATGCAAAGTCATTTTGTCCTTAAGCTCAATAAGTCCACGTTATTGCAGGAAAAAAAATTTGGCAGGAAACAGCGGACAACAGTGCAGACATCTTAGAGGAAATGTACCTCTGAGTCTGCGCTGTCTGTACCATTTACTGCCAGCATTGGTGATAACGTCAGCTGGTTACCTACAGAACTTCTCTTGTAAGCTCTGTGCAGCCTGATTCCTGCCAGAAAAGTATTTTTAGTTAGTAATGTATTGGACGGCAATGCTGTTCTCATGATAGTTCCGCTTTCAAGTGGTTAAAAATCTCTATTGTAGTGCATTGGAATTTAGGGATTTTTATTTTTCCCCTATGGTGCAATTGGTTTTCACCACAACTTGTGACAGAATTTTCGCCAGAATCTTAACACCAGGTATATGCTGTCCTTAAAGGGGAACTACCACCCCGCAATAACTTAAGCTTGATTGATTGCTCATCTGGCGACTAGCTGCTTAGTAGCGCTAGTCGCCAGAAATATTACCCGGTTCTTCAGATATCTACTAAGCAGCTAGTCGCCAGATGAGCAATCAATCAAGCTTAAGTTATTGCGGGGTGGTAGTTCCCCTTTAAGCATTCCAGTGTTAATCTCAGAGTAATAACGCCATATTTAGAAAAACTCTTTAAACCATTTATAAAGCTACCCTCACATTACATCCAGTTGCTTGAGGACGTTTCCTAAAAAACTACTAGCGTAAGTCTTTTATAAATGTTCCTCATTGTTCTAAGTCCAATGGACCTTGTGCATAAAGGCAAGTGGAGAAACCAGCTGTACCATGGGGTTCAACTACAAATTCCCAATTACTTAAATGGAACTTTTAACTCTAGAGCATTGCATTGCAGCGTGTTTGAGTTCTCTCTAGGATTCAGGGGTTAAAAAGCCCAATTTAAATCAATAGGAATTTGGGGAATTTGAACTTGTCCCTTATGGATCAGTTTGTTTGCCCCAGAATTTAGCTGTCTAATAAGGTGAGGGATTGCTGTTTTCTCATTGGTGCCAGTGTGATACACATGTTGGAAGCTGAAGTGTTACTGACGCTTGTGAAAGATCTGCCAGTGACCAAACTTCAGCCATTTAACCCTTTGTGTGCCAGAGGGGTACGCAACGCATTGCTCTGCAATGCGTTGCGTACCCCTTTGGCACTCAAAAGGTTGGGGTTCAGTATCCCTCGTGCACTGCTCTTCCTGTCACACAGGGCTACCTAGAGTGTTCTCTGGTCATTTCTGCCCAACAGGCTGGAGATCCTGGCTGCAACCCAGGGCCTTCCAGCCATGCTATTGAGCCAGCTTGGGTGCAAGAGTTTAAGGCTGCAACTGGGTCCTCTTTACAGCTCTTTGCATCCCAGATTCAGGGGGCATTTCAGTTGAGGCAGACCCCCTCGATTATCAGATCCTCCCTGCCTCAACCTCAGGGAGCACCTGATTAGATTCTTCTGAGGAAGAATTGTTACTAGTTTGGAATGTTGAGGATTGGTGCTCTTTTGCAATCTTTCAGGTCTCTTAAGAGACCCATTTGTAGCTGATCCTGAAACCTCTACTGAGGGCCTGATCAGGGCTGTATTACCCACTCTCAACATTCCATCGGTTCAGGAGGTTCACTCTGTTCCCTTTGATGTTTTTCAGGTGACTGTAAAGCCCCTTTACTCATTTTCCTCCTAACCCAACTCTTGAACATGGACCAGACAAGTCCTCTTCAGTGTCTAGAATATTTGCTAAACCTTTTCTCTTTTCTCAAACAGAAATGGCTAAGTGGGTTCATTCCCTTAACGTGGACGCACCCATATCTAGACTGTCTCAACTTACTGTCTACATGTTTCTGACGCTGCAAGATTGGACTGACAAGTAACTGAGGTTCCCCTCCAGCTCGTTTTCGCTTCTTTTGGTCTGCTATGCTTCCAGCCTTTGCTGTAGCATGGGTTGACCGGGCTGTTGCAGTCTGGACTGTGCAACCCACTGGAGGTCTGTCAGAATGCGCTTACTTCGGAGTCATTGTGTCTCCTTGCTATTGTCTCTTTAGATCAACGCTACTTTTCTGCTGCTGCCCTTGATGCCGGGCAAGGGCCCCCACTACTTCTGTGGTGGTTTGGCGTGCGCTTTGACTTGAGATTGATCTGCTCTCATTGCTTCCAGGAAAGTTTTCCTATCTTTGCCTTTTGAGGGTACTTCCTTGTTTGGTTCCGAACTAAGGAACTGATTAAAGGGCTTTAGGGGTTAGAGTCTCTTCTACCCTTGGTTCCAAAACAAATAAATAAATATAAGGGTTGCCGTTTACGCGTAACCAGTCTTTTCGTTCCTTTTCTCTCAGTCACGTTCAACGAACCAGGTGGTTCTGTCTGTTCCACGTTCCTCCCAGAACATGCGGCAATTGCAGCCCTAGGCTGTTTACAAGCCCAGGATTTCGTGACTGCTTCGGAATGTCTCTCGACACCGTGGGATGATTCAGTGTCGGACTTGTGATCTTTTCTGGTGGTGACTGAGGGATACTAGATCCCTTTTCCCTCCCACCTTTTCACCTTTATCTTCTCGTTCTCTTCAGGTAAACGAGAGAAGCCGTCTATTTGAAGATGCTATTCCGGTTCTCTGGACAAGGATGTCCTGGAATAGGTCCCCCCTGCGGTCAGGGGTTCAGGATTCTATTCTAGCTCCTTTGTGGTGACCAACAACAATTAATAAATACATAAATAGAAGGGTTGTCGGATGTCGCCTCATTTTGGATCTGAGAGATCTTAATTCCCTTGTAGTGCAGTCTTCTTATCGTCAGGAGTATCTGCTCACAGTATTCGCTGCGGGGGAGTTTCTAGCTCCTCTGGACCTTTTGGATGCGTTTTGCACTTCCCAGTCCTTCTAGCGAGCAGGCAGTATTTGGGTTTGCCTGCGCCAGAGGTCATTTTCAGTTTCGGCCTTCCATTGGTCTGTCATCAGCCCCAGGTTTTCAACGGGGCTGGGGGACTTGATAACTGTCCTCTGTCAGGACGGCATCACACTTCTTCGTCACGGACCACTTGCCTTACGCAAGCATCAGCTGTGGGCCGCCTTCTTCAGCAGGTCCAGGCCTGTATTCTGTTCCTTCTTTTCATGGTTGGATTATGAAATAGGGTCAGTCAGACCCTGTTCCGTTTCAGCTCCTGGGTCTTCTGTTCGATCTTGGAGGTCCATGGTTTTTCTACCGGACTAGGTAACCATCAACTTACTCGAAGGACCCCTATGATCCTATCCCGCGATCGGATACTGGCCTTGAGGTTATTTCTCTGGTGGGGTGGTTCATCTCCACGATTGAGGAGGTTCCATTTGCCATGGTACACGCCAGGGAACTTCGAGGTTTGTGATATGGAGGACCGACCAGATCTTCTGAAGCTAACCCTCTCTCTCCCTCCTCATGTCGAGTTGAGCTTGGAGTAGGTGGTTGGGCCTTTTCCATCTCCTACTGGGAAGATCCTTCCTACTTCCCCCTGGACCGAGGTCTCATTGGATGCCAGCCTCCTGGACGGGGGAACTGTGCTGGGTCGCTTTAGCGTCCAGGGGAAGTGGTTCATGGAGGAGTCCCTTCTTCCCATCCTCGTGTGCTTCACCTGGTGGACGAGTCCAACAATGCCACGGCAGTGGCTTATTTCATCAGTCAGGGAGGGACACAAAGTCTCGCCACTTGGTTAGAGGTCTAGGTCTAGGCCTCTGTCCTGGGCAGAGGTTCCTGTTCCTGTCATTTCCGCAGTGCTCATTCCAGGAGTGGACACCGTCTTGACAGACTTCCTCAGTCGTCACGCAGTCGACATTGGAACGTGGACCTGCATTAGGATGTGTTTCGTCTCCTAGTTTGAGATGGGGAATTCCCCTGTGGATCTGCTGGCAATGGGAGGCAAAAGGAAGGTTACGCCGTTTTGCTCTCTGTTGAGAGACTCCTTAATTCTGATGCTGATGCAATGTCCATCCTTGGACGTCCTCTCTGGCCATTTTTCTTTCTCTCCCTATGTTAATATGGGCGTTACGGACATTGTAATTGTATGTTGTCCGGTGATTTCTATTGTTCTGGATTGACATTGTCAACCATGGTATCTGGGGGTTTGACCCTATCTGTGGTGGAGTCATTTTGGCTCTCCTCTCGTCCAGCTCTTCTTCTTCTACAGGGTTCTCTGTGGAAGACTATGTTCTTCGGCTCAAATTGTTGGCCTATATGTTGAATCCTCGATTTTGGGATGAAGGGTTTTCTCCTGCTGTGGTGGCTACTATGCTGCGCGCTTCTCAGCCTGTTTCTTCCAAGATCTATCACTGAGTGTGGTCGACCTTGTGTCCTGGTGTGCTGACAGGGATCTGTCTCATGCTTTTCCTCTTCCTACTGTCCTGGCCTTTTTGCAGGACAGTGTCGATACTGAGCTCAGTCTGAGTTCTCTGTAAGTCCGGACTTCGGTGCTCTCTGTCTTTTTCCAGGAGCATTTGCTGTTTTTCCTGATGTCAGGATTCTCTTCCACGGTGTGGCTCATGTTCGTCTTGCCTTTAGGAGTCCAGCTCCTCCGTAGGACCTTATTTAGTTTCGGGGGTTCTTCAGCGCCCCCCTTCGAGTCCTTGGCTACTATTCCTTTACACCTTTGTCTTGGAAGATGGTCTTCCTTCTGGCTATTGTTTCAGTTCGCCGGGTGGCGAATTTCCAAGCTCTGTCTTGTGAACCACCTTATCTAGTGTTTCACAAGGATTAAGCCGTGCTTCGTATTTATACGGAGTTCTTGCCTAAGGTGGTCTCCGAGTTTCACATCAATCAGGAGCTTGTGGTGCCCTCTTTCTGCCCTAATCCTTCCTTTGACATGGAGTGGAATATCCACTTGTTGAATGTTGTGCGTTGTCTTAAGTTTTATGTTCATCGCACTGAGTCCATTAGGAAGTCTGACGCTCTGTTCGTCATCCTGAGGGTCCTAGGGCAGGGGGACGGGCATCCAGGATAATCATTGCATCTTGGATCGGTCTACTATTCGTAAGGTTTACGAATTGAGGAATAAGCGTGTTCCCTTTCGGGTTACTTCTCATTCTACTAGGTCACTTGGGGCCTCTTGGGCCTACAAGAACCCAGCATGTGCTGAACAGCTGTGCCGGGCGGCCACTTGGGTTTCTGTGCACACCTTTTTCAAAGCACTACCGTGTGGATGTGCTGGCCTCTTCTGATGCCTGCTTTGGGAGGAAGGTCCTGGAGGCAGTTTCGCCTGTCTAGGGTCTTCTTCTTCTGTAGTTCTCAGGGCTTCCTTACTGTTGAGCTCTGTGGGCTCTAGTTCAGTGTGCCGTGTAACAGTTTCTGGGGTCTATTTATCCCTAGTTGGTGTCCGTTGACACTTCCGTGTTGTTGGGATCTCTGACCGTTTGGTTCATAGTGGTCCTGGTGACTCTGGGGGCCTTGCGCCTGGTCCTTGCCTTCTTCCCGCCTCTGGGAAGCTTAATGTTTGGACATCCCAGTGTACCAGTACCTGTATTGGACGACAGTGAAAATAGGATTTTAGTCTTACCTGTTAAATCCTTTTCACTTAGTCCATACAGGTTACTGGTCTCCCACCCTGTCAAGAGACCATGCTCGGCTCTCCTGTGGCATTCTGTGGGAGTCTTTTGGGGCATGCTCACAGGAGTCTTCTTTCCTTCTTCTATCTAGTCTACTTCGTTCTCAAACAATTCTGAGGGGCAGACTGGATGAGTCAGCCTAAGAGGGAAGGGAGGCTCCACCCCCCCTGCATACATTTAGAGAATGTTCCTGCCTACTTAAAGGGGACTGACGCCTCCCAATGTACCAGTAACCTGTATGGACTAAGTGAAAAGGATTTAACAGGTAAGACTAAAATCCTATTTTCCTATGAGTGCTTGCTTTGCGCGCTCGTTTCTGATTGGCTCCCGCAGCGGCAGCCATTTTGTGCCTTTTCCTGAAAAAGTACCCTACGCAGGGCTTGGACTCTTCTTCTCTTCTCTGCAGATTAACCCCTCGTCTGCAAGATAAGTGCATTTTAGTGATTTCTGGGGTGACATTTTAATCTCACACACTGTATTTGGGTGATTCCTTATACTTTAAACGTTTTGACACTGTGAGAATGTCTAATCAGTTAGAGCCTGTGGTCAGGCCTAAGACTAAGGACGCTGGGGTCTCTGTGTCCCCTATTGCACAGTCCTTCTTATGTCATTCAGGGTTACCTAGAGAATTCTCGGGTCATTTATGCCCAGCATGTTCTGATGTCCCTGAGTCTCTCTCAGGGACCTCCAGCCATGCATTAGAGCCAGCTTGTGTGCTAGAGTTCAAGGCTGCTACTTGAGACCTCCGGTCTACATTGCAACTCTTTCCATCCCAATTACAGGGGGTCTTCCACTCCTAGCAGACCCCTTCCTCCGTCAGATCTTCCCTGCCGAAACCGCAAGGAGTACCTGACGTATCAGATTCCTCTGAGGAGGAACTGTTGGTGGATTCGTATGTTGAGGAATGTTCTGCTGTGGGCTCCTCTCAGTTGTTTGGGGACCCTTTTGAGGCTGATCCTGATCCCTCAACTGAGGTCTTGATCAGAACTGTCTTAACCACCCTAAACATTCCCTTAGTTCAGGAGGTTTCTTCGTATCCCTTTGATGTGTCTCAGAAGCCTAAAAAGCCCTATACTTGTTTTCCACCTAACCCCACTCTTGACCGCCTTGTGTCTGATGAGTGGAAGTCTCCGGACAGGAAACCTTCTGCTTCCAAGAAATTTGCCAATCTTTACCCCTTCTCTGAGGCGGAGCTTGCTCAGTGGGTTCATCCCCCCCAAAGTGGATGCTCCTGTCTCCAGGTTATCTAAGTCCACTGCCTTGCCAGTTGCTGATGCTTCAGCTCTGAAAGACTGGACTGACAAGAAACTTGAGGTCTCCCTCAAGTCCATTTTTGCCACTGATGATACTTCCATGCATCCAGCGTTCACTGCGGCATGGGTGAACCGGGCCATTGCGGTCTGGACTAAACAGCTCACCCTGGCTCTCCGTCAGGGTGCTCCTACTTTGGATATGTTGCGGTTCTTTGCCAACATTTCTGAGGCCCAGCACTATGTTTCTGTTGCCTTATTTGATGCCGTCCGTTTGGTGGCACGGGTTTCCACCATGTGTGTGGTTGCCAGACGAACTCTTTGGCTCAAGACCTGGTCTGCTGACACTGCTACCAAGAAAGCTTTGCTCTCATTACCTTTTCAAGGCACCTCTTTGTTTGGGCCAGATCTTAAGGATCTGATTAGTGAAGCTACAGGGGGCAAGCGCCCCTTCTGCCTATGGTCCCCAGGAAGAAGATGCCTCTCAAGCATAATGGGCTTTTTCGTTCCTTCCAGACTGAGACACGTCCGGAGAACCAGGCGGTTCCCTCAGCTCTGCGTTCCTCCTCCAAACCCAAACAGTAATGGAAGCTTCCAAGCCTTCTTCGGCATGATTTGCTGAACCCAGGTCCCCACTCGGCTGTGGGTGACCGTCTGCATCACTACTACAGCGTGTGGGAGCGTTCAGTGGCGGACCCGTGGGTTTTACAGGTGGTAGCGGAAGGGTACAGGATCCCTTTCGTTTCTCTTCTTCCCTTTCGGTTTTTCCCCTCTCTTACACACCAGGGCACAGAGATACACCTTTTGTTCAATGGTGCTATCCAGGCCCTTCTGGACAAGGATGTTCTGGAACCTGTTCCAATTCAGGACAGAGGTATGGGTTTTTACTCAAACCTCTTTGTGGTCTCTAAGAAGGACGGCGGCTGTTGTCCCATTTTGGATTTGAAGGATCAATACTTATTATCACCAGGAGTCCCTAAGGACGGTGACTGCTGCTATGTCCCAGGGGGAATTCCTTGCCTCCCTAGATCTTCAGGATGCGTATCTACACATTGCCATTCATACAGTGAGTCGGCAGTATATCAGATTTGCCTGCGACCAAGGGCACTTTCAGTTTTCAGCTCTTCCCTTTTGTCCGACTATAGCTCCTCAAGTCTTCAACCGTGTCCTGGGAGCTTTAGTATCCATCCTCCATCGGGACTACATCAGAGTTACTCCATACATGGATGACCTGCTTCTGAAAGCCCCTTCTGAGGAATGTCATCAGCATGTTCAGAACTGCATTCATTCTCTCACCCATCACGGGTGGATCATCAGCATGGACAAGTCAGATCTTGTTCCATCCCAGCGTCTGGTCTTCCTGGGCCTTCTCTTCGACACTCAGCAGAGCATGGCATTTCTCACGGACGAGGTGGCTCACCAGATCGCCCACAGGGTTTCTGCTGTTCTGGCTCACGATCCAGTTGCAGCCAAGAAGCTGTCCTGTCTAGTGGGGAAATTCATCTCCACCATAGAAGCAGTCTTATTTGCCATGGCTCACACCAGGGAATTCCAGAGGTTTGTGATCCAGATGTGCAGGGGTCAGCCGGACCTTCTGAAGATGTCAGTATCCCTCCCGCTTCATGTGGAACTGAGTTTGTCGTGGTGTTCCTGGTATCCTTCTGGACCACGGCGATGATGGATGCCAACCTCTCCGGCTGGGGAGCGGCCCTGGGTCACCTGAGTGCTCAGGGTCGGTGGTCTTCAGAGGAATCCTTCCCATCAATATGTTGGAGCTTCGGTCAATATTTCATGCCCTTCGCCATTGGACACCCCAGCTGAAAGAATGCCCAGTCTGGGTCCAGTCCGACAACGCCACAGCCATGGCTTACGTCAACAGGCAGGTAAAAACAAGAAGTCTCTCTGCTTGGTTAGAGGTCAAGGCTATTTTGTCCTGGGAAGAAGAACATGTTCCTGCCATATCCGCAGTGCACATTCTTGGCATAGACAACGTCATGGCAGACTTCCTCAGTCAACACATGGTGGACAGCAGAGAGTGGGAACTGCACCCAGAGGTGTTCTCCCTCATTGTTCAGAAGTGGGGTCTTCCTTGCATTGGCCTGATGGCGACAAGACACAACCGTAAGGTTCCGAGGTTCTGCTCTCGCTGGAGGGATCCTCTAGCGGTGGATGACATGTCCATTCCTTGGTTATTTCCTCTGGCTTACATCTTTCCTCACCTCCCCATGTTGCACAGGGTGTTACGGAAATTGAGACTGGAGTGCTGTCCAGTCATTCTGATTGCTACGTACTGGCCTGGACAGGCTTGGTTTCCGGAGCTCCTGGATCTGTCCCTGGAGGAGCCATTTCAGCTCCCTTGCTGTCCGGACCTTCTTCTACAGGGTTACCTGTGGAAGGAGGATGTTCATCGTCTAGCTTTGACGGCTTGGAAATTGAATCCTCAATACTGAAGAAGAAAGGTTTTTCTTCTGGTGTGGTGGCTACTACGCTTAGTGCCTGCAAACCTGTTTCTTCTAAGGCCTACCATCGTGTCTGGTCGACCTTCCTATCTTGGTGTGCTGATAGGGACCTTTCTCAGGATTTTAATCTGCCTACGGTCCTGGCTTTCTTGCAGGACAGTGTGGATAAGGGCCTCAGTTTGAGTTCCCTTAAAGTTCAGGCTTCTGCTTTCACTGTTTTCTTTCAGAGGTGCATTGCTATTCTTCCTAATGTCAAGGTTTTCTTCCAGGGAGTTGCTCATACTCGTACTGTGTTCAAGACTCCCGCTCCTCAGTGGGATCTTAACTTGGTTTTGGGTGTCCTTCAGCGCCCTCCCTTTGAGTGCTAGGCTACTATTCCTCTACTCCTGCTGACATGGAAAATTGCCTTTCTCCTGGCAATCGTGTTACATGATCTTTCTTCTAGACCACCCTTTTTGGTGTTTCCCAAATACAAGGCAGTGCTTCGCGCTTCACAGGAGTTTCTCCTGAAGCTGGTCTCAGTTCCACATTAATCAGGAGACTGTGATGCCACCTTTCTGCCCTCACCCTACCCCTGACAAGGAGAGAGCTCTCCACTTGTTAGATGTGGTGCATTGTCTCAAGTTTTATGAACATCACAGTCCATTAGACAGTCCGGCACGCTGTTCGTCATTCCTGAGGGCGCCAGGGCAGGGAGATCTGCATCTAAAGTGACTATTGCGTCTTGGATCAAGTTCATTATTCGAAGGCATACGAGCTAAGGAAGAAGCCTGTCCCTTTCGGGTCGGCTGTCTTTGATCTGATGGTTCATATCTGCTCTGGTTACTTTGGGGGCCTTGCGTCTGGTCCTTGCCTTACTTCCCACCTCTGGGAAACTCAATGGTTGGACATTCCAAAGTTACCAGTAACCTGTATTGGACGACAGAGAAAAGAGGATTTTAATCTTACCTGTTACATCCTTTTCTCTTAGTCTATACAGGTTACTGGTCTCCCACACTGTCAGGGGACCATGCTTGGCTGTCCTGTGGCAGATCGTGGGGGTCCTTCGGGGTCATGCTCACAGGAGTCTTCTTTCCCTTCTACTATGTAGTCAATAGTTAGTGTCTCAAATCTTACTGGAGCTGATTGGCTAGCTGCAGCCAAGGAGGGAAGGTAGGCTCCACCCCCTGCATTCACTTCTAGAATTGTTCCTGCCTAATTAAAGTGGCGGATCCACTTCCCAAAGTTACCAGTAACCTGTATGGACTAAGAGAAAAGGATTTAACAGGTAAGACCAAAATCCTCTTTTTTTTTTTTTTTACTCCTACAATATTGGGATGTATTACTATCCCTTTAAAGGAGCAGTAAACTCTTGATATATAGTGGGGGGGTCAGTTGAGTAAAATAAGAATACTCCCACTGCTGACAAATGCATATTTCCAGAGTTATTACAATTTAAACCAGCGTTTTAAACCCTCTAGTGGTCAGATTCCAATTAGTTACTCTGTTACATTCTGTTTGAGAGGAAATCCAATGACAAACAGATCTCCATAGAATATGATAGAAACTGCTGAGTCATACTGTCAGTCAGAACTGTCATGAAGTAAATGCACAGATAAATTCACTTCCTAATAACTGAACTGTTACAACATTTGAATAAAACCGCTAACAGCAGTGGGAGTGATCTTATTTTGCTCAGCAGGAAAAGCTCTATAACATACAGGTTTTCATAAAACAAAGTTTACTGCTCCTTTAACCCCTTAAGGACGGCCGTCACTTAAGGACCATTGACATATTTTTTTTTTTTTTTGCGCCATCTGCTTCCAGGCTCCCTGAACAGCGTGCAGAGCCCAGAATTCCTGACGGTCCAGGACCGTCATGGGTCCTTAACGGAAAACAAGGGGGGGTTAAAAGGGGTTTTCAAGTTCCTTGCCCAGTTTGATCCTCCGGCTTTACAGATAGAGGATATGCCGAGAGGGCAGTATTCAGGAAGCTAAAGATGAACAATTCTTAGGCAAATCTAGAACAGGTAACTGAAACACCCCATAACTAAAATAGGGCTTTTAACACCTTAATGCTAGAGAGGTTCCGAACGCAAGGTTTTGTGATGTGCTGAAGACCTGTCTAGGATTCAATGGTTTAAGAAGCGAATTTCCATCGATATGATTTTATGAACATTTTTATTTGCATTTGGTTTACTCCAGAATTGGAGTTTCATTTCCTGAATATGACCTTGTATATGTTAACCACATGCAGCCTGATTTCTGTCCCTTGTAGTGCTAATTGTGAGTAGAAATGCTCATAAGGTTTAGTGTAGTCCCTCCTGAAAAGGAGAAATATTGTCCTTTTAGTAGAAATGCCCACATGTAGCAAAATCAGGCAAAACTTATGTGCAGACAGTTAAGGCCATGGATTGACCTTCTGGCAGTGTGTTCATATGTTCCCCCTTTCTGAGGCACACAATACGATTCATTCACACCTCAAAAGGCACATGTGGACACTCATTCTTTGCATAGAAGATGTTGGTGGAATGGTTCTCGCTGGAAGGTCCTATTTATTTTCCAACAACTCTATTACTTTGGCTGTAAGTTCCACACATCCCTAGTGGTGGCTCTTGAATGTACCCCATTGTGTTAAAAATCAGAAAAACTAGTTTATTGGCTTATGTCAGCTAAGAACTGTGTCCACCCATCATTACTCTCGGATTAGAGTTATACTTTAAATCTTAGAGTGCCAGAGAGGTATCCAACACATTTGGTTGCAATGTGTTGGATACCTGTCAGGTGGACAAAGGTTTAAGGAAATAGGCCAATTTAGTGTCCAACTAGTAGAAGCATGAAAGTAGTATGACTTTTGAAATACAAAAAGTGAAACATATAAAGCAATGTTTCTATTTTGATATATAGTAAGCTTATGGTGAATTCTTCTGTGGGGCATTTTATAGTTACAGTATGTTATATTAAAGAATAATCGCTAATCAGACATAGATTGTAGTATTTATGTATACAAATGATATGTTTAATGTGTTAGACAAAGGGAAATGTTTGCATTGGTTATTTTTTGTTATATTTAGCAAATTATTAAAAATAAATTGCACGTGTAAAATAAATTTACTTAAATGATTATGTAAGACTGATTTGATGCAAGAGCAGTTTCTAAAATATGTATAAAATAGTGTGTGTCTTTATCATTACCCTTGGGTGCTAGAGGTGTCCCACAATGCATTGGAGGTCTGTTATGCTTCCAAGGGATTGAACACAAAGGTCGTTTTGTAAAAAGGTGAAATGGGATAATAAAACCACACTTACGCTATCCCTATGCATTAACCTTTTGCAGACCAGAGGGATGTACAATGCATTGCTTTAACCCTTAAAGCAAAACTTTCATCCGCTGTAAAGTTGACCTGTTACAATTAAGCAGGTAGTGACTAGCTTCTGAATATATAGTTTACCTTTCACAAGTAGCCCGATCTGCAGAAATCCATCATTGAAGGAGACCGGAACACAGGCTACAGCGCAGACATCTTTTCTGCACGCCTGCACCGTCAGTCCCGGTCTCCACTGTTTAGACTGCAGTGCACCATATGGTTACCGGAAGGGACTGACGGCACAAGCATGCAGACTGCGCTAATCTGGCCGCCAGTCTCCATCAGTGATGAATTTCTTCAGATCAGGCTACTTGTAAAAGGTAAACTATATATTCAGAAGCTAGTCGCTGCCTGCTTAATTATAGCAGGGCGACTTTATAGCGAATGAAAGTTCCACTTTAAAGGGTTAATATTTTATGCCCTTATGTCACCATGTTGGGGCTCCTTGATAAGTGCAGTGTCACCAAGCTCCAATAAGCAGACATTTCTGTGAACACAAAATGATGCAATAAAAATGAGTAGCTATTCTCACACCATTGCCAATGTTTTGGCCTTTTGATCTTCCTCACACTTCCATGAGAGGCCAGTAGATTGAATCATTAGGGATGACTTGCGAATAGAACTTAATTTTTATTGCAACCATTTGCCTGCTCTGAAATGTATATTTCTCTTACATCCAGTATGGAACACTAGAACCATGGGGGTTGAGTTCCCCCTTCAGTAAGGCATGACACATCTCAAAGGACAGTGTCTTGTAGGTGGAGGCTCCCAGCCACTCCTCCAGCTCAACCCTTGCCCCAACTACTAGCCAGTATGTGTGTCCTCTGAAGAGTATGGATGGAGAAGAGACACTCTCTTAGTTTTTAGATATTTTTTTCATTGTTTTTCTGATAGATATGGGGCTGGAGTGGATTGACCAGTGTACAGTTGCTGCGTGGACCTTTTGCAGCCCTGTGGAGGGAATCTTGCAGCCTGAGTTTCTCTCCTAGCAGAGTCTCTCTGGGGCTCTGCATACTTGCACAACGGTAAACAGAAGACTGGTGAGTAACCCTTTGAGTGCCTGGTCCACATTGTCCCTACCTAGTACATCTCCATACAGAGGCTTTCTCTGAGCCCTTGGGCTCCTGCACTCATGTTGGGTTATGTTGTTATACTATTCCAGTGTTTTGGGGCAAAGATGGCTGCAGCATTCCACAGTTAACACTTTCTCTGCTGGTTTTAACTAGTTTGGTGGTATCGAGGTCTACATTTCCACCTTTTTCTTCTCTGGGCTATCAATCTAGGTTGCCCTCACATGTTCCCAGGGGTTTTGGGTACCTCTTTTGGGGCTGACCAAAATTGTGCTGCAGCCCCTTTAAGAAGAGATTCTCGAGTTGCCGCCATCTTTCCCTCATTGACTTCTATGGGCAAACTTCAGAGCATAACTCTGCACCTGTTTCACATGCAAAAGTCAGAGTGGGCTCTTTCTTGTCGCCTCATGCCCTTTCATTTGGTTCATGTCCTGAGTGACTTGTGGGCCCATGGCGATCCACGGCCAGAGTTGTATGCATTGCTAGGGAACAGCATCTGGGAAGACTACGTTTCCCAGAATGCCCATTTTGCGAGCTTTCTTCCGATGACCTGCCAGTTTTTTCTCGCCAGTACACACAAGGGAGCTTTCAGAGACCTGTTCTTCAGAGTTGGACAGGGAATTCGGCACACCTGGATCACCAGCTTTCCCTCTCTCCGGAAGCCTGCAGAGACCTTCATTGGTGGCTGCGCCAGCGCAACCTGAAACAAGAGAAACAGTTTGTGATACCAGAATGGACTCTGGTCACGAAGGACGCCAGCCTTAATGGCTTGGGTGTGGTTTTGGGTCACCTGGGAGTCCACGGCAGGTGGACTCTGGAGGAGTCTCTTCAGTCCATCAATGTTCTGGAACTCAGGGAGATTCATCAGACCCTTGTGTACTGTACCTCATACTTTAAGGGGAAGCCGGTGAGGGTTCAGTTAGACAATGCCACAGCCATGGCATACATTAACCGTCAAGGGGGTACTCAAAGGGCCTCCACCTGGTTCGAGGTAAGGTACATTCTCAATTGGGCAGCAGCCCACTTTCCAGCCATCTCCACATTCCAGGGGTAGAAAACATGCTGGTGGAATTCCTAAGTCACCAAGACATGGATCTCGCAGAGTGGGAACTCATTCCAGAAGTGTTCTACTTAATTGTGCTTCAGTGGGGAGTGCCCACATTAGATCTCATTGCCACCAGGGAAAACAGGAAGGTTCCAACCTTCTGCTCCCGTTGGGGAGATCCTCTGGCCTTTGCCACTGATGCCATGTCGATTCCATAGAGCTTCCATCTAGCTTATGTCTTTCCTCCAGTCCCTCTCATACCCAGGGTACTCAGAAAGATCAGGAAGGATGGCACAACTGTGATTCTGGTCACTACTTAATGGACCAGGAGGGCGTGGTTTGCAGACATGGTCAATATTTCCATTCAGGACCTGCTTCTCCTCTCTCCAGGATGGACCTCCTCCACGGTTACCTGTGGAAAGAGGATGTGGAAAAGATGACTTTGACTGCATGGCTGTTGAAGCCCACATATTGAGAAAAGGGTTCTCCACTGAGGTAATTTCCACTATGATTCAGGCCCCCAAGCCTGTGTCTTCTAAGGCCTACCATAGGGTATGATCTCTGTTTCACTCCTGGTGTGTGGACAGGTTTGTGTCCTTGCAGGAGTTTGACCTTCCTTTGGTGTTACCCTTTCTCCAGGATGCAGTGAACAAGGGGCTCATTTTGAGCTCCTTCAAGGTTCAGATTTCAGCACTTTCTGTGTTCTTGCAGTGGCGTATTGCCACCATTCCAGATGTCAAGGTTTTTCTTCAAGGGGTGGCTCGTGTTTCCTGCCTTTAAGGCTCCTACTTCTCTGTGGGTCCTTAATCTGATTTTGGGAATATTGCAGAGGCCTCCTTTTGAGCCCTTTGCTTCTATTCCTTTGCACCAACTGACTCTTAAAATGGATTTTCTCCTGGCAGTTGTCTCAATCCACAAGATTGCTGAACTGCAAGCCACCTTTCCTGGTTTTTCATAAGAATAAGGCACGGTGCTTAGGACCTCTCAGGAATTTCTTCCTAAGGTGGTTTCTGAGTTCAGCATCAATCAAGAGATTGTGATGCCTTCAAAATGGTTTCATTTTGTCCTGACCCCAAGTCTGACAAGGAGAAGAATCTTTGTTTATTTGATGTGGTTTGTTGCCTTAACCCTTTGAGCGCTAGAGGGGTACGGAATGCATTGCTTTGCAATGCATTCCGTACCCCTCTGGCACTCAAAGAGTAAAATTTTATGTGCACCATACTGAGGCTTTTCGAAAGGCAGACTCTCTTTTCATCATCAAGCCAAAAAAATGACGTGAGAGGCTCTGAGCACTAACAAAAGCACAATGGTCTGTTCTCAGGTTACTCACCACTCAAGAGCATCACATTTTAGCTCTATAGTGCCATTACAGAGGAGAAATTTCCACATACATATTAGACTAATCCCGCCAATAAGGACGGTCCAGTAGCAAAATGATGGGCAAGTCCTCTCTGCACAGAAAAACCAGCTAACCCCAGACGTACGTTTCGGCCTTATTTGGGCCTCCTCAGTGAGGTGCATCTGGCTTCCCTAGGCACTGAGAGCAAGGGGTCCACGTCTGAATTACCCTTAGGGAGAGACCACAAGTGTTTTGCAGAAACAAGCCAAAAAATGATGTGAGAGGCTCTGAGTACGAACAAAAGCACAATGGCCTGTTCTACGGCTAGTCACCGCTCAAAAGCATCACATTTTAGCTCTCTAGTGCCATTACAGAGGAGAAATTTCCACATACATATTAGACTAATCCTGCCCATAATGGCGGTCCAGTTCCAAAATGATGGACAAGTCCTCTCTGCACAGGAAAAAACAGCTAACCCCAGACGTATGTTTCGGTCTTATTTGGGCTTCGTCAGTGAGGTACATCTGCCTTCCCTAGGTACTGAGAGCAAGGGGTCCACGTCTAGAGTACCCTTTACACTTAAGGAGTGACCCCAAGTGTTTTGCAGAAACAAGCCAAAAAATGATGTAAGAGGCTCTGAGAATGAACAAAAGCACAATGGCCTGTTCTCCGGCTAGACACTGCTCAAGAGCATCACATTTTAGCTCTCTAGTGCCATTACAGAGGAGAAATTTCCACATACATATTAGACTAATCCCGCCCATAAGGGCGGTCCAGTACCAAAATGATGGGCAAGTCCCCTCTGCACGGAAACCCCAACTAACCCCGGAAGTACGTTTAAGCCTTATTTGCGCCTCGTCGGTGAGGTGCAGCTGGCTTCCTTATCCCCTGAGAGCAAGGGGTCCAAGTCTGGATTATCCTTTACACTTAGGGAGAGACCCCAAGTGTTTTGCAGAAAGAAGCCAAAAAAATTATGTAAGAGGCTCTGAGCACGAACAAAACAGAATGGCCTGTTCTCCAGCTAGTCACCACTCAAGAACATTACATTTTAGCTCTCTAGTGCCATTACAGGAGAAATTTCCACATACATATTAGACTAATCCCACCCATAAGGGCAGTCCAGTACCAAAATGATGGGCAAGTCCCCTCTGCTCAGAAAAACCAGCTAACCCCAGACATATGTTTTGGCCTTATTTGGGTTTCATCAGTGAGGTGCAGCTGGCTTCCCTAGGCACTGAGAGCAAGGGGTCCACGTCTGGATTACCCTTTACACTTAGGGAGAGACCCCAAGTGTTTTGCAGAAAAAAGCCAAAAAAAGATGTGAGAGGTTCTGAGCACAAACAAAAGCACAATGGCCTGTTCTCCAGCTAGTCACTGCTCAAGAGCATCACATTTTAGCTCTCTAGTGCCATTACAGGAGAAATTTCCACATACATATTAGACTAATCCCACCCATAAGGGCAGTCCAGTACAAAAATGATGGGCAAGTCCCCTCTGCACAGAAAAAAACCCAGCTACCCCAGACGTACATTTCAGCCTCGTCAGTGAGGTGCAGCTGGCTTCCCTAGGTACTGAGAGCAAGGGGTCCACGTCTGTATTACCCTTTACACTTAGGGAGAGACCCCAAGTGTTTTGCAGAAACAAGCCAAAAAATGATGTGAAAGGCTCTGAGTATGAACAAAAGCACAATGGCCTGTTCTCCGGCTAGACACTGCTCAAGAGCATCACATTTTAGATTTGTAGTGGCATCACAGAGGAGAAATTTCCACATACATATTAGACTAATCCTGCCCTTAAGGGCAGTCCAGTACCAAAATGATGGGCAAGTCCTCTCTGCTCGGAAAACGCAGCTAACACCAGACATACATTTCGGACTTATTTGGGCCTCGGCAGTGAGGTGCAGCTGGCTTCCCAGGGTACTGAGAGCAAGGGGTCCACGTGTGGATTACCCTTTACACATAGGGAGAGACCCTAAGTGTTTGCAGAAACAAGCCAAAAAATTATGTGAGAGGTTCTGAGCACAAACAAAAGCACAATGGCCTGTTCTGCTAGTGCAAGCCACCTTTCCTGGTTTTTCATAAGAATAAGGCACGGTGCTTAGGACCTCTCAGGAATTTCTTCCTAAGGTGGTTTCTGAGTTCAGCATCAATCAAGAGATTGTGATGCCTTCAAAATGGTTTCATTTTGTCCTGACCCCAAGTCTGACAAGGAGAAGAATCTTTGTTTATTTGATGTGGTTTGTTGCCTTAACCCTTTGAGTGCTAGAGGGGTACGGAATGCATTGCTTTGCAATGCATTCCGTACCCCTCTGGCACTCAAAGAGTAAAATTTTATGTGCACCATACTGAGCCTTTTTGAAAGGCAGACTCTCTTTTCATCATCAAGCCAAAAAAAATGACGTGAGAGGCTCTGAGCACTAACAAAAGCACAATGGCCTGTTCTCAGGTTACTCACCACTCAAGAGCATCACATCTTAGCTCTCTAGTGCCATTACAGAGGAGAAATTTCCACATACATATTAGACTTATCCCACCAGTAAGGGAAGTCCAGTATAAAAAGAATGGGCAAGTCCCCTCTGCACAGGAGAAAAGAAAAAAAAAAAAACTAATCCCAGATGTACATTTCAGCCTTATTTAGACCTCCTCAGTGAAGTGCAGCTAGCTTCCCTAGGCACTGAGAGCAAGGGGTCCAAGTCTGGATTACCCTTCACACTTAGGGAGAGACCCCAAGTGTTTTGCAGAAACAAGCCAAAAAATGACGTGAGAGGCTCTCAGCACAAACAAAAGCACAATGGCCTGTTCTCTGGCTAGTCACAGCTCAAAAGCATCACATTTTAGCTCTCTAGTGCCATTACAGAGGAGAAATTTCCACATACATATTAGACTACCAAAATGATGGGCAAGTCCCCTCTGTACGGAAAAACCAGCTAACCACAGACATACGTTTCAGCCTTGTAAAGGGCAATCCAGACGTGGACCCCTTGCTCTCAGTGCCTAGGGAAGCCAGCTGCACCTCACTGACGAGGCCCAAATAAGGCCAAAACACATTTCTGGGGTTAGCTGTTTTTTCCGTGCAGAGGGGACTTGCCCATCATTTTTGTACTGGACCTCCCTTATGTGTATGTGGCACTAGAGAGCTAAAATGTGATGCTCTTGAGCGGTGATTAGCCAGAGAACAGGCCATTGTGCTTTTGCTCATGCTCAGAGCCTCTCACATCATTTTTTGCCTTGTTTCTCTTTTCATCATGCCTGAAGGTCCTAGGGCAGGGCAAGCTGCTTTCAAGGCCACTGTAGTCTCTTGAATAAAGTCTACTATATGTCAGGCGTATGAACTCAGGAAGAGACCTATTCCCTTCAGGTTCACGGCACATTCCACTAGGTCTGTGGGGGCCTCCGAGGCCTACAGGAATCAGGCCTTGGCTGAGCAGTTGTGCAAGACTGCAGCTTAGTCCTCACTGCACACCGTTGCTAAGCTCTACCGGGTCGATGTTCTGGCTTCAGCTGAAGCTAGCTTTGGCCCAAAGGTCCTTCAGGCTTTGCATGTCTAAGGACCTGCTCACTTGGTTACCATACTGTTGTTCAGTTGTTTGAGCCCCATTGGCTCTTGTTATTGTGTGCTCTGACAGTTCACTGTACATTGCCATTTTTTCTGTTTAGGGTATTCAGATTCTGGATACTCCAGGGGAACTCTGGTATCATGGGTACAGACATGAGGTCCTTTCTTCCCACCCTGGTAGCTTAGTGTTGATATATCCCCATGGTACCCGTGTTATATATTGGACTAAGAGAAAATAGTGCTTTAGTGTTCTTACCTGTTAAATCATTTTCTCTATAGTCCATATGGAACACAGTTCTCCCACCCAGAGAAAGTGACCTCTTTGGTCTTGTCTGTCTAGGATGTGGAGCCCTCATAGGTTCTTTCTTCCGACAGACTTCCTTCTCTTGCTCGCCTAGTTAGTGTGGCTTCGGTCACATTTATACTGGCTAATAGGCAGGGAAAGGGTTGAGCTGGAGGAGTATCTGGGAGTCTCCACCTACAAGACTCTATCTACTGAGAAGTGTCCTGCCCTGCAGAAGGAGGGACTAAACCCCCATAGTTCCATAAGGAGTATAGAGAAAAGGAATTAACAGATGAGAACACTAAAATGGTATTTTATTAACCCTTTAATGACCAGAGGAGTGTGTAACACATTACTTCTCAATGTGTTGTACACCCTGGGGCAAACCATTTTCACCATAGGAGAACCAATAAAACCACACATTGCTTTAAATGGTCTTTTAATCCTTGGATTGCTAGTAGACCTCTTCAGTATTTAAGATGCTAAAAAGTGCCATCTAAATTAACGGGACTGTTGGGAATTTTTATTTGTTCCCTATGGTGCAACTGGTTTACCCTAGAATTATGCAAAAAAGCCACAGTAAGTATGTGTCCATGTTCCATTTATATTACATTGCACTTTCATCCCCTGTGGAACACATGAACCAAAAGGTAAAGTGTTGTTTAATGGAGAGCAGGACACTTGCAGTAAAAGAGCTCATTGGAGGTGGAGACTCCCTTCTTACTCCACTTTACCCCAACCAAACATGCTGAGTTTTAAAAGTGACCTTGTTAGAGATGGTCAATGCAAAGAATATATTAAATTGCATGTTTGTTTTTTTATAATATATATGTGGCTGTTTTATCCCCCTTTAAGAGGCTCCTATTCCCCCCAGAATGGATAAGGACCAGGGCAGGCTTTTACAGGGCCTGGTATCTGCTTGAGGAAGGTTTTCTGAATTTTATTTAGCCTTTCTCCTCTCTTCCTTCTACTTTGTAGGAACCTGTGTGTATGCCCCTCCTCCTGTGTAAGTTCTGTTTTCTGGCAAGCTGATATTATATTTGCATCAATATAAGGTGGGAGACCCTCCAGGTGGTTCCCCCACTGCCGTAGACCTGAACGAGCAAGGTGAGCGGAGAACCTGAATGGGCTATATATAACCTTTATTTACACTATGGCTACTATTCCTTTATCTATAAAGGCTGTCCTTGAGTTCTGTAACCAAGACCACCCAGTTCCACCCCTTTGGAGGGGGTAGCTTTTCCTCTGGTATAGGGGCATTCTTCTGTTGAGGAAGGGTAACTGAGGAGGTTGCTTCCTTATTTACCCCTGGTGATTCAATTTGAGGAAAACCCTGGGACCTCTGTAGAGGGTCTTATACGGATGGTTTTGGAGACCCTTAAGCTTTCTTCAAGCTATCTTTTGTACCAGTGCATACCCTTAGGGTGAACATTTGGCCTGATAACCTGTCTTCTAAGAAATCTTTAGTCTCTCTGGTTTGTGGGCAGGCAGCTAGGTATGCACCTAGGGCTTGCACTCCTGTGAGCCAGGCACAATCTTCCCTGAAATCCATGCAGACTTACCAAAAGCCCTCAAGTTGACAAGTCTACCTCTGTATAACTTGCAGAGGTCGGATCCACCTCATGCAATTGGAGGACATTTGCATTTCTTTCACAGTATGTGACCTGTCTCAATGGTGACACAAGAAATGAGCACTCAACAGAAGTGCCAGATCAAACAAAGTCAGTCAAATGGAACAGTGAAAAGAAGGAGAGCACAAAACTCCTAACACATTTGGTGAAACAGAGGCCAGGGATTTTGTAAGGAATCATGTTTAATGCTTAAGGGAATGGGGTGCTCTAGAGGACCGCAGCACTTTTTTTAATGCATGTACGTGTCCTGGGATCACAAGTCACTCTACATTCACAAACTTTTATGACTTTCCAGGACCAGCACCGGTTCTTAAAGCCCGGGCAGCCATGAAGGTCCTGGAATGTCACTGGTTGTTAAGCAGTTATATACTTAAAAAAAAGAATAAACTTGGGACCAATTGCAAAGTATTAACCTTGCTCAGGGGTCCTCTGAGTCTGACCTACTTCCGGATTTGAACATCAACTTCCACTTCTCGTGTGACAGAAACCACATGGATAACTGAGCTATGGATAGCATGCAAGGATAAAAGTGTTTTCTCAGTCCACAAGATGAACAAATAATGCACACAGACACGAGTATTAATTGTAATGTATCCAAATAGACATGGAGAGCAAAAACGTACTTACAAATTGTATTAACACCAATGGCAAAATGCTTATAAATAAAAAGACCCATAATTATTCAGTACTGAGATTTCTGTCTGGAGGCCATGCAAAATTAATAATTAAACACTATAAATCACATCCATGGTATATTATAAAAATGATTGTATATGTTTACCCAGATGACAAATCCACATCGCACCTATCTAGGTGAGCACTGGAGTCCCCTCCACCCTCAATCTCTTGAAAGGTGAACTTAGTAATGTGAGAGTCGAGTAACAGGCTTAGTGACATCCTTCTTATTAATGGAAATAATGTGTTCATGCATACTATCTTTCAGGGCCTGAATTGTGTGGCCCCCTGTACTGCATACCACAATGGAGGCATGTAATGAGATAAATCAAGTATGGTGCGACAGTTAATGTATTGTCAAATATTATAAACTTACCTGTTGCCGTATTACTGATGTTTAAACTAACTTTAGCATAAGAACAAGAGTTGCATCTCCTGGCACCACATTCATGCATTGCCACAGTGTTAAACCCAGTTAATACATTTCTTTGTCCACTACGAAAGACTCAGAAAGATTTTATTGGCTAGAGTTTGTGCTTTGCTTGCCACAGATTTAGAGCCATCTTGTTACATCATTCACAAACATACATCACACAGTAAAATGGGTAGATGCTTCTGAATGATGACTTACTTTCAGTGTTATGTTCAGTGACAAATGCATAACTTATATCAAAAAAAATAAAAAAAGAGATGTATATCGGAGATAAGCTAGCACCACTGTGTACATGACCTAATCTATAAAGGGACCATCACCTACTGATAAATCCAAAGGTGAGGGTGCCAGATATAATAAATGGGATCTACAATATAATCAAAAACAAAAAAATAAATATCTCTAAGGCACTCACTCTGTCCCTATAACTCTAATTGCCTAACATAGCACAGCCCGACCAATCCTTCAACTGTACCTAGGATACAAAGTCTATCCCACAGATATCTCCAAAAGGGTGAATAGATAAGAATCTTATAAGAAGAAAAAAACCTTTATTATACAAACATAAAAACATACCTATCTAGGTGGCATGTGTGGATACACTGTGTGCAACTAGTACCAATGCTGCATCGAATCCGTCTCCCATACGTCTATTGATACTATACTCCTCCGGACAGTGATCTACAAACACCCATGAGAGACCAAATTATATTCACATACGGAGATAAGAACGTGATATCGGTAACGTCTATCAAACACGATCATACATATAAGTAAACCGTAACCGAAATCCACTCGTTCAGTAAAGGTACATTTAATCACCATATACTTCTCCACTGATACGGTCTCTCATAAAATCACATGGTCAAATGGGCCACAGGAGCGCAAAGGAATCAAAACGACATCTCTGTGTCTGACCCTAATAGCGACCCCTGTACCTCGATACGTATTGACCATGTGTTGTCCGGAGAGAGACAGTCAAGGCGCACTAGAGAGATCTCATCGATCATAAATCACCAGTGCAAACAGTGAATACTCCTCCACAAATACCACACTAGGAAAAAAAGTCAGTATAAAAAATCTGTATATGTACGCAAAGCTACCAAGCTAAGCACATGACCACTCAACCCCCAAAGGTAATAAACTACCCCCACATATAAAAGAGATAGTCAATCAGGGGAATAGAAAACCCTATCGCTGTCTGGGTCATCCGTCAAACTCCCGGAGCAACTCATATATTGAACCTAGGTTCCTATCAAACCAGAGTTCCCGAGCAGTTTGACAGATTGAGCTTTGTCAGCTGAAGGCAGTCTTACGACCAAAGCAAACTGACTATTGCTAAAGAAAAAAACTGTTTAAAAGCAAAAGCATATGCGCCTAACGCGTTTCTCCCAGCTAGTGGGCTCCATCAGAGGCAAACATCGGCGGTTGTTATCCCGCCGCTATAAGAAGGTTACTCCAATCCTCCTCCTAATTCAAATTGACCATTAACCTCCACAGGACACTCTATCCTAGGAAAATACGTCATTTGATTGACATCTGTCAATCACCCTAGTAAAGAGCCCAGAAAGTCATTGTATGTCTCAAAATGTTAATCATGAGGAAAATCCTCCAATATATCGTTAAACAAATATCAAGACAAAATCAAACCATAATAAGAGATGTTGATAACCCTGATCACAAATAATGATCAAAAGATATATATCAAATAAAATTAACACAGACAGCTCAGAAAATAGCAAAGGTGCAGCGAGATCTTTTTAGAGAAACATGCCGAAATGCAGAATTTCATTCATTCCATTCGGCTGTTGACAATTTAGATTAAAAATCCATTCCGCTTCTTTACGCAACAAGGCTTTCACTATGTCCCCTCCTCTGATCCCCAAAGACACTTTCTCTAATCCCCAAATCCTGAAAGTCTCAGTGTTACCTCCATGAGACTTCCAGAAATGTCTTGCAACCGGAGATACTTTCTTACCTACTAATACCTCTTTAGTAGAATTACGAATATTATTCAGGTGTTCCATAGTACGTTTATGCAAGCTCCGTTTGGTCATCCCCACATATTTTTTATTGCAACCACACTGGATGCAATAAATTACCCCAGTGCTCTGGCAATTAATGTAGTCCTTAATTATATGAATTTTACCAAATCTATCTACAACCTTATGTTGCTTTATCATATATTTACACGAACTACAACTATAACATGGGTAAGAACCCTGAAATGGCAAACTTTTTTTTGATCTAGAATAATGACTACGTACCAATCTATTGCCAAGTGTGGGGCATTTTCGAAAGGTGACAGGTATTCGTTGTCCCACACTTCCAGACAAATCTGGGTCACTCGAAATAATATACGCATATTTATTCAAAATCTGTTGTATTTTATACGTATCTCCTCTGAACTCAGTAATAAATCTGATGGGTCCTTCATCACGTGTCTTCACTTTATTCTTAAGAAGTAACTCCCTATCAGTATGAAGAGCTCTATAATAGGCCTTATTGATATCGTGTTGTGTATATCCTCTATCACATAATCTATTCCTTAAAGACACACTTTGAGATTTGAAAAGTTCCAATGTTGAACAGTTTCTTCTCACACGAAGGAACTCCCCCGTGGGAATGTTGGTCTTAACAGAAGAGACATGTGAACTATTAAAGTGTAATATCGAATTGGTAGCTGTCTTTTTTCTAAAGAGATCAGTCAAGATTATATTATTCGGTCCTCTAAAAATGATCAAATCTAAAAATTCCACACTATTACTGTCAATGTTGGATGTCAATTTTAAATTCAAATTATTGTTATTAAGCACATCAACAAACTCATTGAAAAGGTCCACACTGCCTTCCCACAAAATCAAGACATCATCTATATAGCGTAAATACAATAATATACAATCCGTAAATCTGTCATTGGCTTCACAAAAAACACACTCATGCTCCCACCACCCCAAATATAAATTGGCATAGGTGGGAGCACAGGCACTCCCCATAGCGGTCCCTCGTATCTGTAAAAAGAACTTGTCATCAAAAGTAAAAAAGTTATGAGTCAAAACAAATCTCAATAACTGAATTACAAACTGATTGGTCTCCCAATGTTGACATGATTGGGAGTCCAAAAAGAACCGCACCGCATTACAACCTGCCTCATGATTAATACTAGTATATAATGCCTCCACATCTAAAGTAGCAAGTTTGGTGTTCTCAGATACATGCAAGTCCTGCAACTTACATAAAACATCTGTTGTATCTCTTACATATGATGGGAGGCTCAAAACAAAATCTCTAAGGCGTAGATCTAAATATCTGCTTGCCTGTTCTGTAAGGCTGTCAATCCCCGACACTATAGGTCTTCCACTCGGTTTGGACAAGCTTTTATGCACCTTGGGGAGTAAGTAAAATGTTGCTACTTTCGGATTAACTACTTGTAAAAACCTATATTCTTTATTATCAATTAACTGTTCACACTTTGCCTTTTCAATAATCCTATTGTATTGTTCCAGAAAATCAAGTATTGGATTCCCCAAAAGTTTGATATAACACTTAGTATCCAAAAGTTGTCTATAAGCCTCATGCTTATACATATCAAGGGGCCAGATAACCACATTGCCCCCCTTATCTGACCCCTTGATAACCACATCATCCCATTGGGCAAGCTGCGTAATAGCAATTCTTTCCTCCTCAGTGAGATTATGAGTATACATATCAAGATCACTATTAAGGATTTCATTTGTCACCAATTCCAAAAAAACCTGAACATGAGGTGAGATATTACTAGAAGGAAAGAAAGAAGATTTCAATTTGAGTTTATCTTTCCACTCATTCTGATTAATACTTTCTTTCATCAGAATTTCCAAAATACAATCAAGATCATGGTCATCATAATTCACCTCTCTCTCTTCCTGGGCAATCTCATTGCCCCGATTGGAGAAGAATTTTTTTAAAAGCAACTTACGTGTATATAGATGTAGATCTTTTATCAAAGTAAATTTATTGCTTTGGACAGTGGGAGAAAACGACAATCCACATTGTAATACAGATTCCTGAGCAGCCGTTAATTGTCTGGTAGAAAGATCCAAAAAAAGGTCCAAAACCAGACGGGGGGGGGTCAAGTATAGGACAAGAATCACAACACAATTACAATACAAGACAGAACAAGGTCAATGTGGAGATGAATCAAGTAGGTGTGACTCCCAAAGATTAACTGTTATTAATCTTATTGTATTAATCATGAGGCAGGTTGTAATGCGGTGCGGTTCTTTTTGGACTCCCAATCATGTCAACATTGGGAGACCAATCAGTTTGTAATTCAGTTATTGAGATTTGTTTTGACTCATAACTTTTTTACTTTTGATGACAAGTTCTTTTTACAGATACGAGGGACCGCTATGGGGAGTGCCTGTGCTCCCACCTATGCCAATTTATATTTGAGGTGGTGGGAGCATGAGTGTGTTTTTTGTGAAGCCAATGACAGATTTACGGATTGTATATTATTGTATTTACGCTATATAGATGATGTCTTGATTTTGTGGGAAGGCAGTGTGGACCTTTTCAATGAGTTTGTTGATGTGCTTAATAACAATAATTTGAATTTAAAATTGACATCCAACATTGACAGTAATAGTGTGGAATTTTTAGATTTGATCATTTTTAGAGGACCGAATAATATAATCTTGACTGATCTCTTTAGAAAAAAGACAGCTACCAATTCGATATTACACTTTAATAGTTCACATGTCTCTTCTGTTAAGACCAACATTCCCACGGGGGAGTTCCTTCGTGTGAGAAGAAACTGTTCAACATTGGAACTTTTCAAATCTCAAAGTGTGTCTTTAAGGAATAGATTATGTGATAGAGGATATACACAACACGATATCAATAAGGCCTATTATAGAGCTCTTCATACTGATAGGGAGTTACTTCTTAAGAATAAAGTGAAGACACGTGATGAAGGACCCATCAGATTTATTACTGAGTTCAGAGGAGATACGTATAAAATACAACAGATTTTGAATAAATATGCGTATATTATTTCGAGTGACCCAGATTTGTCTGGAAGTGTGGGACAACGAATACCTGTCACCTTTCGAAAATGCCCCACACTTGGCAATAGATTGGTACGTAGTCATTATTCTAGATCAAAAAAAAGTTTGCCATTTCAGGGTTCTTACCCATGTTATAGTTGTAGTTCGTGTAAATATATGATAAAGCAACATAAGGTTGTAGATAGATTTGGTAAAATTCATATAATTAAGGACTACATTAATTGCCAGAGCACTGGGGTAATTTATTGCATCCAGTGTGGTTGCAATAAAAAATATGTGGGGATGACCAAACGGAGCTTGCATAAACGTACTATGGAACACCTGAATAATATTCGTAATTCTACTAAAGAGGTATTAGTAGGTAAGAAAGTATCTCCGGTTGCAAGACATTTCTGGAAGTCTCATGGAGGTAACACTGAGACTTTCAGGATTTGGGGATTAGAGAAAGTGTCTTTGGGGATCAGAGGAGGGGACATAGTGAAAGCCTTGTTGCGTAAAGAAGCGGAATGGATTTTTAATCTAAATTGTCAACAGCCGAATGGAATGAATGAAATTCTGCATTTCGGCATGTTTCTCTAAAAAGATCTCGCTGCACCTTTGCTATTTTCTGAGCTGTCTGTGTTAATTTTATTTGATATATACCTTTTGATCATTATTTGTGATCAGGGTTATCAACATCTCTTACTATGGTTTGATTTTGTCTTGATATTTGTTTAACGATATATTGGAGGATTTTCCTCATGATTAACATTTTGAGACATACAATGACTTTCTGGGCTCTTTACTAGGGTGATTGACAGATGCCAATCAAATGACGTATTTTCCTAGGATAGAGTGTCCTGTGGAGGTGAATGGTCAATTTGAATTAGGAGGAGGATTGGAGTAACCTTCTTATAGCGGCGGGATAACAACCGCCGATGTTTGCCTCTGATGGAGCCCACTAGCTGGGAGAAACGCGTTAGGCGCATATGCTTTTGCTTTTAAACAGTTTTTTTCTTTAGCAATAGTCAGTTTGCTTTGGTCGTAAGACTGCCTTCAGCTGACAAAGCTCAATCTGTCAAACTGCTCGGGAACTCTGGTTTGATAGGAACCTAGGTTCAATATATGAGTTGCTCCGGGAGATTGACGGATGACCCAGACAGCGATAGGGTTTTCTATTCCCCTGATTGACTATCTCTTTTATATGTGGGGGTAGTTTATTACCTTTGGGGGTTGAGTGGTCATGTGCTTAGCTTGGTAGCTTTGCGTACATATACAGATTTTTTATACTGACTTTTTTTCCTAGTGTGGTATTTGTGGAGGAGTATTCACTGTTTGCACTGGTGATTTATGATCGATGAGATCTCTCTAGTGCGCCTTGACTGTCTCTCTCCGGACAACACATGGTCAATACGTATCGAGGTACAGGGGTCGCTATTAGGGTCAGACACAGAGATGTCGTTTTGATTCCTTTGCGCTCCTGTGGCCCATTTGACCATGTGATTTTATGAGAGACCGTATCAGTGGAGAAGTATATGGTGATTAAATGTACCTTTACTGAACGAGTGGATTTCGGTTACGGTTTACTTATATGTATGATCGTGTTTGATAGACGTTACCGATATCACGTTCTTATCTCCGTATGTGAATATAATTTGGTCTCTCATGGGTGTTTGTAGATCACTGTCCGGAGGAGTATAGTATCAATAGACGTATGGGAGACGGATTCGATGCAGCATTGGTACTAGTTGCACACAGTGTATCCACACATGCCACCTAGATAGGTATGTTTTTATGTTTGTATAATAAAGGTTTTTTTCTTCTTATAAGATTCTTATCTATTCACCCTTTTGGAGATATCTGTGGGATAGACTTTGTATCCTAGGTACAGTTGAAGGATTGGTCGGGCTGTGCTATGTTAGGCAATTAGAGTTATAGGGACAGAGTGAGTGCCTTAGAGATATTTATTTTTTTGTTTTTGATTATATTGTAAATGCATAACTTAGGTTGAATATCCAACAAATTGTCTGTACTATAATTTTTATCAAGTAGAGTGGCACTCTCTGTATAAGCTGCTCACACATAGGCTTGTTGAAATAGCCCCATGGTGTTTTCTGAACTTTAGAAGAATTGTTCTTCCTTCTTTGTCCGGCTCCATCTAACAGGAGGGGCAGTAGCTTCACTGTTAAGATATCATAAGGTTCCTGAACTACTACATTCATCACATGAAACCTTTCAGAAAATCAGACTCACAAGCTGTCATTCCTGAAGGCCCTTGTGAGAGCCAAGCTGCGCCTAAGATGATGGTTGCTTCTTGAATCAAGGCCACTCTTCGCCTGGCTTTTGTCCATAGGAATAAGCCTATGCCCTTTAGGGTCACAGCTCATTTCATCAGAGTGGTGGGTGCTTCCTGGACCTACAAAAACAAGGCTTCTGCAGAACTGGAACCAGTTTTGGACAGAAGGTCCCATATAGGAGTCCTTCTTGCCTTTCTTCTAGTAACCTTTTTGCTGTAAATTGGTTTGGTGTGTAGGTGTCCTTTGACACCTGAGGTTCATATATGTTTCTGGTTGGTCTGTGAGACAAGTTTGTATTTTTGTGTTTTTCTGTCCCTTCTTGGAATCTTGGTGGGATAGCTTTTTTTGGCCATTGCAATATGTTAAATATAAATATGTCTGGTGGTGGTAGGGGTAAAGTGAGTAAGAGAGTATGGAATGTCGCTTTGGCTCCAGAGAGCTCTTTTTATGCAATTGCCACACCCTCTAGTATGAGGATACTTTACCCTGTGGTTCCTGTATTCTACATGGACTAAATAAAAATGATTTATTGATATCTATACAAAAATCCCCTTATTCGACAGGGATTCAGATTCCAAGAAAAGCCTTACATTGACATTTTTGCTGACGGCAAGGAGCAATAAATGCTAATAATAGACACAATATACGTTTTTCTTTTTGACTAAAACAAGAGCTGCTAATACTTAGAGATTCTTCAACTACTGATGGAAAAACATTTTTGTTGTTGTTTTTGTTTTTCTAGCAACTCAAACATTCAGAATATGCAAACTGTAACTGTAATAACTTGGAGCATTTCGCAGTAGTAGAAGTACCCTTGTTTTACCCCACTGAAAGATATTATATATAATAATTATTCTTACTTGATACTAAGGGTATATATCCCCTTTAGGAAGATAAGGGATCATGCTCAAAAGAAACTATTGCTGCCTTTGCAGCACGGATATGCAGATCATATTCCAGTAATTTTGGATATTAACCCCTTAATGACTGGCCGATCGTCGAGGCGTGGTCAGTTAAGGACCACGGAGCATTTTTTTTTATTGCTCCTTCCAGTTCCGGACTACCTGAACGGCGTGCAGCCGCGGGGGGAGCCCGGAATTCCATGACGGTCATAGAACGTCGTGGGTCATTAACTCAAATTGACCCATGATGTACTATGACCATCAAGGGTCGTTAAGGGGTTAAGGCCATTTTATAATTTGAGCAGAAAAACATGTTTAAAGAGATAGTAATGTAGGTATTAATAAAAATAGGTATTATATATAATAGGTAAAATAGTTATTACTGTAAGATCGATTCTTCTACATACTTTTGTATAGCTATGTGTATCTTTGTAACAATCCATAACGTTTGTCATTTTCATTGTATTCTATAATAAAGTGTCCCCCTCCTGCCCACTTTCCATATGTTACAAATCATCCCCTCAGATCTGGAATCCGGTCAGTGGACCGAACAAATCTTCAGTCTATCAGAATAAGGAAAATCCTAATGCTGACAGAAGATTGTCCCTCGTTGAGATCTGACTTGCTGCTCTTAGGGGATGGTTCGTGACATATGGGAAAGGGGCAGGAGAGGGACACTTTATTAGAGAATAAAATGATAATGGCAAAGCTATACATTGTTTTACAAAAGTATGTAGAAGAATTGGTACCCCAAGCTGGAAACAAGTTGCTTTAAGCATGAAACCTGGGGTTTTAGCGCCATCAACCAGTAACTAGCAAACCCATGATATTAAACTTTATGTATATACTAGAGTAGAGCCATTGTTGGGCACTTTGCACTATAGAGCCTAGTTTTTCAACCTGAGATACTTGCCACGTGAGAACCTGTCTGCAATATAGAAATTTCTGTGATCTGTGACAGTGGGATGTGCTTGTATAATGTGCCTGAAGGCCAGTCTAGCACTTCTACATTGCAGATAGGTCCACTGAGTAAACAAAAATGTACTAAAACCCGTGCAGTGCATCAAACTCAACGTTTGAAAAAGTTACCACTGCTACCTGCCCTATCACAGTGCCTGTGATCCTCCTGTCACTCTCATCTGTGGTATACTTTGATTCGCTGAGTTGGTTTGGCCCGCCCCCTGGTGACCTTTTTATACCTGACCATGACAACTGTCAGATGCCCTTTCATGGTGTTTCTGAGCCAGTCTTGCTGTTGCTGTGTTCCTGTTCCGGATTCCTGTGTACCGACTTGGCCTGTCCTGACCACGCTCCAGTGTTCCTGATTGTGTTTGACCCGGCTTGGTTGACGTTCCTGATTGTGTTTGTACCGGCTTGTCTAAGAACCTCCTACGTGCTACGACCCGGCCTGGCTGACTTCCTGCTC
Source organism: Rhinophrynus dorsalis (assembly GCA_037306005.1). Taxonomy (NCBI): domain Eukaryota; kingdom Metazoa; phylum Chordata; class Amphibia; order Anura; family Rhinophrynidae; genus Rhinophrynus; species Rhinophrynus dorsalis. Next base: position 240,781,546 of record CM074720.1, on the reverse strand, counting down.
CGTGATCAACTACGGCCTGTTCCAGCGACCTGCGTGTTCCTGTTGTCATTCTTACTCCTGCCGTGCTGAGTGCCAGTATCAGTGTGACCATTACATTCTGGTGTTGCCTTTGTCCAGTGCAGAGTCCCATGCTGATTTGCAGAGCTGTGCTCACTTTACTGAGCCTCCGTATGCCTGCAGAGCTTATTCACCATACTGAGCCTTCGTTTGTTAAAAGTACCTTTTAACCCCTGCAGTGCCGCCTCTCTCCAGCAGAGCCTCCATTCCCCGGCTACGTCTGCTGAGTTGGCTGCTAGCGCGGACGGCGACTCGTATGATACAACTGCAGAGTAGTCACTTCTTGTTGGCCCGGTTGGACGCCTTTGGCTCTCAGTATTACGCTGGTTACCGGAGGTCTCTATTGCGGCTATTGGTTCTGAGAGGAAGCAAGGGGTAGGCTCCAAGCTCTGGCAGGTTCTGAAGGTATACGCCAGTGGGGGCTATTGGCTCAAGTCACGCTCACTGTTGGTCTCCGGTTATACGCCCGTGGGGGCTATCGCCAGCTCTTGCATTTCAGGCTATTCTCCTATTACGCCCATGGTGGCTACATTCTCTTGCACCCGCAGTATCAGTTGACTCATTAGGTACGCCCGTGGGGGCTATATTGGGTCACGGTTCTGCCTCGGCATTTGCTGGTCACTGAACATCTATTACCTAACCATCTTATGAACTCTGTGCTGTTCACATCTACACAGTACCTCACTTCACCATTTTGGGCGTTCCAAACCCGCAGCTGAGATGGACTGATTGTTCAATTTAACCCATTTGTGACCATCTTGCTATTATCTATATTATTATATAGTGTGCTCCCTGTTTCTGTATTTGGGACTTTGAGTACATTTGTATTACGGCAATTAGTGCTATCACCTGTAGAGGGCGATTGTTTGCATTATTTCTTATTTAATAAACTGTGTTTTATTTTACCTACTGGTCTGAGTGTCCTAATAAACCGTAACAGTACGAAAGGGCCATGATCTCAGCCAGTAAGGGTGAAAGTAACACACAAAACATCCACTGGAGAATGGATGTCCATGAGCAGCGCCTAGATCAATTGGCACTGGCTTTACAGACCTTACTTGAGCGTACGGTACACCTGGACAAGTCTAGTCCGAACCCGGTGGTCCCCCCAGTCTTGACACCGGATAATCCACCTGTAGCTCCTCCTACTAGTGCCAGAGGCTTAATGGCAGCGGCGCCATTACCATTGAGATATGATGGCGAACCTTCTCTATGCAGGGGCTTTATCAATCAGTTGGAGATATTTTTGGAGTTGACGCCCCAGGCATTTCCTAACGACCGGAGCAAGGTCGGATTCATGATATCATTACTGACGGGCAAAGCATTGGCTTGGGCGAACCCATTGTGGGAGAATGCCAAACCTTGCACTCTGGACTTTAATGAGTTTGTGAGAAAATTCCGCCAAGTGTTTGAGGTCCCTGGCAGGGCTGCCCTCCAGTGCCAAGAGGCTGATGGAAATACAGCAGGGCGAACGCACGATGGGTGAGTATGCTATCGAATTTCGGACCCTGGCAGCAGAGGTGGGCTGGAATAATGAAGTGTCAGTGGCAGCCTTTGCTCAGGGGCTCTCCAAACAGATTAAAGCTGAAATAGCTGCCCGAGATGTACCTAGTGACCTGGACGAATTCATTGACTATGTCATGCTCATTGATTCTCGCATCTGCGAGAGACGGTTGGTGAAAAGGGCGAATTCCAGAAACCATGGTCAGGGCAGTTATTTTAACCCACCCTCTCCACCCTTCCCTACTGAGGGTCCAGCCAAAGCGGCAGAGCCAATGCAGCTGGGATTCACGAGACTCTCGAAGGAGGAGAGGTCTTACCGTAAGAGGCAAGGCCTATGTTTATATTGTGGCAAACCTGGGCACCTTTTACGCACCTGTCCGATACGGCCGGGAAACGCACGAACCTAGGGTACCTTGGGGGACAGGCCCTAGGTGGGGTAGAACAGTCCCTAGATCCGAGTACTGTTAAACCCACCATCCAGGTGGTATTCTCTTGGGCCGACAAGGTCATAGAGACATTGGCACTGGTAGACTCTGGTGCAGCCGGGCACTTTATGGACCAATCTTTTGCTGAACTGCATAGAATTCCTTTATGCAAGAAAGAATCTCCCTTGGCGATTGAAGCCATCGATGGCAGACCGCTGGAATCCGCATTCATTACGATGGAAACCATTCCTATTTCAATGTCGGTTGGGGCTCTCCATAAGGAGGAAGTACGGTTCCAAATTATTCGCTCTCCCCACCATGCAGTCATTTTGGGGTTCCCGTGGTTGCTTCTGCATAATCCTCAATTTGATTGGCAAAAATGTGAAGTGAATTCCTGGTCTGAATACTGTAATAAGAACTGTCTCTCATTCCCTGTCAAGATTATGTGTACCTCCCCTTCTGTGCTAGCCGAATATGGGGAATTCAGTGACGTATTTAGCAAGGGGGAGGCTAGCGCATTGCCCGAGCATTGACCCTATGATTGCGCTATTGATTTAACTCCGGGTGCGGTGCCCCCTAGGGGACGCACTTATCCACTGTCATGTGAGGAGAACAGGGCAATGGAGGAGTACATTGATGATGCCCTCAGTAGGGGAATTATTCGCAAGTCTACCTCCCCAGCTGGGGCCGGATTCTTTTTTATAAAAAAGAAAAGTGGCAAACTCAGGCCATATATTGATTACCAGGGGCTTAATAAGCTGATGCCTAAGAATGCATACCCTATTCCACTCATTACCGAGTTGTTTGACAGATTGAAGGGCTCTTCTATCTTCACTAAACTTGATTTGCGGGCCGCCTACAATCTAATTAGAATTAAGGAAGGTGATGAGTGGAAATTTAATACCAGAACAGGGCACTACGAATATCTGGTAATGCCTTTTGGCCTATGCAATGCACCTGCGGTATTCCAGGAGTTTATTAATGATATCCTGCTTGACATGCTTCAGTCCTGTGTGGTGGTATATCTGGACGATATATTGATTCATTCCGCCAACCTCTCCCAACATATTAAGGATGTCTCGGAAGTCTTGCTTCGACTTCATAAGAATAAACTGTTTTGTAAATTAGAAAAATGCGAATTCCATATGTCTCAAGTACCTTTCTTGGGGTTTGTAATCTCCAAAGATGGCATTGCTATGGACCAAGATAAGTTGGCAGCAGTATTGCAATGGCCTCGCCCTAAAGGGTTAAAAGCTATTCAGCGTTTTCTGGGTTTTGCCAACTATTACAGAAAATTCATACGGAACTTTTACACGATTGTAAAACCTTTGTCGGATTTGACACATAAGGGCGCTACTCCCTCTCAGTGGTCCGAGGCTGCTGATAATGCGTTTGAAACCTTAAAACCTGCCTTTGCGTCTGCCCCAGTGCTGTCCCATCCCAATCCCTCCCTGCCATTTACCTTGGAAGTTGACGCCTCTGAGGTTGGGGTTGGGGCAGTACTCTCCCAGCGTCCTGTGGGAGGTGGCACCTTGAGACCCTGTGGTTTCTTCTCTAAGAAGTTGTCTAGCGCACAGAACCACTATGAGATTGGCGACAGGGAGCTAATGGCCATCATTCTGGCACTGAAGGAGTGGCGCCACCTGTTGGAAGGCACGAAGAACCTTACCGATCACAAGAATCTGACATATCTCTCTGAGGCTAAGAGATTGTCTTCTCGACAAGCCAGGTGGGCACTCTTTTTGTCCCGGTTTAATTTTATAGTATCCTACCTTCCGGGTTATAAGAATGTGAGGGCAGACGCCTTGTCTCGACAGTTCGCATCGGACACTGAGAGGGAGGAAGAACCAGTACCTATCATTCAGCCTGATTGTATTCTGGCTACTGTTCGCACTAGTATAACTTCACAACTGGGGGAGGAGATTTTGGGGTCTCAGTCTAGGGCTGCACAAGAGACCCCAGTTGGGAGATGCTTTGTGGATGAGCCACTCCGTACCTATTGGAGACCTATCACTCGTCTAAAGCGGCTGGGCATATCGGTAGGGATCAACTTGTATGATCTCTTTCACAGTTACTCTGGTGGCCTACTCTCAGAGCCGATTGTTCCGCTTTTACTGCCGCTTGTGCCACCTGTGCCCGTGCCAAGAACCCCAGGCATCTCCCAGTAGGCCTGCTCCAACCAGTGCCTAATGGAGAACGGCCCTGGTCCCATATTTCCATCGACTTCTTGGGAGAATTGCCAGTCTCTAGGGGGTATACGTTTATCCTCATGGTGGTTGATAGGTTTTCTAAGATGGCTCATTTTGTGCCCCTCAAGGGGCTTCCATCGGCTCAGGAATTGGCAATAGTCTCTGCTAGAGACGTGTTTTGCTTGCACGGGGTACCCAGGGTTGTAGTCTCCGATCGTATGAGCCAGTTTGTGTCCAGGTTCTGGAGGGCATTCTGTGGCCAGATGGGCATCCAATTGTCTTTCTCATCCTCCTACCATCCCCAGACCAACAGAGCCACTGAGCGTGCCAATCAGGGACTGGAACAGTTCCTGTGCTGTTTTATAACCGATCATCACGACAATTGGGCCGACCTGTTGCCATGGGCGGAGTTTGCTAGAAATTGTGCAGTCAACTCATCGTCCGGGAGCTCCCCGTTTCTAATCAATTATGGGTTCCAGCCATGTTTGCTCCCGGACTCGTTCCAGTCACAACAAATTCCTGCCTTGGATGAGCATATGGCGCAACTCCGTTCCACTTGGGCACAGGTACAAAGGACCCTCAGTCAGTCATTCCAGCGTCATCAGCGGTATGCCAGTCGTAGACAGTTGCCAGCAGTCTCATTCCAGGTTGGGGACAGGGTATGGCTCTCCTCCAGAAACCTCAATCTGCAGGTACCCTCCAATAAGCTGGCTCCCCGGTTCATTGGTCTTTTTAAAATCATCCGCAAGATTAATCCCGTCTCTTATGCATTGGAACTTCCAGCATCCATGCATATTCATAATGTGTTCCATGTGTCTCTATTAAAACCCCTGGTTTGCAATCGTTACACTGCCACTCCGGTAATTCCTGGGCCTGTGGACGTCCAGGGCCAGGAGGAATACGAGGTGCAGAGCATTATTGATTCTAGGAGACTTAGGGGGAAGTTGCAGTATTTGGTTCACTGGAAGGGTTATGGCCCTGAGGAGTGTTCTTGGGTTGACCAGACGGACCTCCATGCGCCCAGACTTGTGTGCAACTTCCACTCTAAATATACTCAGAAACCTAAACCTCAGGCAGGGAGAGGGGGTCTTTGAGAGGGGGGTACTATCACAATGCCTGTGATCCTCCTGTCACTCTCATCTGTGGTATACTTTGATTCGCTGAGTTGGTTTGGCCCGCCCCCTTGGTGACATTTTTATACCTGACCATGACAACTGTCAGATGCCCTTTCGTGGTATTTCTGAGCCAGTCTTGCTGTTGCTGTGTTTCTGTTCCGGATTCCTGTGTACCGACTTGGCCTGTCCTGACTACGCTCCAGTGTTCCTGATTATGTTTGACCCGGCTTGTCTGCTAACCACCTCTGTTACCTGACCCGGCTTGGCTGGCGTTCCTGATCGTGTTTGTACCGGCTTGTCTGAGAACCTCCTACGTGCTACGACCCGGCCTGGCTGACTTCCTGCTCCATGATCAACACGGCCTGTTCCAGCGACCTGCGTGTTCCTGTTGTCGCCGTTGCGACATTCTTACTCTTGCCGTGCTGAGTGCCAGTATCAGTGTGACCATTACATTCCGGTGTTGCCTTTGTCCAGTGCAGAATCCCGTGCTGATTTGCAGAGCTGTGCTCACTTTACTGAGCCTCCATACACCTGCAGAGCTTATTCACCATACTGAGCCTTCGTTTGTTAAACGTACCTTTTAACCCCTGCAGTGCCGCCTCTCTCCAGCAGAGCCTCCATTCCCCGGTATAGAGCCTTTACGTTACTGTGCTACGTCTGCTGAGTTGGCCGCTAGTGTGGACGGCGACTCGTATGATACAACTGCAGAGTAGTCACTTCTTGTTGGCCCGGTTGGACGCCTTTGGCTCTCAGTATTACGCTGGTTACCGGAGGTCTCTATTGCGGCTATTGGTTCTGAGAGGAAGCAAGGGGTAGGCTCCAAGCTCTGGCAGGTTCTGAAGGTATACGCCCGTGGGGGCTATTGGCTCAAGTCACTGTTGGTCTCTGGTTATACGCCCGTGGGGCTAACGCCAGCTCTTGCATTTCAGGCTATTCTCCTATTACGCCCATGGGGGCTACATACTCTTGCATCCGCAGTATCAGTTGACTCATTAGGTACACCCGTGGGGGCTATATTGGGTCACGGTTCTGCCTAGGCGTTTGCTGGTCACTGAACATCTATTACCTAAGCATCTTATGAACTCTGTGCAGTTCACATCTACACAGTACCTCACTTCACCATTTTGGGCGTGCCAAACTCCACAGCTGAGACGGACTGATTGTTCAATTAAACCCATTTGTGTCCATCTTGCTATTATCTATATTATTATATAGTGTGCTCCCTGTTTCTGTATTTGGGACTTTGAGTACATTTGTATTATGGTGCAATTAGTGCTATCACCTGTAGAGGGCGATTGTTTGCATTATTTCTTATTTAATAAACTGTGTTTTATTTTACCTACTGGTCTGAGTGTCCTAATAAACTGTAACACTGCCTATTTGGTTATCTGTATATTCGCAATATGAGGTAGAGGCAGATAATTGATAGGAAGCTCCTAAAACAGTTATGTGGGTAAAAGCCTAAGCAGCATTGTGGGGAAAAAGCACAATGAGAAGTAGCTAAAGCCAACATCTGACTGGAGGGTGCTGCTACTTGCTCCACTACCCTTTTCTCATCTGTGGGACAGACCATTCTCCAGGTTTCCTGGTAGCTCTCCCTCCCTATTCATTTGTAGAATATCATGCATCTGAGACCAAACCTGAATTTAAATGATCTCAGTACATATCTTCATGTATCCATAGTAAAGATGAAGGTATTCAGATTTATTGTAACTGAGATAACATAACTCTGCACATAAGACACATCTATTTTAATATACCTGTCTTGCCAATTCACTAACAATTTCTAGGTTTGGCTTCCAACTTGTGGCTTTTTCTTTTAGATATGACACTCAAATCCTGGCACCTCTGGAGTAAACCTGACTCCTTATCTGGATGACCTATTGATCAAGGCTCCATCACATCAGCTTTTACACAATCACTTTCAACTAACAATGGAATACAAGTTTTATTTAATGCCCACTCAACTACTATATTTCCCAGGCCAGGGCTTCAACACATCCCTTCAGAAAGTTTTTCTTCCTCCACACAAAATAGTGGGATACTGACAGATACCTGCCAATCTGGCAAAGATTGAATGAAGTTGATAAGGATGATAGTTTCCACCATGTTTGTAGTTCCCTTTGCTCAGTTCCATCTGAGACCATTACAACTGAATATGCACCAATACTGGAACAGGAACCCTCATCACTACACAGGGCCAAGGCGCTTGGATAAGAATTAAAAGCTAGCAAAATTCAATATAATATGATATAATACAATATATAAATCTTAGATAGTATATTTCTATTGGAAAAACATACAAGAAATATATATATACATACACTGGAACCTGGTTTTGCCATCAGTGCATTCAAGTTGTTGTATACTGCATTATGGTCCATTCTGCCAGGTGAACATTGTCCAGTGTGAACATCACCACTGAGGACAAGTTGTTTCAAAATGGTGCATTTAGCTCAGTGTTAAAAATGCTGTCCTAAAATTGTCCTTGTGAATATAAACCTATATGTAATTACTAATCACCCCTCCCCATATGAGTATTTCATAGATCATTGATTCAGAACCTCTCCTCAAGGGAGCCTAACAGGCAATGAAGTTAGGTTTTCCCTACTTGTGCACAGATAAGTTAATCAGAAGCTCATTTGGTTAAATAAATCACATGTACGCAAGCAGGGAAATCAGAAACATGGCCCCTGAGAAGGTTGGGAACCGCTGGGGGAGATGATCAATGACAGATATGCACACCCCTCCTTCGCTCAGCACACAACGCACTTCTTATTGCACCATCCACACCCTCTGCCCTCTCCCGTCTCAAACCTTTCTTGCTTTCTGCTCCATACCTATGGAACTCCATACCCCTCTCCCTACGTCTTGAAAAATCCCCCTCTGTCTTTAAGTCTACCCTGATATCTTTTCTTATGGAGCACTAGGACCATGCACTGCCTTTGGCCAAACTCAGCACTGGTAATCTCAGCACTTAACACCTTTTTTCCCCTATTGTCTGTCTCCTTTTACCCACTTAGACTGTAAGCTCCTTGGGGCAGGGACCTCTCTCCCATTGTTTCTATGAATGTCTCACTTATTTCATCCCCTCTTATTTATTGTAACATATGTCTATTGTAAGGCGCTGCGTACACTGTGTGGCGCCACATAAATAAAGATATACATACATACATACAACAAGAAAAAAGGGTTTAACCAAACATTACTTTTGTAGCAACCACTCTTAATGAAGCCATGTCCTCTTTTGGCTGCCGCATATAGGATATTGATGTGGTAATAGTGTGATATAGCAGGCATTACCAAGTACAACTAGTACCCACACCACGATGTACAAGTGGGTGGGGGTAGATGCATACTTATTTTTTGAAAGGGGTTAGGGGATTATTTAATTAATCTATTTATTTTTGAAGAATTGTGTACACGTGTAAGGGAAGAAAAGATGAGTGGAGTTAATCTGGGTCAAACTGACTGCACCACAGTGGGAATTTGGGACATTTATATTTGTTCCCAATGGTGCAGTTATTTGATCCAGAATTATTCCCCTTTTATTTTGAATATACTGCTCTAAGTTTTCTCAAGACTCAAAGACAAAATTAATTAAAAACAGTCTACTTTTCCTCTTTTTATTGAAAAAAAGTGCTATAGAGCATAATAAGTAAAAACAAGTGACAATTGAGAGTGCAATTATAAAATAACTATTTACATACATTTATTGCTTTCTTTAATACTTTTTGAACAACAGTTATAAATAATATATAACAGGAAGAATTTTAGCAGAGACAAAAGCAAACCCATCACATGCAACCTGTAATATGTAATATTTCCTTATTAAACAACAACCCGGCAAACTTAAAAAGTCAAAGTAGCCATATTCTTTCTCCTGTCATGAACAATCAATACCTTCTGGGTCATTCAATGGTTAAATGCATGAATGCTGTTTTAAAATACTGTTCATTTGCAGAATGTGGTACACTGAAATGTTTTTAAGGACGTATTCACAAGAATAAGTTAGCATGTTATGGTATACAGACTTCAAAGACTTGGCGTGTCTAGCAAGCCTTCATATCTTATTTTTACAGAACATACCCTGTGTTTTATGAATCCTAGATAGTGAGGCTTTTCTGTATGTGCTCTCTATCATGCTAGTGTTAATTAACTCTAGAATAAAAAGAAAGGTGTTATATAGAAATAGTGAAGTTGATTATTGAATATTGATATTCTTGGTTAGAAGTGATGTCCTAGCACAGAGTTGCAGTGTGGTGAAGTGTAATGATGATTAGCCCATATAAAGATAGGTGTGATGTGCTGTATTATGAACAGTGAGATTATGAACAGTGAGATAGTGACAGAGAGAGAGATGATACTCAAGACTGAACAGTATATTTTTTCTATTATTTCAAGCATATTAATTATACTCTGCTAGTTATATTGGATTTACTAATAATTAACAGTTATTGAGGGGAACTCAATAAATTTTATGTTATAGAAATAAAAGTTGAACTGGTTTTGTGAGGAATAATATTTACGATGAACCCTTTGAGTGCCAGAGTGCTTTGCAATGTGTTAAAAACGCCACAAGCACTCAGAGTTATAATCCTAAAAATAAAGTGTTGCATTCTTTTATTGACTATTGCAGGATGGTTTTCCATCTCATTCATGAGTTGATTTGTGTCAGTAGATTTGGTTTTAACAATTGCTAACCATATACTTTCAGTATATTCCATTTTGATGAAGAATTTAAGGAAACATGTACCCTTAGAATAGTCTTATTAACCTGGTAATCTTATGTGGTTCTTAGTTTTGTATAGTGCATTTTCTTTATGACTTGGTAAAACTGTGAAATCTGCAATCCAGGTGACTCCATTTTGTCCTTGTGGTTATCTAAAATGAAGTAACTGCTGTGAAAACGTGCCATGCCCCAAGGTTGTTTCATGTCCACAGAGGCTTAAAACGATCTAACCGACAATTTACACTTTTGCTCCTGGCTTAAGCAACATTCCAATAAAACCTGCTTGAATAAACACAATCATAGTTTCCTCATCTGAGGTAATAACAAGGGCAAAATGGATGCTCCAGCACTGCAACTTTCACAACTTCATTCATTGATAACTAAAGAAGCAAGAACTTTTGAAAAAGTACCCTTTTCACTACCTTTATAATATTGTCAAGTGTATCATTTGCATGATTTGAAGTCATATTTTTCCTTTAATGGAGTATTCCAAAAATCTGTAAGACTATGTCAATACCATTGTTTTACTGTGTTTTCCCTCCAAATTGGAGACATAACACACATATGTTGTATATATCTTATATAGCAGAGCTCTAGACAAGCTGCAAAGTGGGCATCTAAAGTGAAAAAGTGCAGCACTGTATTTGGAGTTCAGCAAAAATGAAACATGAATGATTAACCCCTTAACGACCGGTGGTCCTGGGACGTTTCCGTCCCATAAGGACCGCATAGAACCACGTGGATGCGCCGGTACACGTGACCTGTCGTGTGTATCGGCGCGTCACTATGGGTCCTGATAGAGATCGCTCCGATGTTGGAGTGGTCAATTTCAGGCCCTATTTTTACTTACAGCGCTCCCGGTAGAGCACTGTATGTAAAAAGTACGTGACGTACTATGACCGTCATCGGTCCTTGAGTATTTCAAGGACCGTGACGGTCATAGTACGTCACATGTCGTTAAGGGGTTAAAAACAGTCTATATATGATATAGCACAATTTCATATGTATAAAAGAAAAGTGGCCAAATCATATTCAAAACAGAGGACAAATGAAAGCATCCATTTGTTTAAATGGAGCTTGTAACCCCTCAAATGATAGAAAGGTCACCAAAGTATTGGGAATCAATGTTGGAGACTTCATTAGCCTTCAATGGAATATCCTTTTGAGTGCCAGAAGGGCATGCAACACATTGCAGAGCAGTCTTTGCTACCTCTCTGGCACTCAAAGGGTTGGGAAAAAATACCATGTTAGATCAATGGGAATTTTTTTGAATTTTTATTTGCCCACTAATGTGAAGTTAGTTTGCTCCAGAACCGAACCACTTTTTTATGTTTAAAGGCAAAGTGGAGCAAACCAGCTTCTCCAAAGGTGAAGTAAAAATTCCCATGGATTTAAGAGTGGTTTATAACACCTTGAATGATAGAGAGATGTCCAGCGTATTGCAAAGCAATTTGTTGGAGACTTCTATCCTTCAACGGTGTTTAAAAACCCTATTTAAATCAATAGGCATATTGCAAATGTTTCTCACCTTTAGTATGGTTGGTTTATGTGAATCCTCATGTCAGCGCATTTCCCTCTACATAACAGAAATGTTTCTGCTGTGATGACAACTCTAGCAGCCAAGGGGTTAAGTCTCAGATACAGAAACGGTTTGAAACACAACAAAATGATCCTTTAATGCTCTGTTTCTAAACAACATATAATGCAGAGTTCATAAGGCAAATGCATGCAGTTTGTACTCTACATGTATATACAAGAGGCCCTTATTATGCACACAAAAACATTGCAGGTTTATTTTTCTCACATAAATGAAAAATGTATATAATATATTTATAAAATACATACAAAATGCTGAAGAGACCCAAAGCAGCTCAATTTTTATCAGGTGTTTTAGAAAAGAAATAAAACACTATACTTTTATTTTTCAATGAATAAGGGTATAAATAAAGCAGAGGGTAGTAAAATGATGAAGTAGGATGTAAATACTGTAGAATCGTTAGAAGCAACAATATTCACCCCAAGGGCTGCATATGAGGCGAGGCCTTCAAGTCCACCAAAGAACCACACATTATCAGAAAACATTTAAAATAGGGTGTAAAAAAAAGTATATTATCCCTTTGGAACATAGAATGTTTGCAGTAAGTTGGAGACCTCTCCTACACCTAAGGGGTTAAGGTAGTAATTCTCAAGTTTATTCCCATGGCACATCAGCTGTGTATGTTTTCAAGACCTTCCGCTTGATCATAAGTGGATAATCAGTAGCTCAATTCTTGTGATTAATCCACCTATGATTAAGTAGGGATATCCATAAACCAGATGATTTGGTGTGCCCCGAGTCCTGGAGTTCAAATACACTGGGTTAACATGTAAGTCAATTTTTACATGGACAATTTTATTGCAGCAATAATAATACTGCCCTGAATACACTCATTTGAGACTGCTGGTTTGTTATGTTGTTGTCCACGTGAGCAACTGCCTCCTTGCAGAATGCAATGGAACTCAGCATGTTGCAGTTTGGATGTGCTCATATCCAGGTTGCTGCAAGCTGATCTAAAGGGCCGCTTATGAGTTTCTGTGTAGATTTTACACGTGGGCGTTTCTAGAGGATGCAATGCCATTTGAATCCTCCAGTATCTATCCAACCCACCTGGTCATTGGACAATTATATTTGTGTCTGTGTGCTAGATAACAGATTGGAGTTCACAAGAAGAGGCAATGAGAGCTGACTGTTGCCCACGACTGCACTGGAACATGAAAGTTTTTTTTCATTTGCTCATGATTAAGTGACTATACATTATTATTTACTGTGATTTTTTTCTTTTTAGAGTTCCTATAATGCATTATGGTATAGCTGGGGAATTGATTACAGTGTTCATTAATGAACAATGTGGGTTATGCATTAAAGCGTGACAAAGAGGTGATAACATAGGGATAACCTCTCCATTGATATCACTTCTTCAATTCCTATGCTATTATATGGAGCCTATGCACTAAGCTCTCCAAAGTTCTAGAAATCTTTGTGCATAGGCTCCATAGAATAACATAGGAACTGGAGAAGTTATCTCCTCTTTATCACGCCTTAGTGAATCTCCTCTGGCACTCAAAGGGTTTAAAGCAAGGAAATTCTAAATGTGAGTGATGACATTTTGTGATAGATGACACTTCTTTTTGTTGATAATGATCAATGTTTGGCCTGTTTTCCCCTTCCAAGCTCACCAGTTGTTGCTAGAAAGAAATTCCCGTCATCCTCAGCAGGTCATTGGCTGGCTGAGGATAATGGGTGTTTTAGTCAGTTTTCAAGTTATCAACCCCATGTATTTTCCAGGAGAGGTTTTCTACTTTTATTCTCGTCTACCCCAGCAAGTTATAGCATTACATGTAATACATGTAATAAGATGTAATATAGACAAAGCATACTTGTAGATAGACATCTTCGTATGCAGTATGTTTGTCTTAAAGGAGAACTAACATCTCCTAACAATACCCCCCACACCTTATAATGGGAATAAAATCTAAGTGTCCCCTAATAATTGTCCTTGTGCCTTTGTTCAATAGATCTGTAGTCAGTACTCAATGTCATATCCATGAAGGCAGACATGACAGCCGGAGCAAGTCTTATAAAACAGAAGTAGGCCTGCTTAACCCTAGAAGGACAAAATGGTGCGCAACACTTTACAAAGCCATACATTGCATGTCCCCTGGTCCTTAAAGGGTTAAGATTGCCATCTTCAGAGGAAGGGCCTCACATCTTGCTAGCAAGTGTCATGTTCGCCTCCATGGACATGGCATCAGGGACTCATTGAATATGTTATCTCTTGAACAAAAGCATAAGAGTAAAATTCATAGGGGTCATTAGAACTTTTGGCGTATAATTTTTTTGAAACTGGCTATTATTATTATTAGGAGATGTTACATCTCTGTTAACCAATGGAATCACTTGATTCATCAGAAATGAAAAATCCCCATGTTTGAATTCAGCACAAGAGTCTCCTCCATCCACTCATTAGGACTGCTAAGTAGTCGCTGCCACAAAAGCTCTGCTGATTGGTTACCTTCGCAAGCACTGGCGTGTTTTCCTGTTATAGGACAAAATGACACATGTATTATCATTTAGCTTGGAAGAAGTGGTTTATAATATTCATTTTGATTAAATAGAAGCATTTTCTAGTGTATATGATGCAAAAAGAATAATGCAGTTGGATACCATAAAATGGTTAAAAGAAGTGATTAAAGGAGCAGTAAGCTTTTTTTTTTTAATGAAAATCCTACATAATAATTCGCTAATGTATGTTTGTCAGAAGCCGTCATGCGCAGCAGAGACTGCCCACACCATGGCTGATACGGAGCAGGGCGCTCTGAATTCAGACTGAAGTCCTCTCTGCGCACTTTCCTGGGACCAAGTGGTCCCAGGAAGGTGAGAAGAGAGGACTCCAGTCTGAATTCGGAGTGCCTCGATCCGTATCAGCTGCGGCGCAGGCCGCCTCTACTTCGCATGACTGCAGTGCCTCCACTGACAAGAGGATCTGGCCACCAGCCGAGGTTGCTGAGTGGCACTGTGGCCCGTGTATACAGGCTTTTCAACTAGTATATATATATATATATATATATATATTGTAGGGCTTTTCCTGTTGAGTAAAATAAGGGCACTTTCATTGCTGAGAGTTGCATATTTCCAGTTATTACAGTTTAAACCTGTGTTTTTTTTAACATTAACACTGTTCTCTAGTGGTCAAAATTCAGTTAGGTATTCTGTTACATTCTATTTGAGAGGAAAGTCAGCGACAAACAGTTCCCCATAGAATGTGACAGAAACTGCTGAGTCATGCTGTCAGCACTATCAGGAAGTAAACGTGCTGTAATTCACTGCCTGATTATTTGAACTTTTATAACTTTTGAATAAAACAGTGGGAGTGTACTTGTTTTACTCTATAACATAAGTTTTTATTAAAAAAAACTTTCACTGTTCCTTTGAAGCAGAAGTAACACCTCCTAATCATAATCCCCATTTATTTTATTATATGTAAAATATCCTTAAGGCCCCTATTCATTTTTTCCCTTTTTGACTAAGTTTGAGAGACAGCATCTTCAATCAGATCTGGATGTCATTTCCATAGAGTGAATATGACAGTTCATAGCAGGACCACTATACAAAATTTGCCAACTGCACGTGGTACTCTTAACCATTTAAACCTTTGAGTACCAGAGAGGTATCCAACACATTGCAATACAACACGTTGGATACATCTCTGGCACTAAAACGGTTAAGGAGCAGGGGGATGTGGAAGGGTTACATGCACTCTGCCTTCTTCAGTAGGAAAAAACTGCCAGCAGCTGTTATGTCTGCCTCCATGGACCTGAGATCCAGATATGGGAGATGCACTAAAGTGAGGTAAAGAGGTGATAAAGCAAAAATGGGGGTTATGTACTAAGGCGTGATGAAGAGGTGATACCGTAGAGATGACTTCTCTAGTGATATTGCTCCAATTCCTGTGTTATTCTATGGAGCCTATGCACTAACATTTCTCCATTGTGGAAATCTTAGTGCATAGGCTCCTTAGAATATCATAGGAACTGAAGAAGTGATATCCCTGGAGAAGCAATCTCACTTTATCACCTCATTATCATGTCTTAGTGAACAACCCCCACTGACAAAGGCACAACGGCAACATTTATAGGGGCTTTTAGTATTTTTTGGATTCAGCAAGGTAAGTAAGGAGTTATTACGAGGTGTAACTTCTGCTTAAAAAAATGGATAGGACAAGTGTAGAATATGTGAAAACAAAATTAAACATTACTATCTCTTTAAGGACCAGAGATCTACCCAACACATTGCAAAGCAACATGTTGCACACCCCTCTGGTCCTTAGAGGGATAGTAATGTTTAAAAATAAAAGCAGCTCCAATTAATCTTAATAGTATTTGGGCCATGGAGAGTGTTATTTGAATACTGTCAGAGTTGTAGTTCAAGAGGAATTGAATGATAAATTATCCCCCTCCCGCCCCTTTTACTGATGTAACACTACTCACACCTCAGAGCAGCAAGATGGTGTCCAGATGGATCATAGAGAGGGACAATCTTCAGTTGGCATAAGGGAAAAACCTGTCAAGGGGGCAGGGTTTTCATTGTTCTCACAGTAAGAAGATTGCCCCTTGCTGTGAGCTGTCTGGTCTGTGGACCAGATTCCACATCTGAGGGGAGGTGGCTTACACTAGGTAAAAGGGGTGATAGGAGGATACTTTATCATTCCATTACTGTTGAACTACAACTCTGACAGTAGTGAAATAACACTCTCCATGGCCCAAATACTATGAAGATTTATTAGAGCTGCTTTTATTTTGAAACATTACTATCCCTTTAAATATTTAACAAGCTTTTGCTAAACTGCCACTGTTTTGTGAGCATCTTGAGTTGAGGAAATTTGCTGTGTGATGGGGAAGTTTCATGCTTTTAGGAAGCCATCTTTATCACACTGTGGAACAGCAGTGGGGAGATGCACTAAGGTGTGATAAACCAGTGATAAAGTGAAGTGATAACACTTCTCCAGTTCTCATGTTATTGTATGGAGCCTAGGCACTAACATTTCTAAAATGGGAGAGACCTTAGTGCATAGGCTCCATAGAATAACTTTTAAGTTAAAGAAGTGATATCACTGGAAAAGTCATCTCCACTTTATCACCTCTTTATCACACCTTAGTTCCTAACCCCCCAGTAGTCAATTATCAGACCTCAAGCATTTGGGGACAATAAGTCCCATCTTCCGCAACCAGAGGTTGGGAGTGGTAATCTCCACCAACTGCATTTAAAGTGGTAGTGATTGTTGACACTGAAAAAAGCTATAGAAAGATGTCTACCTGTGTTAAGGCTGGTCCCACCCAGGAAGCGGTCATTTAAACCCAGATGAGCTTGGTCCCAGACAGTAAGATCAAGACAAGAGTTCTTAAGTTCGGTTGGAGTCTGAATGTTAAAAATCATTGTATGCTTCCACTCTGGACAAGTTTGCTTTTTCAGTACGGGAGTCCTTTGTTTCACTTCTCGTTTGTTGGGTAAAACAAGACAACTGGAAAAAATAACATGTAACAGAAGGGAGTTATGTACTAATATATTGTAATGGTTAAAATAGTGCAAAGTTCAGGCAAGGCTTGAAAAATAATTGCATGCAATGCATCAAAGCCAAAGCGGACTAATGCAAGCAACTGCACCAAATGTTTGAAAACAAAATCTCTATTGTCCACAAAGGAGAACACACACTGACTTTTTCTTTTCTTTCCCTTGGTCTGTCTTATAGGAGGAGTAACACTTACTAATAATAACCTTATACTTTTGTTAATATGTCCAGAAAATCCTAATGATGCAAATGGGCCTTTAAGGTCCTCCAAGTCAACACAGAAGTTTGGAGACCACTGGGTTGAGGAGGGAAGGAAGGAAAGCATCGAGTACTTTCAAAATTGCCAGTACTGAACACGTGCAGGATCAGGTAAGTGCTCAATACCAGCACACCATGTGCACACAATGCATTTACAATGCATTCCTTTGTAATGTGTTGGACACCCTTTGGGCTCTCATTTATTTTCTGATCTCCATGCATCGTTTCACTATACACTGGTAGCCACAGATCACATATACGCTGTCTGGAATCCCAGTTTTGTTCCACTGTAGACAGGTAGCCACAGGACTACACATACACTATCTGATTCCCCAGCCTTGTCCCACTGCTAGCAACAGAACCGTACACTGTACATACAATTTCTAACACACCAGCCTTGTCCACTGTCTATAGGAATGATAAATGTACTTCACAGGCCATAAAACCATTGGTGTCCAGACTAGCGTCCCACTATTTGGAAGTGGGATCCCAGATACAGTACTACTTGAACTATCATGAAATGAATAATACTGCTTATGAACACTTACTAAATGCATACAAGTCATACTGCTTTTTGTTTATAAGTAAATGTTTTACAAAACAAATATTTGGATAGTAGGGATGCACAGAATCCAGGATCCATTGTTGTATTGAGCCCAAATCCTAGTATTTTGGTAGGATTGGGATACAGCCAAAGCAACCTCTACTTCTGACTTCAGATAAGTTGGTTAGCAGAATTCAGTGTAGATGTTCCCATTACCATTTATTTCCTGCTGATGTTTCTTAAGTTTATGATTTGTTTTAGTATTTCTTCACTTTGTTTTTCCTGGGTTAAAAATGCATTGTTAGATGATGCAAGTGGCTTCTCTCAACGCATTAGTGAGGTCTGTTTGTATAACTGGATCCAGCCTCTCACATAAACCCACAGATGTCTCAAGATCACTAAAGCAGCAAGTCGGTGAACAGGACATAGCATCAAATAAATGCCCAAGGTAAGAAAGGGACTTATGTATATATACTGATATATTTTTAACTACCTATGTATCTATTTGTGCATTTAGCAGTTTTTAGACTTTTGTTGATATAATTGTCTAATCCTATATAATAATTCGCTAATGTATGTTTGTCGGAAGCTGTCATGCGCAGTACAGGCGGCTGTGCGTGCTGCAGTCATGCACAGTACAGACTGCCCGCGCAGTGGCTGATAACGGATTCTACGGCTGGAAGTTTTTTCTTTTAGAAGTTAATCCAGTTCACTTTTTTTTTTTTTTAAAGGAACCTGCAATTTTCATTAGTAGACACCAGATGGTGCTGTTCATATCCCTTCGTATGGAAAGTTATATTCAGGGACTCCACCTCTCCCGTACAGTGCATTTTAAAACAAAATGTGCCTTTTGAACACCATTGTAGCTGTTGCTTAAGAAAGCTATATTTGAGGTATAATCAATTTTAAATGTAAAATCTCCTTGTAGTGGGAATAACTTTGTTTTAATTTGCATGGCAGAATAATCCACATAAAATATTTGTTTCATTAAAAAAAGTATTGATCTTTTAAACCCTAGGATGCTAGAAAAGTATTCTATGCATTGCTTATACCTATTAATTTCATATTTTCAATTAGTTTTTCTATGCACGCATACACAAGTACATTTTCTTACCCACGTCTTTGTGGATATGAACATTGAAACTATTGCTGTAGAGTGTAAACCTTTAACAGCCATGGGGAGGGCAGGATTTTCCATTTGACAAAGTAGGCCACAGTCTGTAGCACCAAAAGTTTGATGGATGGCTCAGCAGTGCTGGCCACACCCACATTTATTTTTCTGAGTCATATCAAAATTTGATATTGATATTTTCTCTTTTTAAATAATCTAGTCACAATAGCAAACTGTAGTAATTCTAGGGCAAACCAACTGTACTATATCTGGTCAAATAAATGTTTCCATTTATATAATTTGGATTTTTCACCCCTTGATTGCAATAGAGATCTCCAGCAAACTGTTTCACAATATGAATGTTAAGAATTTATATTTGTACTCTTTGGTGCAGTTGTTTTACCTCAGAATTACTCATAGTGCTCAAGATATGCTACTCTATTTACCTCTTTACATATGAATTTAAAAAGCCATCTGGTCTTAATGACAGGTTCCTGGCACTGATTATTACAAGGTGAAGCTGTGTGAGTTCTGTTTTTTTTACTTCTGTACCTGAAAGACAGTGTTTGGAAAATTCATATGATGGAAATGTTTGGTCAATCAAAAAAATAAAATCGCATCAAAATCAGTCTTACCACTTTCCTGAAATGTGCTACATAGTGGAGGTATTTCCAATCTGATTCTCACACAAATCTCCCCATGGTATTGCATCACCTTTTCCTCCATCTTTTTGGGCTGTAGAGAAAAAACCCATTATGGCTCGCGCAGAACATTTTGTTTTAACTTTTAACAAATGCCCACTATAATGATAAACACACAAAACCAGAAACAAAGACTTAAAAAAACAAACTTACCATACACATGTCTTTATTCCACTTGCTAAGAACTGACATTTGTGTCTTGGCAAGTTTGCTATCCTATTGTTAGCTCACCTGTTTTGGTCCCTTTTGGACCTGTAAAACATCTACTGCAAGAGCGATTCCAGTGCATGCAACATTTTTACTCATTTGTGAATATTAATGCATACTCATCATTAAAGTGTTAGTAATGTCCAAAAAATTTTTTTTTGCATATAGAAGAGCTTAAAAAGCTGAGCTATATCCAAAAAACTGTATCTCTCAAACCGCTATGGTTTAAGAGATACAGGCTTTTAAAGTTCGCTGTCTCCTACTGACAGCTGTAAAGCTGTCAGCAGGAGATTCGTGTCGGTCAGCGCCACCGTGTCGACGGACACAAATCTCCTGCTGACAGCTTTACAGCTGTCAGTAGGAGACAGCGAACTTTAAACGCCTGTGTCTCTTAAACCATAGCGGTTTGAGAGATACATTTTTTTGCATATAGCTCAGCTTTTTAAGCTCTTCTATATACAAAAAAACTTTTTTTTGGACATTACTAACACTTAACTTCTCATATAGACTTAGGGGAAATGGTGATTAGGTCCAAATCCCAAATTAGAGTAGTCAAGTAATCGACACCACTCTTTCAGATTAAAATTATATAGACCTTCCTTCAACATGCAACAGTTAGCCACAGTTAACCACTGATCTGCTGATCCTCTGCCTCATATATTGGACCCATAGGGATTTTGCTTATGTGAGTGTTGTTGTGACACAGCTTCCCACCACTTGCACTTGTGTGTGTTTGTGTGTGCGTGTGTGTATTCATGTCTCCTCCATACTGCCTTACCAGGAGAATAGAATGGGGTGTGATTTTCACAGGAGTAGGCAGGGTCTGAAAGCCCCTGCCTACTCCTGTGAAAATCTCTGCAAGGAGTTGGCCCGTCTCCAGCATCCGGCTCAACAGAGGAAAAAATAAATAAATCAGAGAAAAAGTTTTATCACTCAGGCTTGTTAGCATTACAAGCCCTGAGGAATCACATCAGACAACATTTTTATCACTCAGGCTTGTTAGCATAACAAGCGGTAAGGAACTACACTAGACAAAATTTTTTATCACTTAGGCTTGTTAGCATCAAAAGCCCTGAGGAATCAGTGATTTGTAGGACTTAGGCTTGTTAAAAACAAGCGCCCCCCCCCCCAATTTTTATTTTTTGTAGGTCACCTGTTTGTGTTTAAAGAACAAATGCTGAGAAAAAAATTTCCTACTTGCCTAGTGCCAGCAGGTCATGTTATGATGGCTAGTGTGCACTGGCCATTGGCAAATTCCCCTGTGTCACTGTGGCATTTGCTACTGTTTTTCTTGCTACTGAGTTGTTCAACCAGCATGATGATTAGGCAGTCACAAGGGAATGGGATCAACAACAGCAGTGATATGGGTGATGATGATGATCATCATTCTTTCACTTGCCACTACTAGTTCCAGTGATGAGCCTGAGACTATAGCAGCACCCCAACTAGCACCAGAGATTCAGGTATATGTGGACAAAAGAAGTTGACCAATAATGCACCTGCCCCTCCTCCAAAATGTTGTTGGAATTGACATTTTTCCCTTGAGAGCAGGAAATGTACCGCTCATCAGTAACTTCAATGTGCACAGTGTGTGTAAGAAATAAGGGAAGAACTGGGAACAATGGGCACATCTGCACTCACACCAAACACCTGGCACAAGTCTAACCTCTTGTAACGTTTAGAAGGAATAAAACTATCAGAACATTTTTGGCTCCTAGTAGGCCCAAAAATAGTCCTATTGAAAATACTATAAAAGAAAGTTCTCGGTTTAGTTCTATTCAGGGACTTATAGGGAATTACAGATGCAATCAAAGTAGATGTAAGACGTGTCCCCTTATGGTCCATGGAGTTACGGACTTTCAGGATATTGATGGTGCTGTTTCTTTTCCAATTAAACAATTTATCAGTTGTTATACTAGTTATGTTGTGTACGTATTACGATGTGGATGTGGGGCATTTTATGTGGGTCGCACAACGCGAGATTTGAGGACAAGAATTGGAGAACATAGAAGGAAAATTATTCACCAAGATAAGGATCACAGGGTTTCTAAACACTTTTCTTTATGTAGTTTTGGTGGTATATCTAATTTACAAGTGATAGGACTAGAATGGATTAGTCCTCAAGTTGATAGATTCCGTAGGCTTTCTAGGCAGGATGCCTATTGGATACACACTTTAAAAACTTTAGGAGGTAAGGGATTAAATGAGGAAAGAGACCTTTGTTTTCTTTAATTTTTTGATTGAATTATTACTTATTAGAATTATATATTAATAGGTAGCTAATTATAGTTATTTTCACGGTTCATTTTTTAGCATGAAAAAAAAAGGAAAATTTTTTTTTTTTTCTCTCCTATCTCTCCTCTGGTCTCCCGTTGTGCTAATTATCCCATTCTACCTCTAAAATCCACATATGTATATATACTTTTTATTTTTTTTGTTGGAGTACCCCTTTTGTTGGTGTTGTGTTGTTTTTATGGTAGTTTCCTGTGGGATGCACATGTCTGGGGAGAACATCTGGCTTTTTAGAGTCAGATGTGTATCAAGTCCCGTGGTTGTGGTGGAGTGGCCTCGCGAGATTTGGTCTGGCGGGATTTGGTTTTCGGGAGTATGTGCATGTGACGTGCGCATCGTCTAGGGAACATCATTTGGTTGGACTTTTGCTTTTTTTGTTTATGTGGTTCCCGTTGTTATGGTCTCGTGGGATCCTGTTCTTGTTCCTTACCCTTCGGGCACATGTGCATTTCTTGTTTGTTTTTCTGCAACGGAGGTGACTCGGAGAATTATGGGAGTGAGACTGTGGGAGTTCTGTTTCCCTTCCGTTGTTGGGGGTGGACGTGTCATGCACATGTGTGGCTGGGAATGGATGGCATCCTTCTTATGATGTAATTAACGTCTATTGTATTAAGTTCAGTATATGGTAAGTGGTTGATTGCTAATGGAATTTTTCTTTGTCCAATCTTTTCCTCTTTTCTTTAAGGCATTTGGATTAGCCAATCTAAATTTATATTGCTTATTTGGAGCCAATGAGTATTCTAATTATAAATACATGTGTATATTCTATAGACCTTTTTTACCTTAGGATATTCTGATTGGTTAATTTAAAATTGGTGTTACTCAATTAGAACCAACAGGTATCCCAATTATAAATAAATAGACTCATCGTCATTCACATTGTTATAGGTTTCTGAGGAAGTGGTAGTATACCACGAAATGCATTAAGCCAGCCTGATTGTGGTTTATTGTAACTGTTGTTGATTATATTTGTTTTTAAATAATTTTTCTTTTGATTTTCTATTATTACAAATATTTTTATTAAAAAAAAATTATGTTGAAAAAGACTTAAAGGGATAGTAATACTTCATTTTAACTTTATTTTATTTTGTAGGCATTAAAAAACATGAAGAATGATATAAGTCTTATCTCTGAAACCTTTATGGTTTAAGAGATATTCACAAAAAAGTATCCCCCCCCTGTTCAACCAGATAAGAAGGGAGATGCCCAGGTAGACTGCAGAGAGGGACAATCTTCAATTAAGATAATGGAAAAAGCTGAAAAACTTGTCAAGGGGGGAAGGGCTTTCATTGTTTTCATACAAAGAAAATTGTCCCCTTCTGTTATCTGTACTGTCATACAACCAGACTCACATCTGAGAAGAGATGGCTTACACTAGGTAAAAGGGGCGGGGAGGGGAACTTTGCTTGTAAATATCTCATAAACCATAAAGGTTTGAGAGATAAGACTTATATCATTCTTCATGTTTTTTTAATGCCTACAAAATAAAATAAAGTTAAAACGAAGTGTTACTATCCCTTTAAGACACTGGTGTTATTTTATGCACCCCTTATTCTGTTGTATAGCCACAATATCCGTTTATAAATACAAAAGTAGGTTGTGTTAATAGGAAGTGCTGGGTTTGTGGTGACCTGGGACTTGTTGACACTTCCACATTTTTGCTGATTACGGAGTGAGATTGGAGCTGTGAAAAGGACACCAGACTGGGGTGTGAGCCAGTGCAAGTGATTGTTCCTGGAGGCTGGATGTAGCCTCAGAGGAATGTGAGTACATTTCCAGAAGCTTGTTTTTAAGGTGTTGGTGACAGATCAAGTTGTTGAAATACTGCACTTGTAAAGAATCCTCTGCGCCGCTTGTCTTTTGTATTTTCTAACCAAACACTATGATGCTTAGGGTTCCCAATTTGAAATCATCCCACCAGAAACAACGTACTGCTACTGTCACTATCCCCTTGTCCTCTCTCTGCTGAGGACACGTGGCCACTTGCAGTTTTAATAATAGTGATGAGCTCTCCCTGCCACCAGCTTAGTGTATTCTCCTCAAATTATCCTCCACCACATTGCCATGTGTGGTCAGTGAACTGGGTGGACACGAACTGCCACATTCTGACATCTACAGAATGGCTATCAGCTGGTGGGGGAGGTAACAATGAATGAATTGGATTGCCAGAAGATGTAGCTACGTCTTCCTGTGGCTGGACCATAGAGCAAAAAGGTGATGGCGGGCCAGATGTTTCACTCACCATCAAACTTTCAGGCTCTGGCTGAGTTTCCCTATTCTTTCTCCTCTTTGATTTCCACCTCACCTCTTGTTACCTTTGGGGTCAGGGCGTACAGCAAAAGTGGTGCCTGATTTAGGGTTTTGGCTTTAGGAAACAATGGTTGCGGGTGCACTCATCACTTGTTGGAGACATTCATTTTGAACAAATCCATGTGAGCTGTTATAAAAACTGGCTTTTATTGAAGAGTATAAATACTTCTTGGCATAAATAGAGTGTGACACAAAGCACAGAGAAAAACGTTACATGGCAAACATCTTATGCTTTTCGCACCATACAGAGCTTAATCACACATCTGACAAACAACTGGAACTACCTGATTTAAAACATATCAAATGACTTGTGATTGGACAGAAGTAAAAATAAAAAAGGAAACAATGTAACCATCTCTGTGTATCGGCCATAACACCATTCACAAAAAGAAAAGTGTGTGAGGTGAGAAGTCAAATGCTCCCACAACATAAAAAATATACAAAGATAAAAAGAATATCCAAAAAATACATGCAGACATACAGAACAATAATAAAATCGATATCTATGTATGCATATATGTAACCAATATATTGAATGCAGAGAAAAAGCTGCAGTGACATTGCAGTGAAAAATTAGTTTATTGATCAATTCAGGAGGCACACTGGATACTATAATCAAAAAATAAAAAACAATAAAATCTAGAGTATATAAAAATACTTATTCTAAAAGAAACATTAGAAAATTATATTAAAGAAAATATATTAAAAAAACTCTCAAAATATATGACTGATATACCACTCCACATTTAAGCCGGTGGGTATGCTAGTCTTTAAATGAAGTATTCAGTATACCTCCCATTCATTCAACAAGCTAGACATATCCCTCTCCAAGGGGGTCTGAAACAGGACAGATCTCCATCATGAGCCTCTAGAATATGTTGTGCCACTGCAGAATCAGTTTCCCCATTCTCTATTTGATAAATATTTTCCTTGATTCTCTGTTTCAGGGGGTAGAAGGTGCGTCCAACATATTGAATAAAGCAACATTTAGAAATGCATACATTTTGCCCTGTGTATTTATTACATAAATATCATATTATATTGAAGGAAAAATATACATAAGGAGGGGATGTAGAAAAGTTAACAAGAAAACTAAATATCTAGTTTGCTAAAAATTATAATAACATTTTTAATGATAAATTGGGCAGCTAAAAGATACTTAAAAGGATAGTAATGTTTCAAAATAAATGTAGGTCCGATTATTCTTTATAATTTTGGGCCATGTACAGCATTATTATCATTCTCTACTATGTGTAGTTCCAGAGTAATTGATTTATAAAATGTCCCCCTCCCGCCCCTTTTACCTATGTAAAGCTGCACAGCAAGACCGTCCAGATGAATCACATCAAGGGACAATCTTCTGTTAGCATAAGGAAAAACCTGCCCTCCTCCTTCATGGGGTGCAGGGTTTTCCTTATGCTCACAGCCAGAAGATTGTCTCTCACTGTGGGCTGTCCGGTCAAGCGACCAGATTCCACATCTAAGGGGAGGTGGCAATAATAGGTTAAAGGGGCGGGAGGGGGATACTTTGTAATTCAATTACTCTGAAACTACACATCATAGAGAATGATAATACCTCTCTACATGGCCCAAAAACTATAAAGAATAATTGGGGCTGCATTTATTTTGAAGCATTACTACTCCTTTAAAAACACTACCACCCAAGTGTATAAATAAATATTACCAACATACATGAATAGTGTACAAGCACCCAAAATAATACACAATCTCTTTATTCAAGTTATAAAATATTTATTAAAATATCAAAATATATTGAATATCAGTGGAATGTGGTACAGACAAAGCAAAATCTGAGGGACAAAGTCTCCCCTGGCAAACAAGACCACAACAGATATCCTGGAGTCACACACAGTGTGCCAGGAGACCCAACAATGCCCCACAGAAAAAGAGAGAGAAAAGTGAGAAATCAGGGCTAACCAGCACACTGCACATCATTGCCACAGAACACACAAATGTTCCCTGCGGCTCTTACACGGACCCACCGATGTCTCACAAACTAGCAAAAATATATATAGCATCAATATGTCCCACAACTTCATAAAATATATCTATACCAGTTGAACAGCCCGTGGCTGATAACGGAGCGGAGTGCTCCGAATTCAGACCGTAGTCCTATCAGCTGCAGTGCGAGCAGTCTGTACTGTACATGACTGCACCGTGCACAGCTGTCTCTACTGTGCATGACGGCTTCTGACAAACATACTTTAGCAAATTATTCTATAGGATATCTAAATCATATACAATTAAGCTCACCTGGCCTGAATCCAGCAATGTCCAGCTTTATAAATGGTCACTGCAAGATACAGACAAGCAGGTAGGCTAAATCCTGCACCACCTTAAAAAATGTATAATAAAAAATACAATAGTTCTCTTGTATATAAAATTATGGGTATACCCAATTATATAGATTGTTGAACCACTCTGCTAAATATCAGAGAGATTTTGCATTATTTTGGTGCTTGGATACTATTTAAGTATGAAGTTTACAAGTATTGAAAATCAATCAGTTGTGGTTTTGATGAGCTTATTGGAAGAGATACATTAATGTAATATATATGTAAACCATTGTCTTATTCCCTGGACTGCAGGATCCCCTGCATTGAGATTATTGGGACCAGGGGCATTTTGACACAAAGGAGTACTGAGTGTTCACCCAGGGTCTCCTCTTTCAGGCGGTCTCATCTTGGGGTTCTAACATTCCCAGTTTTACAGAAAGGAGCCTATTTAATCATTTGGTCAATGGATTATGGAGTGATGTGGCAGTTTAAGGCATGCAACACATAAATATTTTCCTACAAATAGGAAGAAAAGGAAGTCTATAACAGTGGTTCTCAACACGTGCCCTCAGTGGCTACTAACAGGCCAGGATTTGAGAATTTCCTTTTAAGAGCACAGGTAAGTTAATCAATATGACTGAGCCTCTGATCACCACACTTGTGTTCTAGCATGCCGCTCCGGAAGCCCTGAACCAGAAAAAAAAAAAAAGCCCTGTGGTCCTCAAGTGCCGGCTGCACGTGCAAGCGCCGGTCCTTAAGGGGTTAAAGAATGTCACTTTAGTTTCACTGTGTGTGAGAGTAGGACTGCACATTATGTTAAAAGCCCATGTGAAATTTCTCTTTGTTTAATTGTACCCTATGGCGTAATTGGTTTGACCCAGAACTGCACCTCTTTATCTGATCGGATATGTCTTGTTATGTCCCAGCACTTACCTTTGCTCTTAGTTGGTACCAGTTAAACGACTGGGTAGAATTGTCTTGGAAATCCCACAACTCAAGGGGTATTGTCACTTCTCCTAAGAAAACTTTACGCTTCAGTGTACTTGCGTGCCACACAGACACCTGGAGAGTCTGTGTCTCCAGCTGGGAGGGTTCAATGGTGTACTTAAAGAGCAAGAAAATGTAATAAACAGCAAATTCAACTTCAACATTAGAGGCCTTATTCATCTAGCTGCTATTCTTGTGCAAGCAAATGCACCATAGGGTGGAAATTTATTTTTTAACCCCTTAAGGACTTACATGTACGCCATGGGTCCAGCGCGTGATAAGGTCCCATACCATACATGTACATCATGGATTTCAGGGCTCCTTGCACAGCTGCCCTGAATTGGATTGTAAAAAAAAAAAAAAAAGCCCCATGGCCCTTAAGTGCCAGCCGCGCACGGTCCCTAAGGGGTTAGAGACCAGAGGTTTGTGCAATGTATTGAGCACATCTTTCAAACTTGCTCCAGACCAGGGTGGGGAAGCCCACGCTAGATTTCATACCAGAGCCCAGCAGTAACTAGTTACAACCCTGGCACTGGAGACCTCTCTACGGGTTAACAATCTGAGTGCCAGAGGGGTGAGCAGTGCAATGCGTTGCACACACCCCCGGCATTCATAGGATTAAAGGACCCTTTATGAAACAATGGGAAATTGCTACATTTTCATCCCCCTGCCCCCTTGGGGTGCAGTTGGCTTGCTCCAGAATTGCAACTAATCATTTTGATGAATAAGGCCCTTACTGTGTCAGAATATAATAGACATCACCAAACCTGCAAAGCTGGGACAGGAAATTACACCTTTAGTTAAGGAAAAAATAAATATACATTATACAGAGTACGTTACTTTCAGAGATTTTGGTTTTAAATGGTTGTTCTCAGCTTAAATGCATGTTTTCTCTTTGGGTGCTTGTACAAAAATACTGGCTCCAAAGGACAGACCATGAGCTAAAGCTTTGTTAGTATTGGAGCAAACCAACAGTGCTATAGGGGACAAATAAAAAGTCACTCTAAGTTTAACTGTTAAGCCCTTCAATGGAGAACTCTGTAAGATCCAAGGAGCATAAATCCCCATTTAACCCATTGAATGCTGAGAGGTATGAGCTGTAAACCTCTCTGGCACTCAAAGGGTTTATTGAATGGCCATATTTGAAATGTTCATCTCCCCCCTCCCCTCATTGTGCAGTTGTTTTTTCCCAGAATAAAGATTGTAGTCTCTCCTTAGTGTCTAAGTTTTGATAAGCACATTCAAAGAGAAACATGCATTTAACTATAGAAAACTAATATTACCCAAAATTGCTAAGAGCCAAAAATGCTGCATATTGGTGTATATACATATTCATTAAACATTAACGCTGTATAACAGTGTATAATGCTCACTTTGAGCCTTATTCAGCAAAGTAACGTGGTGCAATTTTGGAGCACACCCCCTATACCATAGAGGACAAATGAACATCCCCCATTTTATTATTGATTTAAATTGGGTGTTTAACTCCTTGAATGCTAGAGAGGCCTCTAGCATTAAAGGGGTTAAAAGCCTGATATCAATCAAAGGACAATTTTCATTTGTCCCCTATGGTGAAGTTGGTTTGACCCAGAATTGCTCCACTTTATTTTGCTGTATTAGGCCCTTAGTCATAATATGGCCATAGCATGTTAAGCTTGGTATCCGTATATAGGCTACACTCATGTAGGTACAAGGAAATGCCTGGGTGGAACACATTAGCTAGATGACCAATCTGAAGCCAATTGCACCTACATTTTCAAGCAGATTTGAGTGCCCTCAGGCTGACATATAGGCAAGCTCCCAGCTAGATTGTACTAGCTTATCAATAGTGACTAAAACTTCAGTTTCAATGCAGTGATTACATGGAGGCATTATGCGGCATTAAGGTCAACACTGAGTGAATATAGTAACATGCTTGAATAAACGGTATTTTTTTGCTTTTAGAAAAAAGAAAAGTATTGAGTCGCTGTAACAGATATGATCACCCAGGTTCAGGAATACACTCTCAGATAAAGTGCGAATATATATATATATATATATATATATATATATATATATATATATAAACAATATTAATTTGCAGTGCTTTATTTAAAAAGCCCTTATAAGGCCCAAAAAGGTACATATAAAAAATTTACTACTTTTGAATCTTATGGTCTTATAAGGTTTTTTTTTTTTTTTTTTTTAAATCCTTTGAGTGCCAGATAGGTATCTAATACTTTGCATTGCAATGTGGTGGATACTTCCATGGCGGTCAAAGGGTTAAATAAAGTACTGCATTTTAATTGTTGTTTTATTCTGCTATAATATATCGCACCTACAAGATGTATTCTTGTGAGTCACGGAAAAGCCAAAATGAAGACTTGCTGTAGGATATATCTCTCAGATGCTCAGGGGACTTCAGGGACCATCAAGGTGACTTTAGCAGACCAACTCTCACGCCTCCAGCAAGAAAGACAAAACAAGAGGAAATCCTCTAAGGGTAAAACTGTAGGGACAATAGATAATAATGCCCCCAACATGACCTTACTCACCAGATGGTAATAAAGATGCGCATACACATAAAGAGATGTACATCGGACAGATCACATCCAAATGCTTTATTTCCCAATGCGTTTCGTACGACTCAGTGCACTTCGTCAGGGTATAATATAAAAAACATTTAATTTCACTTACATTTATACCAAAAATGAAGATTCCGGGCACAAAACAGCGGCGGCAGTATGGCAAACGGGGACCACAACGAGTCCTGGATCACCACCGACACAGTCAATCCTCATAAAAACACAACTGACAAAGGCGGAAGAGACCAAACAAACACGAACAGATTTTGCGCTCTTCTTCTTTTTTTTTTCATTGTGCACTAGTTTTGCGAGGGTGCTGTTCAGGACACCGGTGGAAGAAGCTGCATATCTGGACACGTCCATATATATTTTCTTTTTCATATTTTTTGGGTCCTTATGCTGACTTTTTATTATAAGATCTTCTATGATTTATTGTTCAGCTCGGTAGGAGCGCACCAGTTTTCTTCTTTTAATTGTTGTTTTGCCATACTTGTATTTAAGCATGTTATCTGAGTGTGTAGTGCTGAATCGGGGTGATGAGGCATATCTGTTTCAGGGCTTTGATATTTTTCTCTATTTGTGCATGTTGTGCAAGTGCGCAGACTGGACTGTTAGGCAGTGTAACATTTGTCCATCACTGGATGATCACTACCAATATCCATACCTGGGAACTATCTGTTATGGAGTCCCAGGAGGGGATTCTTCTGCTGCCGCTGGGGGATATATTTGATGCAATTTGCGTCAAAAGGGGTGGGGTTTACCCATGAGGCACAAAAAGTGGGAGAAATAGGCTGGGGGGAGCCGAAGTGGCCAGTGTTTCAGTAGAAACTCCCCACATCTGGCGAATCAGCCTCTGCTGCAGAGAGCTGGTAATGCAGTGTCAAGTCCGGAGTCTACAGGGCAAATTCTGAGGGTTCCTAGCTAACATAACTTTTTTTTTTTTTTTTTTTGCTTTTCCTTTTTCCACTGAAAAAGGAATTGCTGTAGAATTGCTATTTTCTGTGTTTGTCTATGTGGGTAATAACTGTGTATGTGGGTGTTACAATCTTTGTAGATAAGGGGGAACAACCTGGAGGTATGGCGTAGTAATACCAGTCTCTAGCTGATGTACTAATTGGTGCAATTCTGGACAAAACCAACTGTACAATAAGGGAACAAAAGAATTCCCCAACTTGTAACCCCTTGAATGCTGGAGAGGTCTCCAATACATTGCCATACCTGGGAACATTGTTTTCTTGAGCCCCCGGAGAGTACTCATGTAGTGCCACTGGAGGTTATAAATTATGCATTTCGCATTACAAATGGGTGGGGCTTAATCTTGGGTGGGGGCAGGGCTTAACAGCATGTGTCATACAGTGGATGGGAAGTGGGCAGAACATGGTTGGAAGGAGAAGTTGGCAGAATTTCACACGTAACTCACCACCACCAAAAATTAACTGCAAAAAACTGAGTCTCTGCGGCAGATCTGGACTGTTCCCAGGTATGCGTATTGCTTTGCAATGTGTTGGAGACCTCTCTAGCAGGTTAGAGCCCCATTTAAATCATAGGGCACTTTTGTCCCTGCATATACAGTTATTACCCACAAATGCAATTATTAATGTCAGGGACAAATACAGAAAGCAGCAATTTCACAGTACAACATAAATGGTCAACAGAAGAACTAAAAGCAAAAAACACTGTGCATGAGTGAACTTCATGTATTAAGTATAGACATGAAGGCTGCAGAATGCCTCCATACAATCACTGCATCCAAACTGAAGTTTTACTTATACAGCTTTGCCCTACAATGCTGTTGGACATCACACCAACTTACAGCTTTATCACTCTTAACTGATAATGGCCTTCATTTGGAATGGAAGTATTGATTATGCTCTTCCTATGTATTCTCTATTAATGCTGCAGGAGAAGTGGATTAGATCCTTTTAATTATATGTGTTGTGCTATTGTTTACATGTGTGTGTGTTTGTGTGTGACAGGTAACATCACACACTGAATTCATTAGCCATTCCTCCCTTTCCATGTTAGGCCTGAATTCCACTACAGCTGACTACTTTATCAAGGGTCTTATCTATAAATGCCTTCATAGACTTCACTTATCAACTGCAATGTAATCCAGGCCTTATTTGTATATGTTTGTATCCTGTGGCATTGTATCCTGTATGTTACTTATTACAAATGCTCCTATATCCAACATAATTTTCTGAATGACAGAGTGATATCTCACCCCAGTCCAGGCAGAGTACATTTTTATATGTACTAGTATATTTTATTATTAATAATCTTAGATAGTCACAACAGCTGAAGGTAAGGTGATTGATTCACTAATCAATTTTTGTGCAATGTGGTGAATGTGTGATGTTAGTGGTCTTTATCGAAGGCTTTAGTTTGCTCAGTTTTCTAATAAACTTATGGTTCCCAACAGAAAAAATCCCTTATTATGAATCTCTCAACCACTTTTAACCCTTTGAGTGCCAGAGGGGTACGCAACGCATTGCTTTGCAATGCGTTGAGTACCCCTCTGGCACTCAAAGGGTTAAACCTTAGAAGGGTGTCCAAAGCAATTTGAAGCACCCCTATGCAATCACTGAATGAAGTGTCACTTAAAAAAAAAAAGTGATCCTGAAAGAGTGTTTCAAATTACTCATATTTATATTAGCCATTTTGTATTTCAAAAAATAGTTATGAGTTTATTCAAATTAGCTAGTATTGGCTGGCAGGAAGAGGCAGTTATGATGGGGAGCAGTACAGAATTTTAGTATCTGGCTGGCATGCTGACCAGTACTGTCTAATGTGCATAAACTGACACATAAATAGAGCTATGTATTTCATAAGCAATTGTTTTAACTATACAATGGTTAAAACAAATATAGATAATTTTTGAATGATCTTTTTAAGGAAGGGGTACGAAGAATTAAGAGGGATTTGAATTGTAATGTTGGGGTGAAATTATATTGAATATGGCTGGACTCCTGTGGAATTAAATGGATAGTAATGTGGTAAAATAAATGGCCAGTCTATTATTCTTCATAGTTTTTTGTCCATGCACAGCGTTACCACAATATTGTCCATTTTGTAGTTCAATAGTTATTAATTTATAAAGAGTCCCCCTCCCGCCTCTTTCACTTACATAAAGTTGCTCGCCTCAGACCAGCAAGACCACCTGAATGAAGCTCAGAGAGGGACAATCTTCAGTGAGCATAAGGTATATCCTGGCCACCTTCATCAAGTGGAGCACGGTTTTACTTATGCTCACAGCAAGAAGATTGTCCCTCGCTGAAAGCTGTCCTCTCAAGAGACCAGATTTCACATCTGAGGAGAGGCAGCTTACACTAGGTAAAAGGGGCGGGAGGGGGACACTTTATAACCATAACTACAAATCTGGCAATACTGTAATAACACTGGACATGGACAAAAAAAACTATGAACATTAATTGACTGGGCATTTATTTTAAAACATTATTATCCCTTTAAATTGACTTTGGTTGCAAACTAGGGGCTAGGGGTTACTACCAGTGTTTTCTGTAGGGTTCTTATGAGAATTAGTCAGCTGCTTATCTAACCACTTCTTTAGTATTTCAAAATAACCTTATGTTATGTTTTACCTTTTATCAAATATATTTCAAAAGAAGGGTTGATATTGGCAGATTACACACTTACAGTTTGATTGTACCGTTGTTACATTTTCTTTTTGCATTTCTACAAGACTATGACTTTTGCTCTAAACTATACATTGCCAGTACAGTAGTAAACACCATTAAAATAAGTAATACATATTTCAAACAAAGTTGAATCAAGATGATCTACTAAGAAGAAATATAGAGAGGCGGGGCTTAGTTAGGCTGGGCCTTATATTACCTCTGTATTGACTGCTGATTGGTCAGTTTTTGGTTTTCTATTCTGTGCTGCTATGGAGTTTAAGTAAAGAAAGAAATGCAAATATGAAACCTCCTGTCATGTAGTAAAATTCAGAGACAAACCAAGTGCACCACAGTGGCAGAAAAATATGGGTATTTTAACCATTTGAATGTTAGAGGGATCTGAATGCATTGTTTCACAAAATGTTGTGTCTGAAAGGGGCTAAATGCCCTGATTAATTCAGTGGGAATTTGGGGAATTGTTATTTGTTTACTGCTGTGCACTTGATGTGTCTGAGAAGGGAGATTTTGCTTTAAAGGGATAGTAATCCTTGCAAATTACTAATCCCCATATTGTAGCTTTGTTAAAAAGAAATTTATTGCCCCCAGTGTCATCTCTCAAACCCTTATGGTTTGAGAGATGATAGCACTCAAAATTCCCCCCAGGGATATCCGGTATTACTTGCAGCGGCTCTGCAGCATTGCTGAGATCGCGTTTATAAAAAAGAAATCTTTCACTAAAAAGGTCTTCTACATGTGCTTGCAAACTAAGCACACGTAAAAGACCATTTCACTGAAATAATTATTTTTTATAAAGGCAATCTCGGCTCAGCTGCAGAGCCGCCTGATGCATATAAGACTGTTGTACGACAGCTTCCTCTGCAGTCAGAATTCAGTGTTCGGTCAGGGAAGGGGGAGGGAGGGGGAACTTTGAGAGCTATCATCTCTCAAACCATAAGGGTTTGAGAGATGACACTGGGGGCAATAAGTTTCTTTTTAACAAAGCTGCAATATGGGGATTAGTAATTTTCAAGTATTACTATCCCTTTAAGGTGGGATAAAAAGATACATTTTCCATCTTAGTGTAGAGGCTCCATAGAATAACATAGGAGCTGGAGAGTTTATCACACTTAATATTATTATATAGCTAGAAATCCATAATTCTTACATCTCAGTATTAGTTATACCACATTTTTAGATGGTCTTCATTTGTCTTTTACCTTTAATGTTTCATTAAATAATGGGTCCACTGTATTTTTTTTAATGCTGGTCTTCATTTTCCTGTGGGTGGATTTGTCAGGTAGTAAATAAATCTTTACATATCTAAGAAGAAACATATACTGTTTACATTGATAAGGCAAGGTCTTCATCCTAACTTTTATACATTCATTCTATATAAAATACATTCATTTCTTGGTGTTTTATAATAGTTTAAGATGCAAAAATTAGAACAGATTTCATAGTCCCCATTGAACTGTTCACTATACAATGACTAATAGTAACATTGTAAAATACATGATACATTTGTGAAATATATGATACACTTGTACAATGTTAAATATTTTTAGTTACCTGTAGGTCACTGTGGATCAAATGTACACATCCTGACATGCTAAAAGGGAATCTTTAAAGGGATAGTAATGTTTCACAATAAAGGCAGCTCCAATTACTCTTCATAGTATTTGGGCCATAGAGAGTTATTTTAATACTGTCAGAGTTGTAGTTCAAGAGTAATTGAATGATAAAGTATCCCCCTCCTGCCCCTTTTACTCATGTAACACTGAGTGTCCAGATGGATCACAGAGAGGGACAATCTTCAGTGCGCATAAGGAAATACCTGAAAAACCTGTCAAGGGGGGCAGGGTTTTCCTTATGATCACAGTAAGAAAATTGTCCCTTTCTGTGATATGTGCGGTCCCAGGACCAGATTCCACATCTGAGGGGAGGTGGCTTACACTAACTAAAAGGGACGGGAGGGGGGTACTCTGACAGTATTGAAATAACACTCTCCATGGCCCAAATACTATGAAGATTAATTGGAGCTGCTTTTTTGTGAAACATTACTATCCTTTTAATGAGTACCTTTAATCAGTTTTTTCACATTTAAAGGGCAATTAACATAAAAAAACTCAGTCACGTCCTAGCTAATCACCAATATTCCCACCTTTGAGAGTGGCAACACTATAATTGAGCAATTCTGCCCCACTGCCCAGCCTCCTGCAAGACCTGGAAGTTGCAATTATATTTACATTTTATTTTTATTAGCAATAACATTGGACTATGTAAACATATAATGTGTTTTAAGGGAACTAAGATGGAAATAGAAAATACATATAAATATGTTGAATCTCGGTCTTCTGGAAAAAGCAGCATTATAAACTATACAGCCTTCAGTGTTCCAGACCAGTCTGGGCTTTATGCCCCCTGAGCTGGTGGGGTGAGCTTTGCAGAGGCTGCTAATGATTTTTGTTTGATGCTGAGACAGTTGTGTAACAATAGGGGTCACAGGGGTCGCACCTCCGACCGGGCCCGTTCTCCTGGCACCACGGACCTCTAACAGAAGAGTTCTCCCTCGGCACTCTAGTAATGCAGAGCGCTGGGAGATTACATCATCTCCCAGCACTGTGCATTACTGGAGAGAGGACCACACGGGAGCTCCAGCTCCTAACTGAGGTCTGTGCCGAAGGAGGCCCTGTCCTTCCACGCCGCTGGACCATCAGGGAGGTAGGAAATGGTCAATGGGGGCAATGTGGAGAGGTGGACATTGGAGGCAATGTGGAGAGGTGGACACTGGGGGTAATGTGGAAATAGCCAATGGGGGCAATGTGGCCAGGGGGCCCCTGGCAATTTTTGCACCAGGGCCCGGTGACTTCTAGTTAAGCCTCTGTGCTGAGATGTCACACCCAACTTCACAGCCAATAAGGATAAGGATGCAACTGGCACATTACAAAGGAATCATCATGCAATATACACTATATTAAGCCAGTACTTTGCATGATTGGAGAAAATTAAAGACTCCAAAGCTATCTCCAATCAGCAGGTATGCATTTATATCCCATGCTTGCCAAAGATATCCTTAGTAGGGATGGTTGGAAAAACAGATTTTGTTTCCATGGGAAATTACACATAATGATTAACCATATGATTAAAGCTGAAATGAAAATGTTGACAAACCAACTACACCATAGCAAATAACTAAGAGTTGCCTTTGATTTAAATAGGGGTTTTAAAATCCTTGAATGCTAGATAAGTCATCAACACATTGCACAACAAAGTGTTGAGACCTCCCTAGTATTATTCCTCTTTCGCTCTTGACTTTATAAACTTACGGGTTACACTTTTTCTTCTTCTCTTCCCCATAAGCCAGGTTCTTGCAGGCCTTGATGGTGATTTCCAAGGTGCTGGACTTGAAGCTGTACTTAAAGGCAAACTCAATTTCTCCAGTGATATTTGTATTGTCATAGCTTCCCATTTCAGTACAAGTGCTAGTGATGCTGCACATGCTGGCCTGGAAAGAACAAAACAAGTTAATTTGAAAATATTCATAGTGATATATTTGCCTTGCACACTGTGCATCCTAAATTAATATCTGGACCTCTAGCTGTTGGGGACTATAACTCCCATAAAGCCCAACCAGCCAACAGCTGATTGTGGATAATTTGCATACCTCCCAAGTGTCCCTCTTTAGGAGGAGGAACAGTGCCTCTTTAAGACCCAAATCCCTCTGTCCCTCTTTCCCACCCTGGTTTCCCTCACTGTGTGGTGTGTATAAGTGTATCACATTGCTCCACAGCAAAAAAACTTAAACTTAAATATAGGTATTTATAAATTAGCCTGTGCAAATAAAACACTTTAGTCTTACTCTAAATTTAGGAGGTGTCAATAAGTCATGAAATAATCTAAAAATTCTCGGTAATGGGCCCCCCCCCCACCAGCCATGTTCCCAGTAACCCCACCAAAAACACAAATGTTGGGAGGTATTAATTTGATTTGTAGTCACTAGCGTCTGTAATCTATAGGCTGATACCCCTATTCAACATATTCCATTTGAT
Source organism: Rhinophrynus dorsalis (assembly GCA_037306005.1). NCBI lineage: Eukaryota > Metazoa > Chordata > Amphibia > Anura > Rhinophrynidae > Rhinophrynus > Rhinophrynus dorsalis. The sequence goes on along the minus strand of CM074720.1, from coordinate 240,743,461 downwards.
GCTAGATGTAAAATAAATTGTTAAAAAATGTATATTTCACAATTTATTTTTGGTAGCAAATAAAATATATTGGACAGAGGTATCAATGATGATGTCACTCATTACAGAACCAAGCTCATAAGGTTTGGTGATTATTGTAACCTGGAATTACTAGTTTCCCAAGTATGAGGATGCACTTAATGCATCATTAGGGAGCTGTGCAGCCTAGGTGCACCATTACTATTTGGGAGATTGGCAGAACATTACATCATTACATGCCTCAGGCTTGCAATAAAATGTGGGACTTAAATTGGGCCTCTCCAGCAACCATGATTGCAACCAATCTACTTGCCCTAGACTAAGAAATGTGAGGGATATGTAAACATTATGGGCTAGTTTCTTACAAATTCTTCTTGCAGTCTGTGGTGAAATTTAGAGATAAAATGAATAATAATTTTAGCATACGCAATTGCATCCAGCGCATGGGCTGTATTCAATAATCTAAAGAAGAGCATTTTTAGAAATGAAAAATTGATTTAAATGGGACCCTCAAGTACTGGAGAGGTCTCTTATATTTTGCAAAGCATTTCATTAGAGACATTGCTAGGATTCAATAAGTTAAAAGCTCAATTTAAATCAGTGGGGATTTATGAATTTTTAATAGCTCCCTGTGGTACTGTTGATTTGATCCAGAAGGACACCTCTTTAGCTTACCAAATATGGCTGATAGTGTGTTTACTCTGCTCAGTAAATTGCATCAGACACTTTGAGAAACTAGATGTGAGATGCATTGAGGGGTTCACTATTAAAATACGTTGTTTGGTTGGTTGCCCATTAGTGGGCAACATTTCAAAACGATACCCTTTAAGGAGGGGCTCAATTTATGAAGTCTACTTTCTCTTTAAGCTAAACAGACATGTTTAGGGATAATGTAATGTGGGTAAATGTCAGCACAGGGTTTCAAAAGAAATGTTAGTAAAATAAATACATTGTGGGTTAGATTGGCGGGTGTTGATAAGGCTGGATTGATTACATTAACAGAAAAAAATGCAGAGCTGTAAAACGTCGGGGGAATATTGTAGAGAAGGAATTTAAGGTTGAATTTTTATTGCAAGTGATATGCTATCAGTTTTATTTCGCTGATCCCTATTGAAGTCTATAAGATCACTGGAAATGAAATTACTGATACTGTTATCACTTCAGTGGAAACCAGACTTTGCTTTTGTTCTTTCTCCTGATGAACTGGCCTATAGTGCCATGAAGCGTAGAGCTATCTATCTTTTTTTTTAAATGGTTAGGTGAATGTTTTTAAATGATCTTTTAATTGTTATTTTATTTTTTGAAATACTAACATTGATATTGTACTACTGTACGTTTTGCCATTTGATGCATGAGCTGAAATAACAAAATAAAAGCTCCTGCTTTTAAAGACATTACCCTTTAATTGAGTTTTTTTGTAGACCCTTTTTTTCACTTCTGGAAACAAGTGCCCATTCATACTGGGCTGTTAAGGGGTTAAGGTGGTCGACACCTTGGGGTTGATATCTCTAAGGTGAGATCGCAGTGATATACCTCAGATGCCAAGCAGTAGATTGGAGGCCAGAGGAAGACCAAGTGGACAAGAATACCAGTCCAGGGGTATATACTGGAAAGGTGTTATAATCTTAGAGGCAGTAAAAGGCTTCTGGAAAATATGAGTACCAAATTGTGAGCACAAGGGTGAAGATAAGGATTAAAAGAAAAAATAAGCTTTTAAATTCTGCGCTTAGAGGATCTTCTGCGCCGTCTGTTTTTCTTTTTTGAAACCAGACTTTAGTTAGACTATTGTTTTGTCCATAGCTACTTAGGTGGGCAAGAGTAAGAACAAATAAAGACTGATGAGAATTATAGAAGCAAGAGTGACAGATATTATTATTATACAATTTATTCCATGTGTTGCTCCATCTTTCTGCTATGGTATATGTTTTTAGATGCTGGCAGCCCAGCTATTTGAAGATCAATTTTTTTATTTCTCCCTATGGTGAACTTGATTTGCCACAGAACTATACATTATTATCTCTGCTATAAGCAGTCTGCTCATGAATAAAATCAGATCAGAAAAGGATTTAACAAAATCTATTATGAACAATTTTACTTGGCATATGAAAATTATCTTTAACATTACATTACTTTTGGTTTTCACTCTTTGCAGAAGCAAGATCTTGGGGTTTGACAAATGTGGAGATGTTGTTTATTGAACACTCCCCTGTTTGTTATAAATAAGGAGGTTTAATTTACATGGACCATACACACAACAACCACCCTGATGAAGTAACCAATCAACTAGTCACTAAACCCATTAGGTCACATGATAGGATTTTAGCCATGTTTTTGTGGTGTCTGGATATTCTCATGCTTGCATAGCACACATTTGGAGATGCAAGGAGAGAAGCCATGACTTAAGTCATTACAAGTTGGGAGGACTGCCAAGGATCAAGATGGAACAACCCTGAACTTAAAGGAGCAGTAAACTTTTTTTTATGAAAACACATATTTTATAGAGCATTTCCTGCTGAATAAAACAAGGGCATCGCTGATGTTTTATTCAAAATTTATAGCAGTTCAAATAATCAGGAAGTGAATTTACTGTGTTTACTTCCTGATAGTTCTAACTGACAGGAAGTGACAGGCAGTTTCTATCACATTCTATGGAGAACTGTATGTCTCTGACTTTCCTGACTTTCCTCTCCATTAGAATGTAACAAAAAAACTAATTAGAATTTGACCACTAGAGGGCACTGCTAATTTAAAAAAAAAAACATGGGTTTAAACTGTAATAACTCTGGAAATATAAATCTCTCAGCAGTGGGAATGCCCTTATTTTACTCAATAGGAAAATCCCTACAATATATATTTTTACATAAAAAAAGTTTACTGCTCCTTTAAAGAACTAGTGGCATAATGGGTAGACATCTGGATGGATTGCTGAGAAAGCAGATCTAGCGGTTCACATACATAGAGGCTACGGGGTGCCTCTAACAAATGGGATGCATTATGTATGAGAATTTTTGAAGTTTCTTGAAAATACATTTTTAAATATTATACTTATTGATTGAATTTCCGTCTTTAACTCTGTCTGTCTTGTCCCCCCTTAGGTTGCTCCTATAGATCCAATATTTAAAGGTGAAATATATTATGAAAATATACATGTTACGTGGATTTCATTAAAACAAGGTAGATACTTCACTGGAAGTTTTTTTTTTTATTATTAAATTGCAATATTCAATTATGGTCACCAGCTGATGCAGTTCCTGTGAGTTACTATGAGGAGATATAGTGACTCAAATTTAGAGTGCATTATAAAAAAATGCTTTGTGGACACTAGTCGGCACGCTGAATAAAAAACTATGTTTGAGTTGTAATAACGTGAAAGAAATATCTCCAAGCAGCCTTAGTGCCATTGTTTTATTCAGAAAGAAAAGTCCTATAACATATATATTTTCATGAAAAATGTTTATCTTTAAGAGTTATTAGAAGTTCTTCTCAAATGATTTTCTTAGAAATTGCTGCTCAATCTCTTGGATAATAATAATAATAATAATAATAATAAGTGATTTTTATAGAGCTATTCTCTCAGTGGAACTTACAATACAAGTAGTGCATTAATAGTAATATATATATATTCAACTGTGAATCCCTGACCACTGAATGTGCACCAATCAAATGCTTGGGAAAATAGTGAGAATTGAGCCTTTTTTTAACCCTTTGAGTGACAGAGGAGTGTGCAAGGCATTGCAGAGCAAAGAGTTAAAGGCCTCCATTGATGGGCCCTCTCTTCATGTCAGGGGAAAATAGTTACAGATTGTGGTACTGGCATGCCTGAAGGCACACAAACCTAATGTTGAGGGCACTGTTTGGAGGGAGAGGATGGCAGACTGTCAGTGAGACAGAATGTGGGTGTCAGAGGCACTTTCAGTTAGTTGGATGAAGAAGTCTCCAGTGCATTGTTTTTTAAATCGTACGGGGACCTCAGTCTCAGACATCCAAGTGTTTAATTTAAACCTTTAAAGGGATAGTAATACTTCGTTTTATATTTATTTTATTTTGTAGGCATTAAAAAAACATGCAGAATGATATGTCTTATCTCTCAAACCTTTATGGTTTGAGAGATATTCACAAGCAAAGTTTCCTACCTAGTGTAAGCCATCTCTTCTCAGATGTGGAATGCAGTCCATAGACCAGACAGATAACAGCAGGGGACAATCTTCTTCCTATGAGAACAATGAAAGCCCTGCCCCCTTGACAAGTTTTTCAGGTTTTTCCCTTATCTTAATTGAAGATTGTCCCTCTGGGCAATCTACCTGGGCACCTCCCTTCTGATCTGGCTGAACAGTGTTACATCAGTAAAAGGGGTGGGAGGGGGATACTTTGTCATTGAATTACTCTTGAACTACAACTCTGACAGAATTGAAATAACACTCTCCAAAGTCCAAATACTATGATGATTAATTAGAGCTGCTTTTATTATGAAACATTACTATCCCTTTAAGAAGCAGAAGGGTGTGTAATACAATTGCCCAACCCTCTGGCCCTTAACTCTTTGAGTGCCAGAATGCTATGCTACGCGGTATGCTTGCATACCCCTCTGGCACTCTAAGAGTTAAAGGAGAAGTAATGCCTCTTTATAATAACTTCTTCCTACCTTACTATGGCCATAGAATAATATTGGCCCCTATGAGTGTTCCCTTGTTGCTCTGTTTAAGAGATAATGGGGAGATGCAAGGTGTGGTAGGAAGGTGATATTGCGTCTCCAATTCCTATGTTATTCTATGGAGGCAATGCACTAAGATTTCTCCAGCAATGGACATCTTAGTGCATAGGCTCTATAGAATAACAGGAATTAGAGACGTGACATCACTGGAGAAATTATCTCCTCTTTATCGCTCCTTAGTGCATAACCACCACCATCGTCGATAAATCCTGGATTTCACGTCCATGGAGGACAACATAATAGTTGCTGGCAGTTTTTTCATACTGAAGCCAGGAAGCTGCCTAGTGCATCAAGAATGAAGGGCACCTCAGCTATGTTGGCCACACCCACATTCAGAATAGTGGGTGTGGCCAATGCACTCTCAATGTCCCTGCACCATTTTAAATACCCCTTTCCTGGCTGTTATTTCATCCCTTGGATGCTAGAGAGATCTCTCTAGAAATCAAGGGGTTAAACACGTTTTCTTTGTGTTTGTTTGTTATAGGCTAAGGGTAATTTCTGTGCCAGGATGGATGTGGTGTTCTGCAAGAAGCGGGGCTGTGACCATGGAAGGAGGTAAGGGTGTCTAGCGGTCCTCACCTAGGGAAACCTGAGATGTCAATCCAGCACTGACAGATTTCATGACCCTACTCAACCTTTTACGGATCAGGGGTTGTGCAACGCATTTTAAAGCATATCCTTTGAGTTCTTAAATGGTTAAGATTACCATATGCAATGGATGGAGATTGTGTCCTGTGATTCTGCCTTCATAGACATGTCATCCAGGACAAACTGGAGATATTGTCTCTTGAGCAAATGCACAAAGGCAGAGTTCATAGGGGACATTAGGATTTTTTGGTTATAATAAGTAAAGTGGTGGGTTATAATTATGAGATGTTACTACTTCTTTAATCCCTTAAGGATGGCTGATCGCGCATGTGGCCGTCACTTAAGGACCACTGACCATTTTTTTTTTTTCACATCCGGTTCAAGCTCCCTGAACGGCGTGACAGTCCTGGCACGTCATAGGTTCTTAACGCAAATCTACCCATGACGTGGCAGGACCGTTAAGGAGTTAAAAGGTTAAATATACTGAATAGCCTACTGGATACTTCTTTACTGTTGTCATTGGCATTGGCTTACTCTCTTCGTGCTCCCAGATAGTATTCTTTGCCTTGTGGGGCTGGTTTCCCATTCTCTGTCTTGTTGTAGATTCTTTTTTTCTAACACTTCTTCTTTGGCTTTGTGGATAAGGTGGTGCAGGCTGTGTGCTTTTTCCAGCTGCGAGACGTACACAATTATGTAGCATTAGAACAGACAGCTTGTGGTTATTTTTACAGGAAGCAAAAAGGGATTATGGGTAAAACCTTTACTGGCTAATTGAGTAGTAGTGGATGTTTTCAATGCTCTTTTTTCATGTGTGCCTAAAAGCTCTCAATCCAATTCTACTCGGTTACAGTGAATTAACCCTTTGAGTGCCAGAGAGGTATCCAACGCATTGCAATGCAATGCATTGGATATCTCTCTGGCACTCAAAAAATTAAACATTCTTGTAAAACACAAGAATACATAGATCTAGAATGTTGACAAATACATGGAATATACCAGATTTTGATTCATTTTCTGTAGAATGTACAATCTATCCATGGAAATTTGTCAGAAAGTAAACTTTACATAGGTTGTATGAATCAAGTAAAATATCCTGGCCTTGATCTGCAGAACAACAGCAGAGAGTATGTACCAGTAGGCAGTAAACTTTACTACATACACAGATTTCTATATCAGTACTCTCTCACAGTCCTTGCAAGGGCAGGGTATAATGTAGTATCTCAATTCTCTGTATCATTAGACCCAGTAAAGACTACGAGGGAGCACTGATATATACATGTCTATGTTAGAGGACACACAGACCTCTTGAACCAAATGCTGGATCACCAGGGATGAGGCTGATTTCTTTGTCAGGGGAGGGAGCCATGATCTAGCATGCACAGTGCAGCATGTGGCCTACAGGCTGCATGTCTGTCAAGCCTGCAGTAAAGTGATCATACACACTAGTACATAACCAGAAGTGCAAATGCATGAATATTAAACCAATATCCCAGCACAGATAATGAACTGTGCTGGCAGATTCATACAGATAACACCTCTATCTGTGGCCAGAAGGGTATATTAAGCAAAAAACTAAGCCACACTGAGTCCTAAATACACACCCCAAAACTAAGATACTGCTACCACCAAGGACTGATCATAGCACATCACATGGTCCTTAAGGGGTTAATCAATTAAGAAAAAAACATTGATGCTGCTGACTGAACTAATTACAGTTTTGAAATTGAAACTAATACTAAAAAGACTACAGTAAATCATATGTTTGATTACAAAAGAAACTATTGCATTGTATTTTTTATATAACAAAGCCTGAAACAGAAAAGGGTAACACAAGGACATAAAGATTTTAACGAACTACAGTAAAATAAAGTCTAAAAAACAGAGATGCTGATGTGATAAGAAGATCTGGAGTAATTATCTCCTATGGTGCCCCAGAATAACACAAAGGTGAATTCTATGTCCACAGCAGACATTTTAAAGGAACAGTAACCTTTTTTACTTAAAGGGATAGTAATACTTTGTTTTAACTTTATTTTATTTTGTAGGCATTAAAAAAACATGAAGAACGATATAAGTCGTATCTCTCAAACCTTTATGGTTTAAGAGATATTCACAAGCAAAGTTTCCCCCTCCCGCCCCTTTTACCTAGTGTAAGCCATCTCTTCTCAGATGTGAATCTGGTTGTAAGACCAGACAGATAACAGCAGGGGACAATCTTCTTTGTATGAAAAGAATGAAAGCCTTTCCCCCTTGACAAGTTTTTCAGCTTTTTCCCTTATCTTAATTGAAGATTGTCCCTCTCTGCAGTCTACCTGGGCACCTCCCTTCTGATCTGGTTGAACAGGGAGGGGATACTTTGCTTGTGAATATCTCTTAAACCATAAAGGTTTGAGAGATAAGACTTATATTGTTCTTTATGTTTTTTTAATGCCTACAAAATAAAATAAAGATAAAACGAAGTATTACTATCCCTTTAAAAAAAGAAAACAAAGATAGATAGATAGATAGATAGATAGATAGATAGATAGATAGATAGATATTCCTGTTGAGTATTGAGAAATAGATGCTCCTGCTGAAAAAAAGTGCTCTCCAAGTCATGGTAGATTTTGTCTTTAAAAATTATTACAGTTCAAATTTTTTTTTTTTATTAAACCCCAACTTTCTTTTGTAGCCACCTGGTGGTGCTATTCCTAGCACTTATCACGATGAACCATAGTCACTGCCTCAAGCTCTCCCATAGAATGCATTATGAAAAAATGCATTTTAGTCACAAGTCCGAGATATTATTTAAGTTTGAGATGTAATAACCTTTAAATTAACATAGGAGTACCCTTATTTTTAAGGTACAGTAACGCATAAAATATAGTAAAATATAAATTCCAGGGTTTATCCTACTGAGTACAACAAGGGTACACCTACTCCTGAGTCGTGTTTTATTCAAAAGTTATTGCAGCTCAACCTTGAATTATTTAGTTGTAGCATCTCAATCTCAATGGCCTGGAATTTTATGGTGGGGCTGTTGCTACACCATCCTATGTAGGTTTTTGGTCAGCTGATCAGAACTTTCCATAGGATAATGTAGCAACAGTGCCACTGTACAATTTCAGGCCATTTCAGGCCATTGAGATAGTTTAAGCTGTAACAGCTTTTGTATAAAACACCTCTCAGGAGTGGGAGTAACCTTGTTTTACTCAGGAAGATAAATCCAACTATATATATATATATATATATATATATATATATATATTTTTTTTTTTTTTTTAATTATTATTAATTTATTTATTTATTCTCATATTAAGTGTTACTATGCCTTTAAAAAAGAATATGGCTCAGGATGTAACCACATGGAATGTAAGGGATTAGCGCCCCATATTTATTGCTGCACACAAATGAACAATATTTCTGGGGCACATAGGTTCCCTTTTCCCTTCTTCGGGATTTTTGGTGCCTTGTTTAATTATTTTTGGGCTGTACACTGGCGTACCTGTCGTTCCCTGTTTTCCTGCAAGTCCCATTCAGGACATTCAGGTCCATGCAGACACAGAGGGAGAAAAAAAGAGAAGAAAGATCCAGAAATATGAGTTGGAGTAGTGAAATTTGGACTGTTATTTCTAGACATGTTTATCTCTATCGACAAAGAAAGTAGAAAGTACAATAGGGAATCCTTGACGAGATAAGACAGAGCTTCATCCATGGCAACAATCAGACACTGAGACAACAAACTAGTCAAAAAGTGTGAATGTTATCAGTACCTGACTGGCTATGTTGATGGCAGTGTCAGAGTGACTCCTTCTTTCCTTCCTCCTCTCTGCATTCTGTCCATAGTCCGTGGTTAGGTGGAATCTGTCAGTCATCACATCATTCTGGGATCTGGACATTTCTAAACCATATATGAATACATATTTAACCATTAACTACAAAACGTACAAGATGCAACATGCAAGACAATAGTGGCTAAATCCCGGGGGGGGGGGGGACCAAAACCAAAAGCACTATAGGGAACAAGTACAACATTTCCATTGATTCAAATACATATTTTAACCCCTGAAATGTTAGAATGGTCTGCAAAGCATTACTTCCCAATGTGGTCTGTAAAACTATGTGTAGTTTCTTTCTTTGGTTGCCTTTTAAAGGGATAGTAATGTTTCACAAGAAAAGCAGCACCAATTAATCTTCATAGTATTTGGGCCATGGAGAGTGGTATTTCAATACTGTCAGAGTTGTAGTTCAACGGTAATTGAACGATCAAGTATCCCTGCCCATTTTACTGATGTAACACTGCTCACCACAGAGCAGCAAAACTGTCCAGATGGATCACAGAGAGGGACAATCTTCTGTGAACATAAGGAAAAACCTGTCTGGGGGGGGCATAGTTTTCCTTACACTAACAGAAAGAAGATTGTCCCTTGCTGAGACCAGATTCCACATCTGAGGGAAGGTGGATTACACTAGGTAAAAGGGGCGGGAGGGGATACTTTATTATTCAATTACTCTTGAACTACAACTCTGACAGTATTGAGATAAAACTCACCGTAGCCCAAATACTATGAAGATTAATCTGAGCTGTTGTTTTTTTTTTTTTTTTTTTTTTTTTTTTTAAACATTACTATCTCTTTAAGTCATTTAGGGTGACTGGCCTATACATAGAAAGTCTATTAACCCCGTAACCCTTAGTGCCAGAGACGTATCCAATGCATTGCAACACAATGCGTTGGATACCTATCTGGCACTCACAGGATTAATTACAATATGACTGGGAAATACTTGGTCCCCTGACCTGTCTGATAACGCCTGCATAATTACTTACATCCAGCAAATCACCTCTCTCCAACGTCTCAGGTTGCTAAAGCCTATCAGCTTCTACTAGAGGCTTGGAATAAATGAGCAAGTAGGAATTAGCAAGCAAATCCTTCCAAAATGGAGGCACCCACTGAGGGGATAATTTGGAAAGGTAACAGGTACTCTTTAAAGGAACAGTAAACTTTTTTTATTTTGTAAAATATATATATATATATATATGTTTGTGTGTGTGTGTTATAACACTTATTTCAATGATTACAACAAGGTTACTGCCACTAATGGAATATTTTTCATTCAAACTTTATTCCAGATCAAATTACTTTTTTAATGCAGTTACCGAATGTGGTCACCAGGTGGTGCTGTTCCTATCACTACTATGAAGGCTATACTCTATCACTCATGTGGGCCTACCTAGTGAATTGTAAGAAACAAAGTTTTGCTTCTTCCTAAAAGTTTGATTAAAAATAATAATAATAATAATAATATTAATAATAAAAAATTGAGCTGTAGTAACATTTGAATGAAACATTTCTCAGCAGTATGAATATACTTGTTTCATTCAGTAAGAAAAGCACTATAATATCTATATTTTGTAAAAATACGTCATCACTACTACCTGTAGTCAACTGGGTATAGATTCCAGACTGTGTGTAGGGGTGCACTGAGTATCAAAACATTGAGATCCTCTGGTATATACAATTAACTAATGGATGGTTACACATGTAACAAATGTGTGTTCTTTTCGGGTAACAAAAATACTACTGGGATTGGTGACGTATAAAGAGAAACTCGAGTAATTCTAGGGCTAACCAATTGAACCATAGAGGGCAAATAAAATTTGATTAACAGGGTTTTCTTTCTGCAATGTGTTGAAGACATATCTGCATACCTTGGAACTTTTCTTTGAGGGCTCCCCGGAGAGGGGAGTCCTCTGGTGCCACCAAGGTAGATAACAGACGCAAATTGTGTCAAAAGGAGGCAGGGCTTCATCAAATGTGGGAGGCGGGACTTTTACAATTTGAAAAAAATGATAGCAAAAGGCTGGGGGAGGAGCAGAAGAGGGCGGGGAGTGGGAGGAACACACTGTCAATGCAAGATGTGGGGATTTTCATGAATTAACTCCCCACATCCAGAGAATCAGCCTCTGCCCTGGAGACCCGGTAATGTGCTGCCAAAACCGGAGCCTCCAGGGCAAATCCGGAGAGTTCCCAGCTATGCAAACAGTGCCTTGCAAAAGTTTTCACCCCACTTGGCATCTTTCCTATTTTGTTGCATTAAAATGGATTTTAATTTGGATTTCATGTAATGGACATACACAAAATAGTCCAAATTGGGAAAGTGAAATGAAGAAAATAACTTTTTAAAAAAATTCTAAAAAATAAGAAATGGAAAAGTGATGCGCGCAAATATATTCACCCCCTTTGCTATGAAGCCCCTAAATAAGATCTGGTGCAACCAATTACCTTCAGAAGTCACATAATTACTGTAGTTAAATTAAGTCCACCTGTGTGCAATCTAAGTGTCACATGATCTGTCACATGATCTCAGTATATATACACCTGTTCTGAAAGGCCCCAGAATTTGCAACACCACCAAGCAAGCGGCACCATGAAGTCCAAGGAGCTCTCCAAACAGGTCAGGGACAAAATTGTGGATAAGTACAGATCAGGGTTGGGTTATAAAAAAAAAATATCCCAAACTGAACATCCCACGGAACACCATTAAATCCATTATTAAAAAATGGAAAGAATACGGCACCACAACAAACCTGCCAAGAGAGGGCCGCCTACCACAACTCATGGACCAGGCAAGGAGGGCATTAATCAGAGAGGCAACAAAGAGACCAAAGATAACCCTGAAGGAGTTGCAAAGCTCCTCAGCGGAAATTGGAGTATCTGTCCATAGGACAACTTTAAGCCATACACTCCACAGAGCTGGGCTTCACGGAAGAGTGGCCAGAAGAAAGCCATTGTTTAAAGAAAAAAATAAGCAAACATGTTTGCTGTTCACAAAAGGCTTGCGGGAGACTCCCCAAACAGATACAAGAAGGTACTCTGGTCAGAAGAGACTATAACTGAGCTTTTTGGCCATCAAGGAAAATGCTATGTCTGGTGCAAACCCAACACCTCTCATCACCCCGAGAACACCATCCCCACAGTGAAGCATGGTGGTGGTAACATCATGCTGTGGGATGTTTTTCATTGGCAGGGACTGAGAAACTGGTCAGAATTGAAGGAATGATGGATGGTGCTAACTACAAGGAAATTCTTGAGGGAAACCTGTTTCAGTCTTCCAGAGATTTGAGACTGGGACAGAGGTTCACCTTCCAGCAGGACAATGACCCTAAGAATACTGCTAAAGCAATACTCAAGCGGTTTAAGGGTAAACATTTAAATGTCTTGGAATGGTCTAGTCAAAGCCCAGACCTCAATCCAATTAAGAATCTGTGGTATGACTTAAAGATTGCTGTACACCAGCAGAACCCATCCAACTTGAAGGAGATGGAGCTGTTTTGCTTTGAATAATGGGCAAAAATCCCAGTGGCTAGATGTGCCAAGCTTATAGAGACGTTCCCCACGTGACTTGCAGTTGTAATTGCTGCAAAAGGTGGCTCTACAAAGTATTCACTTTGGGGGGGTGAATAGTTATGCACGCTCAAGTTTTCTGTTTTTCGTCTTATTTCTTGTTTGTTTCACAATAAAAAATATTTTGCATCTTCAAAGTGGTAGGCATGTTGTGTAAATCAAATTATACAAACCCCTCAAAAAATCAATTTTAATTCTAGGTTGTAATGCAACATAATAGGAAAAATGCCAAGGGGGGTGAATACTTTTGCAAGGCACTGTATCTAGCATTTAAGAGGTGAAAAGCCACAATTTAAATCAGTTGACATACTGGGTATTTTTTATGTGTCTCCTATGGTTCAATTGGTTTAATCCACATTGCTGCAGCTCTTAGTACATTAGCTTCATTGATATCAGTCTGTTGTAGATATAAAATGGCTGATGGTGCTAGCTGCCCCTGACGTACATTAAGATGGAAGGCAGCCCCTGGAGGTGGCCCAGTTTTCTGGAGGGAGTGGCAGCCAAAGGTTGGGGGGGGCAAGGTACTTAACCCTATGAGTGTCAGAGGGGTATGTAATGCATTGCTTTGCAATGCATTGCATACCCCTCTGGCACTCAAAGGTTAATGCATTAAAAACATGGTTGCTGTAAATAGTTATGAATTACCTACTATGTCTTGTGTGTTTAAAAAAAATAAAAAAATTAATAAAAATTATGTTTGGCTGGGTCAAGGTTTGATGTGTTAATGATTTGGGAAAAAGAGGGAAGTGGTGCATTGACATCTTAATAATGAGGTGTACTTACTTCTCACTTGTGTGGTGAGAGACAGAAACAAGTTCTCCACAGATTTATTAAATCCTTTTGATTTGCCAAGTTCCTAGAGTGAAGATATGGATAATTTACTGAAATAAATGAATAACATAGCAAAGTATATAATTATTATTAGTATTTATTTATATAGCGCCAACTTGTTCCGCAGCGCTGTGAGGCTCATTAACTAAGAACTGCACATCTGGTGCACACCATTTGCACAAGAGAGGACATATAACAATTCTCAAAACTTCCATTATTTTAAATTGGGTTTTTATTCCTTTGAATGCTACACAGATCTCTGGTGCATTGCAAAGTAATGTTTTGGTGACCTCTCTAGCATTCAAGGGTTTAGAAGCCCCATTTAAATCAATTAACATGTGTATTTCCCCCTATGGAAGTGGTTAGCTTCAGAATTGTTCAAATTATTCTTATTACAGCCTTATTACAGAGGAACTGTATTAAAGGGATAGTAATGTTTCACAATAAAGGCAGCTCCAATTAATCTTCATAGTATTTAGGCCATGGAGAGTTATTCCAATATTGTGAGAGTTGTAGTTCAAGAGTAAATGAATGATAAATTATCTCCCTCCCACCCCTTTTACTGATGTAGTACTGCTCAACTCAGAGCAGCAAGACTGTCCGGATGGATTGCAGAGGGGGGACAATCTTCAATGAGCATAAGGAAAACCCTGAAAAACCTGTGAAGGGGGCAGCGTTTTCCTTATGATCACAGTAAGAAGATTGTCCCTTGCTGTGATCTGTCCGGTCAAGAGACCAGATGCCACATCTGAGGGGAGATGGCTTACACTAGGTAAAAGGGGCGGGAGGGGGATACTTTATCATTCAATTACTCCTGAACTACAACTCTGACAGTACTGAAACAACACTCTCCATGGCCCAAATACTATGAAGATTAATTGGAGCTGCTTTTTTTGTGAAACCTTACTATACCTTTTATATGATTCTGAGCTAAAGCGAGCTGGACCTGATTTCTTAGCCTTTCTCCTGTCTAATACTAATTTTGTAAGCTAATTGTTCCGAAAATTCAACCTTTAAAGCTGCATGCGCCAAAGGGAGGGCAGTGGGGAACGGTATGGGCATTTTGGAGCATTACTTTAATCTGTGCAGAGGAAATTGATGTAATTTTACAATGTTTTCATGGGCATGCTACTGGTGAAGCATTCAGGGGTTGCTTTCCATGACAGAGTATATGTTCCGTAGGCACAAGGGCTTGATTCAACATGCCCCAGTGAAAAAACAAAACAAAAAAAAAAACAGTTTTTCAAGCACAGTAAGGCATCCAATTATCTGTGCTGGGAAAAACCATCGCATGCAAAAAACACTTTGGGCACTAAATTTTGTGCCAATTGGAAGCAATTAAAAAGAGTTTGAATTTCCAATTCAATTCCATTTCGCAGTAACGTGTTAAGGTACCCCATTTTATCTCCAAAAATCTGAGCCTCCTTTTTTTGGAGTAGAGTCCCCAACGCATGTTTTAAACTACCGACGCTGGAAATAAAATGCAAAAAAACCTGAAAAAAAAGTGGAACAGTGGATGTATTGATTTGGGGTCCTAAACTCCATATCAATACATCACAAGTACTGAAAAATGTGTGTTTTGTAAGAAAACTTAACACTGTGAGTGCCAGTGGGGTGTGCAATGTATTGCAGAGTGTTGGCTACTCCACTGACACTCACAGGGTTAATCACCCTAAAGCTAGCATCATCCTATGAAAAAAAAAACACTTGATAACCAACAGGTCTTTAGGACTCTGGTCACCCAGTGTAAGTCTTCTTCAGTAATCTTCTATTTTCCATTTTCTCACCTTCATTCTTATCTTCTGTCTTTTCATCTTCATCCTTGTCCCAAATATAATTGTACTGTAAATAAAATAAGAAAATGTCCACATTATAGATGCACCCAAAGATATGCAGCAAAGATATGCAGGCCTTATACTTTAACTGCAGAGCAATGCGTTACTTACCCCTCTGGCATTACAAGTCTTAGTAGTATGCTGGCATTCCAAGGTTTACATTTATGCTGGCATTCCAAATTTGAAATTTGTGCTGGCATTCCAAGAGTTTATGTAATGCTGCCGCCACTGCTGGCGTCTGCAGGAATGCTGAGCAAAAAATCTCCCCCAAAACAAACTCTCTGGCCATTTCCCAAGCCATTCTATGGAAAATTTGAACAGAGACTGGCTTTTATATGGTCAGTCTCTGTTCAAAATGGTTTCCATGCTACATTTGGCTGGGATGTGTGCTTACGCACCTTCCAACCAAACTGCTTCTAATGGAAGGGTGACGGATGACGGGGGGGTGGGGGGATTTTGCTCTGCATTCAATTACTTTTGAAATGCCTGCATACATTTCAAACTTGTAATGCCAGTATAAATTTAAACCTTGGAATGCCAGCATACAATTAACCCTTGGAATACCAGAGGAGTATGCAATGCACACTCAAATGGTTAAGAATTGCATATCTTTGGGGAGCATCTACAGTTTTTACATTTTTTTTATTTACAGTGCCATTATATTTGGGACAAAGAAGAAGAGGAGAAGACAGAAGATAAGAAGAATGAAGGTGAGAAGAAAGAGGAAGATGGAATATAGAAGATTACAGATAGTGAATAACAGTGGATGGCAGGTTAGTGTTACAGCTCTGGGGTATGGGTATAGGATAGTGTGTCCCAACATTTATTGTGGTTCCTGTTGGTAGGGCAATTGAATACCTTCACTGGCACTGGGTGTGTAATGCCAGCTATCCATTTTTGCCTTACCGACAGCTTTACCGGGGACAATAGAATCGAGCCCTAAATCTAGTACATACCCTGGGGTAAAGCCACTGGAGTTAGAAGCAAAGCCACCTAGCCACTCCTGTGAAAGTCACTGCAGAGAGTTTCAAGGGGGAGTTGATTCTGAAAGGACTGGCCAGAAGGATTTCTGCAGGTAACTGCGATGGCCTGGTGATCCCACCCTCTCATTCATTACCTCTCACTAAACTCAATGCCTCCCCTTCTCCTCATAGCCTCAACCTCGATTAGGTCTGTTCCCATCACTTTATCACCTCCCACTTTCCATTCCTTCCTCTCAGGTTCCGTCCTCGCAGAATCCTTACACAAAGATCATCTCTGTTTCCCCCTCCCTCTTGCACTCTGACATCACAACCTGCCCAGCAACTACTTCTGACTTCCAACTCACCAACCCATTTATTCAGCACATTTCCACCATTCACAACCTGATAGATCCACTGCTAAAGGTAGTGGAGGGACAAGGAGACATATGGGAACTTCCATTGTGTTTCTGCCACTTAATGACCATGTCTACGCTATACACAACCGCATAGAGCCACCACTCAATGGGGACTACCATTGTGTCTTTATCTCCCCCTCACGCTCAATGTATATCCCACCCTCTCAAATCACAGCCCACCCTTCACCACTTGGTGAGTTCCCAGAGAGCACCCTACTCTGAAATCCCACAGGCAACGTTGTGCAGCATTTGCTAGCTTTCATTATAAATTTCCTTTAGGTACATACAGGAATTATATATGTCTATCAGTGACATTCTTTGATTGACAGTAGTTTACAATATATATAACTGATTAACTCTTCTCCCCTTTAATAAAGTATCCCCCTCCTTACTTTTTTCCAGTGAAGGGGCTGGCCTACTTGATCGAATGCCAGAGCTTGGTTGTCATGGTAACCCAACAAAGGGTTTACTCAGACGCAGATATTGTTCTCTGTGTAAGCTGAACACTGATGGTACTCAGGTCCCATTGAAGTAACTCACATGATGACAAATATCTCAAAATGAATGAGTTCTGAGGGTTACTATGATAAATGAGCAACACTTGTTGACTGACTTGAAAAGCCCCTTCACAGGAAGGAGTAGGGGCTGACATCAGGGTCAGAGAGGTAGGTTGATATTTAATCAAATATATATTTTAAATTGCTCTGTATTAAAAAGTGTGACTGATATCAGGCACACTATTTATATTTTACAATGCATTTAAGGAAATAAAAACACAAGCATTACTATTGCCTTAGAACATTGCACATTGCAAAATGTTAGAAACATGCAAGAAAAATACATTACCACTGAATTGTTCCAGGAGGTAGTTTCACAGAAAGGAGGTGGAGTAGGAGGAACAACAGAAATCTTACTATGATCATAAGAAATCAACAAAAAAAGAAAGCTGTCAGTAAAGCATATTTTAGTTTGGTTTCTAGTATACATGAATATGTTGGCCATTTAAGAATTGTTCTTTTTAACCAACCAATAACCCACTATATTCTTTAATCTAAATTATAGACCCAGATGTGAAAAGGGATGTATCACCTTGGGACAAGTGTTTTTAAAACAAAATAAAAGAAGCTGCAATAAACAACAATACAATATGACACATGTAGTGCCTTTGCAAATAGCTGGGGTATCACCTGGACATGCTGCACTAGGAGCAAGGAAGGGCCCATGTCTCTCATCCTCATGCATCACTGATGCACTCTGAGTGATCACCAAGTATGATCATGCAGGGGTCTGTTTGTGATAATGGTAGTTGGAGGAAAATACCAGGGCCAGATTTTCCATTAGACAGGGTAAACACAGAATTATAGTGCTACATTTTGAGTGGAGCATTAACTGAATTAGCCCCATGCACATTCTGGTTTGTAGATGTGGCCAGTGTAATCCCAATGCCCCTGCACTAGACACAAGCATTTGGTAATGGTGACTGAATTATTAAATAGTTTGCATACCTCTTTACTGTGCATTATTAAACACATTTGATGCTGTAGAGGACTGTAGTGCATTGCTCCTAGTACTGCCTAACTGGATCCCTGTTTTTCTGAAGTATGCTGCACTAAGTATGCTTTGGGATCCAACAAGTGTTTTAAAAAACCACTTGTCTCAATGTAATACTTTCCTTAAATTTCAGATCTATGTTTCATGAGCATTTCCCTGTTACTGATGTCCCTGGCATTTATGGCTTTATCTATGAGCTAGAACTTTTGGGTTGGCTTATTTTATTAGCAATTTGTCAGTGGAATCATTGGCCATGTCAGCAAATCCTGTCAAAAATGGTAAACTAAAGGAAAACTCAGACATTGCATGCCTATGTACAGTGACCCATAGGCTGAATAAACCTGTGCAAGCAAACCAGAGCATACATAAAGAGAGTTACACTAGGCCATGAGTGTCCAACGTGAGGCCCATGGGCCAAATGCACCACACCTGACCCCAGGGGCGGCCCACCTGAGATTTTTAAAAAATATTTGTATCCCTAATTAAATAGCACACATGAACTAGTAGGTCAGTAAGAACTAATCCCTGCTTGCCAGCACCACAGAGTTCAAGAATAAATGCCTGTTAAATATCTGTGTCTTCACTGACTTGATCCATAAATAATTAAATCCATATTTTGAATAGCTGACAGGCTCTAATTCACCATCGATAGCAATAAAAAATGGCAGACCTCCCACGTACAGCTTTCTGATTATGTGGCCCATACCTGAAAAAACTTGGACACCCATTCACTAGCCAATGATTAGTCTCTCCTTTGAGAGAAAAGCACACCAATTCCTATGCTGTGCCATGGGAGCCTCTTTTTCATGTTGGAGATGTTTTAAGCAATGTATTGTAGAGGTCAACTTGAAAACGAGGCTCCTATAGTATAATATAAAAACTGCAGAGCTCTCATTGGAAAGACAATGTTCACCTTTTGAATCAAAAGGACCTGAATACAAAATGTATTGCATGAGCCATCTGTGTCTGGGGGATTGTATCTAACCCCATAGGCTATCAGAGAGAAGCCCGCCCTCTTGATGCATTACCTCTGATGAGCAGACCAATCTCATAATGAAACATGTTAGGAGACAGGCTTCTATATGATAGCCAGTGAGTTTTGTCTTACACATTTGTAGGTTTTTTTCCTGTTTTTCTAACTTAATATGGACAATTCCTCCCTTGTATTTTAATTTATACAGAGCTCTAGAGCATGAGCTCCATAAATGAATATACAAAACTTTATTATGGTTTAAATTTTGCATTGTGTTTAATAAGTCCTGGCTATTATATTTTAACTCATTGGATGCCAAAAAAAATCAAGAATGCATGTGCTTACATTTTGCAACAAATTCACAAAGTTAAAATGAATCACCAATAAAATGACCAGTTTTACCTAATTTTCTGATACGATCTCAAGAGTTTGGCACCAGCAGATTCATGTTTTCCTGCACAGATTACAAAGAAAAAGGACTGAGTAAGGACATACCATTTAACTGTTTGGATGCCTAAGAGGTCTACAATGTCTTGTTTCGTTTGCTATGCATCAGAGTCCTCTCTGTCATCCAAGAGCTTAAAACAGACTGCTTAGTTTTTTGTTTGTTTTTTATAGTATAGGGGCACATTATATAAACAGTAATGTGCTAAAGTTTTAGGCAGGTGTGAAAAAGTGATGTAAAGAAAGAATGCTTTCGAAAATAGACATGTTAATAGTTTATATTTATTAATTAACAAAATGCATAGTGCGTGAACAGTGGATACTCCGAGTGGAGAATTCCAACGAAGGATCCGAAGAGCGAGTGACCCTAACGGAGAGGGGGTGAATGTCTCCGTGTGCTTGTTAGTCAGAGAACTTTGGTACCAAAGCTCTGACATCGACTCAATGTGAGTGTTTTTTCTACTATTAGTAATCATTTGTGCATATTTATTTCACATTTGCGCCCCTGTTCCTGTTTTTGTTGTTTTCTTGCACATATCTGTTACCGCTGAGGGGAGCGAGAGGTTGAAGGGAGCTGCAGTGGAATTGGGATTCCCAAATCAACTGGTTGGAGACAGTGATATATTCTCCTCCTGCCTGTTAAGTCAGTGTCGACATATGTCGTTTACTGGCACCTTCATCTTATGAGTGCGCACTTTAAAGGGTGCGGTGGTGGTGATTCATCTATTTTTATAGTTTGATATACACAAGGGGCGCCCCTTGTTTTGTTCCCCCTTCCTTTTTTCTATTTTATACAGCTTAGTTTTTTGTCTGTTTTTTATAGTATAGGGGCACATTATATAAACAGTAATGTGCAAAAGTTTTAGGCAGGTGTGAAAAAGTGATGTAAAGAAAGAATGCTTTCAAAAATAGACATGTTAATAGTTTATATTTATTAATTAACAAAATGCATAGTGCGTGAACAGAAGAAAAATCTTAATCAGTCTAGGGGCGAGATGTTCAAAAAGTAGTGGTCTTTGAAATTGTCGTATTTTTGTGTTTATAAAATCTACTGTATTTCTGACAAACTTTTTTAGTTTTTCTGCCAATTCCATCGTTTTGAAAAAGTCGTCTAAAATAGGGGCGTGGTTATGATCACCGTTGCAATGTTAACTATTTTGTCAGATTGACCATGTATTTTTCCATTATTTTAATCCGCTATAAAAAAACTGGTGTAATCTTTAAACATGTGAGACCTTGGCAGAGATGTTCAAAAAGTCATCCTATTGTTAAAAATGTCAGATCTTGAGTTTATTAATAAAAATATATACATATCTTATTCATGCATACACGCATATATATATATATATATATTTTTTTTTTTTTATGCAGTGGCACTGTGGCACTCAGAGGGTTAAAATGGGTTTCTTTAACTATTTCAGTGTAGAGCAGTGGTTCTCAACTCCTGCCCTCAGGACCCACTAACAGGCCAGGACTTAGGGATTTCTCTGCTAGAGCACAGGTGTGTTGATCAGAGGCTCATTCATATTGATTAACTCACCTGTGGTCTAACAAGGAAATATCAAATCCTGGCCCATTAGTGGGTACTGAGGACACGAGTTGAAAAACACTGGTGTAGAGGGATGTCCAGTACTCTACTTTTCAATGTTCTGGCACTGAAAATCTTAACCCCTTGCATGATAACCTATTGAGTGCCAGAAGGGCTCTATGGGCCCCATAAGCAAATCATTACCTTTATTTTATCATTCTTCACATTTATTTAAATCCATCTTTTCTCCAACTTACATTCACTAATGCACTTTCAAAATCCATTGACAAAACCAACTAAAAATACTTAGTTCACCACCACCACAACAATCTCCAGAACCTATTCCGCCAAAACGACTTTTCACACGACCTATTTCCTATCTCCAAAAAATTCTCAGAAGACCGTCTTGACATATGAAAATACTTCGGAATAATTTCCATGATTAATTTCAAATAGCACTAATAACGACAGATGACTTTTTGAACGTCTCGCCCTAAGTCTATTTTTGAAAGAATTCTTACTTTACAGCATTTTTTCACACCTGCCTAAAACTTTTACACAGTACTGTATATATAAAACTGTATATTATGTATCCTAGGTTCCTTATCCGTGCCCATGGCTCCACCTCTATTCCACACATACTTCCTCACATTTTCTCCCAATAGTAGGTCTTATCTTGCTTGTATCCAGGACTTCTCATCTCTAGGTGAAACTGGACATGCATTCTTTGGAATGACCAATTAAATACCCAGAAGAAGCCAATGTTTTACAAAGATTTCCGCCTAAAAAAGGGGGGTTTCCTCTCACGACTGCCAAAGGACAATTATTCTATGTTTGGCCCTCAAATCAGGCTTATCTGCCCATTCTTTTTTTAATGCCACGCCTTGTTCTTCATTTCACACCTTGTTTCTCATTCGTTACTT
This sequence comes from Rhinophrynus dorsalis, assembly GCA_037306005.1. Taxonomy (NCBI): domain Eukaryota; kingdom Metazoa; phylum Chordata; class Amphibia; order Anura; family Rhinophrynidae; genus Rhinophrynus; species Rhinophrynus dorsalis. The sequence goes on along the minus strand of CM074720.1, from coordinate 240,721,296 downwards.
TGTCTGCTGCAGGTCCCACACACAAATACAAGTTATTCAGTTATTCTACAACATACTCAAATTAGAATGACAGTACTACTTGCCAACATTTAAACCCCTTGTGCAGTTACATTACAGGATATTACTAGTGCTCTATTGTACTGTGTAGCATAGCACCAACCATAAACCTAATTTAAAAGACTTGGAGATGTAATTCTATAGCAAAACAAACATTAACCACACCACATGAAATTATATAAACAAGCAATATTACCATGTGGAGATATTCATACAAACAACTCTTAACTCTTTGATTGCAGCAATGATTTGAATACCTCTCTGGCATTTTTAAATGACAGGCATATAAAATATGGGTTTGAAATGCAATTTTAAAGTCAAGGACGAAAACAGGGGTAGCAGTATCCAGGGACAGGAAGCCAAAACCAGGGAATGTCCATGGAAAACAGGGATAGTTGGCACTTGGCAGGTATGTGATAATACATCTCATCAAAGGTTATACGTATAACTAAAATGAAGAAAAAAGCAGGTGTAAAACATGATTAGAACCAGGCTACTGCTACATAATATCCAATTTGTCACCAGCACTTAGTGATGACCTAGAAAATGTAATTAGACAATGAAATGTCAACAGAAACAGCAGGATGTACAATGCCTGTTGTTTGATTGATACCTGCTGAGGAATCATTATCACCTCATTATTTGGCTTTATCTAGTTTAGATGTTCAGTGATCATGTACCATAAAACACTGTAGTATTCAGCTGATAGAGAAAAGTTGTATTTATGATATTCATATATAATTACATGTTCTTTAACATTTTTTCAAGCTATTTCCAACCAATTTTCTGTGCCCCTTGTTTCGTATTGTTTCATGCTCACATCTTGGCAGAAGTAAAGATTTGGTGGATCATCTTGAGTTTTTGGTGTTTGCAATCTAAGCAAATCTTTGTTCTGTGCTCCAGAAAATCATCTCTCTCTACTTTCTCCAGCTGCTAGAATGTGGAGGAATAATCATCCAAATAATTACAAGATGGAGGCTCCCACTGAGGGGAGGATGTGAACAGGTGACAGATCCTCTTTAGGTTTTAGTCCTGAATAGCCAGCTATTCAGGACTTCTATTCTCATCATTGCCAGCTAGCCGTTGGCTGGCTGGGGATGTTGGAAATTGTATTCCTGAACAGCTTTAGCGTCTCAGCTTGCCCACCACTGATCTTGTGTCTGTTCTGCTTTTCCCTGCTTCAGTTTAATGTGTTGGAAACACACCTGGGTCTCAAAAAGACTAAAGCCACACAGAGTTAACACCTCGAATGCTAAAGAGCAATGCGTTTGAGACCTCTCCAGCATATAAGGGATTATGTGAAAAACACCATGTACATGCATTAGGTACCTGAGTGACATTCTGCTTTTTTATTTACTCTATATAGGATAATAGGATATGCACTAAGGGTCCAGTTTGTCAATTTAGTGGACAACTGGACCCAAATCAATCTCATGGTATGCATTAAGGTGACTTTGCAAGCGTATACCTGCAATTACACATCAAATACACCAACGTTGGCATGCTTTCTCTAAGTTTTACCAGGCTGATGATGGCACAGAGTCTCCTTTGCCAATGTCGCATATACATATTAATGAGCCACTGTTGTATGACAGAGTGTGTTTATATGTTAATGTAGCTATTTACTACATGCACTAAGCTCTGATAGCTGGAGATGCTGTCAGACTTCACAGAAACAAATTTGTCTTCTTAAGGTGATTGAGCGCTCTCATGACATCACTCTCAGACGGTACAAGGCACAGAATGGAGAAGCAGATCGAGCACCACTTGCTCCATAGACATGGATGGTTAGCATAATATCACTAATTTGTGGAGCACAGGGCTTGTTAACTTTTTCAGTGCTTGAAGTTTGCCCTATGTGCTGTAATTCATTGGACACCCCTCTTGCAGTAAAAGGATTATTTTCAAACATAGTATTGTGTGTTTAATAGCAGGGGGTATGGGTCTCCTACAAAATGTATTTTTTTATTTTAATGGGGAAACCGGGTGCAGCATATGCATATGACACAAATTAAAGTTCCTTGAAACCTCATTTGTATACATATGATTTTTTTACACTTTAAATGCTAGAGATATCTCAATCATTGGAAGTAAATTAATGTGAAATCTCATTAGACTCCTTTGATGCAGCTAGAATTGCTCTTCTTTCTTCCTTTGTGAATATTGCCCTTATCCCTTTGAGTGCCATAGGGGTATGCAACACATTGCAAAGTAATGTGTTGCATTCCTCTCTGGCACTCTAAGGGTTAACCCATTGTGAAGCAATGTGTTGTACTTACAGGATGATTTCATAAAGTACCTATTAATGTTGTTTTGTTGTACAAACTCCACTTGACTTCAGTGGCCCAGTTTTATGCCAGCTGGATTACCGCAGTGTTTCCTGAGAAGGGTAGCTGCTAATGTGGTAAGGGAGTTCAACTGGCATAAACAACAGTTAAACTGACTCTGAACCAAAGCAAATGCTGTATACCTCTCTATCATCTAAGGGGTTAAGAGAAGAGAAGCAATATTCCCTGCTGATCCTGGTCATGCATGGATGAAGTACAAGAATATGCCTAATGAGTCAATCAATATTTTAGTTTAGATGTTCCAGTAGAGTGTGTGGTGTTCAGCTGTAAAAGTGAGCGCATTAGATGTATCTATGTCTCCCACCTTCCATTTCTATGGAACACTATGGGAAACAAATCACAGCTAGTCTCAGAACCACAGTGATGTGCTAATGTGCACCAACTGTACCACAGGGAACAAATTAGATTTTTAACCCCTAGAATGCTGAAGTGGTCTCCAACACATTGCTTATCAAAGTTTTGGAGATTTGTCTAGTCCTAAAGGCGTTAAAATCTCAAATTAAATCATTTGGAATTTGTATTTGTCCCTTATGGTGCAGTTGGTTTGACCCACAGTTATACCATCCTCACAGAGCTCTTATTAATGCTGCACCTGAGCAATTCCCTCCCCTGTCCCATCAGACTCTCCCCCAGCCTTCAGATCTTCAGACGCTCCCTGAAAACTCACCTCTTCAGGGAAGCCTATCAACTGCCTCCATAACCATTATAAGAAAAGTCAGACCAACAGCTTGTCCAACTACTGTTCACACTAATTCCCTACTAAAATTGCCCTCCTACCTACATCCCCATCACAACCTCATTGTTCACAGTCTTTTCTCCCAAACAGAATCACCCCTTCCCTGGACCACTGCACTTAATAACACTTCTTTCCCCCACCCACTGAGTGGCAGTTCATACCACTCACTACTTCTGTGTCCAACCTACCATCCTCTAGACTGTAAGCTCTCATGAGCAGGGCCCTCTGATCCTTCTGTTTTCCATGTTCCATTTGTACTTTTTAATACCTCTGTATGTTTACTCCCTATTGTAAAGTGCTGCAGAATACGTTGGTACTATAAATAAAGAATAATAATAATTAATACTGAGATCCTGGGGGTTAGAAAAGTCTCTCCATTGTGAGTAGTCTCTCAAGTTGCTGTGTTATTCTATGGGGCCTATGCACTTAAAGCTCTCCCTTCCCATCTTGAAAGTGAGGAGCCATCGATTAATATAGAAACTGGAGAGATTTCTCTCACTTACTCCCCTTTTTATCATGTTGGGGAAGATGTAGACAATTGCTGGGTCTCCAGCTGTTGGGGATTACAACTCCCATCATCCTGAATGGCTTGCCGGAGATAATAAGAGTTGTAGTCCCCATCGGTTGAAGGTCCAGCTATTGATGTTGTCCAACAAATTATTACACCTGCCATAGTGCATCTTCCTCTAACACAGGGCTGTCCAAGTTCAGTCCTCTGTGTCCACCAACAGACCAGGGGGTAAGGATTAAGCACAGGTAAGTAAGGCAAAATGAATGAGCCACTGATAAACTCACCTGTGCTTAATCAGGGAAATCCTTACATCCTGTTCTGTTGGTGGCCATACAGGACTGAAGGTGGACAGCCCTGTTCTAACATATCAGTTCAAATAGGAGCTCAGCAAGTCTTCTAGCCAACCCCTAATCCTCATATGTGTCAGTTTGAGCAACATGTGGCTTCCTAGCATTTAATACATACACACCCCACCACATACACACTCTCAGGATTGGACTCAAGGGTCTTAGGGGTAAGGGTTTTAGGATTAAGTTTCAGGATAGTAGGGTTAAGGGCCAAATTCTAGGCCTGTATGATTCGGTTTGTCCACATTCGGATTTCGGACGAATAAGGGTGATTCGGAGCCATTTGGACATGGCGAAAATCTGTCATGGTCCCCAGGAATAAACAGGAGTCAGTACAGTAAAGTAAAACAATCTTTTATTAGAATAATAACAGTAAGGCACATAAACAGATAACACACAGAGGGTGATCAAAGAGGCAAGCACTGTATCAGAAATAGCAGTCTGCCAAGAGATCCACCACACTATCCGAGACTAGGCCTCAGACCACTGGAGCCTCGAGGTAATTTTGAATGCCCAAAGGACTAGCACTAACACAGCCTGCAGTCAGTCTAGGAGTCTGATAGAGCCCCATGTCCGCTCTAGGATGGGTGTCTGTGGAGCGGGGACCAACACACAGAGGAAACAGACAGAGACCCCTAGTCAGCACCAGAAAGGATAGTCAAACAAGCCAGGTCATGCACGGAGCGGGTAGTCAACCAGAGCCACAGGTTTGCACCAGATAGGATAGCCACTGAAGCGTTGGTATGCTGGAAGTGCTTTGGACAGAGCCCCAAGTCAACACCAGAGTGGGTAGTCAGACAAGCCAGGTCATACATGGACCGGGAAGTCAGCCAGAGCCACAGGTCTGCACCAGATTGGGTATCCACTACACAATGGAAGCAGGCAAAAGAGTAGTCAGACAGAGCCACAGGTCAGTACCAGAATGGATGGTCAGACAAGCCAGGTCATACACAGAGTGGGTAGTCAGCCAGAGCCACAGGTTTGCACCAGAAAGGATGTCTAAGCCAAATCGGAATGCAAAAGGAGAATGGTCAGACAGAGCCACAGGTCAACACCAGAATGGATGAACAGACAGGCCGGGTCATACGCAGTTCAGGTAGTCAGCCAGAGCTGCAGGTCTGCACCAGATTAGGTGTCCACTACACAATGGGAGCAGGCAAAAGAGTAGTCAGACAGAGCCACAGGTCAGCACCAGAATGGATGGCCAGACAAGCCAGATCATACACAGAGTCCAAAGGAAACAGAACTGTATTGTACAACAACGCAACTCGGCCCTTTAAACCCCTCCTCAGGAAGTATGTAGGAGGAGCAGCTCAGAGGGAGGAAGTAGGTAGGAGAAGACTACAGGAAGAAAAACATAAAACAGAGGCCTGCTGCATGCTTGAAGCCCCAGGCCTGCAGATGACGCTGAAACCAATGTAAGCTGTAACAAAATCTTAGAGCCATTTGTTTTTAGAAGCTGAATCCAAAACATAACTGGGCAGAATTTCGTTACAATATTCGGATATTCGGATGATGTTCTCCCCGCGCGCTGCTTTCCCTCCCTCTCTAGTCCAATTAGCTTCTTCGTTTCATAATGTCTCTAGTTCAAGCAATTAGCTTCTTCATTTCCTGATGGGGGATGGACTAATGACATCACAGACACCCAGACAGCTTCTGCATTTCCTATTAGTGCTTATTGCGTTGTTGGAGCTGGGAGAGAGAAGAAGCAGACAGAGAGATAGAGAGAGTGACTGTCCAGTTGTTGTGTAGTCAGGCAGGTAGGCATAGGAAGGCAGCCAGCATTAGTGCCAGTTATTGCCACTGCAAGGGAGAGTCATCTTTGTTCCTGTGTAAAATATGAAAATTCAAATTTGGAGTTTGTTTGAATAATTTGCAGAATGACAAACACAATCTCACAGTTGTTTAGGGACTGGGAGGCCTACTAACTTACTGCCACCGCAAGGGAGAATCCTCAGTGTTCCAGTGTTAAATCTAAAAATTCAACTTAGGATTTTGTTTGAATAATTTGCAGAGTGACACAATCTCAAAGTTGTTTAGGGACTGGGAGGCCATCTGTCTTACTGCCACTGCAAGGGAGAATCATCAGTGTTCCAGTGTTCAATTTTAAAATTCAACTTAGGATTTTGTTTGAATATTTTGCAGAGTGACAGAATCTCACAGTTGTTTAGGGACTGGGAGGCCTAGCACCTTACTGCCACCACAAGGTGGACTCATCATTGCTCCAGTGTTAAATTTTAAAATCCAATTTAGGATTTTTTTTTAATAATTTGCAGAGTGACACACTCTCACAGTTGTGTAGGAACTGGGAGGCCAACTACTTACTGCCACTGCAAGGGAGAATCATCAGTGCTCCAGTGTTAAATTTTAAAATTCAATTTAGGATTTTGTTTTAATAATTTGCAGAGTGACAGAATTTCACAGTTGTGTAGGGACTGGGAGGCCATCTGTCTTACTGCCACCGCAAGGGAGAATCATCAGTGTTCCAGTGTTAAATTTTAAAATTCAACTTAGGATTTTGTTTTAATAATTTGCAGAGTGACACAATCTCACAGTTGTTTAGGGACTGGGTGGCCAACTAAATTACTGCCACCGCAAGGGAGAATCATCAGTGTTCCAGTGTTAAACCTAAAAATTCAATTTAGGATTTTATTTGAATAATTTGCAGCGTGACAATCTCACAGTTGTGCAGGGACTGGGAGGCCATCTGTCTTACTGCAACCGCAAGGGAGAATCATCAGTGCTCCAGTGTTAAATTTTAAAATTCAATTTAGGATTTTGTTTGAATAATTTGCAGAGTGACACAGCCAGTCTGACAGTTTTCGTGTGGCCAGGTTGTAAAATTGTCAAATTATTATAGTACACTACCTAGCAATCTGTAATGTATTTGAGTCCTAGTGAACACCTTGATGTTTCTTGTCCTGGTACCACCTGCAGTGACCCAGCAACCCCCAACACAACCACAGTGATGTTGCTTTCAAGCAGACCTAGCAGCAGCAGGCAGCAAAGAAGAGTACTAGTACTAGTCAGATTCAGCAGCAGAATTAAAAAAAAAAAAAAAAAAATAAGAAGGGAACTGCAGGTCGTTCTACCTCTACTAGTAGGGTAGAGAGGCCCATGTCCTCCTCTAACACCACGAAGCAGCTGTCACCTGTGTCTCATCAGCTGTTTGTTGATGATCCCCCCAGAACCACCTGCACAATGACTAGTGCCACTGGCAGTTTAGTCACCACCTCCATTACAGCCAGGTGTATAAACCTGGGGACACCTAGCGTTGGTAACAGTACTGGTCGGACACTGCGGGCAGTATCAATGCAGGATTTTTATAGTGAACGTTCGTGTAAGCAGCCCAAATGGAAATTATTGCAATATTTGGATAACATTTTCCTGCCACAACTGTCACTGCCACTGAGAGCATATCTACTCCAGAAAATATTATTGAGGGAGATAGTTTACCATTTCCCGGTAAGTCACCAGGCAGAAGAGGGAATTGAGCACGTTTCCACAAAATCTGCATCTACATAACAGATGATTCAAATACACACAACTGGCAGATCAGTGGTTACATGTAATGGTCGATCTGCCTGTTCTCTGTGTATTTGAAATATCAGCTGAAACAGGGTTATTGTGTACATTATAAGACTTTGAGTGCCACAAGACTGTGTGATGCATTGCAGAGCAATGTTTTGCACATACCTATGGCACTCGAAGGGTTAAGGTACAGCAGCTCCTATGTCCATTCTCAAGTAGGGAAAAGGTGGAACCGTGTTAGCTGTAGAGAAAGCAGAAGACTGGTAGCACTCTCAGGTAGAGACAACAAACTGTCCTCTGTGGCTCTATAAAAAGCTATCCGAATTCGGAATAGGGAACTCCCACAGCATAGCCAGTTATGGCTATATGAATGTGGTGAATAGCCACATTAACATATAAACACTCCCCCAGGAATATGACAATTTATAACATTGGAAACCAAGCTAAGGCATGGTGAAAGCATTGCAATGTTGGCATATTTGTGGTGAAGACATCTTAGTGCATATGGAGCTGTTGTGATTATGCCACAATATCTTAACCCTTGACCCATATTGATCCTTAGTGCACCTCCGCCATTATGGTCAAAAGTAGAACAGGTCTTATTAACAGGGAGCAGCTATTAGACATAATCAGGCTGAGCACAAATCATATCCAGGGGAAGATGCAATAAGGTGTGCTACAGAGGTAATAAATAGGATATATCTTCTCCAGTGTGATAAACTCAACAGTTCTTATGTTATTCTATGGATCCCATGCCCTAAGGTTTCTCATGTTGGGGAAATCTAAGTGCATAGTCTCCATGGAAAAAAAACATAGAAACTAGAGAATGTATCACAATGGAAATTTTATTTCTTCTTTATCACCTCTGTATCACACATTAGTGCATAAACCCCAGGTGCGAAGAGCAGATATTATCAAACAGAGTATAGGTTTTATTATCAGGAAGTAGAGAACAGTCAGTCAGGATGTACCAGATCGGGCACACAGAAGACAACAATAAACACAAAGCAAGGAACACTAGAACACTGGAGCAATCTGCAATAATCTGGTAAAGAGGAATAGTATATGATTGTTTTATAAAGGAAGTCAGGTTGGAGTCAAAAGTTTCTAAAAGATCCTAGAGAAAATATCCCAGTCCTGGCCAAGATAACATACCAACATCAGGAGCCGTTCAACATCCAAGATATCAGTGAGTGAAGATCTGCTTACCATACAACCAAACATGTCTGAATCCTGATGTGCTGCTTTATTTAAGTATTTTAATAATATGAAACACATTGGAAGCATACAGTTATACAACTGCTTTAACATTTTTGATACTACTGTTTAAGAGACATCTATACTCTATTTCTGGAAGTGTGTACAACAAGTGAACTTTGCATTTTATTGGGGGGGCACTGAAAGGATAAAGGAGGCCACTAAGGTTATTAGCCTGAGGTTGAGTTCTGTACATTTAGAGCGGTTTCCAGATCAACATAAAGACCCCTGTGCACTGCCCTCACCATATCCCAGGCTACATGGTGAGAAACTTCTCAACAATGGGAGAAAGTCTCTCTAAGTAAGAGGTCACAGACCAGCAGAGTCCATGAAACAAGTTTACATGGAGAAGGATTTAACAGTGCCAGAGACTCATTGCTTTACAATATGTTGTGTGCCCATCTGGCATTCAAAGAGTTAACCTATAGAAGAGAGAGGTAACCCATGCCATTGTAACAAACTCCCCATTACTGACATTCATTCACCTCAGATTGGTACATAGCATTACCATGCTAGAGATATATCTTATTTTATGGACTATTTTCAGATATCTTATAAGCAACATTCGTATAATCTATTTCATTTTATCTCATAGTATATTTTCATTTAATAAATTGTTTAGTTTATTATTCTTTTATTTTGTTACTTCATTGCCATATATATTTTAGAGTAATTATTTTACTTATTTTAGCGTCTCCTGTTGTTTTTTCTGTGCTTTGCTGCCATTGCTAACAACCAAATCGCAACCCAAATCTGTTAAGAGAAGGGACACGTGATCTTCCAGTGATGATACAGATTATTTGTTGTGGGCCCAGATATTTGATGTTCAATCTCTATAGATGTCTACAGTTAAATCTACATTTAGATCTCATTTTTTTTTTAAATTGCATTTGCTTATGTATTGGTTTATTGCAAAGAGAAAATGCTATATGGAATACAAAAATGTGATAAGGAAACCAACAGTGAGAGAAAACTATATTTGGGGTTAGCCGTTTCTGTTGTTCAAAGATGAATTGTTTGGTATTTGCAGGATCACTATGGTGTGCTTTGGGGTATCTCTTCCCTTTGTATGGTACATGAGTGATAAAAGATTAGCTTAGGTAGGATAAAGTCCTATAGGGTCTGCTAAACACCTGGGCAGGCTGATTCCTAGTTGAACATCTATGAACTTTGATTTGCATGTAAAATAATCTTTGGCCTTGGTCTCCCTGTGGTTTACTAGAAGATCTAGACGTAGCCACCTTACTTTCTGGTACCTAGAGATAGCTTCATGTCAATGACAAAAGCTCCAGAAGGCCAACATTTACATTGAAGGTTTGCTATTGCTTTTGTTCAGAGGAACGGCCTGGTGCTTCATAGCTGAACCATCATTTATGGCAGCATCAGTATGATGTGCTTCAGGAGCTAAAAGAAATTGTATTTAGGAGGCACTGATTTGTTTAGGCTTTCTGCTGAGCTAGGCTCAACCATGTGCATGGACCCCAATTTGCCACTTTCGTCATGCCCTCACTTTATCCAACCCCTTTTGCATGCCACACCCCTTCCCTTAAAGACACAGAAGCACAAATATCAAACTGGAGGGAATAGTTATATGAGGATATATTAGTTTCTAACAAATTTGGGTATGTTTACTTTGAGAAAGAGACAAAGCTATGAGCCCTGATCCTTGCCGACACAGGTTTTTAAATTAGGGAATTTTCTTTAGAAAATGGATATAGGCAGAAAGCTGGCCAATCTACTGCTCCTGCCAATCTGCTGTCATAAGCCTAGGCCTAAATACATCACTGTGGGTAGGAGAAAATCCTATAGAACCTAATATAGGCGTGATCCTAGTTAAGCATCTCAGACCTTTGTTTAGACAAAATTATGACATGTATCTTAGAAGAAAGCAGCAAAATGAGTTTGAGTTGTTCAGGTAATAATTATACATCATATATTAAATAGCTATTAAAAAATAAAGTGAGGGCCTGACAAAAGTGGCAAATTGGAGTCCATGCACTTGGTTGAGCCTAGATTAGCAGGAAGCCTAAACAAATTAGTCAATGTGATTGCAAGTCAGTGTGATAGTTCCTTAGCAACACTTCAGTATTAATACTTCAAGGAACAGTTATTTGTGGAACACATGGCTAAGCAATACATTGCACACCACTATGGTCATAAAAGGGTTATTGCGCATACATATATTTACACAAATTCTTACTAGACGTATCTCATTGAGAAAAATCAAGTAAAATAAGAAATAAATACTACGTTTGTAGGTATGTACCAAGAAAAAAAGAGAAACATTTCAGGGGCAAGCCAACTGTACCATAGGGGACGAATAAAACTTTCCCAAATCCTCACAATTTAAATAGGACTTTTAACCCCTTGAATACTTAAGAAGTCTCCAACGTGTTGCATTGCTCTTTCAAAATCACCCAGAACCAGCATTAATGTGATCCTGTTAATGCCGGACACAAATGAACATTTCCCTGTACAGGACTGCAATAGTATCAGTTCAATTATGGTGTGTGTGTGTTTTTTATATAAAGGATCACACATTAAAAAATACGTATGGTCACATTAACCCTTTGAGTGCCAGAAGGGTGTGCAATGAATTGCATTGTTTACCCCTCTGGCACTCAGAGGGTTAAGCAATGGTTATATCTGTAACAAAAAAAAGACAGTTATTACCTGCAGATGGAAATTTCTTTTCTCTTTCTTCAAAGAACCACTCTCCAGTCTTTACTTTAACTTCCCTGAAATTATATATAAATACATTTGGATGATACAACCATTATAAATTTGGATTTGTAGTCCCTGAATTATTACAACGTAGTTATTACTAACATTTGTGTATGAATATCCTCCATAGTCGGCAAAGCTGTGTGAAAGGGAATAAGGCGCATGATGAATTAGAACAAACCAGTTGTGCCGCAATCAAAATGCTGCAGTGATAAGCACTGGAAACTAATAACCCTGATCTGAAAGAAATTAATATTTTTTTTAACTATGTCAATAGAGGACCAGAGGGCACACAACGCATTCCCTTGTTTCACTCAAATGCCCAGTAACAATACTAACCCTTATCTTATCCTCTAAGCCTATGTAAAGTAATCAAATGTATCTTATCTCTAGGGAGGCACTTCCACACAATTTCTTGGGCAACAGGCTACATGGAACAACAATTGTATCCCTACCTCCCTGACACTCTAAGCCTATGTAAAGTAGTTTACTACTGAAATGTCACCCTGTATTTGGCGACCATCAAAAGGGCGAGATCATATTGTCGCCTGTATCAAAATGGAGACCTCAGAATGTCGCCCACATCAAACTTGCGACATTTTGATGTCACATGCTTAAGGGTTGCCCTGCGCGGCCATGTAGAACTTTGGAGAACTTTGAATACTGAACCCCAGAGGTATTCTGATGTCACACTCTCAAATCTGGAGAACTTTATTTTAAAATAAAAGAATACAATTTGTCCTATACTCCCCATTAAATATAAAGGGTTAACATGTCTTCTGTCCTAGTAATGTTATGCATACCCTCCATCTGTGGAGAAAGTGGTGCCCGAGCCACTTCTCCATGCTGTGCCTTAAGATGCCCTCTTCCTCTCACAAGCCCTGGTGGCTGAACATGATGTCATCAGATCAGAGGGTGACATTTCAGTAGGATACCATGTAAGGTAACCACATGTACCCTGGCCTCAGGGAGGGATTTCCACACCATTTCTTGGGAAAATTCATGATACCACCCCTCCCTTTTTTTTTCTCTCTCTTCTTTCAGCTCTCCATGCTACTGCTATGCTGTCACAATGGCAAAGTAAATTTCCTGATAATGCACTGTACTGACTTTATATTTCTGATCCTTATGTATGTATTTGTTAGAGGTTTACAATAAAAGCTTAAAGTAAAAAAGTGATACAACATTCACTCTATGTCGAGCTTGATTCTGATTCAGTATCCTCGATATCCAGAGATTATTTATTATTATAAGGTGTTCACGTACCACAAATTCATTCCCAGTTCTCCTTACTATCTACTAACATCCTTCTGAAGATCAGAGACCAAGAGACAGAAAAGTTAATTTCAAAAGGCAAAATTATTCCTAATTTATTTTGAATAAAAACCATAGATTAATGGTATCTGAAAATTAGTATTATGTTTCCTAAACACTGACCACGCACAAATCTATTCCCCTCCAGATCAGTGTTTCCTCTAAGGGGAGCAGGCTTGAGTGACCCAGCATTGAAAGAGTAAAAAGATCAATTAAAACTGGACAGGGCTGCATGGTGCACCTGTTATTCCACTGCAGCCCTACATAAACAGTCCTCTTAAACCCTATCAGGGTTGGGATTCTCACCAGTGCACAGCTGAGAGGGAACACTGCTCTCAATCATGGCAGCAAGGGCAATCAGAGTCTGAACATGGACCAGAACTCCCAAGGAAACTAGAAATATCAAAGAAGGGGCCAGAATGGAAGTTTAAACTTTGTTTACAACTATAGTATTCTGAACAAAGCATCTCAGGAATCAAGCTGCCATTCAGGAATAGGAGGAAAACCTATCCATATTATTTAGGTGCTACTAACCTAGATGTGATGTAGAGCTTTTACTGTGTACATACAGTGGAATGCAACTAGTGGTGTTAGGGTAACTTTAGCACTAGTTGAGGTTCAATTACCAGTAATGCTGTCTAAGGCCATGTATGTAGGAGGTTCACATCAGTTATGGAACAGTGACAACTCCTCCAATGTCTTATTTGATGTGATATTATCATGAGGGTTATAAGGAGGCACATGGATGAGGGCACAAGCAGTTTATCCTTCAGCAGGTAACATTCTGGCAGTGCGTCTATAAGGCACGGTGGCCCTTCAGCATGCATCATTCTGATGTTGCCCTTTTAATGCAGGCGACATTATGATGTCGCACTTTTCGTGGTCGCTAAATAGATGCTGACATTTCAATAGGATACCTATCATGAGCATGTATCAAATGTTGCTAACCTGGAGCCACTAAATGTATCTTATATGAGTTTACACCTTTCCATATGTATCATCTGCTAAGTTCACTTCATACATTTGTCCCTAAATATTGCAGTCTGGTCTGTATTATACTTAGCTACCACACAAATTATTTCTCTTGTACTTTATACAGGTAAAGCAGCAAGAAGCAAAAAAGTTGAAATCATGGTATGACTTTGGGTTGTGGATGTAATTTGCTTCAAAATTGTTGCTAATCAATAATGCATTTTCTACTAGGTGGAGCTATTGCTAATTGCACCTAAACACCCTAACACCACTTGATAAAGGTCCCTGTATGACATTATGACATCATAACATGACATTTTGCATCATGTTACACTAAATGTATATTGGCATTTATGGAGAAGTGTGGCTGCACTAGCTAACTGTACTGTAACTTTAAATAAATATAAATGATCTTGGTGCACTCAAGGTCCAAAAGTAGTATGAAAAAAGAAATTTGAAAGTCGGATGGCTCAAGTAACCATGCGGCTGTAAAAAAACGGGCCTCACTAACAGAGGCACACAAAAGTCCAAAAATACAAAATGCTTTATTAAGTAATATAGTATTTTAAGCACACAATCTAAAAAGCAATCAAAATCACACCTACACACGAGGTAATATATAAAAAGAGTGAGAGAATGCTAAGACTATCCCCCCATGAATATTAATATTGAAACAAAGTATCCAAATGAACGAGCATGATGAAAGCGTTCAGATGACAAGCATCGGTATACAGTGTAACAAATACTCATCGCCTGTAGGTTCCCATGACCATGTATAGCACTATATAAACACACTGGTGCCTGTCACTTTATTATTGGTGCTTGCCTTATAATCCTCTATGTAAGGGTAGGGTGATGAATTGCTCATCCCTCTGGCTCTCAAAAGATTAAAGTGCCAAGTCAGATATAAACCCTCATAGAACAGGCAGACATTCAAATTAGCAAATCAGTAGGATTAACTTTACCCATGGGCATAGCACACTGTACACTTCCATACGAGGTTGCACAGGAAAACCTGGCAGTCATGGCACACTCGATGACTGCATCCATCACACACGCCACCCCTGTTCAGCACCCTCCCAAGGACTTTCTGGCAGCGGGCACATGATCTTCCTTTGTAGTCTCTGCTCACACTCTTTGCTCCTTTCCATCGAAGCTGCTGCAGATGTGTTTTTAGTCTTCTGTATAATACAGAAAAAATAAATTAAACAATATAATTACGATAATGATATCTTGCTACAGGTCTAATAGAACATGTATTCAAAATGTTGAAGAAGAGGTTGCATGTTGGAGGTCTTCACTCAAAACCGAATATGCATCATATTAACCATAATTTATGACAAGGTAGCCATAGTCAACCCTCGTCTCCGAGAACTACCAACTGTACATGTGTTCACTGTAACTCTGAATGTGCACACTTGGACCAATTAATGTGATTAAACCACTAATTAGTACACCTGCTCTCCAGCTGGGGGATCCTGAAAACATGCAGCTCTGGTAGCTCTTGAGGACCAGGGTAGGCAATACTGAATAATTGAAAGTCTTTTGTATGCTAATTAATTAAGCTCTGTGTTGCACCAGAAATAAAATTATCTAATATCTTAAACTATTTATCAGCTCTTCCTTTTACATGACCAGGACTGGATTTACTAATTCGCAGACTAGGCACTTGCCTAGGGCAACAGATTTTTAGTGGTACCTGGCATTGGCCTGTCATACCCACTGGCCCACACACTGTCCCGCCCATCCAACTTGTCAGAGTGCTACCTCACAAGTTTATAACTCCACAATGTGTTCATTAAAATGATCCACCTTGTCCCCTGCATCAGCTCTCAGATCAGACCAGTCTTTCCCAAAATCACTCGGCTTACGAACTTCTGGGTGTGACATCAGTAACATCAAGTCACATGTAAGCAAATGGGAAGCACACTAGAAATAGTGTGAAGCGAAGCGCTATTAAGAACTGCAGAGCAGCCAACAGCTTCACTTTACAAGGTGAGGTGGCAAGGCCCTTTTATAGTAATCTAATCACATTGTCCAGATTGTGACTTACGTAAATCAAAACAGGAAAGAGTGCTGACTAAAAGTTGAGAAGCTGTCTAGTTTATGTCTACCAAAACATATAGGCATAAAACTATTCAGTGCTGTATCACTGTACTCATTTGTAGCCTTACAAACAATTTAATTCCCCAAAGAGTTTTAAAGCTTAACTTTTATTAGTTAATTTGAAAAATTAACCTTTGCTATTTGTTTTCCTTGTTTGTAGTGTCATAAAAATGCTGCAATGACTGCAAGCCCACTGCAATGATTGCATCTAAAACTCATTGACCTTGTTTCAAGATCAAAAAAGAGTGGGTAAGTTTTCAGATGTAGTGAGAAAAGAAGAGCAGCAGAGAGAAAGCTGCCAATAGCAGTACCAAAATGCATACAGCAATCTAGGGATTAAATTTGATACCACACCGCTCTTCTGTTCTCATTACATCTGAAAAAGTAGCAACTCTTTTTGATCTTGAAACAAGGGAATCAAATATTTATGTGCAATCTAATTGTCTCACTGATTTGGTTACCCTAACCCTAACTTGATCCAGTTCCTGCATGGAGCTAAGGACAGTGCACATGCATTGATTTAACATAGTACTTTACTTACACGATATATATATATATATATATATATATATATATATATATATATATATATATATAAATAAATAAAAATGTATATATATTTTTTTTGTATGTATATAGTCACTGGTATATGTACTGGCTGTCTTGATAAAGGCCCTTTAGGTGGGAGAAACATTGACATTAAAACTCAGCTTTTTTATACAAGACCTGTGAGTGCACTTATTTCATGGTCATAGTACCATTTCTTATTTTATATTAATACCCAGGCACGTGCACACATTGACACCAAGGGGGGCTTGAGCAGCTGCCCTTTTTGTCCAAAGTGCCCTCATGCCCTTATTAAAAAAAAAATGTAATCAGTCTGATTTTATCTTATCCCAGTCCGTTTTTAAATTTTGATTACTGGGGGGAGGGGGTGCTCTCCTCTCCTCATCTCTTACGTCCAGGTTCTTTTTAAGTGTAAGGTCCCTTTAACATGCCGACTGGGCCCTTTTTACATGCCGCCCTTTTTACGTGAGCCCCTGCCCCCCAAAATGTCTGTGCACGTCCCTGTTAATACCATATGAGTAGCACCAAGGCAGTAGTTTTACAACATATTGTTAAGGAGTGCCCATTCTACTATTAAATATAGAGAATTGTATACAATGACGGTTTTGTCAGAACCCTTTACTATTAATGAGTTTTAAGTGCAAAGACTGCAGTCAGCTTCCTGCAGTGATGAAGTATTTTTAATAAAACTCTTTTACATCACAAACAAGGAGAACTTCAAATAAAAGCTGAGTTTTAACAGGCTACATATCTAGTAAAAGTCACTTATGGTTTCTGTATGTGTGCTGTGAACACCCTATACCTATCTATAATATTTTCTTCCCCCTCAGAAAATTAACACATTACTGTGAAGAATAAATCGAATATGGTTTTGACCACCAAAAGGGGTGTAGTTAGTTGAGGGGGTGTAGTTAGGTGTGGGACCAAGGTAGGGCTAAGGGCACCAGAGGATGCTGTGCCTAGGAGAGAATGAGATGTAAATCTGGGCCTGTACATGACAGATAGGAATCTTTGAAATATGCAACCTGGAATTCAAGATGATTGGTCCTCTTTAAAGCTGACAATTACCATAATATTGCTATGCTAGTTACTGTATACTAACATGTTCCTCAATGCTGTATAGTTAACATATATGACCTAATTACAAATATGACAAAGCAAAGAATATAGAAAAAAATGCATAATTCTAATCACACAAGAGAAAAGAGGACACTGACACACAAACATACATGAACTTACACACACATCCAAACACACGCACAAGCACAGGCATATACACATACAAACATACACAAGCATAAAAACATAAAACAAATGAACACACAAAGAAATACAAGCACATACATACACAAACACACACATACAAACACACAAATACACACAAACAAACACATACACCCATACACATGCACATACACAAACACTCACATATACCAACACTCACATAGTAGCATGTCTGTACAATAGGTATAACAATTTATACAAGTGCGCTGAGCATAGGACTCCAGGTGAAACCTTTTTCAACTCAAATAACAAAAAAAATTGCTTAAGATAATGACTGTCAGTCAAAATTACTTTGCCAACTCACCAGCAATTACATGAGAACAGAAGTGCAATTTTACCATTACAGAGCTCAGCAGGACCATACAAGAGACCTGTACCATTACAATAGAGAAGAGGATCCATACACTACATGTGACCAGCCTTGTCATACATCATTATATAACTATGTCATTGCAAGAGATCAGCAGGGCCATTCACCAATACACAAGGACCAAACACCATTACATGGGTCCAGCAAGACAAAATATCACTACAAAAGACCAACAGGGCAATAAACCATTGTATAAAACCAGCAGGGCACTACTTGAAGTCATCAGGGCAATACACCATTACAAGAGGCCAGCAGGGCCATACAGCATTATAAAAGAGCAAGAGGACACATTACCATTACAAAAGACCAGCGGAGCAGTACACATTACCAGAGACCAGCAGGGCCATTCACCATTACAAGAAGTCAGTTTTATAATTGTGTGTTTTTACCTGTTGACATTACTGTAGTTTTTCTGCAAACACTGATGCTACCACATTTCATTTTACATATCTTTGTTTGTGCTACACACTTTTATGATGATTATGTATGCTCTTGTTCTTTTTTTATTTTTGTGTTAAATAAAATACATCTTAACTATGAAAGATGAACACATGAAAAAAAGTCATGCTTTGTGACTACATGTCATCCATTGAAGTCTAATAGTAATGACTGAAACCATGCAATATTCATTCTTCAAAAGTGATCATGAATCCTGCTCCATGGCCAGTCTCTCTTCATTTGCCTCTGCACTCTTAATAATCAGTACGATTCAGGGAGAGAATTACTATCTGCCTCTGCACTCTAAATAATCAGTATGACTCAGTGGGAGAATTACTATTTGCTTATTTTCTGTAGCAGACAGTCAGCTTTCAAATTAGCCCTGAATCTTCCATTTACTCTTCTACCTTCTATGGACCAGCAGGCAAGGTCTTCCTGAACAAACACCCATGTCTTTACTGGCAGTTGAGAAATTCTGTTTTAGACCAATGTAAAAAGCAGGGATAAGATGATGTCAGAAACAACAGGAATTAGAGCCCAGAGGTCTGTGACTCTGAACACACTCTTCCCATTCATTGACCCACTAAAGACTTGTGTACTGTGTTGTCCCTTTTCCTCCTCTTTCTGTTTTAGTGTAAGAATCCTGGTTATCTTCGGGTGATTGCACTTAGTATAATCCTTGCAGCCAACTGGTCTCTGCCAGCTCCTATGACTAGCCAGAACAGCAAGCTTTCATTGTTTGATTATTGTTACCATGGTTGCATAACCCGGGCTTCTCCAATATCCTGTGCACTTATTGTATGACTGTTTCCTTTTCTCTGTTTCTTTGTATTTATACTGTCTTGATTTATCTTCTCCTGTCTACAACCCATGTCCCAGGCTCAGTAGATTGGGTTTTTTTGGATTGTGTTGCTTTGTTTCTGTTTATTCCTATGCTGTTTTCCATGTCCTGCTTTTCTGACACTTTTGTCTGTTGTCTACTTCTGACAGACTTCCTGGTTTTGACCTCTGGTGCATCTGTTTTCCTGCCATTTTCTTGACATGTTAACTAAACATTATATACTGTACCATCTTTCTGTGTACTGTTAATACCCCACTTTCCTTAGTCAACACATCTCACTAGCCCTGTGCTTTCACAGCCTACTAAACATCCAGGATACCTACTCACAATTCATTATCAACACCTGCATATATCATGTTTCCTTGACTAGTACCCACTCAATCTTTGGGAGAATAGACAGATTCTTAAAACTGCTGCTCAACTCAAAAAGTGTCAAGTGGGCAGTATTGGCAGAATATTTCTGCCTAGCCTCACATTTTCAGTGATTTAAATGGACCTTTTAAGCAACTGAATATTAGAGCGGTCTCTAGGACATTGATTTTCAATGTGATGAAGACCATTCTGACATTCAAAAAGTTAAACTCCTTATTTAAAATGAATGGTGATATTTAATAACTTCCTTTGGTACTGCTGGTTTCCACCAGAAGTGTTCAAATTTTGAGACCTTAAATGTGTAAAAGAAGTGTCAATTAACCAATGCATTCTGGTGTTTATGGGCTAATGAAATATATGGCTTCTAATACACTGACAATGGCAGTGGGCTTTTTAAGGGAAAATTTGCCAGAACTCATGACTGAGACACTTCTTCCTCCTAGGAGAAAGATACTCACCAACGCATATTCACTCCCTTCCCAAATGCAACCTTCAAAACAACCTGAATATGAAATTACTCATGAATTAATGAATTAGACACAGAAATAAGTGGAAAATAAAGAAGTCACGGATTTTGTTAAATGAATTTAACCTTTTTAACCTTTCCAAACCCTCCACATATAGTGCCCCAGAGCTGTAACCGCAAAGTGGCACAGCACCTTCTCTCCTGCTGCATATCCCTGAGGTATGGACATGAAAACTTTTCAGGTAGTGGTCACCTCATTCTAATGGGCCATCCAGTGGTGGCTACCTCAGACACAACCAAGGAGATGAATAGGATAAACTGATTCACCGCAGATTTCCCAGCCAAGCATTCACTTCAGTGCATATTGGCAATAGTGCACCCTAAGAGTCGTGACCTCTGGGCCAGAGTACCTGCACTGCAAACAGCATTTGGATAGATGTTCTGGCAAGGCCTAGGTTGCCACATTATGGCCTTAGGTGGAGTCTTAACTGCATGGAAACAGGTAAGGTTCCTCTAAGTTCTTATAGTCACCGTTTTAACTGTAACTTATTCATCCCTTCTTAACTATCCCTACTCTACCTACCCCCCTTTCTTTCCCACTGTAAGGAAAGAGGGTGAGTTCACCTATTTTATTCTCCTAGTGGACACCTCCTCTCCTTAGCTTTGGGGAAGAAGAAGGGTAGACCTCTTCTAGGCCTCAGGCTCATTGTTGGGCCATCAGACATCATCCCTGTAACATTTTAGAAGTCATGCATGAGCATGCATTTTGCCCCTGCAAAATAAGCACTTCTTATAATAACTATAATGAGATGTTAATGTATCCAATACATTTTGGCCTTAGTTTGAGCAGCTGCATTCTGTGATATTTGGGCTTTTTCTCTATTTACATGGGAAATATATGACATATAATTTCAATATATTACTGCTGCACAGCACTGTTCCTTAATTCGGAGGTGCCTCCAACCTAGACTTGTGTCATATCTCACAAAATATTGTCGGGCCACACTCCTTCAATAAGACTTAACGTTTATTTAAAATACACACATATATATACATATATATATATATATATATATATATATATATATATATATATATATAAAATCTGACTTTTCAGTTGCCTATCGCGACTGTCTTCAGGGACATTGGCAATCACTATCATTACCTTTAAATAGTTCTTCCATTTCTGCATGGAGCCAAATCGGCGCTATCAGGTCGTCATAGCAACCCCACAGCGTCCATCCAGCACCTATGCACAAAAAGAGTTCCCCCGTGACGAGACAAAATGTTGCTACTTGATGTGAACATAATACCACAATATAAAAACAATTTCAGTCTATATGTGATTAATTAAACTAAACTGCTCATTCAATCCTAAAGGCGCTAATGTTTTAAGTGTATAAATCCAATACGTTTCACGTTTGGATAGTTTTACAATCCTATCTCCTCCAAGTGATCCAAGTTTAACCCATTCTGTTGGGCAACATTGTAATTTCTTAAATTTATGTTTCATCAGCATAAAATGTTTAGCTACTGGGGATAAATGTATTTCCTTTTCACTAAGAGTACCGTTCAAACCTCTGACAATGGACGATCTATGTTCTCTCATCCTTACTTTGAAGGGTCTGCTCGTCTTGCCGATATAACATTTATTGCAGGGACACAATAACATGTACACCACAAGTGCCGTGGTGCACGTTATACAATCTTTTATCTGAATCTCAAAGTTCATAGGAGGTATAATAACACTAGTGTTTGTTATCATGTGTCTACAAGTGACACAACCACTGTATTTTATAATACCACATCTGCCCGATTTAATGGGACCTATATCCTTGTTCACGGGATCCGACATGACAAGTTGATCACGTATACTCATTCCCCGTTTGTAACCAAAGACTGAAATATTTTTAAACAAATGTCCCACCTCTGGATCAGAGCTCAATATCTCCCAATGATTGTACACAGACTGTCTGAAATCTTTAGTAATATCAGAGAATGTTGTAGTTAGGAGAAATCTCTCAGCTTCTCCATCCTGTCTTGAGGGAGCGCCTTTTAAAAAAATGCATCTCTCTCCATGTTTAACACCTCCAACTTATTTTCATCAATATCAGACTATCTGTAACCTCTCATTCTGAATTTTTCGTCCATTTTATTCAGGGCTTCCTGAACTGAGTCTTGTTCTGACGCTATTCTTTTTACCCACAAAAGTTGTCACACATTAGTGCATAGCCTACAGAGGTGTCTAAATTTGTTTTAAAGAACTGCTAGCAGGCCATGTTTTTAGGATTTTCTTGTTGTGGAGTAGTAGAACCAATCTTCAGCTGGGCAATTTTAGTTAGCTCTAAATTAACCTATCTTGCCTGGTTTATAACCACTTCTCTGAATACTAACCACATTACCTGAGCAATATGCTTCTCACCACCTTTAACCACAGGTCCTTTGCCAGCAATGTCATATTACAAGAAAGAAGCTAGTCAATCTGCCTTCTTGTACAGAGGCCCACTAACCTCAAATAACATACCGGAAAGAATGAAATAGTCTTCCAGTTTCAGATCCCTAAAAATAACTGCTGCTTTGGATTTAAAATGTCATGCTTTTGTGAATGTGTAATTTGTATTTTCTCGTTTCTATTTGTGCATAAATATATAACTTTTGTTTTTTATAGTTGACATACTTTAAACCAAGAAAAATCTCAATGTATTCTCAATGTACACAAACACACACAAACTGGAATATTTATATTCAATAAGTCTCCATAGTCTCCATCCCCCTAAGCGACTACATGTTTATAGTACCTTTGCCAACAATTACATCTATGAGTCTTTTGTGACAAGTCTCTAGCAAACTTTTGACACCTGCCAATATCTGACCATTCGTCTTATAAAACTGTTCAAGCTCTGTCACGTTCCTTGTGAGCATTGATGGTCTGCAAACTTCAAGTCATGCCACACACTTCCATTTGGATTTAATTCAGGTTTCTATTTGGGTTACTCAAGTATGCATGGGTGAAAATGTTTCCTCCAAAAAAAATAACAATGTGAAAAATGGCTCTTCCAGCCTTCTGTTGGAATTACTGTGAAAAGTGCTGTTTTTCCACTTTTTTTGTGGCATTGAAATCTATAATAATAATGTAACTTTCCCTCATATGAAGAGTTTCCCCAATGTAATCCTGCTGTGTTAACTTGTTTGTATAAAAGGGTGTGTCAGTAGTGTTGAGCGAGCATGCTCGGCCGATGCTCGGATCGGCTCGAGCATCGCTCTGCTCGGCACATGGCGGTACTCGTACGAGCACCGCATGTGCTCGCCCGCCATGTTCGGGTCTCCTCCCCGCACGTTTTGCGGCTGCTGCGCAGCCAATAAACGTGCAGGGAGGCTCTGACATCAGTGTAATGCCAGCAGCCATGTTGGCTGCTGGCATTACACTGATTGGCTGGCCAGAACCCGTGGTTGGGTGCTGTATAGCACCTGACCAGCGAGTTCGGCTCAGTCTTAGACAGGGAGAGCTGAGGATAGGAAGGGAAAGTCAGTGTAGGGAGGAAAAAAAGCAAAATTGTGAAAAAAAAAGAACCAAAAGTCCTTTTTAGGACTACTGTGTGTGGGGGCAGCAGGTTATTTTGTGTGGGGGGAAAAAAAAAAAAAAAAAAAAAAAAACATATATTCTGTTTAGTGTGCAAAGTTGCAGATTAGAGCACATTCTGTTTAGTGTGCACAGTTGCAGATTAGAGCACATTCTGTTTAGTGTGCAAAGTTGCAGATTAGAGCACATTCTGTTTAGTGTGCAAAGTTGCAGATTAGAGCACATTCTGTTAAGTCTTCAAACTAAAATATCAAAGTCACATATTCCATTCAGTGTGCGTCGCCGCAGTTTAGCAGCACATTCTGTGTACTGTGCAGAGTTGCAGAATAGGAAGAAATACTGTTAAGTCTTCAAACTAAAATATCAAAGTCACATATTCCATTCAGTGTGCGTCGCCGCAGTTTAGCAGCACATTCTGTGTACTGTGCAGAGTTGCAGAATAGGAAGAAAAACTGTTAAGTCTTCAAACTAAAATATCAAAGTCACATATTCCATTCAGTGTGCTTCGCCGCAGTTTAGCAGCACATTCTGTGTACTGTGCAGAGTTGCAGAATAGGAAGAAATACTGTTAAGTCTTCAAACTAAAATATCAAAGTCACATATTCCATTCAGTGTGCTTCGCCGCAGTTTAGCAGCACATTCTGTGTACTGTGCAGAGTTGCAGAATAGGAAGAAATACTGTTAAGTTTTCAAACTCAAATATTAAAGTCACATATTCCATTCTGTGTTCGTCACCGCAGTTTAGCAGCCTATTCTGTGTACTCTGCACAGTTGCAGAATAGGAAGAAATACTGTTAAGTTTTCAAACTCAAATATTAAAGTCACATATTCCATTCAGTGTGTGTCACCGCAGTTTAGCAGCCTATTCTGTGTACTCTGCACAGCTGCAGAATAGGAAGAAATACTGTTAAGTTTTCAAACTCAAATATTAAAGTCACATATTCCATTCAGTGTGTGTCACCGCAGTTTAGCAGCCTATTCTGTGTACTCTGCACAGTTGCAGAATAGGAAGAAATACTGTTAAGTTTTCAAACTCAAATATTAAAGTCACATATTCCATTCTGTGTTCGTCACCGCAGTTTAGCAGCCTATTCTGTGTACTCTGCACAGTTGCAGAATAGGAAGAAATACTGTTAAGTTTTCAAACTCAAATATTAAAGTCACATATTCCATTCAGTGTGTGTCACCGCAGTTTAGCAGCCTATTCTGTGTACTCTGCACAGTTGCAGAATAGGAAGAAATACTGTTAAGTTTTCAAACTCAAATATTAAAGTCACATATTCCATTCTGTGTTCGTCACCGCAGTTTAGCAGCCTATTCTGTGTACTCTGCACAGTTGCAGAATAGGAAGAAATAATGTTAAGTTTTCAAACTCAAATATTAAAGTCACATATTCCATTCAGTGTGTGTCACCGCAGTTTAGCAGCCTATTCTGTGTACTCTGCACAGTTGCAGAATAGGAAGAAATACTGTTAAGTTTTCAAACTCAAATATTAAAGTCACATATTCCATTCAGTGTGTGTCACCGCAGTTTAGCAGCCTATTCTGTGTACTCTGCACAGTTGCAGAATAGGAAGAAATACTGTTAAGTTTTCAAACTCAAATATTAAAGTCACATATTCCATTCTGTGTTCGTCACCGCAGTTTAGCAGCCTATTCTGTGTACTCTGCACAGTTGCAGAATAGGAAGAAATACTGTTAAGTTTTCAAACTCAAATATTAAAGTCACATATTCCATTCAGTGTGTGTCACCGCAGTTTAGCAGTCTATTCTGTGTACTCTGCACAGTTGCAGAATAGGAAGAAATACTGTTAAGTTTTCAAACTCAAATATTAAAGTCACATATTCCATTCTGTGTTCGTCACCGCAGTTTAGCAGCCTATTCTGTGTACTCTGCACAGTTGCAGAATAGGAAGAAATACTGTTAAGTTTTCAAACTCAAATATTAAAGTCACATATTCCGTGTAAGATGAAGAAGGCGGGTAAAAAGGGACGGGGAAGTGGACGTGATCCTGATAGTTCAGGGCGCGGGTCAGGACACGGAGAAACTGTGCCTGGTGCCAGAGCAGAAGAAAGAAAGACATCCACCATACCTAGCTTCATGTCTAATTTTACAGGGCGTCGCAGGACATCACTCTCGAGGTCCGACCACTGCGAACAGGTGGTCGGTTGGATGACAGCTGATACTGCTTCCAGTCGGTTAAGCACCACCCTGTCTTCCACCAAGTCCACTCTCAGTAGCCAAGAGTCTGGTCAACATAATCCTCACTCTGATCATCCTTCCTCCCACCATACACGGTCTGGTCAAAGAAGTGATCCCACACTGGGATATAGTGAGGAGCTCGTCTCATCACCAATCCTTCATTTGACCCTCTCTCCAAGCACGCTTGCAGAGGAACATGACATCTTGTGCCCTGATTCACAACCTCTAGAGGGTACCCAATCACAAGAAGAAGACAGATGTGAACGGCATTTAAGGTCAAAGGAAGTAGTGGATGATGATGATGATGATGAGACACAGTTGCCATTAAATCAACCACTATTTCCGTCTCAAGACCTTGTTGAGGAGAATGTTATACAGTTGTCAATGACTGAGTATGTGGTGGGATCAAGACATGAGGAGGATGATCAGAGTGAGGAAGTGGAGGAGGACTTGGTGGACGATGAGGTGACTGACCCCACCTGGGAAGGTGTAGAGCCGAGCGATGACAGCAGTCCTGAGGGTGAGCCATCTGCAGCACCGCAACAGGCTGGAAGAGGCAGTGGTGTGGCTACAGAAAGAAGGCGGACCGCACCAAACCGGCCCGCAAATGTTCCACGGAGCACCCCCTTGCGTAAATCTACCTTGCCAAAGGGTAGGTGTTCCGCGGTATGGCGTTTTTTTAAGGAAAGTGCGGACGACAAAAGAATTGTAGTTTGCAACCTGTGCCACACCAGAATGAGCCGAGGCATGAACACTAGAAACCTCACCACCACCAGCATGATCCGACACATGGCATCCAAGCACCGTAATAAGTGGGAGGAACGCCTGGATCGCCCATCTGTGTCTGCAGGCCACACCACTGCCTCCTCTTCCCCTGTTTTCGGTGCCGGCCAATCGCCTGTCGAAGGCGCAGGCCCGCATACCTCCCGCCCTGCACCTGTACCATCTGAAGCACCATCAGCAACCACATCCACTTCCCTGTCCCAGCACAGCGTCCAAATGTCGTTACCCCAGGCATTTGAGCGCAAGAGAAAATACCCAGCCACCCACCCACAGGCCATAGCACTAACCTCACACCTTTCCAAATTACTGGCCATCGAAATGCTGCCATTTAGGCTTGTGGACACTGAGTCCTTCCGCAGCCTGATGGCAGCAGCTGTCCCTCGGTACGCGATCCCCAGCCGCCACTACTTTTCCCGGTGTGCCATCCCCGCATTACACCACCATGTGTCCCGTAACATCACCCGTGCCCTGACCAACGCAGTTACTGGGAAGGTCCACTTAACGACTGACACATGGACAAGTGCTTGTGGCCAGGGACGCTACATTTCCCTGACGGCACACTGGGTGAATGTCGTGGAGGCTGGGAGCGACTCGGACCCTGGGATGGCACGGGTGCTACCCACGCCGAGGATTGCGGGCCCTACCTCCATCAGGGTTTCCGCCAGCACCTACGTTATTGGCTCCTCCTCCTCCGTTTCCACCTCCGAATTCTCTACACGCAGCGCCACTCCCCCATCAGCCAGTAGCTGGAAGCAGTGTAGCACTGCAGTGGGGAAGCGTCAACAGGCCGTGCTGAAGCTGATCTGCCTTGGGGACAAACAGCACACGGCCTCAGAGCTGTTGCAGGGGATTAGTCACCAGACCGAGCAGTGGCTCTTGCCACTCAACCTGCAACCAGGCATGGTTGTGTGTGATAATGAGCGTAACTTGGTGGCGGCTTTGGAGCTCGGCAAGCTCACACACGTACCATGCCTAGCGCATGTATTTAATTTAGTGGTTCAGCGATTTCTAAAAACCTACCCCAATGTGCATGATCTCTTGACCAAGGTGCGCCGCGTGTGTGCACATTTCCGTAAGTCATCTACAGCTTCGGCCGGCCTGTTGAAGCTGCAGCAGCGCTTACAATTGCCAGCTCACCGGCTGCTGTGTGACGTGAGCACGCGCTGGAACTCCACCTTCCACATGTTGGCCCGGCTTTGTGAGCAGCAGAGGGCAGTAGTGGAGTACCAGCTGTTACACGGTCTGTAATCAGAAGTGAGGAGTGGGAATGGATGTCAGACCTCTGCGAGGTTTTACGCAATTTTGAGGAATCGACACAGATGGTGAGCGGCGATAACGCTATTATCAGTGTAACCATCCCACTTCTGTGTCTACTGAAACGCTCGCTGCTCACAATTAAAACCGACGCTTTGCATGTGGAAGAGGTGGAAATGGGGGAGGAAGAGCTTACACAAGGTGATAGCCAGAGCACCCTCACTTCGTCTTCTCAGCAACAATTGGAGGAGGCGGAGGAGGAGGAGGAGGAGGAGGAGGAAGACACGGTTGCCTCCGCTACAGAGGGTAGCCATGGAACTTTAGTTCCATCTCTTCAGTGTGGGTGGGCAGAAGAGGAGGAAGAGGATGAGGATATTGAGAGTCATCCTCCTGGTGAGGACAGCGAAATCTTGACTGTTGGTACTCTGGCACACATGGCTGACTTTATGTTAGGCTGCCTTTCCCGTGACCCACGCGTTGTACGCATTTTAGACAACACGGATTACTGGGTGTTCACCCTTCTGGACCCCCGCTACAAAGAGAATTTCTCATCTCTCATTCCTCCGGTGGAGAGGACAAGCAAAATGGTGCAATACCAGAAGGTTCTTGTTGAAAAATCGCTCCAAAATTTTCCATCTGACAACGCTGGCGGCAGAGTACGTGCTACCTTGGCCAACCGAGAAGGGGAGAAAAGGGGAGCACACAGCAGTTCCGACAAAGGCAGGGCAACACTCTCCAAGGCGTGGGACACCTTCATGACACCCCGCCAGCCCTCACCCTGATGCGCAGCCTAGTGTCACAAGGAGGGAAAAGTTTTGGAAGATGGTGAAGGAGTACGTAGCAGACCGTGTCAGCGTCCTCAATGATCCCTCTGTGCCTTACAACTACTGGGTGTCCAAGCTGGACACGTGGTATGAACTGGCACTCTACGCCTTGGAGGTGCTGGCCTGCCCTGCCGCCAGCGTTCTGTCTGAGCGGGTATTTAGTGCTGCTGGTGGCATCATAACAGATAAGCGTATCCGCCTTTCCACCGACAATGCTGATAGGTTGACACTTATAAAAATGAACAAGGCCTGGATTTCCCCTGACTTCTCCACTCCACTGGAGGAAAGCCCCGGGGGAACATAAACTCACTTTACATATATTATTTACAATGATGGGAATACTCTGTATTCCCATTCACCCCTTCCACCCAAAAAACGGGTATATGGTTGACTCTTAATCTTCTCATCCTCCTCCTCCTCTTCCATATGCCCTGTGCTATAATTTTTATATAGGGCCAGCTCACCAGCAGGCCCTGTGATATAATTTTTATATAGGGCCAGCTCACCAGCGGGCCCTGTTTGACAATTTTTATATAGGTCAGCTCACCAGCGGGCCTTCTCATATAATGTTTTATTGGGTCAGCTCTCTAGCGGGCCCTCTCATATAATGTTTTATAGCGTCAGCTCACTAGCGGGCCTTCGCATATAATGTTTTATAGCGTCAGCTCACTAGCGGGCCTTCGCATATAATGTTTTATAGCGTCAGCTCACTAGCGGGCCTTCGCATATAATGTTTAGGATGGTCAGCTCTGCAGCAGACCCTCACCCATAATGTTTTAGATGGTCAGCTCAGCGCACGTTTCCCTCTTAATCATGGCCTCAGTTCAATAAAATCAAGGACATTTTTGGGATAATTTGCCTCTGCGCACGTTTCCCTCTTAATCATGGCCTCACTTCAGAAAATCAAGGAAATTTTTGGGATAATTTGCCTCTGCGCACGTTTCCCTCTTAATCATGGCCTCACTTCAGAAAATCAAGGAAATTTTTGGGATAATTTGCAGATGATATACAAGTAAATATACAGCAAATATTGTTTGGTAACAATTTTTCGCCTAAAGTCGTTTTTATTTTCCTTTTTGTGTGTTTTATGGTCAGTCTGTAAAAATGGCGTACTACGGGCGAAAGATCGTTCCCAGCAGCGATGTTGGAGTCCAAGATGCATCCAGACATCCTCCCTATGCTGTCCCTGAACCATTTCTGTGGTGTTTCCATCCTTTTCTGCCCTTTTCCTATGGACCAGGCACCCTCCCCTCATCAGAGCAGGGGGTGCCTGGTGTAATGCTCGAGTCCTCCCATTGACTTCAATGGGGCTCGGGTGCTCGGCCGAGCACTCGAGCCTCAGGGGGTGCTCGGTCAGAGCACCCGAACACCCGAGCATTGGGGTGCTCGCTCATCACTATGTGTCAGTCTATAGCATGTTGTCTGTGCTTGGCAGAGTTTGTCCATGATTGCTGCAGCTTGTTCAGTAAATGCTGATGCAGACAATGGGGACATCCATGGGAGCTTTGGGGGGTGTTATCCCTTTGAATGCCAAAGGGGTAATTTTCTATGCACGTTATTTACGCAATTTATTAACTCCTTAAGGAACAGAGTGGTGTGCAGCACAAAATTTTCCAATGTGTTGCACACCCTTCTGGTTCTTAAAGGGTTAAACAAGAAGTACACAAAATATCCCTGCACATGCTATGGGGCAGGTGTATGGAGCTTGCTTGCCCTACAATCATGAAGCTATTCCTCCGGTATGCACTACAACACATACCGTGATGTGCAACCACTTGGTATTCACAGCTAACACCAGTGTAGCTGCGTTGCAAATTAATCCATGCATCCCAATATGTTTCACAAGGTATACATGACAGTGTGCTAATGGTGTAACGCTTTGAGTTCCAGAGAGCTAATGCATTGGGCACCCATCTGGCACACAATGGTTTGATTTAGCATGGGTGACAGGTGAATGTGTTAAAAATAGAGGGAAACATGTGGCAGATATGCCAGAAAGGAGCAACCTATAAACAGACAAAAACAGAAAATGGGCCATTGAGCACAGAGATACCTCACCATCCTGGCCAATAGGATAAGGATAAAAGATAGAAAGTGTTATGAGGGTTACCCAATAAAAGTATGTATTTTTTGGAAAGCAGCCAGTAGACAACCAAAATTCATACCCTTAATACATTAAGGGCCAGAGAGGATTGAATTGCTTGCACCTACCTCTGGTACACAAGGGGTAAAGGCAGTTTTTCCCCATGCTTTCTTAACTCTTAACAAATCCCTCTTTAAGTCATGTAGTTAAAACATCAAAATTCACACTGGGGCAAATGTACAAATTTCCCAGTGCAGTCACCCTGGTTCTAGTCTCCAATGCCAGTGACTGTACTTAAGGGTATGTGTTAAAGTGTATGATACCCATAGCAGTAGACTCACTTCACCAGTTTTCGATTTTAACACAAGTAAGCATTGCAGGCCAGTCCCATAGCATGTGCAATATCATTTCCTCTATGCCTTGCTTAGTACATTGCCAAAGCAAGACTAGAAGAAAGGACCACCCAGACTGCTACAGTCTGCATCTTGTTCTTGCCTTGGTGCAAGGAGCCATAACTGAAGGACTGAGGGCGTACATAGCTTAGTACATTGATATTAGGCAGACACAGAGACACACAATTGATTTGTGTGCTTCATTTAATTCCAGAGTTATATTCTGTTTACCCCATTAATCCCTCAAGAGCAAGAGTGGTGTGCAATGCATTGGATCTGAATGCTCTGCATACAACTCATGCCGGTAAAAGGTTAAGTTTGATGCCACCACAAATAATTGTACTGTCACATACCTGTTAGGAATCACTGGCCAAAGGGCCCTGTACTCTATAAATCAATGACTAATTTAGTATCTTTATTTACCAATGTACTAATTCAACCAGCAGTCAGGTGTTTCTGTCTATATATTGTTTGCATTATATCTGCAGTTTCTTGCATCTAGTGATATCTACTGAAGTCTACCTTCAGGTCTGACCTCTTCACAGCACACCGGCCCTGAATGGCTCAAAAGGGACACAAGTCTTTATCAGACTGTAACTTGAAACCAAGTAGCAGAATTTCATAACAGACATCACAGTCACATATATATAAGTATATCAGCATATAACTGCTGTTTGAACTTACCTGCATAGGTAAGTCCTTTTGTGAAGCAAATTAAGGACCACCTAAGACTTTTACATCCTCCAATAAGAAACATTTATATTTCATTATAGTGTTTGGAAACATGAGTGCAGATGCATATTTCCCTTAACTTGCTATTGGTGTTTCAATTATATTTATCATTTATGTGTAACTAGTTGAACAGCCCGTTACACGGGCCACAGTGCCTCTGGCAGCCGGTCGCGGGGCAGTCACGCGCAGTAGAGACTGCCCGCGCCACTGCTGATACAGAGCTGGACGCTCCTCCGGAGCGCCCAGCTCTGTATCAGCCGCGGCGCGGGCCGTCTCTACTGCGCATGACTGCCGCACGCGGAGCAGTGTCTACTGCGCATGTCACGGCGTTACACACGATTTAGCGAATTATTATATAGGATAACTATAGAGCGACTGATGGGTTCACTTTTAAAACAGATATTTATTTCTGCAGTACCTTTTAGGCCAGGCATTACCAACCCTTGTCTTCTAGTGATATCAACAGTCCAGGTTTTCAGGATATCACTG
Source organism: Rhinophrynus dorsalis (assembly GCA_037306005.1). Classification (NCBI taxonomy): domain Eukaryota; kingdom Metazoa; phylum Chordata; class Amphibia; order Anura; family Rhinophrynidae; genus Rhinophrynus; species Rhinophrynus dorsalis. The sequence continues at coordinate 240,688,715 of CM074720.1, read as the reverse complement.
AGTGAGCACAGGTGGGTCAATTACAGTGATAGAGTCACTGATTGATCCACTTGTGCTAGAACAGAGATATCCTGAAAACAAGCACCGTTGGTAGCTCATGAGCATTATGGACAGCTATCCCTGTTTTAGGCTTTAGACATATTTTATAAAACACTGAAAGCATACACAAATAATAAAGAAGATGGATATGGTCTACATCAGAGCATAAAAAAAATCTTAGACAATATGTGATGTTAGAGGAAAATGGGGATATAGACCATAAATATAACTTAATGCATAATATTGCATAGTTTCTGAGTCTGATGTACTAAAAAGGATTTGAGCAATCTCAGAGAAAGTTCTTAGAACATCAGCCTCACTTTGATTAGTGGAACAGGTCAATAACAATGGTGAAATAGATCGGAAAAAGAGAATTGACTGTACCTTATTCTTTCCTCTTCGGCTTTTTGTAGTGACTGATCTCGGTACAGGACCTCCAAAACCTTTTCTCTTTCCAGTTCCTTCAGAAAGCTCAAATTGAAATCAATAGACATCTTTCTTGTTTCCAGTACAGTCCTCCAGGTCCTCTCTGACTTGAATTATTGTGTGATCAGACAGTAATTCAGCTCTCACAAATATTCCAGTTTGGTCAGTGTCATTGTCTAGGGATAGAAGATCCACTCAGCAGGCATGCGTTGTGAAGTCTTGACTTTCACAGCAATGCAGGAACACTATAATAATCCTTCTTGCAAAAAAATGAGATCTCTTTTTATGTTGTTTAGCAGTTATTGACAAAATAATATTTTCTTCAGACTCTTGGAGGATAAAATGTCCAACTTTGCTTTTCTCACTTGTCAAACCCCTTTTGCAATAACTTGTTTCCAAAAAGCAAATGTCAGCTTGTTCACACTATTCAGACTCTGAAAGAAAAGAGGTGGTTAGGAGAGGAGGCGTACGAGAGTTTCGTGCTGTTAAGAACATCTCTGGCCATGAAATAATCTATTTAATGCAGCCACAGGAAACATAACCACTTATTTGTGATAATACAGCAAGAGTATAATGATAGAATGTTTAGACGCTAAGTGAAACTGTTGATTATACTCATGCAGCATGCTGACTAATGTTGTTTTGTGCTAAACGCTGTAGGGCCCTAGTGAAAATGTTTATGTGTGGGAAGGCAACAATGTAAAATCAATCCTATATGAGCACTGACTGTGCAGCTATGTGTTTATTCAGTAGATACTGCTTTACTGTTTATGAAAATTCCTGAATAGAGAAGGAATACCACCCTAAATGTGTTAGGAAGCATAAGGTGTTCCCTTAAATAACACAGTACTTTTAAAGCCATGTTCACCATAGAGTTTGCAATGTAACTACAGGGCATACCAGTTTAAAAATATGAAGACATTAGGGTTATGTGCATACGATTCGAAGTTAAACTATATACTCATATCAGTTTTCTAGTGCCACACCTGTCTAACTCCAATTTATTAAGCTACTTACATCTAAAATTCTACCATTAATGTCACTTCCACCAGGGGGACAACAATAAGGCAGTCTATGTGCATTTTGGGAAATCCGGTCCTGTGCACTTTTTTTAATATCATGGATAAAACAAGGTGCAGAGGAAATGGATAACCTTGACTCCATGTTTTCTGTGCATGCTACTGGGAGGCATTCTGGGCTTGCTGGCATGTAAGTCTTTATGACAATGAAGACTGTGTGCAGGCATGTCAAACATACAGCCCGCAAGCAGGACAAAGTGCGGCCTGAGACCCACGGATTCAGTGCAGCTGGCAGGCTGGCATTGTGGCTCTCATTAGAGATAAACATTTTAACTGTGCAACACATTGCAAAGGGTTAAGTGCTCTGCAGCCCAGCATGAAAGGGTTAAAAGCCCCATTTAGATCAAACAGAATTTTTCTTTATTTCCTATGATACAGATGGTATGCCCCAGAATTGCTCCTGTTTGCTTTTATACATAAGGCCCCATGTTTTTAGAATATCTCTGCTTGAGCACAGGTGGGCAAATCAATGGTTCAGTCACTTTAACCCTCTGAATGCCAGAGTGGTGTTCAAAGCATTGCTTTGCAATGCATTGGATACTTGGCACTCAAAGGGTTAATTGATCCACCATTATGTGAGAGATAGAGAGAGAGAGAGAGAGAGAGAGAGAGAGAGAATACTAGTGGACCAAGGATAAGGTTTCAGTGTATTATAGTTTACAGTGTGCAAGTCTGTATGTGTGTGTGTGTGTGTATTTATTGTGTGTGTGTATATATTGTGTGTATATTGTTTGTGTATATATTATGTGTGTGTTTGTGTGTGTGTATACAAATATATACACACTAGTACCCTTGAAAGAAAATGTTGATTGTTTGTCCTTGCTGTATTTGCATGTGGCATGTCTGTACTACAAAAATCATGTGTTCTAGTGCATATCCTGCAGTGCATGATCTGGAGTTTGGGGCTATTGCTAGACGAGCTTCATTTCACTTGAGGTTTCATTATTGGCCAGAGTTGAGACATTCCAGTTATGTGACTTTTATCAGGCACAAAACCATTGATGATAAACTCAGGTAAATATTCATTCTCCATAAAATCCCTCTTGAGCTCCTTCAATGAAAGTGTATATGATAAAGTCAGAAATATGACTGAAACGTCAGGGTTCTTGCCCATAAAGTCTTCATATTTTAAATTTGGTGAGCTTTGTAGTTACAGAGGGAGCTGTCCAGTAAGTGCCGTTCAAAAAATATTGTTCTTGATGCAGAAACTAGCTCTTTCACATTGCTCTTTAACCCTTTGAGTTCCCGAGGGGTATGCAACGCATTGCTTTGCAATTAGTTGCATACCTCTCTGGCACTCAAAGGGTTAAAAAGCAGATTGCTTCAGGTAATTGCTTGTCAATCTATGCATACGCTTGTGGGTTGTTAACTATAATACATGAAATACTCTTTATATGGCTTCATTTGGCAAAGCAATACATTGTACTCTCGTCTGGTACTTAAAGGGTTAGGAAGCATAAGCAGAAAGAAAGGTGGTGCAATTGTAAGCGAAAGACTAACTGCAATATACTGGACAAATTAAAATGCCCATTGATTTAAAAGGGGGCTTTAATGCTAGCTAGGCCTCCAGTATATTGCTGAATAATGCATTGGAGGACTTTCTAGTATTTAAAGGGATGAAATCCCTATGTAAGTCAATAGAAATCTGGATAATTTTTATTTGCTACATATGATGCATTTATCCCAGAATTGCTCTACTTGTAATTTGTGCATATGGCGCCAAGTCTAGACATATTTCTGCATGTCACTCGACCAATGTACAGATGCGGCCAAATTTAACTTTCTATTTTCTGTGTTAAAGGACAGTTATCGTGTTTTACTAAGACTGCAACTGCAAACAGTTCCTATCAACCATTTAGAGGGTCAGAAAAAAAATGAATTTAGCTCTCAGCCACGCACTTTGTGGGTTGCACATACAGCTTCCATAGACCCTCTGTGGCTGACCTTTTTTAAGCCTGAAGCAGGAGGCATACCTCCCAAATGTCCCTCTTTGGGAGGGACATTCCCTCTTTGAGACCCAAATCCCTCTGTCCCTCTTTCCCACCCTGGTGTCCTTCTTTTTTATATCAGACTGTGTGGTGTGTATATAAGTGTATCACATTGCTCCACATCAATAAAACTCACATTAATGTTTGTTTAAACATCACTATATGTTTTTATACATTAGTATAGTCTGTGCAAATACAATATTTGATGTTGCTCTAAATCATTTATTCCGTTACACAAAGACATGTCAATAGGTCATGAAGTAACCAGAATGTAGCCCCAGTTTCATTGGCTGGTCTGCTCTCAGGGGAGCAAGTCAACAATAAGGCATTATCCAAATGATAATTATCATTTAACCCTTTGAGTGCCAGAGAGGAATCCAATATATTGTGTTGCAATGCATTGGGATAGTTCGCCGGCACTCAAAGAGTTAAGCTTACGTATTCTGATAAGCTTTCATTGATTTGCATTGTTTTTTTTTTGTTTACATAACCAGACATGATGCAGAAAGTTCTGATAAATCACAAAACTTAACCCCTTAAGGTTACTTGACGTAATATGACCGTCACGGTCCTTAAATATTTAAGGACCGATGATGGTCATAGTAAGTCACATACTTTTTACTTACATACCTCCACCGGGAGCGCTGTAAGTAAAAATGGGTCCTAAAATTGACCGCTCCAAGACTGGAGCGATCTCTTTCAGGCCCCAAAGCGGCAGGCCAATATACGCAACAGGTCACGTGTACCGGCGTGTCGGCAAGGATCAAAGTGGTCCCGGGACCACTGGTCCTTAAGGGGTTAAGCCTGGTGACATCTGTATATACATTTGTAAAGTCTTTATAAACCAAACAGCCAAGAGACCAGTCAGTTATTATCCCTCAAAATCACCTGTCTTCAGGAATGAAATCACAAGTCTCATAGGAAGAAAAGCTAAACTGCAGTGATATTTTTCATTAATTATTTAGAGAACTGACAGTTAATGGGTCTGCTGTCTGAATCATTGATCAAGTGTATCTCTTTCCTGTTCTAGTGAGATAAGAGGCAGCAGAAGGAGCTACAGCCAGCATATCATGTAGGAATGGGTCCAATATAGAAATAAAAACCCAACAGTTACTGCCTGACAGGATGTTGTTGTAGAATGTTGATTTTATACTGCATAATCTAGATAATTCCTGTAATTATTATATTTAATAAAGCGACAGGGTATGTATTAAACTGAAATACAGATATTGAGGTTATGTCAAAAACAAACAGAAGTTATTTTGAGGAAAAATTAATGTAAAAGATATTTATCAAATGTTGATTTTTTCTTTCCACAGGAGCAAACACAAAAGCAGAGGAGAGCCCCAACTATTACACTTAACACTTTAAGGACAGAGGGGTGTGTAACACATTACTTCACAATGCATTGCATATTGGAGTCTGTCAAGGGTTAAAGGAGCACTAATCCTTTTCATGAAAAATATATATTGTAGTGCTTTTCCTGTTGAATAAAATAAGAGTACTCCAATTGCTGAAAGATGCATATTCCCAGATTTATTACAGTTTAAACCCTTTTTTTTTTTAGATTAACTGTGCCCTCTAGTGGTCAAATTCCTATTAGTTACTCTTATACATTCCAGTGGAGTGGAAGGTCAATTACATACAGAATGTGAGTTACTTCCTGTCAGTTACGAATATCAGGAAGTAAATTCACTTCCTGTTCATTTTGAACAGTTATAAATCCTATATTATAATTTGCTAAGGATGTTTGTCAGTAGCCATCATGCGCAGTACAGACTGCCCTTGCCGCAGCTGATAGGGAGCGGGGAGCTCCGAATTCAGACCGGAGTCCTCTCTGCACACCTTCCTGGGACAGCTTGGTCCCAGGAAGGCGCGCAGAGAGAACTACGGTCTGAATTTGGAACGCCCCGCTCTGTATCAGCCACGGCGCGTTTGGGCAGTCAGTACTGAGTATGACTGCAGCGCTGCCAGTGTTGACCCGTGTACACGGACTTTAAAACTAGTTTTGAATAAAACAACTGACAGCAGTGATAGTGCCCTTGTTTTACTCAGTAGGAAAAGCTCTATAACAGGTTTTCATAAAAAAAACTTTTACTGCTCCTTTGAAAGAGCAGTATGCTTTTTTAATTAAAAACTATAGGATATAAGGCTTTTCCAGCTGTCCCATTATTGACAGTTGTTTTTTTCAAAGGTATGTCTGTTCAAACTGTCATGAAATGATGAAGCTGTTATGGTCACTTTCTGTAGAGAACTGTCAGTGACCCACCTCTTACATAGAAGTCAACTGAATAACTGACTCAACTCCAGGTGAGCTGTCTTGACACCAGAGTGCAATAAGGTAAAACTAACACATTATTACTTTTATGGTTAATTTGAAAAACCTTTCAAAATCCGTTATATCTTTTGTCAGCAATTTTTAGATTCAAAATAATAGTTCAGGATAAATTTCACTTTATGGGCAGAATGCAAGGCATTTTTCCTGCACAGATAGCTATTACGCATGTTCCAATCCAGGAAGTTGTATAATGAATACTTCTTGAATTGTGCATAAAAAACAGCTTCTATGACAACACTACACAGATGTATAAAATCGTTCGCAAAAGCACTTCATGCATTATGCGCATTCGCTATTCTACTCAGACAGATTCGTAAATCCTGACCATGCCCACAAAAACTAAATATGCACAACTGTTTGTTAATCTTGATTTTATATGCAGAACTCAACAAAATCATGCGCAAACCTATTCCCTATTGGTTTTCTCACTGAAAATAGAGCATGTGCATGTTTCTTGCATTCCGCCTTATGTGACAGTTTATATAAGTTATCAATATTTCACAGTGATCTACCTCCTAACTACACTTCCTCATGTTCTTCCTTTCTTCCGCTGATCTGTTTTAACAAGCCAAAAAAATGATGTGAGAGGCTCTGAGCACAAACAAAAGCTCAATGGCCTGTTCTCCAGCTAGTCACCACTCAAGAGCATAAAATTTTAGCTCTCTAGTGCCATTACAGAGGAGAAATTTCCACATACATATTAGACTAATCCCACCCATAAGGGCGGTCCAGTACCAAAACGATGGGCAAGTCCCCTCTACACGGAAAAACCAGCTAACCCCAGACATACGTTTCGGCCTTATTTGGGCCTCGTCAGTGAGGTGCAGCTGGCTTCCCTAGGCACTGACAGCAAGGGGTCCACATCTGGATTACCCTTTACTCTTAGGGAGAGACCCTAAGTGTTTCATAGAAACAAGCCAAAAAATGATGCGAGAGGCTCTTAGCACGAACAAAAGCACAATGGCCTGTTCTCCGGCTAGTCACCGCTCAAGAGCATCACACTTTAGCTCTCTAGTGCCATTACAGAGGAGAAATTTCCACATACATATTAGACTAATCCCGCCCGTAAGGGCTGTCCAGTACCAAAATGATGGGCAAGTCCCCTCTGCACAGAAAAACCAGCTAACCCCAGACATACGTTTTGGCCTTATTTGGGCCTCATCAGTGAGGTGCATCTAACTTCCCTAGGCACTGAGAGCAAGGGGTCCACGTCTGGATTACGCTTTACACTTAGGGAGAGACCCTTAGTGTTTCATAGAAACAACCCAAAAAAATGATGTGAGAGGCTCTGAGCAGGAACAAAAGCACAATAGCCTGTTCTCCAGCTAGTCACCGCTCAAGACCATCACATTTTAGCTCTCTAGTGCCATTACAGAGGAGAAATTTCCACATACATCTTAGACTAATCCCACCCATAAGGGCGGTCCAGTACCAAAATGATGGGCAAGTCCCCTCTGCACGGAAAAACCCCAGCTAACACCAGATGTACGTTTCAGCCTTATTTGGGCCTCGTCAGCGAGGTGTAGCTGGCTTCCCTAGGCACTGAGAGCAAGGGGTCCACGTCTGGATTACCCTTTACACGTAGGGAGAGACCCTAAGTGTTTCATAGAAACAAGCCAAAAAATTATGTGAGAGGCTCTGAGCAGGAACAAAAGCACAATAGCCTGTTCTCCAGCTAGTCACCACTCAAGACCATCACATTTTAGCTCTGTAGTGCCATTACAGAGAAAAAATTTTCACGTACATATTAGACTAATCCCGCCCATAAGGGCAGTCCAGTACCAAAATGATGGGCAAGTCCCCTTGGCACGGAAAAACCAGCTAATCCCAGATGTACGTTTCAGCCTTATTTGGGCCTCATCAGTGAGGTGCAGCTGGCTTCCCTAGGCACTAAGAGCAAGGGGTCCACTTCTGGATTACCCTTTATATTGAGGGAGAGACCCTAAGTGTTTCGTAGAAACAAGCCAAAAAACTGATGCGAGAGGCTCTGCGCACGAACACAAGCACAATGGTCTGTTCTCCGGCTTGTCACCGCTCAAGAGCATCACATTTTAGCTGTCTAGTGCCATTAGAAAGGAGAAATTTCCACATACATATTAGACTAATCCCGCCCATAAGGGCGGTTCAGTACCAAAATGATGGGCAAGTCCCCTCTGCACAGAAAAACCAGCTAACCCCAGACATACGTTTTGGCCTTATTTGGGCCTTGTCAGTGAGGTGCGTCTGACTTCCCTAGGCACTGAGAGCAAGGGGTCCACGTCTGGATTACGCTTTACACTTAGGGAGAGACCCTAAGTGTTTCATAGAAACAACCCAAAAAATGATGTGAGAGGCTCTGAGCACGAACAAAAGCACAATGGCCTGTTCTCTGGCTAGTCACCGCTCAAGAGCATCACATTTTAGCTCTCTAGTGCCATTACAGAGGAGACATTTCCACATACTTATTAGACTAATTCTGCCCATAAGGGCGGTCCAGTACCAAAATGACGGGCAAGTCCCCTCTGCACGGAAAAAACCCAGCTAACACCAGATGTACGTTTCGGCCTTATTTGGGCCTCGTCAGTGAGGTGCAGCTGGCTTCCCTAAGCACTGACAGCAAGGTGTCCACGTCTGGATTACCCTTTACACTTAGGGAGAGACCCTAAGTGTTTCATAGAAACAAGCCAAAAAATTATGTGAGAGGCTCTGAGCAGGAACAAAAGTACAGTAGCCTGTTCTCCAACTAGTCACCGCTCAAGACCATCACATTTTAGCTCTCTAGTGCCATTACAGAGAAAAAAAATTTCACATACATATTAGACTAATTCCGCCCATAAGGGTGGCCCAGTACTAAAACAATGGGCAAATCCCCTCAGCACAGAAAACCCACCTAATCTCTGGCATATGTTTCAGCCTTATTTGGGTCACATCAGGGAGGTGCAGCTGGCTTTGCTAAGGAACTGAGAGCAAGGGGTCCACGTCTGGATTACCCTTTACACTTAGGGAGAGACCCTAAGTGTTTCGTAGAAAGAAGCCAAAAAATTATATGAGAGGCTCTGAGCATGAATAAAAGCACAATGGCCTGTTCTCCGGCTAGTCACCGCTCAAGAGCATCACATTTTAGCTGTCTAGTGCCATTACAAAACGTACATCTGGGGTTAGCTGGTTTTTCCGTGCAGAGGGGACTTGCCCATCATTTTGGTACTGGACCGCCCTTATGGGCGGGATTAGTCTAATATGTATGTGGAAATTTCTCCTCTGTAATGGCACTAGAGAGCTAAAATGTGATGCTCTTGAGTGGTGACTAGCCGGAGAACAGGCCATTGTGCTTTTGTTCGTGCTCAGAGCCTCTCACATCATTTTTGGCTTGTTTCTGCAAAACACTTAGGGTCTCTCCCTAAGTGTAAAGGGTAATCCAGGTGTGGACCCCTTGGTCTCAGTGCCTAGAGAAGCCAGCTGCACTTCACTGACAAGGCCCAAATAAGGTTGAAATGCATGTCGGGGTTCAGCTGTTTTTAAACATGCACAGGAAACTTGCTCATCATTTTGGTACTGGACTGCCCTTAGGGGCGGGATTAGTTTAATATGTATGTGGAAATTTCTCCTCTATAATGGCACTAGAGAGCTAAAATGTGATGCTCTTGAGTGGTGACTAGCCGGAGAACAGGCCATTGTGATTTGTTCGTGCTCAGAGCTTCTCACATAATTTTTTGGCTTGTTTCTGCAAAACGCTTAAGGTCTTTCCCTAAGTGTAAAGGGTAATCCAGACGTGGACCCCTTGATCTCAGTGCCTAGGGAAGCCAGCTGCACCTCACTGACGATGTCCAAATAAGGCTGAAATGTACATCTGGGGTTAGCTGGTTTTTCCGTGCAGAGGGGACTTGCTCATCATTTTGGTACTGGACCGCCCATATGGGCAGGATTAATTTAATATGTATGTGGAAATTTCTCCTCTGTAATGGCACTAGAGAGCTAAAATGTGATGCTCTTGAGCGGTGACTAGTCGGATAACAGGCCATTGTGCTTTTGTTCGTGCTCAGAACCTCTCACGTCATTTTTTTGGCTTGTTTCTGATCTGTTTTGGTAACTGGAGTAAGGGGGTTCATAACACACCATACCATGTCATCTAACCACCTCCCCTCTCTTTTGTTTGGGCTCTGAAATGCTCACTCAGCTGGGAAGTGGAGAGAGAGGCTGCAGAGAAGGGGACAGAAAGCCGGCGCAGTGCTCAGCAACATTAAATAATCAGATAGCGGTACATTTTTAAACATTTTTTGAACATAAAGGCTTCAAGTGACTTTTAATGCAGTGACATGAGAATCTCAGCCTGCATCAAAAGCCTTTTCATCATGGCGACCTAGTTATTGCGCCTTTATGTTGCACTTTCTTTTGTGTGCAACATTTTCAAAGTGAACCCAATAAACTAATTGCTGTTCATAATTTGTTCGACTCACACTCTCTAAACCACCTTACCATCACTGAAATCTGGCTTAAATCATCAGACACTGCCTCCACTGCTGCACTTTCACATGGTGGTCTACAATTCCCCCACACCCCTAGGCCTGGCAACAGACAGGGGGTGGAGTAGGCATCCTGCTGTCCTCTAATCATACATATCAGTTGAGCCTCTCTGTTCCCTCTCTCTCCTTCCACATCCCTGCAACTTCTTCTCAACCCCATTTTTATACTTACTTGCCCTGAACAAACTACTGCTCTCAACAACAGCACTCTCACAACAGCCCTTGAAACACCTGCACCTGCAACTCTATGCCACCCCCATAGAACCCCATCACAACCCTGGCACACAACACAAACGTGATACCTTCAAAGACAGGCACTGAGGAAAGGCACTGAAGGAAATCATGCTCCTCATCTGACTTTATATACTACAGTTTCATTCTCCACTCTGCTCTCTCCCTGGCCATACAGTCATATTATTCCTCTCTAATTTCTAATATTTCCCTTAACTCGTAACAATTTTTCTCAACTTTTACATTTTTACACCATCCAAAACAAACACCTTCCACTAACTTCTCTGAATAAGATCTCACCATCTACATCAAGGATAAGATCGACTCAGACATGAAATCTCATTGCTTCCACCCTCACCCAGCCATCTTAGGCCTGTCACCTCTCCCGCATACACACTTAGTTCCTTTTCACCCATGACCGAGGATGAAGTTTCCCTTCTCCTTACAAGACCTCTTGTCCCAATCCCATCTCATTTCAGGGATCAAGATGTCACTAAATACCAGCAACGCTTCCAAAGGCAGCTAGGAGGACGACCTCCGCCAGATGACCAAGTGAGAAATACAGGAAAATGATCTCAGAGGGATTGCATGAAGCAAGGGGACTACAAGGTGGTATAATCTGCCAAGCAGCCTACAGAAAGAGCATAAGTAAATTGTGACGGGGGTACAAGGGTTACTAATTAGTTGACCGAGGGTTAAGCGATTTATCCAGCCAGACAAAAAGATAATAAATTGCATTTATTAGAGAGGTCACAGCACAAAAACATAGGACAACAATTAAAGGCAAACAAAACAGGGGTAAAGCATAAAAAATAAACACTTCTGCTGTTCTCTTCTTGGTGTGCCAGCAAAGTTGTACAGGTTGCCAGGGGTTACAAATAATACTCACAGTCCATTTTAGCTTTAAGCTGGAGCTTACTCATAGTCCCACTAGAGGCAAGAGTGGCGCCCCGCCCACTGCGCCTGGTGCTGGACTGCATGACATTTCCCTGTATCTTTTAGTCCTGACAGAGGAGTTGAGGAAGACATCCTAAGATCCTTGTGGTGGGTACATCAGGGTACTCTCTGTGGCTGAAGCCGCCTTGACTTACAGCCCCCAACTGAAAAGGGCACCTGGCCACTACAGTGCCCACTCACTCTAACTCTTCCCTGAGGGCACTCACCAGTCCCAGTTTTTGCAGTACTCCTTTAGAATGCCCATGGACCCTAGGCCTCCCACCATTATGGAAAGGCCTTTTCTCCTGGTCCTACATTTTTCAGCTCTGTCCTCTCTCACTCTTCTCTCTCTCTCTCCTCTTCGGCTTTTTTCTACCCACCCCCTACAGGAACTGATGTCACAGGTACCATCTACCAGGTCTCTTTCTGCTTAGCCTGATGTGAGGGCGAAGATACACACATTCCAAACACAGATTTGCCCTACCTCCCCTCTATCTGCCCAACACTGGCTATCTCATAACACAATCTCTGTGGTCAGCTAGACTGGATGGCACCATCCCTCTGTACATCATACACACTAACCAACCCATTCAATGCTGGTAAATGGCCAACACTCTCAAATGCATGTGCACACTGGGGACATTAATGTTTCAAGAATGGGAACACATGTTAAGACAATGGCGATCGCTGAAATCAGACACATTTCATTCTCTGGGTGAAAACCATTCCGTCACATAACTCTTTTCCATATTCATAACTAGGGACACCTTGTCCTTCCACTCCGACCGCGAAGGGGGAAGTGGATCCTTCCAGTGTAGCAGAATAAAAGCTTTATCCAAATTAATAAGATGAAAAAACAACTTTGAAGCTGGAGTGTTAGGTAATACAGACCTAAGAACATGGGAAAACAAAAGAAGAAGAGGGTTCAAAGGGAGAGCACTATGCAGAATCCGATTCATAGAGGCAAAGACATCTGACCAAAAGGAAACAATCACAGGGCATAACCACTGTAGGTGCGCCATGGAACCTTCAGCATTACTACACCTCCAGCAAACCCGTGACGCTGCGGGGAAAGCCTGAGCCAGACGTTTAGGAGTAAAGTACCACTGGGTAATTTCTTTGTGAAAAAGACACAGTGACCGCACCAGTCTTGAAGCTTCCAGGAGAAGTTGAGTTCATTCTCCAACATTCGCTAATACCATGGTTTAGAGTCAGGAGTCAATTGAGTATCTTAAGAAGTTTAGAGGTGGTTCTAGCCCTCAAACAACCCTCAAGCAGACCACATTCAAATATCGTAAGGTCATGATCCCCATAGCCCAGCGTGGATAGATGTTGACAGAAGTGTTGCAGTTGTCGATATTGCCATAGGCAGGAGGTAGGAAGGGAAAAAGATTGGTGCAGACTGTCCCAAGGAGACAAACTACCTCCAGGAAACAAGATACGTAAAGTATGAGCACCTTGATGCTTCCAGACCCCGAATAAAGAGGAATGAGCTGCCGGTGGAAAAATCAGAGTAGCCGTACACCGATATGCATGGGGAAGGGTATGGGGCAAGTTTAGTAGGACCAGCACATTGGAGCCAGTGGCACAGCTACTTTAACAACATTTTTGTTTTATTACTATTTCTGTAATTTAAAATGTAACTTGTAACTAAGAAAGAAAATAAATACTAACAGCAGGCTTTGAACCCTAGTCTAAGGGTATATGGAACTAGCACCTTTACCACTAGGCTACACCCAAAGCATTTTCTATCTATTAATAAACAGACCACTTTATCCACTTGCATCTAACATATATACTATAAGCTCTTTTAAAGGGATAGTAATACTTCGTTTTAACTTTATTTTATTTTGTAGGCATTAAAAAAACATGAAGAATGATATAAGTCTTATCTCCCAAACCTTTATGGTTTAAGAGATATTCACAAGCAAAGTGTCCCCCTCCCGCCCCTTTTACTGATGTAACACTTTTCAGCCAGGGCAGAAGGGAGGTGCCCAGGTAGACTGCAGAGAGGGACAATCTTCAATTAAGATAACGGAAAAACCTGAAAAGCTTGTCAAGGGGGGCAGGGATTTCATTGTTTTCAAAGGAATAAGAGTGTCCCCTTCTGTTATCTGTCCAGTCTATGGACTGCATTCCACATCTGAGAAGAGATTGTTTACAGTAGGTAAAAGGGGCGGGAGGGGGAAACTTTGCTTGTGAATATCTCATAAACCATAAAGGTTTGAGAGATAAGACTTATATCAATCTTCATGTTTTTTTAATGCCTACAAAATAAAATAAAGTTAAAACGAAGTATTACTATCCCTTTAAGCCTTTAACTCTTTGAGTGCCCAAATAACCTCATACCTTTTGTTGAAAAATATATATAATATATTAAAAAGGGAATCTAGTGAAGACAATGCACAAAACATAAATAAATGCATACATATATCAACACAATACATATGACTTCAAACACAGAACTATATCACCATAATAAATATGAGTTCAAAAAACTAAATGTGTCCACAATCTGAACATGTGAACCCTGCGTCACCTTTGAGTGCCAGAGGAATATGCAGTGTGATGCGTACCCTTCTGTCACTCAGAGGGTTAATGGAAGCACTCCAACAAAGTAACATAACCCAGCACTACAAGATATCAGTCCTCAGTCATGTCCTAACGAGACAAGCGTCCACTCTGTGTTCATCACACCAGACACCCAGCTTAATGAAGAATCAGTCTTGGTGAAGCACCCACTGCCAGAGAAGACCCCCCACTTGGGGAAGTCGCAGATGCTTCGACAATGCAGATTCTTCGCCAAGCTGGACGCCTGATGTGATAAACACAGGCACAGCACAATGTGGGCAGATATGATCACACTGTAGACTCTACTCTGCAAAAACAAATGAGTCTTTATTATTATAATAATGTAGTTTTCATTGGTACCCCCCCCCATGCCTTACATATTTCGTGTCGCCTAGTTGAGCATTTCACCAGAGGCTAATGTAATATTCATTTTCAATTGTTAATATGCCCTTCTGCTGACTGATGGCCCATCCATAATTGGTAGGATTAGTTATTCATCTATTCATTATCTTAGACTACAGATATCAGCTCCCATGCATTATCTTTGCAACACAATGCACACCTCTCTTGCACACTCCAGGGACAGGTCCGGGGAGAGCAGCGAGGAGCCCAGAGGTGAGGAGGAGGAGGACCCCAGCAGGGAGGGCACCGGTGCCTACGAACAGAAGGCAGACTGGACACTAGTGCCTATGAACAGGAGGGCAGACTGAATGGCAAGGTGAGCACGGTGGGCTGCATGAAGGACGGCACATATAATTAGTGATGAGCGAGCATGCTCGGCCGAAGCTCGGTTCGGCTCGAGCATCGCTCTGCTCGGCACATGGCGGTACTCGTACGAGTACCGCATGTGCTAGCCCGCCATGTTCGGGTCTCCTCCCCGCACGTTTCGCGGCTGCTGCGCAGCCAATAAACGTGCAGGGAGGCTCTGACATCAGTGTAATGCCAGCAGCCATGTTGGCTGCTGGCATTACACTGATTGGCTGGCCAGAACCCGTGATCGGGTGCTGTATAGCACCTGACCAGCGAGTTCGGCTCAGTCTTAGCCAGGGAGAGATGAGGATAGGAAGGGAAAGTCAGTGTAGGGAGAAGAAAAGTGAGTTTGTTAAAAAAAAAGACCCAAAAGTCCTTTTTAGGACTACTGTGTGTGGGGGCAGCAGTTTATTTTGTGTGGGGGGGCAGAGATATAAAAAAAAAAAACTTCACATATTCTGTTCACTGTGCCTAGCCACAGATTAGCAGCACATTCTGTTTAGTGTGCAAAGTTGCAGATTAGAGCACATTCTGTTCAGTGTGCAAAGTTGCAGATTAGCAGCACATTCTTTTTAGTGTGCAAAGTTGCAGATTAGAGCACATTCTGTTCAGTGTGCAAAGTTGCAGATTAGCAGCACATTCTTTTTAGTGTGCAAAGTTTCAGATTAGGAGAACATTCTGTTAAGTGTTCAAACTGTAAAATATCAAAGTCACATATTCCATTCACTGTGCGTAGCCGCAGTTAAGAAGAACATTCTGTTTACTGTGCAAAGTTTCAGATTAGGAGAACATTCTGTTAAGTGTTCAAACTGTAAAATATCAAAGTCACATATTCCATTCACTGTGCGTAGCCGCAGTTAAGAAGAACATTCTGTTTACTGTGCAAAGTTTCAGATTAGGAGAACATTCTGTTAAGTGTTCAAACTGTAAAATATCAAAGTCACATATTCCATTCACTGTGCGTAGCCGCAGTTAAGAAGAACATTCTGTTTACTGTGCAAAGTTTCAGATTAGGAGAACATTCTGTTAAGTGTTCAAACTGTAAAATATCAAAGTCACATATTCCATTCACTGTGCGTAGCCGCAGTTAAGAAGAACATTCTGTTTACTGTGCAAAGTTTCAGATTAGGAGAACATTCTGTTAAGTGTTCAAACTGTAAAATATCAAAGTCACATATTCCATTCACTGTGCGTAGCCGCAGTTAAGAAGAACATTCTGTTTACTGTGCAAAGTTTCAGATTAGGAGAACATTCTGTTAAGTGTTCAAACTGTAAAATATCAAAGTCACATATACCATTCACTGTGCGTAGCCGCAGTTAAGAAGAACATTCTGTTTACTGTGCAAAGTTGCATATTAGGAGAACATTCTGTTAACTGTGCAAACTGTAAAATATCAAAGTCACATATTCCATTCACTGTGCGTAGCCGCAGTTAAGAAGAACATTCTGTTTACTGTGCAAAGTTTCAGATTAGGAGAACATTCTGTTAAGTGTTCAAACTGTAAAATATCAAAGTCACATATTCCATTCACTGTGCGTAGCCGCAGTTAAGAAGAACATTCTGTTTACTGTGCAAAGTTTCAGATTAGGAGAACATTCTGTTAAGTGTTCAAACTGTAAAATATCAAAGTCACATATTCCATTCACTGTGCGTAGCCGCAGTTAAGAAGAACATTCTGTTTACTGTGCAAAGTTGCATATTAGGAGAACATTCTGTTAACTGTGCAAACTGTAAAATATCAAAGTCACATATTCCATTCACTGTGCGTAGCCGCAGTTAAGAAGAACATTCTGTTTACTGTGCAAAGTTGCATATTAGGAGAACATTCTGTTAACTGTGCAAACTGTAAAATATCAAAGTCACATATTCCATTCACTGTGCGTAGCCGCAGTTAAGAAGAACATTCTGTTTACTGTGCAAAGTTTCAGATTAGGAGAACATTCTGTTAAGTGTTCAAACTGTAAAATATCAAAGTCACATATTCCATTCACTGTGCGTAGCCGCAGTTAAGAAGAACATTCTGTTTACTGTGCAAAGTTTCAGATTAGGAGAACATTCTGTTAAGTGTTCAAACTGTAAAATATCAAAGTCACATATTCCATTCACTGTGCGTAGCCGCAGTTAAGAAGAACATTCTGTTTACTGTGCAAAGTTTCAGATTAGGAGAACATTCTGTTAAGTGTTCAAACTGTAAAATATCAAAGTCACATATTCCATTCACTGTGCGTAGCCGCAGTTAAGAAGAACATTCTGTTTACTGTGCAAAGTTGCATATTAGGAGAACATTCTGTTAACTGTGCAAACTCTAAAATATCAAAGTCACATATTCCATTCACTGTGCGTAGCCGCAGTTAAGAAGAACATTCTGTTTACTGTGCAAAGTTGCATATTAGGAGAACATTCTGTTAACTGTGCAAACTCTAAAATATCAAAGTCACATATTCCATTCACTGTGCGTAGCCGCAGTTAAGAAGAACATTCTGTTTACTGTGCAAAGTTTCAGATTAGGAGAACATTCTGTTAAGTGTTCAAACTGTAAAATATCAAAGTCACATATTCCATTCACTGTGCGTAGCCGCAGTTAAGAAGAACATTCTGTTTACTGTGCAAAGTTGCAGATTTGCAGCACATATTCCGTGTAATATGAAGAAGGCGGGTAAAAAGGGACGGGGAAGTGGACGTGATCCTGATAGTTCAGGGCGCGGGTCAGGACGCGTAGAAACTGTGCCTGGTGCCAGAGCACAAAACAGAAAGACATCCACCATACCTAGCTTCATGTCTCAGTTTACAGGGCGTCGCAGGACATCACTCTCGAGGTCCGACCACTGCGAACAGGTGGTCGGTTGGATGTCAGCTGATACTGCTTCCAGTCGGTTAAGCACCACCCTGTCTTCCACCAAGTCCACTCTCAGTAGCCAAGAGTCTGGTCAACATAATCCTCACCCTGATCATCCTTCCTCCCACCATAGAGGATCTGGTCAAAGAAGTGATCCCACACTGGGATATAGTGAGGAGCTCGTCTCATCACCAATCCTTAATTTGAACCTCTCTCCAAGCACGCTTGCAGAGGAACATGACATCTTGTGCCCTGATTCACAACCTCTAGAGGGTACCCAATCACAAGAAGATGACAGAGGTGAACGGCATTTAAGGTCAAAGGAAGTGGATGATGATGATGATGAGACACAGTTGCCATTAAATCAACCACTATTACTGTCTCAAGACCTTGATGAGGAGGATGATATACAGTTGTCAAAGACTGAGTATGTGGTGGGATCAAGACATGAGGAGGATGATCAGAGTGAGGAAGTGGAGGAGGACTTGGTGGACGATGAGGTGACTGACCCCACCTGGGAAGGTGTAGAGCCGAGCGATGACAGCAGTCCTGAGGGTGAGCCATCTGCAGCACCGCAACAGGCTGGAAGAGGCAGTGGTGTGGCTACAGAAAGAAGGCGGACCGCACCAAACCGGCCCGCAAATGTTCCACGGAGCACCCCCTTGCGTAAATCTCCCTTGCCAAGGGGTAGGTGTTCCGCGGTATGGCGTTTTTTTAAGGAAAGTGCGGACGACAAAAGAATTGTAGTTTGCAACCTGTGCAACACCAGAATGAGCCGAGGCATGAACACTAGAAACCTCACCACCACCAGCATGATCCGACACATGGCATCCAAGCACCGTAATAAGTGGGAGGAACGCCCGGATCGCCAATCTGTGTCTGCAGGCCACACCACTGCCTCCTCTTCCCCTGTTTTCGGTGCCGGCCAATCGCCTGTCGAAGGCGCAGGCCCGCATACCTCCCGCCCTGCACCTGTACCATCTGAAGCACCATCAGCGACCACATCCACTTCCCTGTCCCAGCACAGCGTCCAAATGTCGTTACCCCAGGCATTTGAGCGCAAGCGAAAATACCCAGCCACCCACCCACAGGCCATAGCACTAACCTCACACCTTTCCAAATTACTGGCCATCGAAATGCTGCCATTTAGGCTTGTGGAGACTGAGTCCTTCCGCAGCCTGATGGCAGCAGCTGTCCCTCGGTACGCAGTCCCCAGCCGCCACTACTTTTCCCGGTGTGCCGTCCCCGCCTTACACCACCATGTGTCCCGTAACATCACCCGTGCCCTGACCAACGCAGTTACTGGGAAGGTCCACTTAACGACTGACACATGGACAAGTGCTTGTGGCCAGGGACGCTACATTTCCCTGACGGCACACTGGGTGAATGTCGTGGAGGCTGGGAGCGACTCGGACCCTGGGATGGCACAGGTGCTACCCACGCCGAGGATTGCGGGCCCTACCTCCATCAGGGTTTCCGCCAGCACCTACGTTATTGGCTCCTCCTCCTCCGTTTCCACCTCCGAATTCTCTGCGCGCAGCGCCACTCACCCATCAGCCGGTAGCTGGAAGCAGTGTAGCACTGCAGTGGGGAAGCGTCAACAGGCCGTGCTGAAGCTGATCTGCCTTGGGGACAAACAGCACACGGCCTCAGAGCTGTTGCAGGGGATTAGTCACCAGACCGAGCAGTGGCTCTCGCCACTCAACCTGCAACCAGGCATGGTTGTGTGTGATAATGGGCGTAACTTGGTGGCGGCTTTGGAGCTCGGCAAGCTCACACACGTACCATGCCTAGCGCATGTATTTAATTTAGTGGTTCAGCGATTTCTAAAAACCTACCCCAATTTGCATGATCTCTTGACGAAGGTGCGCCGCGTGTGTGCACATTTCCGTAAGTCATCTACAGCTTCAGCCGGCCTGTTGAAGCTGCAGCAGCGCTTACAATTGCCAGCTCACCGGCTGCTGTGTGACGTGAGCACGTGCTGGAACTCCACCTTCCACATGTTGGCCCGGCTTTGTGAGCAGCAGAGGGCAGTAGTGGAGTACCAGCTGTTACACGGTCGTCGCCTCTCCGTTCAACTTCCTGTAATCA
Organism: Rhinophrynus dorsalis; assembly: GCA_037306005.1. NCBI lineage: Eukaryota > Metazoa > Chordata > Amphibia > Anura > Rhinophrynidae > Rhinophrynus > Rhinophrynus dorsalis. The sequence goes on along the minus strand of CM074720.1, from coordinate 240,668,930 downwards.
GAAGTGAGGAGTGGGAATGGATGTCAGACCTCTGTGAGGTTTTACGCAATTTTGAGGAATCGACACAGATGGTGAGCGGCGATAACGCTATTATCAGTGTAACCATCCCACTTCTGTGTCTACTGAAACGCTCGCTGCTCACAATTAAAACTGACGCTTTGCATGTGGAAGAGGTGGAAATGCGGGAGGAAGAGCTTACACAAGGTGATAGCCAGAGCACCCTCACTTCGTCCTCTCAGCGACAATTGGAGGAGGCGGAGGAGGAGGAGGAGGAAGACACGGTTGCCTCCGCTACAGAGGGTAGCCATGGAACTTTAGTTCCATCTCTTCAGCGTGGGTGGGCAGAAGAGGAGGAAGAGGATGAGGAGATTGAGAGTCATCCTCCTAGGACAGCGAAATCTTGCCTGTTGGTACTCTGGCACACATGGCTGACTTTATGTTAGGCTGCCTTTCCCGTGACCCACGCGTTATACGCATTTTAGACAACACGGATTACTGGGTGTTCACCCTTCTGGACCCCCGCTACAAAGAGAATTTCTCATCTCTCATTCCTCCGGTGGAGAGGACAAGCAAAATGGTGCAATACCAGAAGGTTCTTGTCGAAAAATTGCTCCAAAATTTTCCATCTGACAACACTGGCGGCAGAGTACGTGCTACCTTGGCCAACCGAGAAGGGGAGAAAAGGGGAGCACACAGCAGTTCCGACAAAGGCAGGGCAACACTCTCCAAGGCGTGGGACACCTTCATGACACCCCGCCAGCACCCTCACCCTGATGCGCAGCCTAGTGTCACAAGGAGGGAAAAGTTTTGGAAGATGGTGAAGGAGTACGTAGCAGACCGTGTCAGCGTCCTCAATGATCCCTCTGTGCCTTACAACTACTGGGTGTCCAAGCTGGACACGTGGTATGAACTGGCACTCTACGCCTTGGAGGTGCTGGCCTGCCCTGCCGCCAGCGTTCTGTCTGAGCGGGTATTTAGTGCTGCTGGTGGCATCATAACAGATAAGCGTATCCGCCTTTCCACCGAAAATGCTGATAGGTTGACACTTATAAAAATGAACAAGGCCTGGATTTCCCCTGACTTCTCCACTCCACTGGAGGAAAGCCCCGGGGGAACATAAACTCACTTTATGTATGTTATTTACAATGATGGGAATACTCTGTATTCCCATTCACCCCTTCCACCCAAAAAACGGGTATATGGTTGACTCTCTTCCATATGCCCAGTGATATAATTTTTATATAGGGCCAGCTCACCAGCGGGCCCAGTGATATAATTTTTATATAGGGCCAGCTCACCAGCGGGCGCAGTTTGACAATTTTTGTATAGGTCAGCTCACCAGCGGGCCTTCTCATATAATGTTTTATTGGGTCAGCTCTCTAGCGGGCCCTCTCATATAATGTTTTATAGCGTCAGCTCACTAGCGGGCCTTCGCATATAATGTTTAGGATGGTCAGCTCCGCAGCAGACCCTCACCCATAATGTTTTAGATGGTCGGCTCAGCGCACGTTTCCCTCTTAATCATGGCCCCAGTTCAGAAAAATCGAGGAAATTTTTGGGAGAATTTGCCTTTGCGCACGTTTCCCTCTTAATCATGGCCTCAGTTCAGAATAATCAAGGAAATTTTTGGGAGAATTTGCCTCTGCGCACGTTTCCCTCTTAATCATGGCCTCAGTTCAGAAAAATCAAGGAAATTTTTGGGAGAATTTGCCTCTGCGCACGTTTCCCTCTTAATCATGGCCTCAGTTCAGAAAAATCGATGAAATTTTTTGCAGAATTTGCAGATGATATACAAGTAAATATACAGCAAATACTGTTTGGTAACAATTTTTCGCCTAAAGTCATTTTTATCTTCCTTTTTGTGTGTTTTACGGTCAGTCTGTAAAAATGGCGTACTACGGGCGAAAGATCGTTCCCAGCAGCGATGTTGGAGTCCAAGATGCATCCAGACATCCTCCCTATGCTGTCCCTGAACCATTTCTGTGGTGTTTCCATCATTTTCTGCCCTTTTCCTATGGACCAGGCACCCTCCCCTCATCAGAGCAGGGGGTGCCTGGTGTAATGCTCGAGTCCTCCCATTGACTTCAATGGGGCTCGGGTGCTCGGCCGAGCACTCGAGCCTCCGGGGGCGCTCGGTCAGAGCACCCGAACACCCGAGCATTGGGGTGCTCGCTCATCACTACATATAATAACTATAAATTTCTTCTTTTCCCACTTTCAATTTAAACATTGAATACTGGATGACTAGATTTGCTCAATAATCTCTGCCAGTATGAAGAAAACCCCTTGCGTGCCAGCATTATGAGCCTCACGGAGGAGGGAACTCAAGGGGTTAAGTCAGTCTTATACATTGAAATGTCACCATGTATTTGGTGACCATTCACTGTGTGATATCAAAATGTCACTGTATTGATCGGGGCATCATTCTGATATCGCCCTTTTGGTTCAGGCCATATTTTTAACTCGGCCTTTTGTTGGTCAACAGTGGCATAACTATAGGTGTTGCACCTGCGACCGGGCCCGTGCACTCCAGGGGCCCGGCCACCCCCTGCGATCCCTCCGTCTGGTGCCTGCAATTTGCTTCCGGCACTATAGTAATGCAGAGCGAGCGCTGGGAGATGACATCATCTCCCTGCACTCTGCATTACTAAGAGGACCACGCGGGAGCTCCAGGTAGGAGAGGGGGCATTGTGGAGGTGTGGGTGCTCGTGGCACTTTTTGCACCAAGGCCCGGAGGCTTCTAGTTACTCCTCTGTTGGTCAACCCATATATGGCAACATTTCCATAGTGAACTAGTGGTTCAGGTGCTGTCTCTATACACGCAGAGACCAGGGTTTGAATCCTGCCCTTGTTAACTTTTTTTCTCATACTTATGAGTTACATTAAAGAAAAATTAACAACAACAAAAATTCTTGTTAATAGTGCAGCGTTTAACCCTTCCTCTGCCACATGGGTGTACAATGCACATGTATAAGGCACTGAAAAGGTTACAGGAGGGATTCTGTTTGTGGTGCTGAAGTCTGAAAGGATCCTCTCCACTCTCCCAGTGGACAAGTGGGGAAGCAGAGAGACTGCTCTCAGACTTCAGGTTTGTTGAACTGCTGGCGATGTGTAACGGAGGGCATCCCTTTCACACTGCCAGCAGTTTGACAACCCTCCATGCTAATGAGTAAATTCTGCCCCCTTCCCTTGCATACCTAATTCTTAGTGCATATGGTGATGTATGTCTCCGTCTCTAAGGCGAAGTGTCGATACACATCGTTATAGCATCGAACCTTAGTGAATCTCCCCCAATGTGATGTAGACCTCATTAGTATCCAAGGGATTAATGGCAACTCAGTTCCTAAGTTTACTGCAGTAACCCTGATGCTACAGACTTATTTTTATTGTCACATTTAACCCCTTAAAGACCTGTAATAACCAGCACAGGCATCACAGTGTTGGAGCTTAGCAAGTCGAAAGCTAAAAAGAACGGAGCAAACCAACTTCAATATAGGGGGCAAATAAAACAAACCAAATCTGCCTCTGATTTAAATGGCACTTTTAACTCCTTGAATGCATTCCATTCATAGGGATAAAAGTCCCATTTAAACAAATGGTAATTTTCATCTGTCATCTGTAGTGCAGTTTACCCCAGAATTACTCATTTTCTTAATTATAGACAAGCTTTAGTAATGATCTATCATGGTCCTGAATGTCTATACAATTATTATTCTGAGAGTAACTCAGCTTCTTAGTGTGTACAGCCTCTGCAGCATCATAATGCAGCACTTCAGTTAATAGGTTCTCAAAGGCCCTGTTACACAATATGCCGGTTGTTCAAGCATTAGTCCATCTTTCCCCTCACTATTGTAATAATCTACTTCTGAGTACCTTTACGCTTCAAAAATACATTGCTGTTAAAGCACAATTTCCAAGCGCTTTGATGCACTAGTATTAACATAATGCACTGACTCACAGAGATTCTTAAAGGAACATGATCCCCTAAAACGATAAAAGGCTCTTATCTATTTATATATCTTGTATTCCTACCTAATATTTGGTAGAAAAATCTCAGTTTCTTAAATTTCAAAATAAGTGATAACCATACTTTTCCTATGAATGGCCATTTGACCTTTTTGCTTATATCTGCTCCTAATAAGTGCAATGAATATGAAACTTCAAGTAAATAAACAAAATGGAGATAAACATGTTCACATATCAAAAAGGAAGAATTCTAACTTCAGAGAAATTTTAGGTTTTAAATGTTTTTTAACAGACTTGATAACAAATCTTGCCTACACTTTCATTAATTCAGGAAACATTTTACAACAGTAGTGTTCCATATTTTTTTGCTGAGGGCACTCAGTATTTTTAGGTCACATTTATAAATATATAATTTCTTAGTTCTCACAATCAAAATAACACATAGTATATAACAATTTCCCTGAAGAATATATTTTAAGCTAATGCTCAATGCATGTCAAAATGCCACAGCACCCTGGTTGAGTACCAGTGTCCTTCATGACAAAAAAACAAACAAAAAATGGTTATGAGGTATGTCCCTTTAAGCTGTGACACATGTAGACAGCAAAATTCTGTGACAAGAGAGTAGGAAGAATGTAGCATATACAATGTATCTGAGAATGAGACATAATTGGTGTAAGAGATTTCCCTCTTGTATACAGTTCAAAGCTTTACAGCTTTAAAGTTCTAACTTTTTAAACTTTGCAATATCTCATTATAAAGAATTGATAATAAAATATATCCTACCTTATCCATTGCAGTGCTGTGAGAAATCGTAGCACAGCTATTCAGCAGGAGGTAACTTTTTCTCTAGAAGTGGAAACAACAACGTCATAGCCTTTCCTTCCTGCTCAGTCTGTGCATCACTGGGAGACATCATTAACCATACAAGCAAATGCAGCCACAGCATGTAGTGAGGGGTCTTATCAGAAGGAATACATCCTTCCTTCTCTGCAAATGCATTACTAACAGTTGTATTCCAGTGGACTATATTTATAAAGCTAACTCTGCACAGTGGCCATACCTCCCAACATTTCAAATGCCCAAACAGGGCCACTTGTATTTTAGGTGGTTTTGCTGGGGACAGATGGGCAGGGCATTATTGAACATTTTTAGGTTATTTCATGGCCTATAGATTGAATATATATAACTGAATAAATGATTTAGAACATTTTATTTACACAGACACATTTATAAGCTTATTTACTGATGTTTATAAAAACATTAAATGTGAGTTTTATTGCTGTGGAGCAATGTGATACACTTATATACACACCACACAGTCTAATCTCCTATAAAGAGGGACACCAGGTTGGGGAAGAGGAACACCAGAGTGGGGAAGAGGGACAGAGGGATTTGTGTCTCAAAGAGGGACTGTTCCTCCTAAAGAGGGACACTTGGGAGGTATGTAGTAGGAGACACATAAAAGTCCATTGATTAAAATATGACTTTTAACCCTTGAATCAGTGGCGTAAATATAGGGGTTACCTGCGACCGGGCCCGTGCACTCCAGGGGCCCGGCCTCCCCCTGCGACCCCTCCGCCAGGCGCCTGCAATCTCCCGCCGGCACTCTAGTAATGCAGAGCGCTGGGAGATGACATCATCTCCCAGCGCTTTGCATTACTAAGAGGACCACACGGGAGCTCCAGGTAGGAGATGGGGGCATTGTGGAGGGGGTCAATGTGGTCAGGGGGGCCAATGTGATGGGGGGGGCTGTGGCACTTCTTGTACCAGGGCCCGGAGGCTTCTATTTACACCTGTGCTTTGAATGCTCAAATACATTGTGAATCTAGTGTTAGCATTAAAGGGGATAAAATCCACTTTTAAATCATCTGTGATTTGGTGATTTATTTGTTCCCTACAGAGCAGTTGGTTTATGCCACAATTATTTCACTTTGCCTTTGTACATAATACCAAGAACCAACTCAACACTTTTCTACATTTACATGTCAGAAACAGATTGCAAAAGCTATCCTGCATAGAATTAAAATCTTACTCTTTCCATTGCATTCCCAGAATTCCATGTCACAACTTGCACACGAGAGTACTCAGTGCCATCACTTTTTAGATTCTAAGCATGTATAAATATAGGCCACTTAGTATATATTTGCTGTTTTAAAGGGATAGTAATACTTAAAATGTAAAAAAAATATGTTGTAGGGTTTATCCCCCTGAGTAAAACAAGAGTACTCCCACTGCTGAGAGGTGTTTTATTCAAAAGTTATTAATTTTCAAAGTTGATTTTTTTAGGTGCAATATCACAGTGGCCTGAAATTGTACAGTGGCGCTGTTGCTGCATGATCCTATGGACAGCTCTGGTCCCGGGACCATAAATCTCCATAGGATGGTGTAGCAACAGCGCCACTGTACAATTTCAGGCCACTGTGATATTGCACCTAAAAAAAATCAACTTTGAAAATGAATAACTTTTGAATAAAACACCTCTCAGCAGTGGGAGTACTCTTGTTTTACTCGGGGATAAACCCTACAACATTTTTTTTTTTACATTTTAAGTATTACTACCCCTTTAACACAGCTTATAGAGCAAAGTATTGACTGGGAATGCATTAACCAGTCAACTTACCCACACACTAGGGTGACCACACATCCCGGAATGCTCGGGACTGTCCCTTATTGGGGGTCTGTGTCCTGCGTCCCGGGTCCCCCCCCACACTGGGACAACAAAGAGTCCCAGAATTAAGCAACATGCGCCAGTCCAGCCAGCCAATGAAATGTATTTGCTATATGGCCCTCAAGACCATATAGCAAATACATTTCATTGGCTGCTGGACTGGTATGTGCGAGACAGCTGGGGTGGAGCAGGTATGCTGGTGCTGCAAGTGAGACCAGCGGCTGAGGCTTCCGCCGGCGCGATCATCTTTCTGAGGCTGAAAAGAGTAAGAGTTCCCACTGAGAACTCTTACTGTGTCAGCTTCAGAAAGATGGTCAGCGCCGGCGGGAGCCTTAGCCGCGGGACTAGGGTGACCACATGTTCCGGAATGGCAGAATGGAAATGTGTTAACCCTACCACACACAGACAATTCTTTCGACCTGGTGAGTCTCATCAGTGTGGGGGCTAGCTAATTGATTCAAGTAAGTATACTTGGATAAGGCCAGTGATCCAAATGAACTATATGAAGTTGAAAAATAAAGCTTTAAAGTAAGATTGCACCAGGGTTAATACTCTTATCAATAACCTCTTAATAACAGAATGTCTCATGTCACAATCCACTGAGCAAGTAACCACAAACCACAGTTTTTCATAATGAAGCAGTAAATAAAGCAGTAAAAAAGCTGTGTGCATTCTAGATGATTTTGAAACATAGCTATTCCTCTGTCTATATTCTGTTAAACCAAAGCCACGGAAAATAATTTTCGATAAAATATTCATATTTGTCTTCTTCCAGGAATTATGTTTGGAAAATTAGTGACACAAAATAAATATTTCTAGAAACGAGCAACTATGAGTAATAATGTGTATTTAAAGGAACGGTAATGAAAACCTATTTGTTATAGGGCTTTTCCTGCTGGATAAAACAAGGGCAGTCCCACTGCTGTCAGTTGGCTTATTCATAATGTATAACAGTTCAGTTAGTCGGGAAGTGAATTTACCATTAGTTTACTTCCTGATAGTTGTAACTGACAGCATATACAGAGAAGTCAGAGATGCTCAACTCGGCTCATGAGCTTGCAAGGGTATGCAAAAGGTCAACTGAGACTGTGTCCTCGTACCCGGTACCCAGAGTGTAATCTCTTTTAGCTCACAAATGCCATACACAGAGAAAAAATATTCTGAAGCATAACATATAGGTCCTGCCATAATGACAGTCCAGCCAGACAATACTTCTCTGAAAAGGGGAAACAGCTAGCCCCAGGTGTACATTTTGGCCTTATTGGGCCTCATAGTTGAGATGCAACTAATCCCTCTAGACACTTGTGAGTAAGGGGCCCACGTCTGGATTCACCCATTACCCATAGGGTGACCAACCCTAAGAGCGATTTGCATAAACAGAGAAGGATTCAAAGATGCTCAACTCATGAGCTTACAAGGGTATGCAAAAAGCTCACTAGGACTATGTCCTCATGCCTAGGATAAAAGCTCTTTTAGGTTACAAATGCCATATAGAGAGAAGAAATATTCTGAAGCACATCAAATAGGTCCTGCCAAAATGACAGTCCAGCCATGAAACACAGGACAATTCTTTTTTTTTTTTTTTTTTATATACATGTGTCCTTAATTACATATTCATTTCAATAATAAATACATAGTGCGTCTGCACAATAATCAATGTGCCATTATTATTTGAGAAATATTTCTTGCTGATTGCATCTCTGCAGTGTTTTTAGATTCTTCATTTTTTAGTTTGTATCTTACAATCTAATTATATCTATAACAAAGCTTTAGAATGCTACAAATGTCTTTAGCATTCAAGAAGTTAAATATTAGATTCTCCTATTTAAAATAAATTTGAATAAGAGGAGATTAGCATGCTGAATAATATAGGCCCTGTATTAGCTATATATTTAGAATTACACTGTGTATACTTTGTAAAGCTGTTTAGAGTGAAGAAATGGAGCCCCTGGAGCAAACCAAAATCACCATGGGGTAGGGTAAACTAGAATTATTAATAATATCTAGTGATTTGAAACGGGCTTTAAAATCTTTAAATTATAGAGATATATGCAACTGATTATAAAGCAAAGGGGTCGTGACCTTTCTAATATGTTTTAAGGAAACAAAAGATCAATTTAATACAAAATGAACTTTTATGTGTCCCCTATTATGGTGAAAATGGTTTGCACCAAAATCATCCCAGCATTGCTCTCATAAAAAGCTATACCAGAATGAAGAAAAACTGAAAATAAATCCAGTTTTTATCATTTGAGGTATAAGACATGTAACATGTTGTTGACTCTGATACCTCTGATATGGAAAAGAAATCCCAAGACATCACTTTTGTATCCCTAATTTTAAAAGTAAAAAATATCTGATGCATAAATAGCAACTTTTTTTTTTTAATTATATTCATGTGTCTTTAAATGCATATTCATTTCAATAATAAATACAGTCGTGCGTCTGCACAATGATCAATGTGCCATTATTATTTAGGAAATCTTTCTTGCTGAAAGCATCTTTGCAGTGTTTATATATTCTTCTCTTTTTAGTTTGTATTACAATCTAATTATATCTATAACAAAGCTTTAGAATCCTATAGATGTCTCTAGCATTCAAGAAGTTAATTACGTATTAGATTCTCCTATTTAAAAGAAATTTGAAATAAGAGGAGATTAGCACACTGAATAATATACGCCCTCTATTGGCTATATATTTTGAATTACACTGTGTATACTTTGTAAAGCTGTTTAGAGTGAAGAAGTGGAGCTATTCTGGAACAAACCAAAATCACCATGGGGAAGGGTAAACTAGAATGATTAATAATATCTACTGATTTGAAATGGGCTTTAAAATCTTTAAATGATAAAGATATATGTAACTGATAATGAAGCAAGGGGTTTGTGACCTTTCTAATACTTTTTAAGGAAACAAAAGATGAATTTAATTCAAAAGGAACTTTTATGTATCCCCTACTATGGTGAAAATGGTTTGCACCAAAATCATCCCAGCATTGCTCTCATAAAAAGCTATACCAGAATGAAGAAAAACTGAAAATAAATCCAGTTTTTATCATTTGAGGTATAAGACATGTAACATGTTGTTGACTCTGATACCTCTGATATGGAAAAGAAATCCCAAGACATCACTTTTGTATCCCTAATTTTAAAAGTAAAAAATATCTGATGCATAAATAGCAACTTTTTTTTTTTTTAATTATATTCATGTGTCTTTAAATGAATATTCATTTCAATAATAAATACAGTCGTGCGTCTGCACAATGATCAATGTGCCATTATTATTTAGGAAATCTTTCTTGCTGAAAGCATCTTTGCAGTGTTTATATATTCTTCTCTTTTTAGTTTGTACCTTACAATCTAATTATATCTATAACAAAGCTTTAGAATCCTATAGATGTCTCTAGCATTCAAGAAGTTAATTACGTATTAGATTCTCCTATTTAAAAGAAATTTGAAATAAGAGGAGATTAGCACACTGAATAATATACGCCCTCTATTGGCTATATATTTTGAATTACACTGTGTATACTTTGTAAAGCTGTTTAGAGTGAAGAAGTGGAGCTATTCTGGAACAAACCAAAATCACCATGGGGAAGGGTAAACTAGAATGATTAATAATATCTACTGATTTGAAATGGGCTTTAAAATCTTTAAATGATAAAGATATATGTAACTGATAATGAAGCAAGGGGTTTGTGACCTTTCTAATACTTTTTAAGGAAACAAAAGATGAATTTAATTCAAAAGGAACTTTTATGTATCCCCTACTATGGTGAAAATGGTTTCCACCAAAATCATCCCAGCATGCATGCTCTCCTACAAAATATAACAGAATGAAGAAAAACTGAAAATAAATCCAGTTAGTTTTTCTTCATTTGAGGTATAAAGCAGGGGTAATATATTGTTGACACTGATACCTCTAATATGGAAAAGAAATCCCAAGACATAATTTTTTTTTTTTTTTTTTTATCCCTAATTTTAAAAGGAAAAAATATCTGATGCATAAATGGCAACTTGTTTCATTTTTTTTAATTTTATACATGTGTCTTTAATTACATATTCATTTCAATAATAAATACAGTAGCGCGTCTGCACAATGATCAATGTGCCATTATTATTTAGGAAATCTTTCTTGCTGATTGCATCTCTGCAGTGTTTATAGGTTCTTCACTTCTTTGTCTGTACCTTACAGTCTAATTATATCTATAACAAAGCTTTAGAATCCTATAGATGTCTCTAGCACTCAAGAAGTTAATTACTTATTAGATTCTCCTATTTAAAAGAAATTTGAATAAGAGGAGATTAGCATACTGAACAATATAGGCCCTGTACTGGCTAAATATTTAGAATTACACTGTGTATACTTTGTAAAGCTGTTTAGAGTGAAGAAACGGAGCCCCTGGAGCACACTAAAATCACCATGGGGAAGGGTAAACTAGAATTATTAATATCTACTGATTTTAAATGGGCTTTAAAACCTTCAAATGATAGAGATATATGTAACTTATTATGGAGCAAGGGGTTTGTGACCTTTCTAATACATTTTAAGAAAGCAAAAAATTAATATATTTCAAAACGAACTTTTATGTGTCTCCTACTATAGTGAAAATGGTTTGCACTAAAATTATCCCAGTATGCATTGCTTTCATAAAATTATTACAGAAACTGAAAATAAATCAAGGTAGTTTTTCTCATATGAGGTATAAGACAGGGGTAACATATTGTTGACTCTGATACCTCTGATATGGGAAAGAAATCCCAATACATCATTTTTGTATCCCTAATTTTAAAAAAAAATAGTTTTATTTATTTATTTATTTGATTTTATTATTGATATATATATATATATGTGTCTCTAATTACATGTAAAAAATGTGGCATCAAGCAGGCTGACCAATAGACACAAGAACATGGCACGGATGACTATACAGGGAGGCCTCACCCTTAGGACATTTATGCATGCAAGGGGGCTGTGCAGATACAGACATTGCCTCACGTGCCTTGTGGCAGAAGAAACAGCCCTGCATTTGTTTTGGCAGTGCCCATGTGCACAGGCTTTGTTAGATGCTATGATACTTGAACTCAGAGACCGTGTTCACAGGAAGCACCTGTCTTACCATTCGGTGCTTTACAGAATATTTCCAGGCACACACACATTGGATGCTATTCAGGATGCCTGTCGCATCACGTGCTGTGTAAAAGACACTTTGTGGTTTGCCAGAAATCGCCTGGTACTGAGGAGACAGCAAGTGTCAATCCAGGACTGCAGAAGGCTGGTTCACAGCCTCCTCAGAGACTATTCCATCATCGACAGTCTGGAAGAGGAGGAAGAATAAATTTCCCTCCCATGGCCCACTCACCCCAGCCCCTACACTGCTACCCCTCCATGCTCCTGCCCAGCTGCCCCAAGCCCCAGCCACCAGCCCACCTCCCTACCACCCCCATCCCCCAGGCTTTTTCTTGATGTACCAGTAAAGTTATAAACCATGTAAAAGTGCTATACTGGGAAATGTAAAATGAATGTATATGTTTCTGGTGTATGATGTATGTACAGTGATTTGTATAAGTCAAAAAGAAATGTACTATGATTTGAATATGTCAATAAAGATTATTTAAAAAAAAAAATCTGTTCTTATCAGTTTAATATCTGATACGTCCCCTATCTGGGGACCATATATTAAATGGATTTTTAGAACAGGGAGATGGAAGAAGAGCTTGCTCTGTCCACTCCCAACACTGACCTGGTATTGCAGTACCTCCAGGACGGGTGCACCTCTCTTAAAAAAAAAATAAATAAAATAATAATAATAATTTCAATGATAAATACAGAAGCGTGTCTGCACAATAATCAATGTGCCATCGGTATTTAGGAAATCTTTCTTGCTGATTGCATCACTGCTGTGTTTTAGGTTCTATTTCTTTGTCTGTACCTTACAATCTATTTATAACTATAACAATGCTTTAGAATCCTACAGATGTCTTTAACACCCGAGTGGTTAATTACATATTGGATTCTCCTCATTAAGGGATAATATTGCTTATTGTAGATTAAAAATATGAATAGAATGAGGTATGTCCCATCTCTCAAATGTGTATAGTTTGAGAGATCAAAGCATCTAAAGTTCCCGTTTCACAAGAAGTCTGTCATCTAGCTGAGAGAAGCAGATTATGGTCCCGGAACCATCCTGCGGCTCTTCAGCAGAGCTGGAATAGCACAATATAGAAATAAATACTTCATTGGAATGGTCTACAAAGTGTGTCTGGTTTGCAAGCACACTTTGTAGACCATTCCAGGAAAGGCGGTTTGCATGGCAAAGCCTACAACTAATCAACTTTGTCGACAGAGACCACAGGCAAAAGAAAGGTCATCTTCCATCAGAAGACTTAGAGGAATGGTAGCCAAAGGCTCAAAGGGAGGCCTCTGTAAGGTGCCCAAGACCAGATTAAGTTCCCACTGGGGAGTGGGAACCTTATAGGCAGGGAAGGCATGAGCGACACCCTGAAAAAAGACCTTGACATCTGGCAATACGTCTTTGGAAAAAGACCAAGAGAGCTGTGGTCTGGACCTTCAAAGAACTAAGGCAAAGGCCAAACTGTCCACATCCTCTCTCCAGAGGTAACCCTGGAGGAGGAGATCCAGTCTTCGTGGCAGTGGAAATGGATCCTGAGCAGACAATGCCAACAGTTCTGGAAACCAAGGTTGCCTGATCCAATAAGGAGCAATCAGTATGACAGATACACCGTCCATCCAAATCTTCCTCAACACCCTGGGGATGAGACAAAGAGGAGGAAAAATGTAGACTAGATGAAAGCCCCAAGTAATGGACAAGGCATCCACTGCAAATGCCACAGGATCCCCCCAGCGAAAGCAAAACATTGGAACCTTCCTGTTGTCCCTGGTAGCCATCAGGTCTATCCAAGGAAGCCCCCATTTCTGGAAAAGCAATTTGAAGACCTCAGAATGGAGCTTCCACTCCCCGGGGTCCACCGTCTGATGACGGAGGAAGTCCGTCAGAACGTTCTCTACTCCTAGAATGTGCACGGTGCAAATGGCAGGAATGTTTTCTTCTGCCCAAGCCAAAATAGCCTTGACCTCTAACCAAGTGGAAGTGCTTCTTATGCCTCCTTGCTTGTTGATGTAAGCCACAGCTGCGGCATTGTAAGCCACGACTATGGCACTGAGGGACTGGACAGGACCAGTACACCAGAGAGTGGCGAATCGCTCTGAGCTCCAGAATGTTGATGGGAAGGAGGGTCTCCTCCGCATTCCATCGCCCCTGGACCCCCAGGTGACCTAGGACAGCTCCCTAGCCGTATAAGCTGGTGTCTGTCATCACCAGAGTCCAATACTGGACAACAAAGGGTTTCCCCTTTCCACAGGTTGGAGGTGTCCAACCACCAGAGGAGGTCCTGCCTCACTTCCTGGGGAAGAGATACTAGACAGTGCAAGAGTTCTGGTTTCCCCCGGTAAGCCCTGATAGTGAACCTCTGAAGCTCCCTGGTGTAAGCCATGGAGTACGGAACCGCTTTCATGGTAGATATCATCTTGCCCACAAGGGATGAAAGCTTGTGGTGCTGAGGTTCACTACAAAGCACAAGACACCTTGTTCGTGATCAACTGAACAGAGTCCTCTGTCAGATAGACCATGCCTTGAAAGGTGTCGAACCGGAAAACCTGATTCTGACAAGGGACTGGAGCAGACTTGTTCATGTTCAGAATCCATCCGGGCTGGAGGAGGATCTTAGCACATTCCTGGACCTTGTGGTCTAGGAGGTCCCTGTATCACGGTGCCCCGTGACTGCCTTTTGCAGAATTGCCATAGAGACATTATTTACTTCCTAGCTGTCTATCACGGTTCCCGTGCTTCCTGGAGACATTCTGTCAGTCTCACACACTGCTATTCTCATTGGTTGCAGTATTTTGTCCTGCCCAGTATTTGTCGTTAAATACTGGGTCCTGTCATTTCGCTGTTGCCCTTTCGTGGTGTTTCCGTTGCCAGCGCTTGTTCCAGTTCTTCATGTGAAGCTCTGTGTACCGACCCAGATTGCCTGACTACGCTACTGTATCTGTTCCGGATTGCCTGACTACGTTACTGCATTCTGTTCCTGCCCGTGTACGACCCGGATTGCTTGACTACTCTGCTGTACCTGTTCCTGCGTGTGTACCGACCCGGCCCGGATGACGTTCCTGCTCTGTGTACCGACTCGGATTGGCTGACGTTCCTGCTCTGTGTATCGACCTGGATTGGCTGACGTTCCTGCTCTGTGTAACGACCCGGCTGACGTTTCTGTTGGGTGTACCGATTGTTTGGCATGTTCCTGCTCTGCATACCGGCCCGGTAGGGCTACTGCTCCTGATCCGGGAGTGACTTGCAGTCCCATTCCGGTCCACGGTTTGGGGTTCCACTGGTTGCCTCAGTCTCCGGACTATCCTATTGAACCTCAGAGTCTCTCGTGTTTCTGTCAGTGTCGCGCAGGCGACATTCCGATATTATTACTGCAGAGCACCACGGTACGCTTGACCCTCCTTTCTGCCTACAGCTGAGGCTGGTGTTGCGTTGGGTGCCTCTAGCTGTGTTACCATCAGGCAGTCTAGGTTGGTTGTGGTGTGGGTTAACCCCTTTGGGGAAGGTGTCATTTGTCTTTGGTCAATCACTGTGCAGTCTACATTAGGCATTCATCTGGGCATACTGTCTCAGTCCTCCGTTACTGCAGAGACAGATCTAGTATCCTGGGCCTCTGTTTTCTCCTGGGCGTTCCTCGCTATTTATCAATCCCTGTACAGATTGGGAGTTCCAAGGGCCTCGCACTATTAGGGCCAGCTCGCTGTATTGGCCTAATAGTAACCCGTTCCTGGCTGTCTTGGTCTGAGCTCACACGATCCTTACCTGACCTGTGTCAGTATACTGTATGGTCTGTTAGTACATATACTGGACCCGTGTGGGTATTCATTGTAACTTTGCCATAACCTGTCCTGTCTCAGCATTGTATTGTGTTACCTATACTTCTGGACCAGTGAGGGTTAATGTTGCTAAACTTGTTCAATAAAACTGTGTTTTATTCCATCTCCTGAGTCTGAGTGTCATTTAAACCGTAACACTGTCGCTCTAGCTGAGTCGCTATTCTTATAGGTCACCTGTCAGGGTTTTTAAACCTCAGCCTGTGTCATTACCTTTGCCCTTTCGTGGTGTACCTGAGCTTATTGCTGTGTTTTTCCATTACTGTTCCTGTGTATTAACTGGCTACGTCTGACTACCTGTTCCGGTTCTGACTCCTGGCTACGTCTGACTACCCGTTCCAGTTTTGACTCCTGGCTACATCTGAGTACCCGTTCCGACTCTGACCCTTGGCTCTGTCTGACTACCCGTTCCGGCTACGACCACTGGCAACGTCTGACTACCCGATCCGGTTCTGACCATTGCCTTCCTCCTGGTAGTCAGCCAAAGCCTGGGTCGGTACACAGAGAGCGGTAGTCAGCCAAAGCCTGGGTCAGTACACAGAGAGCGGTAGTCAGCCAAAGCCTGGATCGGTGAACAGGAGCAAGGTCAAACAGAAACCGGATCAACACGAAACAGGAGCACTGAATAACATAAGGTCAGGAACACCACGAAAGGGCACCAGCCTAGTGACAGGAGGGCGTACATAAAGGTTAGCCCTGGGTGGGGCTAGCCAGCTAGCACCAATAAAAGACAGCAAAGCACAAACCCGGAAGTCAGAATGTGGCACAAGAATCACGGGCACCGTGATACTAGTGAAGGGTGAGGAAAGTGGGTTCACTGTTCCTTCCTGGTCTCGGGAAGGTGTGCCATTCAATCCGTGTATGCGGTGTACCCGCACTATCCTCGCATCTACCTGTGTAGTCCAAGGGCCATTCCATTACTGCTCACCTGCCTGGTGAAGGGTGAGGGCAGTGAGTCACTGTTCCTCCCTGGTCTTGTGAAGGTGTGCCACTATCTACTGCCACTTTGTGTCATTACCATACTACTGTGTCATTTGTTGCCACCAGCCTGTTTCCTTATTCCCTGTCATTTATTGTACTTAATAAAGTTTTATATTATGTTCATCTGTACTTGTCAGTGTGTTAATTTCCTAGTCAACCTGTGACACCCTGGAAGGAGCCTTCAGCAGAAGGTTGTCCATGTACGGAGTCATCTGAATCCCCTTGGTGTGCAGGAGGGTAATCAAGGCATTCAAGACATGTGCAAACACCTGAGGAGCAGTGGTGAGCTCTCAGGGGAGTGTCCCAGAGTGCAAGCAAACCTGAAATACTTCTGACTGTCCGTATGAATTGGAACATGCAGGTAAGCATCCCGCAGACCCAGAGAGGGCCAGAAATTCCCCTGGACACATTGCTGCAATGACAGAGCACAAAGCTCCATCTTGTAGTGCGTATGAACCACAAAAGAGATGAGGTCCTTGAGATACAGGATAAGGCGACTACCGCCATAATTCTTGGGAACCACAGAGAGGTTTGAATAGAAACCTAAACCTCTCTATTACGGAGGTACCGGAGCCTTGTCCAAGAGAGCATGTACCACCCCGTTGAATAGATTAAACTTTTCTTGACCCAGTGGGAATGAGAAAGGAAGAATCTGAAGGGAGGTAGGGATACAAAGGGAATCCTGTAGCTTCCTGAAACCACCTGTAATACCCACTGATCTACAAGCGAGCCTGACCAAATATTTTAAAAATGCTGCAAGCGACCACTCACAGGGAGGTGTGGACCAGGTTTCAGTGAGTCATGCCGAAGAAGGTTTGGTGAATTTGGATTTGGTGGAAGAGTGCTTGGCATGAGTGGATGCCTGGGCTTGGGGGGTGGAGTGCGGGGTGCTGGCCTGAGACCCACCTGGATTCGGCCTTTGCTCTTCACTTTGGCAGGGATAAAAAAGATGCTACTTCCTCGCCATATTAGGGCATTTAGGAACCTGAGGCAACAAAGTGCTCTTATCACCAGTGGCCTCACAGCAAATGTAGACTTCAGGATAGCTGCAAGCTTCCTATCAGTTAAATCCTTAAGCGCCGTTTCATCCACCAATGGCAAAGCAGTGGATTTAGACAATCTGGAAATGAGATCCACCTGAGGAGGTGTAGCCCACTGAGCCAAGGCTGCATCAGAAAAGGGGGTAAAGCTGAGAGAATCTCTTGGAGAGAGCAAGATACTTGTCTGGAGTCTTCCACTCATCCAGGATAACTTGATCAAGAGTGGGATTAGGCGGAAACATAGTACTGGACTTTTTGCATCTTTGAAAGACGTCAGATGTAGACTGTGAATCTACAGGCTTAACAGGAATGTTAAGGTTAGTCAAAACCGCCTTGATAAGACCCTCAGCAGAGGGTTCAGGGTCAGCCTCAAAGGGTTTACCATAGGAATGGGAAGAAGCCCCTCCTGCACACTCTCCATCCTCAGACTCTTCAAAAGAATCCTCCTCGGAGGAATCAGAGAGATCAGGAATACCATGGGCCTTAGGGACCAGAAATCTGAATGAAGTGGGGGCCTTCCAATACCGAAGAATCCCCTGAAGAGAGGGGAAACTATGCCACAGAGGACTTTAAGTCCTTGACCCAATGTGGCTCTTGTTCATAGCTGGAGGGTCCTGATGGAGAAGCAGGGGTCACAGCATAAGTGACCTGAATACTCTCTGGGAACCCTTGTTTGGCATGAGGAATAGGCAAGGGGGGTGTACTTATTTTGCAAAAATCACATACTATGTATCAAAAACATTTACCTTGACTGAAAAAGTTTCAATTATTTGAAAAAGCCCTGAGACCCCAGAGTAAAAAAATACCACATTTGTATATTTTTACCTACGTCCATGGCTAGTGTAGAACCCTAATCACGAACAGCGCAAAACGACACCTACTACAAACTAATTTTTCTAACATTTTCTCAAACATTAATTGTCTATACAAAAATGGTTATAACAACTAGAGAAGTGAGGAAAGGGTACACAAACCATACAATTTTGGAAAGAAGACAACCTGCCACATCTAATGAGGGGTCACTTGCCTTTCTACCCCTAAGTTAGAATGCACAACTATTTCCAGAATGTGGTGATACAGAAAAAAAAAAGGTTTTCTTACAAATCAGTCACTTCAAAGATACGGAAATGGTTCAACACCATGGGATTTCCTAGGAGGACCTCCTGCCAGCCTACAAAAAATGGTACCCCACTGCTGTGGGTTGACATACCATATTGGGTGCCAGGAGTGTGGCTACTGGTGGAAAAAGGATGGGGAAGCAAACAGTGTATGTGTGATTCTATTGCTACCAGTCGTCAGTCAGTGTACCTGAGGACTTGTGACTGCCAGTGAAACCAGGTTGGGGGAGGGACAAGGAGTCAGGCTATGTATGTGAATATATCTACCAGTGGACAGTGAGCAAGTCTGGCTGTGGTGATGGTGGGGAGGTAAGTGCATATGGGGGATCTGTGGTTACCAGTGTGCACTGTAAGCTCCCCACATACACTGTTTGATTCCCAGCCTGAACCCAATGTGTACTGGCACTTGGGTCTACCAGTAGGCAGTGGAACCAGGCTGGGGGTCAGACTGGGGAAATGGGACTGCCATTGTGCTGTGGAACTAGGCTGTGCGGTAGGGTTCGTGGTGGTGGGGGGGATTGGAGGCATTTTGTGTGCATGCCACAGGGGTATCCAATGCATTCAATGCACGGGACATCCTGTTGCACACAAAGAGTTACTCTTTTTTTTAGCTATTATTTTTTTATTCATACCTCATGGGGGACATCAGTACCACTTCTCATGCCCCCCAACGATGTGTGAATAAAAAATAATGGGAAAAAAATGTGTGTGTGCCACAGGGGGTCCAGCGCATTGCAAAGCAGTTGTGTTGGACCCACCTCTGACACATGCAGGTTTTTTGGTGTTTTTTCCCCAAAAAATATATTCTTGCCCCACAATGAGATCTGAATAAAAAATAATGGGGGGAAAAAAGAAAAATCCTTTGACTGCCACAGGGGTGTACAATGCATTGCAAAGCAATGCATTGGTCCCCCTGTGGCATACAGAGGGTTCATTTTTTTTCTTTTATTATTTTTTATTTATACCATTGTGGGGCATCAGGTCTACTCATAATGACCCCCCCAACAAGGGCAGAATAAAAAATAAATAAATGTGTGTGCCACAGGGGGGTCCAACACATTGCAAAGCACTGTATTATACACCCCCACCTTCTTAGGGG
The DNA here is from genome assembly GCA_037306005.1 of Rhinophrynus dorsalis. Taxonomy (NCBI): domain Eukaryota; kingdom Metazoa; phylum Chordata; class Amphibia; order Anura; family Rhinophrynidae; genus Rhinophrynus; species Rhinophrynus dorsalis. Next base: position 240,649,094 of record CM074720.1, on the reverse strand, counting down.
GCTTCAGGACCCCTGATGTCCCCCAGTGGGGTCTAAATAAAGTAAAAATGAAAAAACAAAAACCCTTTGTATTCCACAGGGGTGTCCAATGCATTGCAAAGCAATGCATTGGACCCCCTGCGGCACACAGAGGGGGCCCCCCCAACAAGCTTTGAATACAAAGCAATGTGTGCCACAGGAGGGGGGGTCTGCAATGAACCCCCCTCCCTCCGTGGCACACACAGGGTTAATTTCTCTCTCTCTTTGTTTTTGTTATAGACCTCATTGAGGGGGCATCAGGACCTCTTCTGATGTCCCCCCACTTGATCTCCCAGCCGATTGTGCTGGGAGATGAATCTGGCAACCGCAGGAGAGCAAAAGCTCTCCTGCCCTGCTCTCCTACCTCCGGTAGGAGTGAACGCAATGGGGCAAAGTCACCTAAGGTCACCGGTGACTATGTCACCGATGACATTAGGAGGCTTCCCCCGGTCCCACCCACTCCTACCCGGAAGTTCGGTGCAGGAGCTGCCGACATTAAATTTTTTTTTAGTAAGGGGGAAAACAAGGGTGCGTATTATACATAGGCACTCTTGTTTTCCACTAAAATCGTGGGTATAATACACAGGTGCGTATTATACCTGAGATTTTACGGTATATATATGTATATATATATATTATATATATACAAGTAGTTGAACAGCCCGTTACACGGGCCACAGTGCCTCAACCGCGGCGCGGGCAGTCTCTGCTGCGCGTGACTGCCACACGCGCAGCAGTGTCTACTGCGCATGTCGGGCGTTACACACAACTTGGCGAATTATTATATAGGATATATATATAAATATATATATATATGTGTGTTTCTAATTACATTTTAATTTCAATGACAAGTATAGTAGCGTGTCTGCACAATAACCAATGTGACATTATTATTTAGGAAATCTTTCTTGCTGATTTCATCTCTTCAGTGTTTTAGGTTCTGTGACAGAGTCCAGGACCATGTATACATCAGCCATAGGCTACAACAAGCAGTTTATCCCAGCGATTAAAGGGTTAAGTTTTGTCTTTTGCCTCTGCTAGCACACCTGATCCTGGTTAATTAGCTCAGACCTATATAGTAGGTCTGAAAGAGCAGGGTATGGTCAGACTGCACTGGGATAGTGTGTTTGGAGACCTGCTAGCTGGCTAGCTGGCTAGCTGGCTGGCTGGCTGGCTGGCTGCCTGCCTGCCTGCCTGCCTGCCTGCCTGCCTGCCTGCCTGCCTGCCTCTGAAACCAAGGAATGGTGAGCAAGCTTCTGAACTAAAAAGATTGTATGTATGCTTGTTTTACTTTTTTGTACTGGAACCCAGAGTAGCTGGGTCAGTAACTGGTAGTGAGGGAAATACTGTGAGTTAGCCTCCTGAAAGGAGTAGGCCTGTTTATTTCTGTACTTTTTATTTGGTGTCAAAAACTTGGACTTCTTTTGTTGTTGCTGTTTACAATAATCTGCATTGAAGTTACAACCTCCTGGCTGTCCTGACCGTGTTTGAAGGGACCTTACCACAGTTCTACTTCTTTGTCTGTACCTTACAGTCTAATTATATATGTAACAAAGCTTTAGAACCCTACAGATGTCTATAGAACCCAAGAGGTTAATTACATATTGGATTCTCCTATTTAAAAGAAGTTTGAAATAAGGGGAGGTTAGCACACTGAATAATATAGACCCACTATTGGTTATATATTTAGAATTACACTGTGTATACTCTGTAAAGCTATTTTGGAGCAAACCAAAATCACCATGGAGAACAGAAAAATAGGAAATTGTATGTGTTTCCAATTAAGTGCCAAAAATACAATTCTTCTTTGAACAAGAGAAATGGCTAACCACAGACCTATGTTTTGGCCTTATTTGGCCTCCTCAGTGAGGTGCAACTACTCCCTCTAGGTGCTTGTGATCAAGGGGTCCATGTCTGGATTCCCCCATTACCCTTAGTATGACCAACCCTAAGAGCAATTTGCCCTTTCTTTGTACATATGCAAATTGCTCTTGGGGTTGGTCACTCTAAGAGTAATAGGAGGAATCCAGATGTTGACCCCTTGCTCACAGTACCTAGAGGAATCAGCTAGCTGCTGCCTTTGTTCAAAGAGGAACTGTCTGGCATTTCATGGCTAGACTATCATTTGGCAGGACCAGCATCATGTGTTTCAGAAGATTTTCTCTGTGTATGGCACTGGTGAGCTAAAAAAGATTGCACACTGGGTGCAGTATGCAGTTCTAGCGAGCTTTTGCATGTGTTTGCATGCTCATGAGCCTATTTGAGCATCTCTGACCTTTCTTTCTGATAGTATGACTCAGCAGTTTCTATCACATTCTGTGGAGAACGGTGACTTTCCACTCAAATAGAATGTAATAGAATAATTAATTGGAATTTGGCCACTAGAGAGCACTGCTAATGAAAAAACATTGGTTTAAACTGTAATAACTCTGGAACTCTGAACAGTACCCTTATTTTACTCAACAGGAAAAGCCTTACAATATATATATTTTCATAAAAAAGTTTACTGTTCCATTAAGTCAAAATTAGAACAGCATTGCAGAATTCACCATTGCATTTTATTTTTTTTATATAATTGTTATGCTAATTTCAGAAGTTGTGAATATATGCTGATTACAATATTTAAAATTATAAAATTAATATATTAAACAATGGAGGGGTATAGAAAGCAGAAACCCCCCCAAAACTAAAGAAACCCACTAATGAGGCACTCAACTCAGACCAGAAATTATATGAAAATACAAAAATATTTATTAAGTAAGTATACCAAGGGAAAATACAAAGATTCACATTTAAAACATAAGTAAAAGCAAGATAGAGGGGACTAGCAAATATATATTCAAAATGGACACAGCAAAAATTTGCAATTTATATCTGATACAGCATGAGGTAAGTATGAATAAATGATTCTCCTTAAAATGAATCACTGCTCTAATATATCTATACCTGTAACTAACAGGCAAACAAATACTGAAACAATTCATGGAGTAACAAATAATTATATACTTAACAACCCAGGAGTACCATCAAAGATCAGAACATGTCAGAGTGAGTTAAAGGGATAGTAATGTCAGAAAAAAGAATTAACTATATGGTATATACAATTAAAAGAGTACTTGCACTTATTTGTATCTCTCAAACCGTTATGGTTTGAGAGATATAGGAAAATAAAGTTCTCTTGTCCCTCCCCTTTCTGCTTGACGAGCTGTAAAGCTGTCAGAAGCAGATTCTGGTCGCTTGACCAGATGTGGCTCTTCAGCAGCGCCGATATAACATTATCTAAAGATAAAAACTTAATTTGGAACAGTCTACAAAGTGTGCCTGGCTTGCAAGCACACTTTGTAGACCTTTCCAATGACGTATTTATTTCTAAATAGCGTGATTTCAGCTCTGCTGAAGAGCCTCTGTCTGATCAAATGACTGGAATCTGCAGCTGTCAGCTAGATGGCAGACGTGAGTAAAACAGCCAGGAAAAGGTAACTTTTGCAAGTTATATCTCTCAAACCATAAAGGTTTGAGAGATAAGGCTTACATTGATGTAAATTTTTTTAATGTCTACAATATTAAATCAACTTAAAATTAACCATTACTATCCAGTCACCCCTCCATAGACATCACTGATCCCAGACAGAATAGATGAGCTTGTGCTGGCCTATACTTTTTTTTATATATATGATGATATCATGATCATTCTAAACAAGGGGTGAGGAACCCTAATCCTTGACGGACACAAAAGGGCTAGGATGTAAGGGCATTTCTGCTTGAACACAAGAATGCCAATTGGATTGGATGATTAACTTATATACTTAACAGTGCTCAAGCAGTGTTATCCATAAAGCTATGGTCACATAGTAGTGCTGGTCAAGCCTCTTGTGCTAAGTCACCTCCTACATACCTGCTTTTCCTTTGTGAACTAGTCCCTGAGAGAGCATTCCAGAGGTGAGGGTAATGGGCAGAACATGTTGGAGTTAACCAAACATGATATGATAACTAGGGATGGGCGAAAATTTTCGCCTCAAACTGAAATCAGTGAATAATGGCACTTTCTGCTTTGCGAAAAATTTCCATCAAAGTGCTGATTTTCTGCTTTTTCGCTCCTTTTCCACCCATTGAAATCAATGGGAAGAAAGCTATTTTTACACCACAGGAAAGTTTTCTACAGCCATATAAAAGGCTGTCAGGCTCTCACAGCAGCCATTCTGTGTTTGTGAGAGGAGAGAGCAGCATGTTTTTGAGCTAGAGTAGAATAAAGGGGAATTGAAGCTTAGTTTAAGGAGTCATTTAGGTAGGACATTTGTTCTCTGTATTAGGGAAGTCTGGGGGCACTCTAGCTGATAAGAAGGGAGGAAGGAGGTTGACCCCCAACTACTCCAAAATTCCATGTTACTGACTGGCAAGACACAGGCAGCTAGGAACATATTTGATTTCTGATCTTGCTGTTATTGTCCCTGTGCTGGTGTCATGGAGTAACTAGGAATAGAATACACTGACAAGGACAAATGAACTTAATATAAAACTTTATTAAGTAAAATGAAAGGCAGGAGATAAGGCAACAGGCAAATGGCAATAAATGACACACAGTAGTTATGATAATGACAAGTGGCAGTAGATAGTGGCACACTTATGATGACACAAGTGGCAGTAGATAGTGGCACACATTCACAGGACCAGGTAGGAACAAGGGAGGCACTTCCTTACCCTTCACAGGACAGGTGGTCAGAAACGGAATGGCCCTGGGATTACACGGTAGATGTGAGGGCAGTGCAGAGAACTCCCATACACAGATGGAATGGCACACCTTCATGAGACCAGAGAGGAACAGTGCAGGCACTTTCCTCACCCTTCACAGGACAGGTGGTCAGAATGGAACGGCCCTGGGACTACCTGGTAAATGTGGGCACAGTGCAGAGCACTCCCGTACCCAGATAGGATGGCACACCTTCACAAGACCAGAGAGGAACAGTGTAGGCACTTTCCTCACCCTTCACAGGACAGGTGGTCAGAACGGAATGGCCCTGGGACTACACTGTAGATGTGAGGGCAGTGCAGAGCACTCCCAAATAGTCGGCAAATAAGTGGAGTAGACCAGTATCCCGACAGGGGATGCACTAGGGGGTAGCCAGATGGAGATAGCCTAGGCAGCACAGACCGGCACAGCCACGGGAGGTCAGACACACAGAGTGACGACAAGCGCCGCTTAACGGAAGCGAGCGCAAAGAGGAAGACACAGGGCAGCTCAGGTACACCACAAAAGGGCACTGGGAGTGACAAAGGCTGAGGTATAAAAACCCTGACGGGTAGGTGGAGCAATGACTTCATCAGCGTGGTGCCCTATAAGAATAGCGACTCAGCGAGAGCGACAGCCAGATAGTAAACAATGTCGCTCAAGGGCAATGTCAGACACAGGCAATCACGGGGCACCATGATAGCTGGGTGGGGAAGGCTGGGGAAAGATGTTGTTGATTTTGGTTTTCAGTTATAATTTTTTTTGGACAGAGTGTGATAAGACAACAGGGTGGACAACTACAAAAAAAAAAAAAAAAGAATTCTTAGGTGACAGACAACTGACTGGGAATAGGCAAGGCATTATACAGTTGTGTACCGTACAGTAAAAAAAGCAGTAGTTGCGTAATGTCCAGCGAATGCACAAGGGGAAGGGGGAGGGGTGGAGCCATGCAGGGACATGAGAGTAAAGTAGTAGTTCACAAACTGACTGCAGAAATGGTTGCTGCAGCATGTGCAATCAATGATGATGATCCCTTTACTCCAAGGGAGGATGCAGTTTGTCAAGGTCCCAGCAAAACTAGTTCCAGCACCACCAGTGCCAGTAGAAATAAAGAAGCATATAAGAAGAACACTGAAGACGACAAGTCTCATTCAAGTGTTGATGATGCTGGCAGTAGCATAATAGAGGAAGGTGTATCATCTGAAGAGCCTGCTGCATCAGATAGTGAGACAAACAAGCACCAAAACACCCATAGTAGGGAACTTTGTTACAGTAAACATAAAAAGAAATTGTTTAAGACCTCCAAAAGCTTAGAGGAATATAAGGGTAGTTGGCAAGAATTGTCAGGTGATGCTGATGAGGATGACCTAATGATGACTGATGATGATGCAGATCTACAATATATCCCTCCAGCATCATTCTCTTGTTCAGATACAGATGAAGTTGAGAGTGAGGATGATGACAGGGCTATAAGATTAGCAGAAAGTCAAAGGTTGAATCTTCCACCACTTTTAATGAGCACTGTGCCTGTCTATAAAGTGTTTGAGAAAGCTATTGGAAAGTCTGACCCTGGACAAGCACAGATGTCAAAAAGCACACAGTCACCCTATCAGTGATCATCCGCATCATCGCCTCTTCAAAGTCCAAGTCCCACTCAGCCACACACACCTGTTTTGAGTACCCAGTAACACAGGTTAACATCCACAGGGTTAGATATGATGAGTACCTGTGGTGCTGCTCATGTAAGTGCTGCACCTTTGACACCTGGTAGCAGTGGCAGTAGAATTACATCAGCAGATATCACATGACAGACAAAGTCAGGACAATTATATTAACAGCAGCCCAGATGAGGAGGTGGAGGACAGATGGGACCACTGCTATGACCAATAAGTAATGTGTGTCAGTAAAGTGAGAAGGAGGATAGAGTATGACAATGGTAAAAATACATTCATAAATCACACCATGGCAGTCCACCACCACCACTACAATACATATCTGCCACATTGTAGGTTGTACTTTATTTATTTTTTTTACTTGACATCATCATGAATATGTGCGTCACTTAAGCAAGAAAGTGTTGTGGGCAAAGGACAAATGCATTCTGCATGCTAACACATTTTTCAAGCCATATTTTGCAGTAGGACTCACATCTTTGATTTTCAGCTACTTATTTCTAAACTTCAGCCCTCAGAAGTAATATTACAGTGGGAAATGTAGTACCTATACGAAATATAGGTGGAAAATGTTTTAACATAGTCAGAATATTTGTTACCATAGGCAGAAAATTTGTTACAATAGGAGAAAAGGAAGACATTTTTGCATAGGCAAATATTTTAGCCCACCCCTAATGATAACATCCACATGTGCCTAAATTGACTATACCCTTGCTGAGAAAACAGAGAGATACAATCACCTGTATGAATAAACTGCATGGCAGCCTCATTTCCCACTATGCATCTTCACTACATACTGTGGGTAAACACATTAAAGATGAAGAATGCAGTATTGGTCTGCTGCATGTACTGTGAAATATGCACCTCTGAACAGCCCCATACAACAATTATTTCTATTTCTAGTGTTTTGTGCATTAGCATGGCACAAAGTCACAAATCATAGCCTGATTGTGGCATTCAAGGACTAATGTTTTCTCTCTTTTAATCACGAGTGTTTTGTTTCCTTTTAAATCAAAGGAAACAGCGGCACCAGTCTCAGCCAGAAAATTGTTTCACTCATCATCACAAATCTTCTATGGAGACAGGGTGCTCGATGGACAAATGTGCCTAAATCATCAGTTACTTCAAAGAAAAAAGAAACCCATCTCTTTCAAGATTTCTCCATTAAAATCACTTCTTTATTCTGACAGAGCACTGAGATAGATAGTCGCACGCGTTTCCCACTGGTTGTGCTTAAAGGGATAGTAATACATAATTTTCACAAATGTTCATCTTGGTATTTAAAAAATAAATGAAATGCCCCCAGTCCCATCTCTCAAACCTTTATGGTTAGAGAGATATTTGCTGTGAAAGTTCCTCCTCTTATTGTAAATTAGATATTATTAATAATTCTAGTTTACCCTTCCCCATGGTGATTTTGGTTTGCTCCAGAATAGCTCCACTTCTTCACTCTAAACATCTTTCTTCTTATAGAAGAAGAAATCCTTCACTGGAACGGTCTTCTAAGTGTGCTTGCAGACCAAGCACACTTTGTAGACCGTTCCAGTAAAGGATTTCTTCTTCAATAACGGAATCTCGGCTCTGCTGAAGAGCCTCCGCTGGTCCTGGGACCTGATTCCCCTGCAGTCATCTAGAGCGCTGACGTCAGGGGAGGGGGGAACTTTCACAACGAATATCTCTCAAACCATAAAGGTTTGAGAGATGTGACTGGGGGCATTTAATTTCTTTTTTTTAAACACCTACAAGATGAACATTTCTGAAAGTTTTGTATTACAATCCCTTTGATCATAGACCGAACAAACAGACGAGATTGGCTGACTTTATACAGAGGAAATTAACCGTTTACAATTCAATTAAGCCAATCCACATTGCTCATCAATCATTAGCTCAGCAAATGACACAACTGGGCTTTCAATGATTAACACTATATATACTGGTTTTTATATATATAATACTCTACTGACAACCACTCTAAATAAATAGAGGGTTCTTAGTGTGTAAACAATATGCTCAGCAGAAAGTCTTACATAAGATTCAAATTTACAAACCTCTCATTCCAAATTAAAATTAAACTGAATATAAAAAAAAATAAATACAAATATTTTTTATTGTCTCCAGTAACCTAGAAGAAAAAGGTTCATCATTACATGCGCATAACACAGGCATTAATTTTAACTAAAAGTCTTCTATGCATGACCACAGGACTCAATCACATAGCATTTACCCTCAAAGTGCCATTGGTACAACATACCACAATGCGCTGTATCGCACTTCATACCTGTTCTTGAATGCCAATAGTATCTAAAGACATTTCGACTCCAGTCCTCAATATAAAACTACAGAGCCTGATCACATACAATGCAAAGAACACATGATGTCTCCCCAAACTCAACTGCCTTGATGCCAGAGAGGCACACAGCCCACAGCTACACAGTGCATAGCCAGCATGCAAGAAGTTAGAGTTAACCCTTTGAGTGCCAGAGTTAACCCTATGGAATGCCCCTCTGGCACTCAAAGGGTTAAAGAGATACAGAGCGAAACCTCAAATCAATACGAAACCCGTCAACAACAAGGGTCAATTTACACACTATGGATACCACCAACTGAAAAAACACTTAAGGATCATACACAGTGTGTAACATCCCTTGGGTATCCTTGTGGACAAGGTGAATATCCAGTACACTAAGTTTCATTGACAAGTCTCCACCCCTCACAGGCTTTTGAGCCTTTTCTATACCTTGGACTAAAAAACTGTCTAAATTGGAATTATGACCTGTGCAGAAATGTGACGCCACCCCTATTCTCAAATCTCCACATTTAATGTTACTAATTTGTTCATGGCTACTCTCTCTAAAGATACAGGTGGCTTTACCCACATTTTGTTTTCCACATAGCTTACAGATAATATATACAAAAAATCGTGTTGAGCAATTTATATATTGCTTAATGTTGTAAACTTTACCTGTTGCTGTGGAGCAAAACAGCTTAGAGTGTTCAAACCACTGACAGCACTTACACCTATTGCCTCCACATCTATAGGTACCAGCAGTACTAAGCTAAGTACAAGAGGTAAATTTAGCTTTTTCCCAGCAATATAGACTGGGGATAATCCCCATATCCTCACTGTTTAAACGGACCCTTTAAAACTTGAAATGCTAAGGAGCCCTACAATGCTTTGTGAGCCAAGACATTGGAAATTGTATTCAAGAGAGCAAATTTCCAATTTAAATAAAAAATAAGCTTTATATGTCCCCATTGTTGCAAATGGTTTGCCTTGGAGATGTTCCATCATGCATTGCTATCATAAAATGATATCACAATACATAATTCAAGTTTCACCAGAATTGTGAGGATTTAAAAAGTCTGATGCTCTGCTATATAAAGTATCTATGTTAATAAAAGAAAACAATGTCACATGATGGAGAATTCTCTGTCTGTGCCAACCACACCACAGGATGGCAATAAAGGGGAGATATTCTAATTTCCTCCTTACTAGCTGTGTAACACTTACACAGGGGCATGATTTTGCCAGGAGTGGGCAGGACCTGGAAACATCTCTGCAACACATTGCACCTCCCTCCCCTTCATTGCCTTTTAGCTTCTACTTCCTCTAAGTCTGTAAAAACAGAACCTAAACCCAGCGCCTCCTCACCCAGCACCCACACACTCAGTTAACATTCTCAGATGCCTTCCACTCTACTGCTGTGACCTACACCCACCCTCACAACCCTATAACACTCCTTCTTCATCTCTACCTTCAAGTGTAGATACCAAAAAACAACCTAACACCCACTCAAATGTCCACCTTTTCTTCCCATTTCAAAGCAAACACTAAGCACCCCATTAACCCTAGGAAAATAAAGCACTTTTTGCATGGATGTTTCTATGGACCAATCAAATGATGCTTCCTGCCCCACTCCTCCTCCAATTCGCTACACACTCCCTCAACTTATTCCCAAATATGCTGCAAGAGTTCACAGTGAAGATAGCGTGTATGTCACTCCAAGCTGTGATGCAGCAAAACTCCTTCCCCACTTCTGTACCTACTTCCTCATCTTCTGATCAAAATGCTCAGTAAACATAAGAGACACTATTTTACAGACTTCCTTTCTGTACCTGAATTCAGAACAAATATTTACATTTCTTTCAATTAGGGAATTTCAACCGAAGAATTCCTCCACTTTTTCTTTCTTGCATTTCCCCTAAAGTGGGTCCTAGGATGACAGCGTTCAGCTCACTACTTCTTCAAGGCATTCCTTATATGCAAAATGGAATATTAAAGGCAGCCCTCACATGTTATACATGTGGCACATCACAAAATTAAAGGGACTGGTTCATACAGGGAGTGTACTATGTCCCATGGATTATTGAAGTGCCCTGAGACACATAAAAATCCATATGCATAAAGTACGTGACTACATTCTGAGTCATGATAGAGAACATTTTAAATAAAGTAAATAAAATGTAAGTTTATTTAAATTGTGCTTTTCAACCTCTTCAGTGCACCCCTATTATATACATACAATTTTTATCTCCCGAATAATTGCATATTCATTAGATTTATTTAATTGACTTATCTGTACAGTAACAAATATGACTGTATTAATTGGGAAATGTTTTCTCGCTCATTTGATCTCTGCAATTTCTTAAACTAACATTTTAATTCACTGCTGTAAACTCTTCAGATATTTGTAACTAACCAGGTTAGTGCCACAGATGTCTTCCGCATCCCACTGGTTAAGTGGAAATGGGACTCTTATTTTTGAAACATAATATGTAACAATATTGCCCTCTATTGGCTGTTTATAGGTCAGTGCATATTCTATAAGGCTACATGAATGAAGAACTGGGCCAGTTCTAGAGCAAATCAACTGCACCACAGAGGACAAAAAAATCTCCAAAATCTTCACTAATTTAAAATAAACTTTTAAAACTTGGAATGCCGAGGAGGCCTATAATACTTTGTGTGAACCATGAAGTTGAAAATAATTTAAAAGATAAAAAAATCCCCACTAAAATCCAAAATATGGTACAAATGGTTTGCCCCGGATATGTTCCATTATGCACTGCAGTCATAAAATGATACCACAATATATCATTTTTACAATATTTCTATTGCTCATGCCATAGATCTAAGACAGGTGCAACAAATTGGAGGCTCTGATTCCTATGAAATTGTAACAGCAATCACCATAACTTTAAAAATTTAATATCTCTGATGCTCAATGGAGGAGTAATGTTTTTCTTGACATTTTGTTTCCATGTTATTTGCAAAATTATTCATTTTTCTTTAAAAAATGCTTTATCAGGAAACATTTTCTGGCTTATTTTGGATTCAATCCAATAAGGCATGGTAAAACTGTTGGTTAGGTAAAAAGCATTACCATACGGTAGCCATGTCTGTATATCGCAGCTATGCAATATGCAGTCTACCAGAATGGTCAACAAGAGTAGGCCAAACAAACACACGTAACCTTATAACATCGCACCAGAGTAACAAGTACATTCAAATAAATGTATATACCCCATAATTACTGACACACACTGCCTGTGTTTGGAGGTTCTCAGATCTACAGTACAGGGCTCAGAAGTGGAGGATAGACTTAGCGACAGAGCGAGAGAGGAGCACATAGGCAGACTTGGTATGTGGAGTGGAGAGCATTGCAATTAATATATACAGGTAATACACTTTAGCACATATTGCACACATCGCATACACTCAAAACACAAACATGCATATCTTATGTTTTTGGACACACAACACAGCACATACATGACAGTTCAACTAAAACAAACCGACTGCATGTCCAAAACATAGGCCATGTGAGCAAAAATCCCATGGCCCCAAATCACACATTTGCACCGTTCAAATAACCATGACAAAATGTGATGCTGCAACAAACACTCAGACATGGGTTACCAACATTGCAAAACCAGACCATATTGGAACCACAACACATGTCTTAACAAGCATATGATACATGAATGTGATTAATGGGAATGGTGCTCACAATATCCGTGTAGCCACAGCTGATTACCCCTGGCTTCAAATAGATGGGTCCTCTATGTCGCATAATATGCACCCAACATGTATGCATACCTCCTTGCATTCCCCACTATTCAGGATACATAGGATAACCAATGCTCAACCACTGTAGGTTGCTAGCATTAATATAAAGGATTGTGTCAAGCTGTTCAATCGATGAATGCCAGGATGAAATCCAGTGCATTGCAACACAATGCATTGGATACCATTCTGTCAATCAAGTGCTCACATGTCAATGTCATTGTCTTGCATCCCACTTGTCATTGCTCAGTTTAATAATCATACAAAATAATTTCCCCACACAGCATCCGTGCCTGCAGTTGAGCAGGAGGAAAGTGAGCAGGAGGAGGAGCAAAGTATGACACACAGTGACACAGCTACTGATGAGCCAGCTGGATATCATACCACCACCACCATCACCAAAATCACAGTACGGGTTGCCACCAAGAACAGCCCAAGAGTGGATGCACCAGGATTCCCACCACTGGATGCAACAACAACATTAACTTGATGCCCCCATGACCACCTCCAATGTGATGCCACTGGACTCAAGCATGGTCAGCACCCTGCAATATGGGTCATATGGCCCCACACCATGACCACAGCCACACAGCTGGATGCAACCCTAGCAAGAGACCTGCCTACAGCCACAACCAAGGTGAGAAGGGAACACAACCCAGTGACCAAAGTATGACCTATGGCCACTCAGCTAACAATATCTTAGCCTCATAGGTGAGCCACAGAGACTGGAAGCACTCACCGACTTCACACCTCCAGCACAGAGGGAACCTGGGGAACGAGCATCACCTGTCAGTGAGAAGACCATATATGTGGTGGAGGCAGATCCAAAAGGATTCCCTTATGACTATACACTGCAAACAATCCTAAATATTACATGGTGTGATAAATTAAATATGAGTCACCATTAGACCCTCCTGTTTCTTATTATGGCACACAGTGAACTTTGTGAGACACCATGGGACTGTAGTCCATTTATAATTTCCTTCTGTTACACGAACACTTACATCTTGAGTGGTGTGACCTATGTGTTGGATGGAAACCACATACACATGTCAGTAGGTACATGAGATAACTAGAACCACAGTTCATAAAGTCACAGATAGAAACAGTCCTCAACGATACAAAACAAGCAAATTCATAGGCCTTATGATAAATAAAGGGACGTTAAGTATCTACCCATGAGCACCTATAGAATCCCCTTAATCCTTTGAGTGACAGAGGTCTGGAGAATTTAGCCCTCAAAGGAGGCCAGGCCCTTTTTTCATTCAAACTTTTTATTGAGGTTTTGCAGTTTCAGAGATACAGCAAAATAACAGAAACCAAAGGCCAGAAAGAACAAGCTTCCCAAACATACGGCAAATTTAAAAAAGAGAAAAAAAAGCAGAAACCCTATACAACCCCCTTGGAATGCTGTGGCGTAAGCACCACGAAAATAGGCAAAACGTCTAAGAAAACTCCTCAAAAGTAGATTCATATCAGATTCATCTACATCTGTCACCCACAAGGCCAGGCCTCCCACCACCTCAAGTGGGATCCATAGTGTAGAATTATTATAGAGGCTAGATCGTTCAAAATACACTCTATACTTATCTGACAGGCACTTTTTAAACATTTTGCTATCCATTTGTTTAGGTATGATTTCCGGAGGTGACTTTCTATTATATATGGAAAAACTATATATTTTTTTTTCAGAACAAATTCATCCTTTTTATGATGCCTTACATGAAGTAAATTATACATCCTCAGACAAGCTATAATGTCATAAATACAAAAAATGAAAAATTACTTATTTTGCTAATATTATACACTATATGTCAAAATAAATAAGTTGGTTATGATAGTTTCAATTATTTTTAAAATTCCTGAATACCCTGACCTATATGCATGGCCTTCAAAGACCCCTAATTAACAGGAGCGCTATTTCAACTTTATTTTCAACTTTATGAACTAAAATGACACATTCCATTGTTTACATACTAAAACTACCCTAAAATAACTCAACTATATAAATGAATATATTTCCTGAAAGTATACTAACACTCGAATCACAAAGTAATGAAGCAAGAACATTTTGTTAAAAATAGTTTTTTTCATAAAGCTTTCAGAAAGGTACACTAAAATCACAAATTATTGTACAAAATTTCAAGCAAGCATGTAATAACGAGCCAAAAAATATGAAATATAAATGCCACTCTCCTGAGTTCATTGATACCCAATATGTGTAGGTGTACAAATGTATGTCCTTCCCCTGGGCCCCATATTGGTAACAGCACATAATAGAAATTCTACTGACATTTTCGTTTAGACAACTAGAATGTAATATACATATAATCTGAAGGCATAATTAACCCATAACATAAAAATAACCCCCTAATTGCATACATTTCCTGAAAATAGACATCCAACTGATGCCTGATGTGCACAGACGTTTCCAGAAGGTGATGCTAAAGGAAAAAATAGGCGTTATTTTACATTATCACCCCTTCAAAGGTACTGAAATGATTGAAAACTATGGAATTTACTGCTGGATTCATTGGCTACTACTCTTCAGAGAAACATGGTACCCCTTTGGCACGAGCTGAACGGTATCCTTTCAAATGGGTGCATTTTAAACATCGCCCGGCTGCACGCTGCATTAAATAAGTCACCTAGATGAAAATGGCAACGAGAAAATCTCGCTCTGCATACAAGCGCGAGATTCTTGTGTCACCTCATTAAATGCTGCATACCTAATTGAACTGCCCGGTCCTCAGTGTACAGAGCAGGTGGTTGGTCTCTGCTCTGCCCATCAAGAGCAGTATGTCTGCACAGAGCTGTTTCTCCTGGGCTCCCCTCCCCTTTGTATGTACTGCTGATTGCTCTTGGGCCAGAGATGCTCCAATCTCCCTGAAAATCAGAGCTCTGCTGTATCCTTTTGAAATGCCTCCATATACTGAGATCACTAAAGTATTGGATCCTTCGGCATTGTTAACCCCTTGGATGCCCACGTGTTATTAAGTTACTATAAATTGATAATATTCAGTTGTTTATTCAATGAATAGTATCCGATTATAGTAACTGAATAACAACACGTTGGCATCCAAGGGGATATCAATGCAGTAGGCATCCAATACTTTAGCAATCTCAGTATATTGAGGCAATGTTTTATGCTGCGCCATCAGAATCTTGCCCTTTTGATTCAGGCGAGATTCTAACTTGGCACTTTTAAAGCCGGCGACCAGGTTTTACAGTTTTTATGTCGCACACTCTTACACGTGCGACAATTCAAAAGTAATCCAAGCTGAACTACTGTAGGGGGTGCCAGAAGTACAAAACTACACCATCTGCTATCTATAATTTTTCTTAAATTTTTTTCACATGTGACTTGCCTGTACTAAATGGCTATAACAACTACAGAAACATAGAAAATACAGATAAACCATGCTGTTTTGGAAAGAAGACAACCCACTACATAAAATGAAAGGTCACTTGCTTTTCTGCCCCTAAACTGATGCACAAATATTTCCAGAAAGCAGCACTAAATGAAAAAATAGGTATTATTTTAAATTTCTACCCCTTCAAAGGTACTGAAATATTTGAAAACTATGTAATTTACTACTGTATTCATTAGCTACTGCATTTCATAAGAAAATAGATTCCCATTGAAAGGAGTTGAACTACTGAGGGGGATGCCAGAAGTACAAAACTACTATCTCCAATCTCTAATTTTTCTTACATTTTTCAGATGTGACTTTCCTGTGCTAAAATAGTTGTAACAACTACAGAAATTAAGTAAATGTATACAAACCATACCATTTATGACAGAAAACAACACGCCACATCTATTGAGGGGTCAATTGCATTTCTACTCCTAAGCTGATGTGCACAAATGTTTCCAGAAGTTGGAGCTAAAGGAAAAAAGTAGACATTCCCATGAATCATTGAAAACTTTGGAATTTTCTATTGAATTCACTGCCTTCTACAAGCCTGAGAACAATGGTACCTCATTTGTATGGGTTGACATGCTGTATGTGGAGGCATGAGCACTAACCTACAGCTAACACTTTTTCTTTATTAAAATTACCAGCCTGCATTCAAATGGGCATAAACATTATATATGTGAAGAAAAGTTAAGCAAAGCATACCATTTTAAAAAGTAGACATTCACCTGAATCAACTGAGGGGTGAATTGTGGTGTATCTGTTGCTACCAGGGGTCAGTGGAACAAGTCTAGGAGTTGGCATTCTTTGTTGGACCAGTGGAACCAGACGGGGGGGGGTGATCAAAATGTATGTGGGGCTCTGTGACTACCATAGGAACCATGCTTGGGGGTTAAGAGTGTATATGGGGGATCTGTGTCTACCACTGGGCAGTGGAGTAAGTGTAGGGTGTCGGACAGTGGGGAATCTGTGGCTACTAGTGGGCAGGAAAACAAGACTGGGAAATCAGACAGTGTATGTGAGGAATCTGTGGCAACCAGTGGACAGAGTAACAAGATTGGGGTCATCAGACAGTATATGTGGGGAATCTGTGGCTGCCATTAGACAGGGGAACAAGGCTGGGGGAGGGTTACCCAATGTATGTGTGGAATCTGTGGCTATCATTGGTCAGGGGTACAAGGCTCAGGGGGGCAGAGTATATGTGAACAATCTGTGGCTACCAGTGGGCAGTGTCATCAGCCTAGAAGGTCAGAGAATGTATGTGGAAAACAAGGATAGGGGGTCAAACCATTCATGTGGGTAGTCTGTGGCTATCAGCGGGCAGGGAAACAAGATGGTTGGCAGAAAGGGTATGGGGAGAATCTATGGCTACCAATGGGCAGAAGAACAAGGCTGGGGGTGAGACAGTGTATATGGGGTCTGACCCCTCCAGTCTTGTTCTCCTGTTCACTGGTAGTCATAAGGAGTATGAGAGAAATCTGTGGCAGGGGAAAAATGCTGAGGGTGTATTTGGGGGGTCTGAGGCAGTGGGGGATGTTTATTTTTTACATTTTGTATTATTTATTTTTTATTTATTATTATTGTTGTATGTCATTTATTTATTTAAAAAAATTAAACCAGACCTTATAGGGGGGTCATTGAAACCCCTCCTAATGCCACCCCTGGAATTGATAGCATAACAAACCTTGTTCGCATTGATGATCCCTTAGCTTGGTGGTAAAATCTGCAATCAAATTAGAATAAATTACGTGTCCAGTTCCCTCTCCATGTGGAATGTTAGAATATAATGATGTCTGGAGTGCTAGAGTGACCCAGTGGAACTCCTGTGTCCACATGACATATGCAACCAATGACAACAAACGAGTGGAATCTTTGAGATATGAAGTCAAACCTACCGCTTATATCTGCTGATGGAAGTGTATATGTGTCAAGAGATTGGTGGCAAGGAAGCTAATCCCGGAAATGATGGGTGTGCCTCGGGGGTGCGGAGTAAGACTTGTGAACCTTGGGGAGATAGCAACCTATAAAAAATTACAACTGATTTTACATATGTAAATCATATTACTAGTACAAATACATAAAACAAACACATTTGTTAGAACAATGTATATTATGTTCCGTTTTGAATAATTGGTTTGTGATTGGAGATTGTAAACTGCTTCTCATTAATCCATATTTGGAACAGTGAATGTAAATAGAACAACAGTACTTTTTACACTAGGATTGTTTTGCATTAGGTATACTAGAAGACACTTTTTATATCATTAGCTTAAGAAAATGCCACAGAATGTGTCTTTGGGAGGACAATTGTCAGAACATGTTCAGACAGGAAATTTTTATGATATTGTGATGGACGTTTGAAGGTAAGCATATCTCCTTTATTTTCCCTGGACATCATGTAAAGCAAATACACCTTTTTCATAGAATTGAACAGACTATTTCTTAGGACTACAGAACTTAGAGCATTATTGTTCTCACCCTTTGATCAGTAATACAAAACACCCACCTCCTCTTCCTCTTTAAATCTATTGTTCATTATTGTTTCTTTGTTATAATATGCCACAAACCAATGTAATGAGGTGCAGACATTTTCAATGCATAATTCAGGACAAAAGAACTGTGTATTAGGGATGAGCGAGCACCCCGATGCTCGGGTGCTCGGGTGCTCTGACCGAGCACCCCCTGATGCTCGAGTGCTCGGCCGAGCACCCGAGCCCCATTCAAATGAATGGGAGCACTCGAGCATTAAACCAGGCACCCCCTGCTCTGATGAGCGGAGGGTGCCTGGTCAATGTCCCCCTTCATCTCCGCTATGCCCCTCTTCCACAATGTCCCCCTTCATCTCCTATGCCATAGCGGAGATGAAGGGGGACATTGTGGAAGAGGGGCATAGCGGAGATGAAGGGGGACATTGTGGAAGAGGGGCATAGAGTCTATGCCCCTCTTCCACAATGTCCCCCTTCATCTCTGCTATGCCCCTCTTCCACAATGTCCCCCTTCATCTCCTCTATGGCATAGGAGATGAAGGGGGACATTGTGGAAGAGGGGCATAGCGGAGATGAAGGGGCACATTGTGGAAGACGGGCATAGCGGAGATGAAGGGGGACATTGTGGAAGAGGGGCATAGAGTCTATGCCCCTCTTCCACAATGTCCCCCTTCATCTCCGCAATGCCCCCTTCATCTCCGCAATGCCCCCGTACCTCCATTCCCTGGTGGTCCAGCGGAGCGTCTTCGGATCTGTGCCTCTTCCGGCACAGATCCTCTTCACCCGAACATGTCGGGCGAGCACATGGCGGTACTCGTACGAGTACCGCCATGTGCCGAGCAGAGCGATGCTCGAGCCGATCCGAGCATCGGCCGAGCACGCTCGCTCAACACTACTGTGTATATTAACCCTATAAGGACCAGAGGAGTGTGTAAACACTCTTCACCACATCTTCGATAATATCCCTTGATGCCATAATAGAGAGGTGCCTCAAGAGCTACCAACAGGCAAGGATTAATCAGGATACTTAACCAGAGAAATCCTTAAATCCTGGCTTGTGGTAGCCCTTGAGGACACTTCTGCCATACTGAGGCCTCGATTCAATTTGCCCCATTTAACCTAACTTTTGGCCCGACGTCTGACGTACAGTTTTTATTCCAATAACTCATGCTAAATAGCATCAGAAATGGGAACTGTAATGTACCACAGGCTGTTACTAGGGGGCTGTTAATTTGCACACTGAACGTGACTTCCAGCAGAACTGCCATGGAAAGCCACCTTCCATTTTAAATGTCAGCCAGTCGCTGATTGACCATTCATAGTTAAAGAGCCTTCATTAACTGTACATGGGGAAAAGTAGGCAGCCATCTGATTGGTGGCCCGTCCAAGTTTCTGCAACCTCACTGACTGAGAGGCTGGCATGATGTTCTTGGTCAGGATTGGGGACATTCAATTGGTCAGGTTTTGGAGTGGCAAATTCAAAATAGGAAAAGATGCTTAGTCACAAAGTGCATTATCCTGGAATGTGTATTCAGCCATTGTGTGACAACTGTGCCCAGCCCTATTCCTTTGTCCCATTGTCTGCCCTTCACCCAGACCCCATTGTATGACCCCATTGTGCTATGTTTACATGTCCATTGTTCCTGTTGTTCCACCATCTAGCTTTATGTTTCCAGTCTTTCAGCTTGTGCTCGCAGCAGTTCCAGTGGATGTTTCCAGCTTGTTTTTCCCAGTGTGCCATTCAGCCAGACAGCCATCCAGCTTCACCGGACCAGCTAACCCTTTGTAGCCGCTTCAAGGAGAGAGGACCCTGGAATGATGGCTATAGACAACCCAGCGTCCTTAGCTCCCGTTACAGGAACATCAAAGGAAAAGGGGTAATGCTCTGTGCTTGACATACTGTAAAGCACTGAGCGTGATCTAAAACAGTCACCCTCCAAACACTAACCCTACACTACCCCTAACAATAAAGTGAAACAATACTAGCCCTAACACTGTCCTAACACCCATAACCCAGAGATGTAACACTTACCTATCATCCACAGTCAGTCTTCTTCTGTCATCACAAAATAAAAAAGGAAGGAAAACTACCTATTAAGGCACTCTAGATCCAACTACAAGTAACCTAAGCAGATATCAGGATATTAGCCTGGAGATAGGAGTAATCTTAGAAAAAATATTAAAATATAACTGTTAATATCTACTAAACATAAAAGATATTCTCTCTTCATCTTCATGCTTCTTCTGACTTCTTTGTGGTAAATCTAGTGTCACATTGAAAAAAAAAAAGGCCAAATTGAATATGCCCCCAAAAAGTATGTATCAAAGATATGCTGTCCTAAACCCTTTGAGTGCAGAGCAATGTGTTGCATACCTCTCTGGCACCCAAAAGGTTAAATTATTGCTAGCAGCCGAAGTTGCAAAGATGTGGTACAGGATGGAATTTTATATCGGGTTGCGACAGCCTTCATAAGTTGCCTGAAGGGGTCCCCATCCACCAAATTAAAAGTAGCACCCCCAATGGCTATGAGCTGTGCAATGAAGAGTGTAATTTTTCTGGACTGCTGCCTGCACATCCCCTTTGAATGAAACCCACCAAAATCTTTCAGTGTGGCCTGTATTGATTTTGGGATGGTGCCACAGCACCTACCCTAGGTCCAGAGTCGTCTGGCTGAACGTTGCTGGGGTACTAGCTGTGGGAGTGGTGCTCTGGTGTCACTACCCGCGTCTCTCTGTGCCTGCGGCCTGGCCACGTCTTGTGCCTCCCACGGCTGGCCGTGTTCTTTCCCCAAACAACGCGGTAGTGCAGTATGTCGCTGGAGGTGACACATCTCCTCAGACAGCAGCGTCACTTGCAGGCGTGCATCTGTAAGTATGATGCAAGTACCTCTTATGACCTTGGCCGACTTTAGACTCCTCCATGTTACTTCCTGGAGGAGGTTAAAAGGGCTATGGACTGTTAGTCCAGTCGCCCTTACGTTTGTGTCTGTTGCAGTTGTTTATTTTCTTTGAAGCTCCCTGTGTATGACCTAGGCTTGTCTGACCATCCATCCTGGTGCTGACCTGTGGCTCTGTCTGACTACTCTTCCTGTGTTACCCTTTGGCTTAGCAGACACCCAATCTGGTGCAGACCTGTGACTCTTGCTGATTACCCGCTCCGTGTATTACCTAGGCTTCTCTGACCATCCATCCTGGTGCTGACCTGTGGCCCTGTCTGACTACTCTTCCTGCCTTACCCTCCTACATAGTAGACACCCAATCTGGTGCAGACTTGTGGCTCTGGCAGGCTTCCCCCTCTGGTTTCCATACTCGCCATTCTGAGACTACCATTGGCGTCTGCCTAGTCTCTAGCAGAGAGGTTACTCTATGCGACATCCTATTTCTGGTACGGATTGCTAGCTTCCTCTGTACCCTCTGCGATTGCTACTATTTTATTATCTGTATTTATTACTCCTCAATAAAGGTGGTTTTACATTTACATTACTGACTCCTGGTGTATTCTTGATAACCATGACAGATGGGCTGTGACTGTCTGCTCTTACTAGGACCAGTTACTAGGAACATGATAGCTCTTGCCTACTGGTGGTGAGTGTGACACTGGGATATGTAGTATTGCCACATTCTGCACTTATCAACACTAACTTGTGGTAGTTGTTCAGGCGTTGGTTCATCCTGGAGGTGGTTAGATGACCCAACACTCTCCCACGGCTGACTTCCCTGCCACACAATTTACATTTCACTAGCCGGCCATCGCCAAGTGTACCAAAATGCCCCCACACTTTGGAGCAACGGATGACTCTGCCAGTTAAAATGGAAGGTGGTGGAGAAGAAGAAGAAACTGAAGTGATACTTTCTTGATCTTCACATCCTGGAGCAACCTCATTATGCTTTTTGGTTCTACGTACCTTTTACAGGGGTACTAGTAAACCTAAGGATGACAGCAGGAATATTGGGACTGGGATTGGAGGAGGATAGTGGAGTAACAGTGCTACCTGTCTGGGAGACTCAATTGGAACTGGAGAGGCAGGTGTTGAGTTTTCCAAAGAAGACACAATTGTACCTGGAGAAACAGGAGGCATACTATGGGCAGCAAGGGAAAAATCAAGCTCAGGAGAATAATCAAGGTCAGTGGAAAAATCAAGCTCAGGGGACAAATCAAGCTTAGGAGGCCTTGGTCCCTCATATTCTTCTTTTACCTCTTGTAGGTTTGGACATGAAGAAAAATCATCAGCAGCAGATTTTGGGGAGACCTGCTGAATTCCCTCTTCTGCCTGGTGGCTAAAGGGAAATGGTAAACTATTTCCCTCAATAACCTTTTTTGGAGAAGATGTGCTCTCAGTGGCAGTGACAGTGGTGGCAGGAGAAATGTTATCCAGATACTGCAATAATTTCCGTTTTCGGCTGCTTACACGGATGTTCGCTATAAAAATCCCACGTTGATACTGCCTGCAGTTTCCAAGCAGGAGTGTTAAACATGCTGGGTGTCCCCAGGTTTAAAGAACTGGCTGTAGCGGAGGTGGTGACTAAACTGGCAGTGGCATTAGTCATTGTGCATACTGACAGTCATCTTCTTTAGCAGTCTGCTGCTGCTAGCTCTACTTGAAAGCAATGTCACTGTGGTGTGTTGGTGGTTTCTGGTTCACTGCAGCTGATATCAGGATGAGGAACATCAGGTTGTTCACTAGGACTCAAATCCATTACAGATAGGTAGTTAGTGTACTATAATCATTTTAAAATTTTAAAACTTGGCCACATGACAACTGTCAGGCTGGCTGTATCATTCTAAAAATTATTATTAACACAAATTCCTAATATTTTCTTGACTTTCAACAGGAACGCAAATGACTTGCAATGGGAATAAGGCACTAATGCTGGCTGCCTGCCTGCCTACACAACTGTCAGACTGGCTGTGTCACTCTAAAAATTATTAACACAAATTCCTAATTTTTTTTTTATTTTCAACAGGAACATAAATGACTTGCCGTGGCAATAAGGCACTAGGGCTACCTGCCTGGCCACATGACAACTGGATATCCATTAACCTCTCACATGACTTTTTTATACTGTTACATAATATGATATAAAAAAAATTGCTAACTCATAAATAAAAAATCCCTAAATACCTAATTCTGTATTTAGGGATTTTTTATTTATGAGTTAGCAATTTTTTTTATATCATATTATGTAACAGTATAAAAACGTCATGTGAGAGGTTAATGGATATCCAGGTGTTGTTTAATGAATCTGTGATTTGAAGGAGCACAATAGTGTTTCCAATTGGATAATTACTTTGTGATGTCAAGCTTGGATATACATTTAAAAATCTCTAGGTTTGAGAGACCATTTAGCCTATGAGTAAGTCCTGATGGACGAAACGCGTTAGGAGGATTGTTTCTTGTTTTGAACTACTGGCATAGATACATTGTACCTGTTTTTATGGACTTTAATAAAGAACAAAGAATTTGAGAATATCTGGGTGTGATGGCCGTTTGTTACAAGTGGATCTGTAGAGCACACTTTCCCTGTTGTCTTCCCTATTCTGAGAAGCATGTAAGAGTGTATATTTTAATTTGATAGAAATATGGGCAGACTGGATGGGCCAGATGATTCTTATCTGCTGTCAAAATCTATGTATCGTGGTCATGAATGAACATTCAAAATGTAAATAATGGGCCTGACAAAGTCCAAACATCTTGAACTCCTCACCTAGATATCCATGTGGAGAGGAGTGAGTTATAAATGAATAAGGGGTTTGCAATACCCAATAAAATCCTTATAATGATACTACTAGTCATACAGGGAGTACTAATACACAGATATGAGGACTTTGGTATTTGGCGTACTTTTTTATTTGGACTAAATGTTTATTCTTTAACCCGTTGAGTGCCAGAGGGGTACACAACACATTGCCGCAATGCATTGCTTACCCCTCCGGCACTCAAAGGGTTAAGACAAGCTTTCAAGATATCAAGTATTTTGGAGCGATTAACTATTTTGTTGCAGAGAATCTACAATACATTACAAAGCACACTACCAACTGGTTTGGTCTATTGAGTCAACACACACAACAGCAATCTGATCACCAAGTCATCAGCATTTTCAAGCTGGGCCAATTTACTCACCCTGACTTGATTTACGCAGTCCATGAACAGTGCAATAACTGGCCAGTCTGGTTGATTTTGATCAGATTGGACGAAATCAACAAACTGAATCATATGGGCACCTTTTGAGTGGGGGTAGTAAAATAAACAGGTGACTGGCAGCCCAGACTTCTGAAATGCTAAATTTGGCTCCTAAGTTCTTGGGGTATTTTATATACACTTGTGAACACACTTGAAAAATGAGAGAAATCTCAATGCATTCTTCCTGGTAAAACATTTTCTAAATAAATAAACATACCACCAGGGCTTAAAATTTCCACTTGCCACTAGGCAATGGCGAGTGAAAATTTAGCCCTGGCGAGTAGAAATTCAGCCCTGGTGGGTAGGTTATAGCTTGCAGTGGCGAGTAACTTTTCAGGTCTGGCTAGTAGCAAAGGACTTCAATTTATAAGCCCTGCTTACCACCATTCACTGGCTACTAAAACGTCCTGCTAGCTCCTAAAATAATGTCACTGGCTTTGAGAGAATGTAAAGTTGATAGGCCCAGAGTCAAAGCAGCTCACCCCTTATGTTACTTAGCAAAAGGTATAAAAATAAGTCAACTTGTGTTTGTAAATCAGCTAATATTGTCTATGCTAGCTGAACATTATTTTGCTTTTTTGATTATTCTGTATTTATGACGCATTAGCTCAATAAGGAATAGATGTACTGTAACTGATTCACAAAGAAGAAATTGAGCAGTTCTGAAGCATACCATTTGCACTATAGGGTATGCTTAACCAGACCTCATCTTTAACCAGGGACACATAAGAAATATACATATTTCAGGACTCTGCTGAAATCAAGACAGCCCTACAGTGTGTATTTTTCAATTAAAGGCAAGGTCAATTTATCCTACCATAGGAGATATAAAGATCCTCCAATCTTATGAAATTAAAGAAGCCTTTAACCCCTGAATGTGAAAAAGATATTCAATGCATTGCTTCACAAAGTGCTAAACACCTCTATAGAATTCAAGGCGTTAAAAGAGGCATTTAGTTAATGTTAATTTTTATTTGTCTCCTATAGTGCAGTTAATATGACACAGAACTGATCCAGTTCTGCTTTGTACATCAGCCTCTCAGAGAGACATACAACACAATAGGATCACAAAAGCTTACAGTCTAGAGAAGGGTTGGGCAATCTGAGACTCTCCAGATGTTGAGGACTACAGTTCCCATCAACCCCAGCCAGCCTGATGCGAACTGTAGTCCTCAACAGTTGGAGAGCTGCCTCCAGTTGCACAACCCTGGTGTAGAGGAAGAGAGGTTGGAACGCAGAAGGTATAAGTGCTACAGGCCATAAGTTCCTCTAGCCACATGGACTGCCAGGTCAGTGGATGGAAGAAAGAGGTGTCTTTCAGTTAAGTTGCCAGGTCCACAGCATATTTTTACGCTAGAAAAATCGTAACGTACATAGTAAAATATAATTATTATAGAAATATTATGGATATTATTTCCATTGCTTTTTAAAACCTATTTTTTGTCAAAACCATTTTGGCATAACTGTTTTCCCTAAAGTAAACATGTATCAAGCTTTAACCAGCTCTACCTACACTGAGGGACATGTAGCTCAGGACAAAACAAAAGTATGATTAATAGGTGAGTCTGTTGTGATACCCAGGGATACAGTTTCCAGGGAAACAGTCAACCAAGCCATTCATCTATGTCATTAAACAACAGGCACCACTCCTTATTTACATGAATCCTTTGAAAACCTTGCCACTTTTGAAAGAATATCATTGCATGCTCCAAATAAATTTGCCTCAGCATTGTAAGACCTGAGGTGTGATGCAATTAATTTAATAAAATAAAGCTATTTTAACAAAATATTTGGTCTGAGACCCAAAACAAGAAATTGTTTCTAATTATGAAATATTCTCTAGGGTGTCATAATTCAGACACTTACTTGTGCATACAGCTTTAATGTTCTTTCCTGGAGAACACTTGCTGATATACAAGCTGCAAATATATACCTAAGTGTAACCCTTAGATTGCTAGAGGGATGTAGAAAGCATGGCTTCATAATACTTTAGAGGTTTCTGTAGCATTCAAAGATCTTATTTAACTTAATGAGAATTTGGAAACATTTTATCTGCAGTTGGTATGCACAAAATCCACTCATCCCTTAATAGCCAGGGGTTATAGACCACAGCAGACAAGTATCCCAAGGTAGAATATACCATATGTACTAATTGCCCAATATAGGGTCTATTACACTATGGGCTCTTCAGTGGTTGTGGCATACAGCATCCATCATCCCCTAATAGCCAGTGGCTAGCTAAGGATTGTGGGCACCAACAGCTGTGGAGCCCAAGGTTGACCTGGCCTTGAATTAAGAATCTATCTTATGTACTAAGGAGACAATACAGAGTACATGCAAAAATAGGCTCTCCAGCTATTATGGAATACATCTCCCAGAATCCCTTAATAGCCAACGTCTAGCTAAGAGTTGTAATCCACAACAGCTGTAAGGCCCAATGATGAATTCACCTTTAATAAGGGTTCAGTACAAGGTGTGGTGAGTTCAAAAGAGGGTTCCCCAGAGCTGGGGCCCACAACTCCTGTGGTTATTTGGGGATACTGTCATGAACAACAAAACATGCTGCATGCATCCACTGTGACATTGTTTTGAATACATATGTGATCTGAATTCCATTGTAGTTGATACCTTTATCAGTTATATCTACAAATTAATTCATGGACTTCAAAGGAATCTGTGTGATGCACCAATTGATAACACCTATCAACTGAGGTGTAATTTAAAGGGATAGTAATACTTCATTTTAACTTTATTTTATTTTGTAGGCATTAAAAACATGAAGAATGATATAAGTCTTATCTCTGAAACCTTTTTGGTTTAAGAGATATTCACAAACAAAGTATCCCCCCCCTGTTCAACCAGATCAGAAGGGAGATGCCCAGGTAGACTGCAGAGAGGGACAATCTTCAATTAAGATAAGGGAAAAAGCTGAAAAACTTGTCAAGGGGGGAAGGGCTTTCATTGTTTTCATACAAAGAAAATTGTCCCCTTCTGTTATCTGTCTGGTCTTACAACCAGATTCACATCTGAGAAGAGATGGCTTACACTAGGAAAAAGGGGGGGGGAGGGGAACTTTGCTTGTGAATATCTCATAAACCATAAAGGTTTGAGAGATAAGACTTATATCATTCTTCATATTTTTTTAATGCCTACAAAATAAAATAAAGTTAAAACGAAGTATTACTATCCCTTTAAGGCCACATGCTTAGAAAACCTCTTGAGATATCGAGGACCAAGGCCCATAGTTAAAAACTTACAGAGGAACAATTCACAGACAAGCCAAATGCAGCACAGGGAAGAAATAAAAATGCACAAAGCCTAAAATGCTGCTCAAACTCATTGAATACTACAAGGGTCTCAAATGCATTGCTGCATAAGGCATTTGATATATGATTTTAATTCTAGGGTTTTCGGACCGGCAGCATTTTAGGCTATGTGCATTTTTTATATGGCATTTGGCACTAAGGCTAAAGCGGGCAGAATTATTTCTTTTTATCATATTAAACAGAGCCCCAAGGACCTACCATGCATCCCATATTATAATAAAAGAAAAAAATAATCTGGTACCAATACAGTTAAAAAAAAAAGTGATAAAAAGGAAACTATTAACCATTATATTGGGTGTGGAAGGTAGGAGCACAACAGCAGGGTGTCATTGACAAACAAGGCTGAACCCAGATTACAGACAACTCGCAACGTGACTGGAGCAGGAACAAGAATACAGCACCTCTGCAAACAGAAATGTGGGCATACCACTAGAGAGCTAAGCTAGAGAGCATAGTCGGATGAAGTGTGTCCTTTCTGCGGTTCAGCACTGAAGTAAAGATGTTGATCACAAGGTCGAATATCTAACCCTAGCTGTGCCTGAGCTAAATAAGGATGAACTCAACTGCAATGCGTGGAGAAGCAGAGATGTCAGAAAAACTCAGAGCACAGGAGCATCAAACTAAATCACAGTCCAAGAGGAGAATCAGGTCTAGGCCAAAGGCTTGACTGAGTACAAGCTTAAACCAGAAGATGAAGCATGGGTCAAAAGGAATCAGACTCACAAGCTGAAGTAAGGGACTGGGAAATCAATGCAGAAGAGGAGGACCAATATCTTAGTGATGAAGCTTAACAACCAACCAAGTACAAGAGAATAGTAGAAATAAGTTTAAACATCTGCAGAGTGGAATTTGTGAAGTGTGCCCAACCTTCATGTCTATGCCATATGATGCACATTCACACTTATAGTAAACAGTAAAGTGGGAAGAATGTGCACATGCAGAAGAGCACAATCAGATGGCGAGAACCAGGTAAGCCATGACACAAGGACCCCAGACATCCCTCACCTTTCAGTCCTGCAGATGCACTGCACTTCAATGGAGGATTCTGGAGGTAATGCATCTGGAGGCTGGCCAAGCTGGTTTGCATGGAGGAGGTGCAGATCCAGCATTAGCAGATCAGTGATCGAAGTCAGGCTGTAGCGATGCAGGTGGTCACTGGGTTGAAGTTGACTTTGCAGAATCGGACTGAGGCATGGATGTGGAGGGCAGTGGTGCAGATGGTGATGGGGCAGGGCCTATGCCTGCTCCAATAGGCCTGGCACCTGAGCAGCTGGGTAAGCTGCACCACTGTCACCAGATGTTCCCAGGTTGGACTGTTTTTCAAACTGTTGCACAGGTCAGGCTCCACTGTGCTCTTGCTGGGATCTACACTTGTGTATAAATGAGGGTTACAAGGGGGCGCAGTGAATGTTCCACTTCCAGGGGCTGCCACTGAATCTGCCAAGTCCTGCGAGAAGTACCATACCTCAGTGATCATCCCTGTCATTGCACCCTACAGCTGATTATGGTGTCTCTGTTGTTCCTTGCATGTCTGCCTCAAACAGGTATAAAAATTATCCACAACACAGTGTCAAAATAAAAAAATATGGGAATACTTAGACAAAAAATAGACAGGAGGCAAACCACCTCACATAATGCTTACGCGTTTCAGACCTTGTGAGTTCTTAATCATAGGCAAGTCAGGCAAGTGATTCAAATGTTTAAATATATAAAACCCTACCCCCTAAGACAACATTAATCACTTAACGACTAGTTGTCCTGGGAAGTTACCTTCCCTTACGGACCGCTTGTCACAGCTTACCTATATCCAGCGCTGCCGTTTCAGCTGGCGCTGGCGTTGTATAGCTGCAAATGACGCTACGGCATCATCCCACGCATCACTTCTGGGACTGGGTCTGGGCGCTCTTGGAGTCAGTAGGGGAATGGGCTAAGCAATTCCGTGGCTCCAGATGACGCACTGGTGGTTCAGGCATTTGACGCATATCGGTGAGATGCGTCAATTACGGGCACAAAGCTGCATATTGACGCAGGCCTCTATCTTATACAGGGGGCTTTGTTCTGGCTCCTCCTATCTACTTCCTGGTTCTTGGTATTTAAAGGGAACTGGATTTCCATCCAGTTACCCTTACGATGTTGCCCAGTGCAGTTGTATTTTGATTGTATCCTGATTTCCTGTGTATGACCTGGCTTGTCTGACCATCCATCCTGGTGCTGACCTGTGGCTCTGTCTGACTCTTATCTGTGCACTCCCTATTTGTTTGGACATCCAGTCTGGTGCAGTCCTGTGGCTCTGCTGACTACCTGCTCCATGTATGACTCTGGCTTGTCTAACTATCCAACCTGGTGCTGACCTGGGGCTCTGTCCAGCTACCCTCTGTGTTGCCTCCTGAGTAGTGGACATCCTAACTGGTGAAGTCTGGTGGCTCTGGATGACTACCTGCTCTATGTATGACCCTGGCTTGTCTGACTATCCAACCTGGTGCTGACCTGGGGCTCTGTCCAGCTACCCTAAGTGTTGCCTCCTGTTTAGTGGATATCCTCACTGGCGCAGACCTGTAGCCCTGGCAGACTCTACCTTTACTGACGGCAGGCATGAGTTAGTAATCTCCCTTGTTGCCTTCCCGAGATATTCAGCACCAAAGTTCCCCCCTCCTTCCCCTTTCCCTGATGTCAGGCTTTAGCTGACTACAGGGGAATCCGGTCCTTAACGTCAGGGAAAGGGGAGGGAGGGGGGCACTTTGGTGCTGAATATCTCGGGAAGGCAACAAGGGAGACTACTAACTCACGCCTACCGTCAGTAAAGTTAGAGTCTGCCAGGGCCACAGGTCTGCGCCAGTGTGGATATCCACTAAACAGGAGGCAACACTTAGGGTAGCTGGACAGAGCCCCAGGTCAGAACCAGGTTGGATAGTCAGACAAGCCAGGGTCATACATAGAGCAGGTAGTCATCCAGAGCCACCAGTCTGCACCAGTTAGGATGTCCACTACTCAGGAGGCAACACAGAGAGTTGGGACTGGGGGCATTTAGGGGGCATTTAGGTTTAATTTTTAATGCCAACAAAATTCATGTTAGTAAAAAAGTAGAAATACTATCCCTTTATCAAATTTACCATACCAAGGAAAATTACAATAGATGGACAAGGACTAGAAGAAGTTGAAAAGTATGACAGGAATTGTCAACAAATGAAAACACCATGATGGAAATTGAGTGACAAATATAATTGGGGTGGCAAGCATTTGGAAAACTCAGTAGCCCAGTGTGTCCTCCCAGTCCTTACTTTTGGCTGTGAAATCTGGACATTGAATGCCAAAGTCATACAAAAACTTAATGTTACATATAAAAGTATGGAGCAGTGAATTCTAATCACAACAATAAGAGACCGAAAACGTGTGCCTGGATTGTCAGCAACTAAGTTCTGTGACATCATCGAAAGAGTAAAGCACCTGAAATGGAAATGAGCAGGCCACATAGCAAGAAGACCTGATGGAAGAGGGAGCAAACAAATGTTGGAATGGATTCCACTTGATAATAAACACCCAAGACCAAAGACAAGATGGGTAGATGAAATTACTAAATTTGTTTGCACACAGTGGCAACAAAAGGCACAGGACTGAAGTGGTTGTACTCTTGCTGAGGAGGCCTTCATCCTGCAGTGGATCGACAATGGCTGAACAAGATAATGATTTTATATATATATATATATATATATATATATATATATATATATATATATAATTTAATATCTGAGACAGTATTCTCTTAATATAAATTTTTGACCTGGGTGCCTGTCAAAGTAGTAACAATAATTGAAAATAATGGACTGGCACTCGTCAGGAGCTTTTTAAAAATTAATTTCATTAGCGGTATGTCGTTTCGGTTTACTCCTAAGCTGTAACGGTTTATGTACACTCAGAAACGGAAGGTTGTGGTAAAACACAGTTTTATTAGTGCACACAGGATAACAGTAACCCTCACAGGTCCAGCATACAAATATAATATAACACTGACACAGTACAGGTTACAGAGATGTGATTAACACACACAGGTCCAGTATGTAAACACAATATACAATACTGACACAGGTCAGGAACAGTTCGTATGATACAGTGAAAATATGGCAGATTGGTACTATTAGGCCAGGAACAACGGATAGGCCCTAATAGTGGGAGGCCCACAGTATACTCTCTACGCAGAGAGTGACAATAGCGACTGTGACCACAAAGGAGGAAACGAAGCCAGGATATGCGACTGGCTACCGGGCACCAGAGGAAGGCGGCAACCAGCGGTATAGTGAACGCCAAACTGAGACTATAATAATTTGTGACCCAAATGCACAGCACCGGATCGTGCAATGTAATGCCAAACTGGGACAGCAATGGATAGTGGCCCAAGTGCACAGCACCTCTGAGACTGCAGAGGATAGTGACCCAAGTGCACAGCACCACCCCGCAAGGGGTTAACGAACACTCCGGTCTGAGGCAACCACTGGAGGTATAGACAGCCTGAGGCACCCAGAGTAACCCAACCTCAGGAGAAGCAGTAAGCAGACCAAGAGTATCGTGGTGCAACAGAAAACTCCCACCGGAATGAGAGAGGACCAGGCACAAGGAATGAATGGGTCACAGACAGGACTGTCTGCACAGTAACCGAGGCAACTGGAGGTCTAGTACAGACCGAGAGAGAATGAGAGCAACTTGGGTCGTACAGCAAGAGCAGGGACGTCCGCCAAGCCAGATCGATACATGGAACAGGAACTTCAGCCAAGCCGGGTTGGTACACAGAGCAGGAACTTCAGCCAAGCTGGGTCGGGACATGGAGCAAGAACTTCAGCCAAGCCAGGTCGGTACACGGAGCAGGAACGTCAGCCAAGCCAGGTCGATACACAGATCAGGAACGTCAGCCAATCCGGATCGGTACACATAGCAGGAATGTAAACAGGCAGAATAGTCAGAAAGTCCGGGTCATACACTGATATCATACGAAATAACGGAACAAGAGCTAGGCAACGGAAACACCATGAAAGGGCAGTGCAGAAGTGACAGCCCTGAGTATTTAAAGTGTTAGTAATGTCTAAAAAAAACTTTTTTGCATTTAGAGGAGCTTCAAAAGCTGATCTAAATGCAAAAAAACGTATCTCTTAAACCGCTATGGTTTAAGAGATACGGGCGTTTAAAATTTGATTTCTCCTACTGACAGCTGTAAAGCTGTCAGCAGGAGATCCATGTCGGTCGACATGCTGGCGCTTGAGAAGTGCCGGGATCTCGTTACTTATACGGAATCTCTTCATTGGAATGGTCTAAAACGTGTGCCTACTGTGAAAATGTCGCCCGCATAGCACGGGCACCGTGATATAAGCCTTTCTCAAGCCAACCAGAAAAATGATAAAACACTTATTTATATACTAAATCATATGAGAATTACTCACCAAATGCCAAAAGTCCCACGTGCACAACCACCAGGAATGACGTGAAAAGTAGAAGCAAGTGGATATTTCAATATCTCGCATAGTCTTATACCATACCCTTCCCTCCGTCTTTCCATACTGCATAATCAGGCCTTTCCTCTAGGGCAGCAGATATGGGATTTTCTTCAGTGGCAGGTGCTTAACAAACACACTCTGGATTCTTTGACCTCTCATTTTTCAGTGCTTTCTTTTGAAGCTCTTACCCATGACAAAGGTCTTCATTCTACTTGCTGATGGCAATATCGGTAAGTCAGCCATTTCTTCCAAGACTTGTTGAAGAAGCCCTATTCTACATACACTCTTACCCCTTTGGAGAAACTTTTCATAGTTGATTCTATTCTCCACTGACCCCTCTCAAAGTTACATTCATTTTTTATTTTTCCTTATTACTCCCACTAAGTGCAGCTTCCTGTTTGCATAGGAATCTGAGCTCATGACCTCCCTCTCCCTTGCCTAATGGTCCACCATCCATAAACATCTATGTCTCTCCCACTTTGACTTACCGTCTAGAGAATCCAACTATACGTTTCTAACCCACTGGTACAGAACTCAGGTGCTTGTCAGGGTATTTCCAGATAGGTCCTCTCTTTGTTGGTGATGAGTGAGAGAGGCAGGTACCATGCTTCATATTTGGTGGGGCTGTAGCATCCACCAAATAGTAGTATCCACTTACTGTGTTGAGGTGCTTGAATATATCGAAAGGACCCTAAAGGTTCAGTTACCTTGTGATCCCCTGCCTATCCTTTTTGCTTATGGGCTCCCAGCCACTCTTACCTCATCTCCTGACCTGTTCTTACTGTTTACATCATCAGCCAAATCTCTTAATCCTTCACAATGGGGTTCTTCCACCTCCCCATCCCAGTCTCAATGGCTATCTCAAGTCACAGAGATGTACCACATCTCTAAATTTTGAGCCTCATCTACCCAACATAATGATGACATTCAGAAACTATGGAAGCCTTACATAACACAAACAGGACATTCCTTTCCTTGAGAGCCTGACTGAACTGACCCTCTGGAATCTCGACCCTTCTCCCCCCTCTACTTTGTTACTTATCTCCCTTTGCTTCCCTCTTTCTCCCTTAAACCTTTCTTTCACTCTCCTGTCCTTTTTCTTTCTCTGCCTGCTCATTTTCCCCTCTCTCTCAGTTCTTTTTCTTCCCCCTCTCTACTTTCATCTACTAATATTTCCTGGTTTTCAGTTAGTACCTCTCAGTGCTACATGGTATGCTTTACCTACCCCCCTATATTTTGGTTAATTGATGAAAAATTCTTTGTCAAAGGCATGTATTTGTTGTTAGTGGTTTGTCTCAACTATATGACATAATGCTCTCACACTGCATTGCCTGTTGACAGGTGCCTTTTATGTCTTGACCAAATACACCTCATTTGTTCTCTGATTTATTTCTCTTTACTCAGCTTACCTATGCAATGTTTTGCATGTTACAATATGTAACGTACCATTGCTGCCTCAAATATTAGTGCCTTTCTTCTATGCATTATTAATCTTCTTTTCTCAATAAGCTATTTTTTAAAAAAAGTGACTTTTCTCTAGTCTTAATTGATATTCTTTGAGAAAATAGTTCATTGGAGTGTTCTTTGTATTGACCTTGAATATATTTATAAATAGTATTCATATCACCCCTTAGATATCTCTTCTCCAATGAAAATAAACCCAATTTGGTTAATCTCTATAATTACATTTTTTGGTCACCTAGATGTCTTTGGGCAGTGGTTCTCAACCTGTGGGTCGGGACCCCTTTGAGGGTCAAATGACGATTTGCCAGGGGTCGCCTAAAACCATCAGATATTTATATTTCGATTCATAACAGTAGCAAAATTACAGCGATGAAGGAGCAACGGAAATAATTTTACTGTTAGGGGTCGCCACAACTAGTGAAATTTTATCAAAGGGTTGCGGCACTAGAAAGGTTGAGAACCACTGTCTTAGGGTATTTAGAGAAGTTTATGGGATAACAATATTGCTCCTTCGGCTCTAGGGTGAAGGTGGAGCCAGAGAAAGGGATACCTGTTACTTTATTAAAGGCAAACTGTGTGTTTTTATGTTCAAACACATCGCAGTATTTACTGTGGATGGTTTTATTATGAGCATATATTGGGTATGTGACTGTACTACCAAAAACTATGTGGAATAGATACAGTTGTTTTTGTCAACCCATCATTTTAGGTTTCTTGAATATTAAGGTTCTTTAGACATATAACTATCGGATGCTTTTGTCATGGATACATGACAATAAGCATTTAAAATACATTTTATTTCTTTTGCTCTCCATGCTAAATGCAGCTAAAGCCCTCATCCCCATGTGGTGGAGGTCCACATGTCCGCCCAAAATGTCAGATTGGATGTCTAAGGTGGAGGAACAGATTCTGTTCACGAAAATGTTGTGGCAACGCAGAGGATTAGACCCTAATACATTATCAATATGGACAGATCACTGGTTTACTGCCAAAAGTGCTCTTTCTTCTAGTTAATAGTACTTCCTACCCCACCTGATTCGACTCTGGCTCTGGTTTGAGGTGCCACACTCTGCCACTTTCCACCCCACTATCCTACTCTCTCTTCTCCTTTCTCTATTCTCATACCTCTTCCTTTCTTGGTCCTTTCTGTTCTACTCCTTTTATCTCTTCTCCCTGTTTTTCTTTTTTTTTTTTTTTATTATTGACCTTTCAACGTATTTCAGATACATGTAGAGTCGCTAGCTGCAGTCGGAAAATACCAACCTCTTATCTGAAGAGTATTGCGACAACACAGTGTTTGTTAGAAGCAGAAGTTGTTTATTATAATACGGATGTTGCTGGTTGCTGACTTATAGGCCTTTGGAGTATCTGATGTTATGCATGTCCCATACTATATCCTCTACTGCACTTTGGATCTGTATGATTTGTAACACACGTATCTGTAACATTTATTTCTTCTGCAATAAAAACGATTTTGAAAAAAAAAAAGAAAAAAAATATATTTCTTTCTTGAATATATTCATTGTTCATCATATATCACTTGGTAAAATTTGTTTAGTGGCATCTCTTATAAGTCATCATTGGTAGCGCCGGATGGCATTTTGTAATTTGGAGATTTTTGGGGGGACAAAATGTAGCAGAGGTCCTTCTCCAGGCAGCAATCATATGGTGTAAATTTGCACTCTCCTCCTTATAGCACCACCATTTGTGTTGGATTAGCTTTTCGCTCTTGCTTGGTTACAGACAAAGAGCTGATTAAATTGTGATTCTTTTATAGTGCCTCAGTTCCCACCCCTTGGGAGGAGACAATGGACAACAGATCAAAAGAAAGTTTCATGCTAGGGAGGAGATTGTAAATTTGCATCACATATTATGGCCAGTCACAGGAGATAGTACCAGAAGTATGTTCCTTCCTCACATTGAACTCAACACTCGTCACTAATCTTGTCAAAAACTAGGCCTAAACAAATCCTGCCCCTTTCGATTACATCACAAAATTGTATCCAATCCAAAGGGGACAATAGCAGATGAGTGTTTGTTTTGGTCTATCAACAATACAAGATTGTGAATTAATATTGATCCAATCCCCTATTTTATCTGCAACATTTATTGATGCCTAAATAATCAGATGGTATATGATTAAAGAGATATTAAAGTTAATATTGGGAGAAGGCCATTCACTTCACACTATTTCATCTCATCCAACCAATCAGTACATATTATTACAAAAATATGTTTGATTAACACAATGTGAGTAAAATCACCCATATGTATATTAAATAATATAGATATCTATAGTCTGTCTACAACAAATATACCAACTGAATGATCAAAACCAATAAAATCACATTTTATATATTAGTATGTTCATACAAAATGCATGATGTTCTGCTGTTATTATGAAATTGAGTTGAAAGCTATTTTATTATTCAAACCACATAAAAGAACACAATGAATCTAAACCAGCACAATAGGATGCACTTTTAGTCATAAATGTGTGATGAGTTGCATTTCCTCATTAACCTTTTGAGTGCAAAGCAATGCGTTGCGTACTCCTCCAGATTTAAATGCAGACAATAGCAAAAAAAAAAACAACAGATGTGGTTTGTAAGTAGAGTAAGCCATTTCAAGGTCCATCTTATGAACATCTAACGGCAGTTATAAAATCATTACGGACGATAATCTTACGTCCATTGTGATCTATGGAACCAGGCTCTAGGAAGCCATTTAAAGAAGTGCGGTACTGCTAGCAATTGATAAACTGATACATTTAATGGGCAAAAGTTAAGACACAGTTTTGTTATGCGTAAAAAACACTGTTGCACAAAATAAAACAGAGAAACAGCAGTCCACACAGCATATAGCACAAGTATGCCAATGGCAACATTAACCCCTGCAAAGCCAAAATAACACACAAACAATGTCCATGCCCCACAAATAACTGTCTGCACAACACAAAACCCTAGCAACAACACAGGGACAAGGCCTTCAAAAAAGCAGACCAACACAAGACATCACAATATAGCATGGAACAATGGGGGTTAACCCAAAACACATACACCTGTCAACAGAAACCAAGCTCACCTGTGCAACATCACCAGCCGATCGACACACAACCTACAACCCCCCCAATGTCACACTTGCCCCTGACAGCAACACAGCAATCAGAACACAGCAGATTTTAAACCACAAGCACACTGGTAAACACTTACCTGGACAACAAATACCTTCCCATTGTTCATCACTCACCTCATGACCATGCCTGGACAATGTCCCAATACTGTCTTAAAGGGACAGCTCACCATACTAACATGTGGTGTGTTTACACTGAGACCACTCAGGAAGAGAGACAGAGCGAGACAGAGCGAGCGAGAACAAAAAATATGTTGGCATACTTATTGATGAGAAGACTGTGGAGAAGGCGTGCAAGGGCTAGGGAACACCAGCAACTCCCAAGCACACCTGTTCAACATCCTTCACCTGCTGCAAGTGAGGACGCTCTGGCTGAAGAGCCACACAAGAGCCCATTCCCACTTGGAAGATGCTCCTAGCTGCCGCAACAGTATGGTCCCCAGCTGCCGCAACAGGATGCTCCCCAGCTGCCACAACAAGATGCTCCCCAGCTGCCACAGGGACCCCAGGAGCAGCATAGGGTTCACAGATGACTACCAAGGCCCAGGGTATACCATACAAGGGTCACGCTCCTGGGAATGACCGATGATGAGGTGATAGACCCCTACAGGTTAACGCCGCACAGCATCATTGCCCTATATGAGGTCATCAAAGATGAGGTTGATCTCATATACATCCACAACCATGCCCTGTTTGGCTTGCAGAAACTCATGTGTGCAATACATTTTATGGCAAGTGGAGCCTTCCAGTGAACAGAAGGTTACACATCAGGCATGTCACAGCCAACATTTTCAAAGGTACTGGCTCACGTGTTGCCAGCCCTCAAAAGCAAGGCCAGCAGGTACATCCACTTTTCCACCACTGACATTGAATGGACACGTGTAAAACAGGACTTTTACACAAGGGGAGGCATGCCCAGGGTCATGGGTGCAATAGATTGCACACATGTACTTATCAAAGTTCCAACACTTGAGGGACACATGGTGTGTGACTCCAACATGAGGATCACCAATGTCTGTTCAAAATATCCCGGGAGCTGTCATGATTCCTTCATCCTTCAACACTCATCTTTGGTGCAGCTGGTGGAGCCTGTGCAGCTGGTGGGGACAGTGGAGCTGGTGGGGATGTCGAGTACATGCTGGTGCCCTTGTCTTGCTCCACAAGTGGGAACTGACTGGGTGATAAGTCTTCTTCCTCCTCCTCCATGGCCTCCTGCTGTGCTGCAGGCCTGTATGCTGTGTGGGGAAATGACATGGTGTGATTAGTTATGTAAGTGATGACAGAATTAATGCAAGATGATGTTAATGACATGTGAATCTTTGAGTGTCATGATGGTATCCAGTGCATTGCATTGCGATGCATCGGATACCACCCTGGCAATCATAGATTGATGAACTTGACAGGATCCTGTACATGAGGACTGTCCAAGTTCAGTCCTCAAGGCCACCAAACAGGTCATTAGTGAAGGATTTCTCTGATTAAGGCCTGTTGTGTTGATCGGTAACTCCATGGGAATTGGTGAAGTGATAATATGGAAGGGTTACCTTCGCTTCATCATCTCTTTATCACCACTTAGTGAATGTCCCCTGTGGAGAGTTTAATTGTAACCCTGTCGACTTGTCTTTGTTGTCAGTTAACCCTTTGAGTACCGGAGGGGTTGCCAATGCATTGTTGAGCGGTGTGTTGATGATCCCTCTAGCACTCAAGGGGTTATGTGCTGACTTCCCTGTGAGTACATGGGTGACATTGTGGAGGAACAGTAATGATCTTTAACAGACATGTTGGGAAGCATGGTTTGTGTGGATTGTGTCTGATCAGCATAGCAACAAGAGGGTTGAACCGGGACTTGAACAGTATTGGGCCTGGTTGATCCTTCCTATTTGTGCTTGTATTGTGTCCTTGTTTGAACCCTCAGGGTGCTATGTTGGTGCAGATGTGTGAATCAATAATGGCCATGTGTTGAGGCATGTCTGTGTTTATGTGTGATGGTTGTGTTGATGTGGTGTGTGGTTATGTGATGATGCACTTACCGGTAGTGTGGAGGCTCCTTTCTTCCCCAGCGTCTGATCCTCCAGGGACCCCCTCAACAGCCATGGCCAACAGGCTCTGCCTCAGCATTTCCTTCCAGCTATTAAACGTGATGAGAGTAAGGGGACCACCTCTGGTGCCTCGGGCGTACAGGGCAACCTCCCCAATATTTTTCTTGACCACTCTCTTGCAGTCTCCCTCAGGAAGAGGATGTTCTCCCTCTCCAAGATAGCCTTGATGAGGGCACTGTTCTCATCATTGGTTTAACAAGGATCCCTCACCCTTTCTTCCTTAGCTCCGGCCTGCGAGGTGTCAGAGCTGTGGCCAGAATGTCCTGCCTGCGCTGCCCCTGACTGCATGGGGTGCTCCCAGATAAGTACCCCTCGTTCCACTGACAGTTCTGTCTCTGTCCTCTGTGTGCCTTTTCCCTCCACCCAACAACACCTAACATCCCTCTCCCACTCCTACCCTGACCGGGGATGCCTTACTATCCTTCCTCCTCTTCTGCTACTCTCCTCATCCCTCTCTCCTGCCCTCCTCTCCTCAGTATCCTTTTAATATGTTGCACGCAAAATAGCATGCAACTCCAGTTCGCAGTCAGCATGTCGCTATGATTAAAAGGGCGACCTGAGAATCTCGCATTGCAGGACAGTGTGAAATTCTCAAGTCACACCTTCAAGTCCCAGCATCCTTAGCCATTATACAATACAAACTTCTTTTTAACCGGCCTCTCTCTCCCCATCTCTGCGTGCAGAATGACAGGGCGGAGCGGAGCAGAGATGGGGAGAGAGAGTACAAAGCTCCTTGCTTTGATATGCCATTGTTTAGATATGTTCTGTAGAAGACGGGTGCATAATTAACCCACATATGGATTTTGTAATAATAACCAATTAATTACTTGAGAATCTTGCGCTGTCCTGTAATGCGAGATTCTCAGGTCGCCCCTTTTAATCATGGTGACATGCTGACTGCGAGCTACAGTCACATGCTATTTTGCATGTGACATATTAAATGTGAACCTCTCTGTCACGGACACCAGAGTAAATAATACACACAACACAGGTACAGTGAAGTTTAACCAGTTTATTAAGATAAGCAAAAGTAAGCACTTCCCCAACCTTAGTAGGAACAGGTGTGAGGACAGTGCGAAGTACGCTACCAAGGATTAACACTGAACTGTAACCGGTTCTCAGTAGCCTATAGAGAGAGATGAGAGCAGAACCAGGCTTGGTTCTATACCTAGCAAATGGAAACCTGGAACGCCAGGAAACCTGATTACTGGAGTGACAGTTAAACTCCCAGACACGAAATAGGCAGACAGGTGTCTCGAAGTAATGACTCTACCACGAAGTGGTAGGAAGAGAGAGACAGAGATTAACTAGTACTCCGAAAGAGTCACAGAACCGGCCTACTAGGTAGGCAAAGGGCGGAGGCAAGAGAGTGGAATGTAGCCAGCCGCAACACCGGTAAGTATGTGAAGGCAATACCGTACGTAGGCTACAGTGCAGAGGGTTATGCAACAGTCCCAGGAGGCAACGGATACAATGGCACAGGATGGAGGCAAAGGAGTGAAAGGCAACCAGCAACTCTACCACGGAGGTAGCAGTTGCACTACATCGATGGAACTCACCCACAACTAGCACAGACAGGTGGTAGTCATACTGAAGCGAAGGACAGCACAGACAGTAAGTCAGACAAGCCACAGTTGAGAGCCAAACCGGGTAGTCAGCCACAGCCAAGGTCAAAACAGAGAGGGTAGTCGGACAAGCCAGGGTCATACACAGATCAGGTAGACAGGCGAAGCCACAGGATCGATCAGGAGAAAACACGGCAGACAAGCAAGGGTCAAACGAGAGCAAAACTGAAGAAACACACAGATACACAAGTCTTAGTCTCAATGAGGTTTATAAAGCAGCAGAAGGAGGCGGGACCCAATTAGGCCGAACAGAATAGGCCCATAAACAGGCATCCGTGCCAGTGCTTGTAACATGACTTTAGCAAGGAGGAAATGGCCGGAGGCCATGCCGGCCGGCGGCCATACAGAGGTAAGAGCACAGGATCACTTAGGCCTGGAACCCGTAATTGATCAGGAACGGAGAGTTGTGAGAAGAAGAGCTTATGACACAATTCCTGGTAAACTCCGCCCATGGTAACAAATCTGCCCAGTTGTCTTGGTTGTCCGAAATGAAACAGCATAAAAATTGTTCCAAGCCTTGGTTGGTGTAACGGTTTTCAGTACACTCAGAGGCAGGCTGTTTGGTAAAACACAGTTTTATTGAAACCAGACAGAATAAAGTAACCCTCGCGGGTCCAGCAATAGTTAACACGTAATACTGACACAGGACAGGTTACAGAATAACATTAACCCACATGGGTCCAGTACATATATCTGAGAGCAAATATATATTACTGACACAGGTCAGGTTACAGTTCGTGTGAATCAGTGAGACAACAATATGAAGGTGCTATTAGGCCGGGAGGCTGATAGGCCCTAATAGCGGAAGGTCCAAGAAGCACTCTCTACAGAGAGTGACACAATAGCGACTTTTGCCACAATGCGTGAGCGAGGCCCTGAAGGAATCACGGACTACCGGACAACACAGTATCACTGTAACTGAAGGAACAGTGTAACGCCAAACCGAACCAGCAAGAACTGTGACCCAAGGATAAGGGAACCAGACAGCAAGGGTTAACGGACGCTCAGGCTCAATGGCAACTGCCAGATGGTAGAGACAAACTGAGATGTCCAGGAGACCAACCTCAGTAGGAGTGCAGTAACAAGCCAAGCGTACAGTGTGCAACCGGGAATAGCTCCTACCCGGGGGTATGGAGATACAAGGCACAGTAGCGTAAATGGGTCGCAGTAGCTGAACAGCTACAGCAGCAATCGAGGCAACCAACCGGGTCTTAGCAAGACCTGGACAGAGCACCGGAACGTTCCCCCAACCGGATAACTGGACAAGGTAGTGAACCGGGCCTGAGATACACAGAGCAGGAGTCTCAGCCAATCCGGGTCGATACACAGAGCAGGAACGTCCTCCAGACTGGGTCGGTACACTGAGCAGGAATGTCAGCAAATCCGGGTCGATACACAGAACAGGAACGTCAGCCAGGCCGGGTCGGTACACAGAGCAGGAACGTCAGCCAGGCCGGGTCGGTACACAGAGCAGGAACGTCAGCCAATCTGGGGTCGGTACACAGAGCAGGAACGTCAGCCAATCTGAGTCGGTACACGGAGCAGGAACGTCAGCCAGGCCAGGTCGGTACACAGAACAGGAACATCAGCCAACCTGGGTCGGTACACAGAGCAGGAACGGAATCAGGCAGAGTAGTCAGGCAGTCCGGGTCATACACAGGATTCACACGATATAGACAGTAAGCACTAAGCAACGGGAACACCACGAAAGGGCCCTGTAGAAGTGACAGGGCTCAGTACTTAAAGGCTACCACTGGGTGGAGCAACATCACGCTAGCCAATAAGAAGGCATCAGGAGACAATGCTGTCAAAATGTTGCCAGCAATACATGGGCACCGTGATATTTGGCTCTCTCAGCGGCACCAATAGATTGGGGGTGGTAGGCAGAGGAGAATGACAATCATATGCCCGTTTGCCCGCAGAAGGCCTTCCAGAATCTGGAAATAAACTGGCTCCCTCGATCAGAGACCAGTACCTTGGGTACTCCGTGGAGCCTAAACACCTCTTTGGTGAATATCATGGCCAACTCTTTGGAAAAGGGAAGCCCTTTCAGCGGCACGAAGTGAGCTATCTTAGATAATCTGTCTACAATCATCAGTGTGACCATATCACCCTTAGATGCGGGTAATTCGACCATGAAGTCTATGGATAGGTGTGACCAAGGAAGCTCGCCGTTAGGGACTGGCTGGAGTAGTCCCACAGGAAGGTGCCTGGGAGTCTTACTACGAGCACATATAGCACATGCTGCTATGAAGGCAGAGCAGTCAGTTCTGAGACTGGCCCACAAGAATAAGCAAGAAATGGACCATATCAGTTGATCCCGGCTGATATGCCCTGCTGCCTTTGAGGAGTGATATATCTCCAGCAATCTGGGATGGAGTGGTTGGGGAACAAAACATCTACCATTGGGTTTGTCCGCCAGAGCGGTAGCCTGGGAAGAAAGAATCTCCTCCCCCAACGGGGAGGTGATGCTAGTGCGAACATTGCCAGAATAAGAAATGATGGGGTCCAGTGGGCTATTCACCTCAGGATCCGAACCAAATTGTCTAGAGAGAGCGTCGGCTCTGGCATTCTTGGTACCAGGCAAATAAGAAACAACATAGTTGAACCTGGAAAGGAATAATATCCATCTGGCCTGTCTGGGCGACAACCTCTTGGCCTCAGATTGATGCGTCAGGTTTTTGTGGTCAGTGAGGATTAGTATCGGGGAACTTGTCCCCTTCAACAACTAACTCCATTCCTTAAGTGCGAGGATAATAGCCAGACGTTCTCGATCCCCAATATGGTACAGACTCTGTGCCCTAGACAATTTTTTTGAAAAATACCCGCACAGAAGTAGGGGTTTACCAGAAGCTAAGAGCTGAGACAGGAGGGCGCCTACTCCTGACTCAGACGCATCAACCTCCAAAGTAAAGGGCAGGGCAGGGTTGGGAGCCCTGGCAAACACGGCCTTCAATTCCTCAAATGCCCGGATACAGCTGGGGGACCAGTTGGACACATCTGCCCCCTTGTGTTTCATATCGGTGTGTGGTTTAACCATAGAGGAGAAATTCTTTATGAATTTTCTATAGTAATTCGTGAACCCCAAAAACCTCTGGATGGCCTTCAAACCCACTGGATGGGGCC
Organism: Rhinophrynus dorsalis; assembly: GCA_037306005.1. NCBI lineage: Eukaryota > Metazoa > Chordata > Amphibia > Anura > Rhinophrynidae > Rhinophrynus > Rhinophrynus dorsalis. Next base: position 240,604,271 of record CM074720.1, on the reverse strand, counting down.
GATAACTTGAGTGGATCCATGGCCAGTCCAACAGAGGAGATCACATATCCCAGAAATGTCACCTGGGACTTGTGGAACTCACACTTCTCCAACTTACAGAATAATTTGTTTTCTCTTAGTAATTGTAGAACCCGAGTCACATCCTCCTGATGTGTTTCCAAGGTCGGAGAGTGTGTAAGGATGTCGTTCAAATACACTACCACACACTTCTGTAGTAGATTTCTTAATACATCATTGATAAATTCTTGGAATACTGCCAGAGCATTGCATAAGCCAACTGGCATCAAATATTCATAATGACCACTACAAGTGTTAAATGCCGATTTCCACTTGTCCCCCTCTTTAATTCTGACCAGATTATACACAGCCCTTAGATCAAGCTTAGTGAATATTGTTGAACCCTTAATTTGGTGATTAACAGCATGGGATAAGTGTGCTTAACCATCAGTTTGTTTAGCCCTCTGTAGTCGATTCAAGGTCTCTGTTCCCCATCCTCCTTTTTCATGAAAAAGAAATCAGCACCGGCCAGAGAGGAAGACTTGCGAATGATCCTTCTGGCCAGGGCATCAGACATGTACTCCTCCATGACACAATTCTCCTCCACAGACAGAAAGTACACCCGATCCCTAGGAGGTATGGCTTCATGGAAACAAATCAATAGTACAGTCATAGGCCCAATGTGCCGGCAATGTACTAGCTTCAACCTTGTTTCTGAAAGAATGGCACATAGCAGGTAGCGAGGGAGAGGTACCTAAAATTCTGGTAGGCTGCTGTAGACAAGTTTCAGCAGAAAAGGGTGACCAGGACACAATGTCTCAAGTCTGCTAGTCTCTCCTGGAATTCTGTGTCTGAAGCCAAGGAAACCCCAGAATGACTGCAAAGTAAGGAGACTTTATTATCTGGAACTGTAGGGTCTCCACATGGAGCACCCCTACCTTTAGGACTAGTGGACAAGTCTCATGAGTCACGTGTGACGGCTGCAGAGGTCTACCGTCAATAGCTTCAATAGCCAGAGGAGAGGAGCGAGGCAGTAGAGGAATATTGTGCGTGGCCGCAAAATCAGCATCCATGAAATATCCAGCAGCTACAGAATCCACCAAGGCCGGAGCTGTAACTGAGGATGTGGACCAGGACACTACTATCTCAAGGATGGGTCTCTGTTGACGGGAATTAGGGGACTGTGAAACACCACCTAGGGTCTGTCCCAGACCTAACCCTAGGTTCAAGAGTTTCCTGGATGGGTAGGACAGGAACGCCGTAAGTGGCCAGCCTTGCCACAATATAAACAGAGGCACTCTCACCTTCAGAACTCCCTCTCCTCCCTGGATAGGCGCATGAAGCCCAATTGCATAGGTTCACTCTTGACAGATTCAGAACCAGGAGGAATGGGAGGTGAAGGAGGATAGGGTGGGAGAGAAAAACTAGGCATCAATCTTGTCATGATCTCATGCCCGGATTCTTAAACGAAGGTCTCTCTCTCAACCTGGTATTGATCAATATCATAAAGAAAATCAATTCATTCAGCTCTTTCGGCAGCTCACAGGCTGCCGTCTCATACTTAATGGAATCACACAGCCCTTGAGAGAATGCTGCTATGAGTGCCTCATTGTTCCAGCCCACCCCTGCAGCTAAAGTGTGAAACTCAATGGCTTAATTGGCTACGGTGCATCGTCCTGTCGTATGGTCATAAGCCGTTTCACTGCAGATAATGCTCTGGCTGGAACATCAAAGACCCTGTGGAACTCATCCACAAATTCGGTGTAATTGGCAACAATCGGTCTCCCTGTCTCCCACAAGGGATTGGCCCATGCCAGTACCCTACCAGACAACAGGGAGATTAAAAAACTGACCTTTCTTCGATCACTTAGAAAGGCATGTGGTACCATTTCCAGAAATATGCCCACCTGGTTCAAGAACCCTCTGCAGAGAGTAGACTCCCCCTCTTGGGTTGAGGAAGGGAAGCGGTACTCGACAATCCTCGATTAGAACTGGCCTCAGGATTAAGGGATACCACCGGTGCTGATTCTAGGGAAGTCACTGGTTGACGAGGAACCTGACCAAGGTGAGCAGTGTGGTTTAGGAGTGTCTGCATAGCAAAAGCCAATTGATTGATCCGCTGATCTTGAGAGTCCTTTCTGGCTAGAATGCTCTGCACTGATTCACCTGTACCTGCAGTACTCATGGCCCTTTTGTACTGTCATGAACACCAGAGTAAATAATACACACGACACAGTTACAGTGAAGTTTAAACAGTATATTAAGATAAGCAAGAGTAAGCACTTCCCCAACCTTAGTAGGAACAGGCATGAGGACAGTGCCAAGTCCACTACCCAAGGATTGACACTGAACTGTAACCGGTTCTCAGTAGCCTATAGAGAGAGATGGGAGCAGAACCAGGCTTGGTTCTATGCCTAGCAAATGGAAACCTGGAACGCCAGGAAACCTGATCACTGGAGCGACAGTTAAATTCCCAGACACGAGACAGGCAGATAGATGTCTTGAACTAGTGACTCTACCACGGAGTGGTAGGAGGAGCGAGACAGAGAGTAACTAGTACTCCGAAAGAGTCACGGAACCAGTCTACTAGGTAGGCAAAGGGCAGAGGCAAAAGAGTGGAATGTAGCCAGCCGCAACACCGGTAAGTATGTGAAGGCAGTACTGTACGTAGGCTCAGAAGCGTAACACAAAATGCAAGGGCCCCCCTGCAAACTATAATAAGGGGCCCCCATGCCCCACCTCAATTAAGCCCCTCCCTCAATTAAACCACACCACCACTCAAATGGCCCACCCATAACAATAAAATAAATAGACAAGATCGTTGAAGGCATTTGTGGCATTTAAGGAGATAAAAAAAACAACATGAACATGGGATCAGATACACTTAATCATTTAAGTGCCAGAGGGGCAAGCAATGCACTGGACAGCAGTGAGATACTCAGGTATCTTTCCTGAGTTTGGCATGGAGCTCAGTAACATTAAAGCCTTTGAGGGCAGGGTACCAATTTTGTCCTCCGTTCTCTGCAGACATATACTCAGGTTCACCCCATCCGCACCTGAATGCAGCCTACAGTCATAAGGTGACCAAATATCATGAAAACGTAATTCTGCAGGACTGTAAAGGAATCAGTGCCGCCCTGCAGCGTGTTTGTCATAAGTTTCCATAATTTAAAGGACATGCATGCAGTTATGTACTTGCATGTACATGTGTACTTAAACACACAATTGAGTTTCACACCACTCATGCACACACATTTCACCCATATGTACATATACACAACATTGCATACATACATAAACACACACAAACACACAATTAGTGCATCTATATATACTGTACATATATCAGTGCACCCAAACAATAATGCACCTATACACACACACCTGCTTTACATAGTAACTTACCGGTATGTCAAAAAAAAAGATACAAGTTCATCAAAGTGATACATACTGTACATGAAACCATACACACACAGAACACATAGGAAGTAATCAGTTGGGGTCACCATAGAAGCTATATGCAGTTGTACATTCACTGCATATATTTAAAACCTAGGCCAGCATTAGACTTTATAAATATCCCGTGTACATCTAGTGTATATGTTAGTAGATATATTTAAAAGAAAAAAGTATTGGCCGGGGTGGGCAATCATATTAGTGACATTTCTGTACTAACATATACAACAATATACTGTATTTTGTTGTATATATTAGTATAGAATGGGACTCTTATGATTGTCCAACCCAGGCCAAGACTTTTTTTAAACTTATCTGCTAACACAAAAGCCAGTACACTGCATATATTTCAACTGTAACCTGGGCCAGATTGGGAATAAAAACCAGTACTGGAAAAAATCTAACAAAAGCCCCATATTTCATCATGTTTGGTCATTACCCATTAAAGGCAACAATGTACAGATCAGCTGAAACCACATAATCATTGTGATTATAGACCATCTGAATACTGTGAAGTCCATGCAAATAAAATTGTGAGCATAGATTAGTGGAATACCAAAAAACAATGCAAACTGTAAATCATGAGTATAGAGCAATAAAATACCACATAATCATACAAACTATACATTGTGAATACAGAGCAATGGAATGTCACCTGTCAGTCATGAGGTATTAAGTTGATCTGTATACATGTGGAGAACACTGCAATATGTACATCACATGTATACAGATCAACTGAAAACCATTACAGCCTTTGCACCATAGTGTGAATAACCTCAAAATTACAAGTTAATTTAAATGGGGCTTTTTAACACCTTAGATGTGAGAGGGCTCCAACAAATCTCTGTCATGAAAGACTTAAAAGCTCCATCTAAATCTGGATTTTTTTGTACACTCTATAGTGCAATTGGCTTTCCCCAGAATGACTCCATTTTGTTTGAAAATATGAAACTTAGCTTTCTAGAGAGGTGTGAGAGGTATTGCTATGCAATGTGTTGCACACCTGTATGGCACACTAAGGGTTATATTTCTATAGAATGGTGGAACCTTGTGATGGGCTGTTCTTCAGACACCTACAGCATATAATTTTAATAACCCTTTAAGGACCAGAGAGCTGCCATCAAACACATGGGGCACAGAACTAGAGTTACTGGCAGGGCGCCCCTAAATAGGTTTAATGCCCTGCTTACTCAGTGACCCCACTCACTATTTTCTTGCCTCTATATTATAAAGCTAAATGAAAATACAGAACAATTTACAGTTAAAACATATAATTGCCATTAACCCATTGGATGCTAGAGAGATCTCTAACACAGTACTGTAAAGTGTGCTTAGAGATGTTTCTAACAACCACGTGGTCAGTACGCTTTGGTTCTTGGAAGGACTGACCCATATACATGTCAATGTCATTAGTACTGACTGGTCCTATCATTAACTCATATATATCATTTAAGTATTAGGTAGGAATGTCCAATGTAGGTGTCCTTCATACAGCAGTAAGGTGTATCTATATAATTAATGTGTTTTAACAGTAAGAAATACCTAGGTAGGAGTCAATCACACATCAGTCAGGTGTATCTGTATAATTACTGTGTGTAACAGAAGCACTTACCTAGGTAGGAGTCCATCATACAGCAGTCAGGCGTATCTATATAATTACTGTGTGTAACAGAAGCACTTACCTAGGTAGGAGTCCATCACACAGCAATCAGTTATGGCTCCCATAGTTCACTCCCCAACTTCATGGTTCTTTTTACCCAAACACCTACACTAACTCACATACACTCAGTATAGGTCTCCATCTCTTCCACAATTAGCTTTTTCTCTCTGTTCCCCAGATAGCTCTATTTCTCACACAGGTCTTTAACCCTGAGAGTGGTATAGAGATATGCAATGCATTAGATAGCTCTGATATTCAGGGGGTTAACTCCCTCATAACCAGAGCTGAAAAGAAATGAAAGGGTACTGCTGGATTATGCAATTAGTTTAATTATTTATTATCTAATCTTCCCACAACACTGAAGCATGTATTCATCGCATTATCCAAACACTATTATCTCCCTAAAAACATTTTATATTAGATAAAGCAATGTCGGCATGTCTCTTATCTGTCAGGGCAATAACGGCAGGAAGACGGGACCCAAGAATGTCAATGAAACACAGGAATGTTATGTTCAGTTTCACCCTTTAGATGCTGGACATTTCTCCAGACATTTGCCATGCCATGTATTGGAGACATCTCTAGCAACAAACTAGTTAAGAATACAGTGTAACCCTGTGCAGAACTCTACACCACCACCTTAGTTCTCTTTAACTCTATGAGTGCCAGATGTGTCCAACATGTTGGATACCTCTCTGGCATTCAAATAGTTAAGTTCATACTGATTCTCCCCTTCTCAAAGCATGTCTTTTATAGAAGACATCAGCCACTGGCCACCCCCCCCCTCATTTTTCTTTCACTCTCTCTCCTTCCTGCTGTGACTTGACGAACCCAGAGAGGGTTACTCTATTGCGGTTGGCGATGCAGCACTCTGTCTTTCATGTAATAATTTAGATAGAAGACAGTCTCTGCACATGTGCCTGCCCAGCTATGTAAGCAAAGTCTTATTATTTACTTCTACTTGGCTGACATCCTAGTAATATTAATACTTGAATGCCAGAGCAGTACTCAACGCATTGCAAAACAATGCGTTACATACCCTTCTAGCACTCAAAGTGTTACCCAGTATTGGTGAGTTTGCCATTTTGTGTTTCCTATTAGGAAATTTCCTGGTGTTCTTCCAGTCTAGTCCTGAGTCTGTAACTCAGCTTCCGATTTTTTTAAAATTTACCTGTTGATCACAGCACATCAGAAGGCAGCAACAGAAACACAGCATCACACAGCTTAATACCAGCTACACATTGCTGGTGTTTACAGAGTTCATGCAGCCCGCGCTAGCTATGCGTAACTAGTGCGGCTGTGTGTTATATCATAGCCCCGCCTCCTTACGTCCTACCAAACAGGAAGAGCTTGAACTGCACACATGCCTGCTGCAGGGAGGGTCTTATGGAGTCCAGCATACTGCACTAATGGAGCTCCAGGACGCAAATAAAGTTTAATCGGTAACATTTTCCGGGGGGCCCCAGAGTCTTGCGGGGCCTCCAATACAGTAAAATGGACTATGGGCATAATTTTCTTGGGGACTCTAAGTCTGAAGGAACCTTCAGTACAATATATGGCAAAGCTTTCTAGGGGGCCCCTGATTCTGGCAGGGCCCCCCCGCACCGCGGGGGCTGCGGGGGCCTCCGCTACGCCTCTGCGTAGGCTACAGAGCAGAGGGATACGCAACAGGCCCAGGAGGCAATGGATACAGTGGCACAGGATGGAGGCAAAGGAGTGAAAGGCAACCAGCAACTCTACCACGGAGGTAGCAGTTGCAATACATCTATGGAGCGCTCCCATAACTAGCCCAGACAGGTGGTAGTCAGACTGGAGCGAAGGACAGCACAGAGAATAAATCAGACAAGCCACAGTCGAGAGCCAAATCGGGTAGTCAGCCACAGCCAAGGTCAAAACAGAGAGGGTAGTCGGACAAGCCAGGGTCATACACAGATCGGGTAGTCAGGCGAAGCCACAGGATCGATCAGGAGAACGGCAGACAAGCAAGGGTCAAACAAGAGCAACACTGAAGAAACACACAGATACACGACGAAAGGGCAACAAGTCTTAGCCTCAATGAGGTTTATAAAGCAGCAGAAGGAGGCGGAACCCAATTAGGCTGAACAGAATAGGCCCATAAACAGGCATCCGTGCCAGTGCCTGTAACATGACTTTAGCAATGAGGAAGTGGCCGGAGGCCATGCCGGCCAGCAGCCATACAGAGGTAAGAGCACAGGATCGCTTAGGCCTCAAAGGGAGACTGTGATACCCTCTCCTCGCCATCATGCACCCACTTACACCGGCCCTCACAGACACACTCGATCCCAGTCACTCTCTGATTCACAATGCCAAAATAAAGGGTAAAAAATGTGTAATGTGTTATATAAAAATAAAACTATGTGTGTGTGTGTGTGTGTTTAAATGCGTGTAGGAATATGTGGCAAGGTGTATTATAAGTCGCTATGGTGTGCCAACTAACTCCAACTGTCTCTCTCTTCAAACTCCTTCTACCTCAAGTGTACGTGCCTCTCTCTCTCTCACTTTATCAATAGCCTCCGCTCCTGGGTCCTGTGCTCTAGCTCATCAAAACTCGAAACACAGACAAGGTGTGTCCATTATTTTTGGGTATATATAGGTGTATTTTAACATATTTCATACTTTGGGGTCTTGTGATTGGCTGTGGGTTTGAATTTGTTCAGCCAGCAAACAGGGTTGCTAGTCAAAGTCGGCCGTTATGTCTTAAGTTGACTTTACACGTGTTTTATCGGCTGATTGGGATGCATGGTGGAAGTTTTTTGTGTTACGTGTATTTGTTGGGCCTACGCTCATTTAGTGCAAACCTTTAAATCTGGCCCATAGTATCCAGTAAAAAATGTGCTTTTTCAACATAGCAATTCCTTTTTCAAATTCCCACCTTTAATGCCCAAATAGACCTTTTCTAGTCCCCAAGCTGTCAACTATTTGGGAGTGGCATTGTGAAAGTGCAAGAAATTCTTAGCAGTTGAGGTAATCATTTTCTGAGAATTCTGATCATGTGGTGTATTTTCAATGATTCTGACATATTCTCTAACAGTACATTTTCTACTGGTTTTGCATACATATTTCAACCATACAGGCATTGTAGGCAGTAAATTATCCCTGAAGTATGGCAAATAATGAAATACTTAAAGGGATAGAAATATCCTCTAATAAGTTGCTGCTATATTGTAGATTTTAGCTGTGAATGTCTAGAGATGGGATTTGCTCAAGATACTTTATTTTTTTTTAATCTACAATATAGCAGCAACTTATAAGCAGGCATTATTAACCCTTTTTTATTTCATAGAGCTTTATTAAGAAAGTGTGATACAACATAATAAGAGGGCATTATTAAACCTTTAATGCAGTGTACTTTATCAAATTTATCAGTGATCTCTTTTTTCTTATTTCAAAGAGCTTAAGAAAGTGTGATATCAGAGTTGAACCGATACCAATACTGGTATCGGTATCAGTGCTGATACCGGCATTTGCGCGAGTACTTGTACTTGCACAAATGCAGCCGATGCCGCAGGGAGCCCGGGGAGCTGCTCACAATGCTCCCTGGTCGCCTCTCTCCCTCCTGCAGCGTAGGAGTGTTGCTGCGGGTTACCACGGCAACACTCTGACGCTGACCTCTGCCGGGGCTCTCGAGAGAACAGCGGGCACCCAGCAGAGGAGGGTAAGGGAGGCAAGATGGGGCATCAAGAGTGGGTGGTGAAAGAGGCAGAGAGGGGGATCAAGAGGGTGAAAAAGAGGCAAAAGGAGGAAGGATCAGGAGACAAAAGGAGGGGGCCAAGAAGAGGCAAAAGGAGGGTGGATCAGGAGAGAGAGAGAGAGAGAGAGGCAAAAGGGTGGGATCAAGAGAGAAGGAAGGGGAGAAAGGGGGATCAAAAGGGAGAGAAAAAGCCAAGGCAAAAGAAGGGGGCTCAAGAGGGGGAGAATGAAGCAAAAGGTGGGAATCAAGAGGGGGAGAAAGAGTCAAAAGGGGAGAATCAAGAGTCAAGAGGTGGTGTGTGTATATATATTTCAAGTACTCACCGATACCAATTACCGGTACTTGGAAAACTGGCAAATGACCGCAAAAAAAGTATCGGTAATTGGTATCGGTGAATACTTGAAAAAAGTATCGGTACTCGTACTCGGTCTTAAAAAATCGGAATCGGTGCATCTCTATGTGATATGATATTAAAATAGAGTAAAGTATTATGCCATACAAACAAATGGATTCATAGGTCCTACGGTGAGGACACAGTGCAGGCAAAACAAGAGCATCAAGAAATATATGAGTTGTGTGTGCGCTACACAATAGAGTAGATAAGAAAAATGGAGGAGTATGGCACAAGAAGGAATGATTGAATAAGATGAGAATAAATCAATCAGGATCAGAAAATCTGTTTGGGAGCAAAGGTACCTGATAAGTAATCTCTTTTTTTTCACCACCATATTTTTGCAACCCACACAATGCCCACAGGATGGGAACCCACTACTGTTGGTTGGCATTTTTTCTTTGTAGAAAAATGGCTGGGTACCAACATATCTTTCAGATTAGGCACTCCCCTTTACATAACCTCTCGTGCTTGCCCTAAGAAAGATTTTGACGTGGAACGTGATATTGCCTGCTAATGACGATTGCAAGTCATTATGAATCATATTTTTTGATGGGTATGATGATTTTGGCTTGTTATATAACAGAAATGATCTGCTAGTGTATAATATGCTTTTATTTGTTTTTTTAATCGAATGCATTCTTTAAAAATCTAACAGAGATCCAGATACTGGCTGTAATGTTTAATAAAAATTGGCAAGGAGATTATCTCCTAGTCTGTTTTCTTGGAAAAGTTATTTAAAAAACACATGACTTGATGTGGCTGGTTTCAATAAATGTGGTGGTAGATGTCGTTCCTGTGGTTTTGCTTTGGTATCAAATGTATGTTCTAGTTCTATAACTGATAAAAAGTATACCATTAAAAATGTCATCAATTGTTCTACTTCCTATGTTGTTTAACTCCTTACTTGTAAGTTATGTAACAGGCAAAATGTAGGTCAGACAATACACCCTTTTAGACAGAAAGGAGGAGCATTTGAATGCTGAAGAAAGGAAAGATTTTAAATCTCCAGTTGCCAGATATTTGCTGTCTGTTGATTCAGGGCTTTGAAAAAAAGTGTAAATCCACCAAGAGGTGGAGATATGTTCAAACGCCTTTGTAGGAGACAGATGTTCTCAATTCATTAGGTGGACACTAGAAAACCCAATGGACTTAATGCTGAGTGGGATCTGAGTCTATTTAATTAGACAGAATCTTTCTGGCTTTAAGAAGGTATGTATTCCAAATCTTCTTTTCTCTTGGGACGAGCTTTCTTGATATGTGTATGTGCCCAGGTGTCTGCATTTTTTAGTTTCCTTTCCTTACTGTAATAAGTGTTGCATTTAATTGCCAGTGATGCCTGAATCCCATTTAGTGGTGGAAATGATGGTGCAAGGGTAATGGCCGGTGCTGCCAGGCATGGTTTCAGGGAAATTGCTAGTGGTGGTTGCAGCAGGGTACAGACAATGGTGCAGTAATAAGTGTGGTTGCTGCAACCTCACCAGAAGAGTTAAGGCATCTTGGAAATCCCCAGGGAGATTAACTGTGGAGGCTGGGCTGACAAAATGGGAGTACATATCTGCCTCCTTGGCCTCCACCTTTTTAGCCTCCTTCTTGTCTATGGTAATGGACTCTAGATGAGCACAGGGTGATGCTGCTCCTGCTGCTGGGCCTGATGAGATGCTTAGGGTGTGGAAAAGAAAGAGAAGAAATATAATTTGGCATGTTATGTACTTGTGCCATTAGGCACAGGGTGAGAACCACTGCCACTAAGAACATTTTTCAAAAGATGAATATCATCTTAACTTTTATTTTTAACCTCCTGAGTGTTCAAGGAGTCTTCAGAGTGAAACAATGTGTTGGAGACCAAATAAGCATTTGAGGGATTAACCCCTTAACGACCCTTGACGGTCATAGTTAACAACCCATGACGTACTATGACCATCATGGAATTCCGGGCTCCCCCAGCGGCTGCACGCCGTTCGGGGAGTCCGGAACCGGAAATTACAAAAAAAATGCTCTGTGGTCCTTATGCGACACGACGCCGGTCATTAAGGGGTTAAAATAATAGTTAAGATGATGAATTTTGCTTACAAAATTGGCCTCAGGTTGCCAAACTGCATTTCAGGCAAACTATCATACTGGTTTTGGTGGTCTGCCTGAAATGGGGGTTTGGCAACCTGAGGCCCTCCTACTGTTGTGGTCTACCAATACCATCATCCAGTGATGATGTGAGCGGTATTCAATAACAGCTGGAGGGGCTCAGGTTTCCCTGACCTGGGCTAAAATAAGGGAATAGTCTCGTAGACCCTTGTAGTGCCAAGGTGTTAAAACATTGTCTTGGAAAGTAAGTGGATAGTCTTATGGCACTCAGAGGCTTAGGAGGAGGTTTGAACTAACAATTTGGGAAGGAGATGTAGAAAGCTTTGGAAAGGTTACACATTTCACCCTTTGCGGACCAGAGGGAAAGAAGCAACTGAGGCTGCCTAAATCTACAGAAGAACTGTGGTTAGTTCTCCAAGACGTCTGGAACAATCTATCTGCTGAGTTCCTTAACAAACTGTGTGCAAGTGTACCTAGAAGAACTAATGCAGTTTTGAAGGCAAGGGGTGGTCACAACAAATATCGATTTAATTTAGATTTTCCTTCTGTTCACTTTCATTTTGTTAATTAATAAAAATAAACTATTAACATGTCTATTTTTGAAAGCATTCTTAAGTTACAGCATTTTTTCACACCTGCCTAAGACTTTTGCACAGTACTGTTTATATGTGTATATGTATATATATATATATATATATATATATATAGCTCCGTTTACTGAGGTTGAACCTCAGTAGCATGGTAAACGGAGTTTGCTGTCGTTAGCCCATATGAATACACCTAGGAAGGGAAGAGTGAACGCGCTCCCTGGGGCAGCTGGGAGGGAGGTGGGAAGTCCTGCGGCACATACAGGGTGCCGCAGAAAGCGGAAGTGCTCAATTTGAAGCCTTCATATCTCAGCTCCTGGGTGGATTTAAAAAAAAAAAATGTAGCTACTCATCTTTTATTGAATAAAACACATGCTCAAAAAATGTTTTTGGGTGAATGTTCCCCTTTAAAACAATACCATAGTATTTTATTTAAACAGACTAAATTATAAACACACATATACTTGTTGAACCGAACAGTAAGGTGGATTTTTGTTTTTGCTTATATACACACCAGTCTGATCTGCTAAAAGGAGTAACATCTTAGTAGGAAAGAGAGATTGACACTCCTAAAAAGGGACACTTGTGAGGTGTGGGTTTTGCCTTTAATCAAGATATAGCATCTTCAAACAGTCCTGGGTTGCTAGCAGAACCTCAAACACTGTACAATGTGCATATTATTCTTAACCCTTTCAGCGTCTAATGGGTACACAACGCATTGCTTTACGTGTTGCATCCCCCTCCGGCACTCAAAGGGTTAACCATTTAAGTTACAGAAGGACATGCACTATAATGCTTTCCTTAACCCCCTGATACTTAACCCTTTCAGTGCCAGAAAAGTATCCTTGAATGCCTCTCTGGCACTCAAATGGTTAAAGGTTAAGTAGGCTGATGAACTCTGTGTTCTCCTTCTCGAGTCTACGCTCAGTCCCCAATGGACATGAGAGCCAGGAGTGAATGAATAGAATATTTCATTGGAACGAAGGCAAAATCCAGAGGGTCCATACCATTTTTGCCCATAATACGTGCGGGGTAATAAAAGAAAGTGTTTTCTCTCTTTCAAATCCATACGGCAGCTTCCTTGTCCCCTGCGGTGGTGTTGATTTGCCCCTACAAATGTATACAACACATAACGCATACAGCTTGACTCTGCGGAGTAGACAGCTGCTGCAGAGTTGGTCATGTGACGCACAAAGCGGCTGCCTGGGCGTGGTCGGTTCGCGCGTCCCTGACTACCGGTGGCGAGTGCGCGCGCAGTGTGGTGTGGAGCTCGGTTGTGGGAGCTTAGATAACCTGGACGGTTTCTAAGACGTTGACAGAGATAATGGACGAGTTTCAAGCGGTGGAGGAGGTAAGGAAGTGTTTGTGGCGAACAGCTGATCGGCCGCGTGGATAGTAGGTGGTGTGCGTCTGCGTGTGGTGTGTGTTAGCCCTGTATGTGGATACAGCGTGTCAGGAGAGGAAGATAGACCACTCTGCGGTCATAACATCCCATTCTTATTTATTTCTACTTGGGCCTGTGATTATTTCCCTACTCGCCACACGTCACTTTATTCTATTTAACAAGAGATGCGAAAATTTCTTTTAAGTTCAACGCTTATTCATACATCTTGTGCAGGAGTCAGCAACATGTGACTCCCAAGCTCCTAATGTTTTACAAGTCCTACCGTCTCCAGTGACTGGGGATGAATGTGAGCTTAATTCAACAAAAAATAGATACCCGTGGGTTGCCCACTCCTGAACTAATGTGTGTATCAGGGTCACCAGCCGAGGTCCTGTCACCCTGCCATGTTGGCGCAGGTGTTACCTTGGTGACCAGTACAAGCTGCAGTATGTAATCCCTGCAGTGCCTTTCTGTTTACGAAAAAGTTTATGGACGGTATGCACTCTATTAAACGTATATTTCAATGAAGAAATCCCTACCAGTCCCCTGTGCTTTCTTCCTCCAGTGGTTTTAAGAGCACTTTGTCATGTTCATTAAAATGAGTTTGTGTGCTGGGGACATCTGCACCATAAAGGATAAAAACAAAACTAAGTTAAATTGGGCTTTTAGTCCCTTCATAGGACCCAAACACTTGCAGAGTAAACACTGGAGACCAACTGTTCAAGGTGTGAAAACAATAGTTTATAACAGATTTGGGCTGTAGTTATTTGTCAAGTTATTGAAAATCTGCCACACTGCTCAGCCTTACCAACTGCCTCTTCCTGCTCACCAGTACTAGATGATTTGCAAAACCCATTTGAGTCAAAGAGTGGTACTAAAGGCATTGTAAACCAATGTGTTGCTTACTCCTCTGGCACTCAAAAACTTTGACAATTGTTGGAGCATTGCATTTGAAGTTTTTTTGTTTTTACCAAGTCCGTGTACTCTATACTAACATTTATAAATTAACTAAAATGTTTATAAATCAAATGTGGATGTCGTGCCCAGAACATGGGAAGATCTATGCGTTGTTTACAGGAGTGAATAAGGAAAGTGTTAAAATCCTACATGGGGGAAATGAATAAGGTACCACAGCATATTATGTGTATTTGGGGAATATTAAGTCTTTACAGTTGCGGGATTTGAAAAAAATAAGACCTTGCCATTCAAAAAGTTACACCCTTTTTATGTGAGCATTTTTTTTTTCTATATCACTAGGTACATTGTGACATAAATCAATGTGTCACTAATTGAAAAATGGGATAAACATTTACATTTTGACTTATTTGCACCTAGTTATTAAACAGAAAGTGACGGAAATGTAAAATTATTCTCTCATGAGAGAGATCAAAAGTGAACTTCCAGAAAATCCAGCAGCGGCCCTTAGAGACTAAATAAACTTCCAAAAAGACTTTAGAACCTAATGTAATTGGCAGATAAAAATACAGCTAAGACAGTCTTATTAAAAAATTAAAGGAAGGGAATGGATAGGGAGAGAGCCTTATAGTGTAATAAGTTAGATTTGTAAAAAGTGAATATCACATTGAATAGGAATGTTACATTCAAATCTTGCTATCCAAATCCATTGGTAGCAATTAAGGCATATGCTGCTACTCGGATCTCTCCAGCCGTTGGCCTGCTTAATCATTCCAAACCAGACTGACTAAATCGGATCACTGGAAGTAACACACAGAAACAACAAACAGGAGGAGGGCCCAAAAAATGGAAAATGCTGTGCAAAATGTCACATGATTCAGTAGAAATTCTCACATAACGATTGTATATTGCACATAAGTAAAGTAAACAGGCAAAAGAAGCTAGTCTCTTAAGAGAAGTATCTTCAATGCTTGTTTGTCCTGAGTAACTAAAACATATTTTAGTAGCACATATTCCACAGAAGTTAAAAGCAGATGGTGAATGGAAGCCTTCACTTCAAAAGTGAAACATGTATAATATTTCAAATTTACCTTTGCAGGGGCAGGAACTAAGCTGTGCCCTAGTGCTCCATCCTCTCCACCCCTTCCCTGTTTGGGGGAAAGCAGGTTAGATGATCTGTAGTCCAGATTTGTTGTTCTAGTACCAGTGGCTGACAGGCCTTGATATTTATAGTGGTATTTGCACGATCCTTGATCGTTATGGCCAGTGAATCAACCCACTGCCTTCAGGGCTCGACAAAGCCCAAGTGCCAGATCACAATGGTGACTAGGAATTGCTTCCTGGCACCAAGGGTTTCTTCACTGAAGATTTTTATTAAATTAAAAAAACAAACAAACTCAGTCCTCTTTAAGGTGGGACTCTGATGGCCCCCAAGCCATTGATCTATCAGCCGATAGTGCTGGGAGATCAATGCAGGCGATGAAGAGGAGCAAGACTCTCCACTGCTTCCACTACTACCTGAACCACCAGGCAGGAGTAGGCAGGTTTGGGAAAGCCTCACGTCACCAGAGCCATGTGATCTGAGAAGGCTTCCCCGATCCCAAACTTGGTAGGAGTTGAAGCAGTGGAGAGTGGTTTGCTTCTTGTCATCACCTGCATTGATCCCCTCTATCTACTTAGAGATCAATGGTGAGGGGCCTTGGGGAGGGTTCTGTGGCCCCTCCAACAAGGTTGGATTAATTTTTTTTCTATTAGAATTTGAGATGTCACTTTGGAGGCTATTAGTGCATAGCCTCCAAAGTTTTGCAAATAAAACACACACAAAGGCTGAAATTTACCTTTTGATATTTCCTTTTCTTCTGTGTCCCTCCACGGCACAAAAAAAGTGGGCTTGTCCCTCCTCCCAGCTGGCGTAGGACCAATCCTCTCAAAGTTAAAAAGGCCTCCCCGTCCAACCTCCAGCAGTCAACTTTTGTCAGAGCTATGAGAAAACATAAAGAGATTAGAGGGCAGGGTGTGCCGTGGAGGGACACAGAAGAAAAGAAAATATCAAAGGTAAATTTCAGCCTTTCTAATGTGTCTGTCCACGGCACAAAAAACGTGGGACATACCAAAGCAGTGTCCCTTAGGGAAGGAATATACAAAAGATACCAATCATGTATGAACAATATATAATGAGGATCATACATCTCATGAACAAATAACAGAACAGTCTTACCCCTTAGGTTGGGATCCTGCTTGAAGGACCTGTCTGCTGAAGCTAGTATCTTCTGAGGCCTGTACATCAACTTGATGAGGTCTTATAAATGTAGACAGCGAGGACCATGTGGCTGCCTTTCATATATCTTCTGTTGAAACAGCTGCTTTTGATGCCCATGGTGTAGAGACTGCTCTAGTCGAGTGGGCTTTAATAATTTTCGTAGGGACTAATTCTGCTCCCAGGTACGATATCTTAATACAATCTCTAATCCATCTGGAGATAGATGCCTTGGAAGCTGTTGTTCCTTTGAATTTACCATGAAAATGAACAAACAAACTGTCCGGCTTTCTGAATTGTTCTGTTCTCAGTAGGTAAACAGAAACACAACGTACAAGATCCAAATTGTTGCAGGATGTGGAAAAAAGGAGGGCAGAACTATACCCTGATTTAAGATGAAATGAGGATATCACTTTTGATCTGAAATTAGGGTTAGTTCTTAGCACTACCTTATCTTGATTCAGAATCAAATAGGGGGAGGTGGAAGATAAGGCCTGTAGCTCACTTACCCTCCTAGCAGAGGTGATGGCAGTCAGGAAAACTGTTTTAAGGATGTCCTCTCAGCCTCCATGCTGTTAGTTTCCAAAACCCCGGATTTGGATGTTCCAGTGGACCTTGCAGGAAAAGATCCCTCCTTACTGGAAGAGGCCAGTGATGTTCCACAGACAAATTCACCAGATTCGAGAACCAAATCCTCCTTGGCCAATAAGGAGCTATCATGATATTTGATCTGTCCCTTATCTTTCTTAGTGCTTTCAGTATCATTGATACTGGAGGGAAGGCATATGCCATGTTGAAATCCCAAGGGAACCTCATTGCATCCTGCCCCAAGCTAGAGGATGGTATGTTCTGGAGAAAAACTTTCTGCATTTTTTGTTGTAATTTGATGCCATGAGATCCACTGTCGGGGATCCCCATTTATGGATTATCTGCTGGAATACCTCTCCGTTCAGGGACCATTCCCCTTGATCCAATCGATTTCTGCTCAGGAAATCCGCTTGAGAGTTCTGCTCTCCTGGTACATGAGATGCTTTTACTGCTACCAGGTTTTTTTTCTGCCCATTTTAGAAGCCTTTCCACCTCCTTGTTCATTAGCCTGCTTCGAGTGCCCCCCTGGTTTCTGATATACAGGACGGCTACCAGGTTGTCTGACATGATGTGCACTGGCTTCCCCTATTGTTTTGGCCTTGGAGAGTGTTATTTTAATTCTGTCAGAGTTGTAATTCAAGAATAATTGAATGATAAAGTATCCCCCTCCCACCCCTTCTACTGATGTAACACTACTCAGCTAAGAACAGCAGGGAGTGTCCAGGTAGACGGTTGGGCAATTGTATTACACACCCTTCTGCTTCTTAAAGGGATAGTAATGTTTCATAATAAAAGCAGCTCTAATTAATCATCATAGTATTTGGACTTTGGAGAGTGTTATTTCAACTCTGTCAGAGTTGTAGTTCAGGAGTAATTCAATGACAGTGTCCCCCTCCCGCCCCTTTTACTGATGTAACACTGTTCACCTCAGAGCAGAAGGGAGGTGCCCAGTTAGACTGCAGAGAGGGACAATCTTCAATTAAGATAAGGGGAAAAACTGAAAAGCTTGTCAAGGGGGGCAGGGCTTTCATTGTTCTGCTAGGAAGAGTATTGTCCCTTGCTGTTATCTGTCTGGTCTATGGACTGCATTCCACATTTGAGAAGAGATGGCTTACACTAGGTTAAAGGGGCGTGGAGGGGAAACTTTTCTTGTGAATATCTCTTAAACCATAAAGGTTTGAGAGATAAGACTTATATCATTCTCCATGTTTTTTAATGCCTACAAAATAAAATAAAGTTAAAACGAAGTATTACTATCCCTTTAAATGAGACACTAGGCTTCTCAGACAGTAAAATACTGCTCTCAGCTCCAAGATGTTGATGTGCATGACTTCTTCCTCTGTCCATGTTCCTTGCTTGAATATCTCCCTCCAGCAGCTCCCCCAGCCTTCCAGGCTGGCATCTGTCTGCACTATTTCCCATTTCATTTCCTTCAGTGGAAAACCTCTTTTTAAATTGCTCGGGTTCATCCACCAGAGCAACTCTGATCTGATCTGTTGTGAAAGGTGAATCTTCTGTGATCTGTTGTAGGCATCCTTTTCCATCTTCTTAGGAAGAAGCTATGAACAGACCTCATATGCAGTTTTGCCCAAGGGACAACTTGACTGGAAGAGACCAAGACATCCAATAGCTGCATAAAATCCTGAACAGGGAGACTTGCTTTATTATCTTCCTTACACGAGTGTGGGTTAAACAGGCTGTTGCCTTTCTCATATTGAAGCATATTCCTAGGAATATTAATTCCTGAGAAGGAACTACCTGGCTCTTTTGCTTGTTTGAGCCACCCCAGATCCTCCAAATGATTCACTACTTTTGTTGTAGAATGAGTCACCTGAGAGACTGAATCCGCCACTATGAGGATGTCATCGAGGTAAGGAATCAATGTGATCCCCTCTTCCCTGAGCTTCTCCAAAGCTACTGCCAGAGTTTTGGTGAATATTCTTGGAGCCGAGTAGAGCCTGTAAGGAAGAGCCTTGAATTGAAGATGTTGTTTCTAGAAGGTAAACTTGAGGAATCTTCTATGACTCTGAATAACAGGAATATGATGGTATGCATCCCTCAAGTCTACTGTCGTGAGAAAAGCTCCTGGTTGCACCATTCTCAAGACTGATGCTACGTCTCCATTTTGAATCTTCTGTAGTGGATAAATGAGTTGACTAGTTTCAAGTCCAGAATAACCCTGATTCTTCCCGAGGACTTTGGGACTTGAAAGATGACAGAATAGATTCCTGTTCATTTTTGACTTTCTGGAACAGGTTCCACTACCCCATTCTGAATAAGAGTATCTATGGCTTGCTTCATTAAAAGTCTTTTGTTGGAATTCAGCAGTTGTCTTGATCTGAAAATATTCTTCTTTGGTATTCTCCTGAAGTCCAGCGGATACCCCGTCTCCAGGTTCTACAGCACCCATCTGTCTGGATTTGAATTTGCACGCCAGGGCTGGACAAAATGCTGCAGATGACCTCCTATTATCCCTGGAGACAGAGCCCGCCGACCCTCAGAATTCCTTTTTTAAATTGATCTCTTCTGGAACCTTCCTTCTTGTATCCGCCTCTGGCAGATTGGGAATAATTCTGTTTATTCTGATCATACGATCTTGATTGGTAACGCCTATTGTCCCGAAAGGACTGCCTATGGTTTCTGAAGGAAACTCCTCTGGACAAAGAAGATCTTAATTTTTGGTCTTGGGGCAAAAAGGTACTCCTGCCACCTGTAATCTTCCTGATAATGTCCTCGAGCGGTTCTCCGAAAAACATTGAGCCTGCAAATGGCAATGTCACCAACTTATTTTTGGAGGAAGCGTCTGCTCCCCAGGGTCTTAACCATAACTCTCTTTTGAAGGAAATGGACAGGAAAGAAGCTCTAGCTGATAACTTTACTGCATCTAATGAGGCATCACAAGCAAAGCCTACCGCCTCTTTGATAGTAGCCACCTCTCTCATAAGGCGTGACCTGGAAAGACAACTCTATTATCCTCCAATTCTGTTAACCAGATACACATGGCTTGTGATACACAGGCCATTGAAGTGGTGACCTTCATGTTCTGCCCCAAAACAAAGAACTGTTTCTTCAAGGAATTCTCCATTTTTCTGTCCATACAATCTCTTAGAGCCGAGCCATCTTCCATGGGTATCATGGTTTTTTTTGGAAAGCTGCGAAACCGCTTCATCCACCTTTGGAAAATTAGACCACAACGCTGTATTGGACTCATCAAAAGGGTACATTTTCAGAATTTTTTTAGATGAGAAGACACTTGTCACCCTTAGCCCATTCAGTCTTTACCAAATCAGCAACAGAACTATGGACAGGGAATAAGGGAACTAATTTCTTTGTACCAAAAAAAGCAGTGTCCATGACATCCAGCTCTTTCTGGACCTCAGTGAGCCCCAAAGTCTTTCTAACATGCTTCAGAAAAGGCTCCATCTTATCCAGATTTAATGATGAAGCCTCATCAGTAATCTCACCTTCCTCTTTGGAGGAATAATCTGATATTGCTTTAAAGGCATTCTCCTGATCCTCCCAATTCATTCTGGTAGAGGTGCCTTCATCTGGATCTTCCAGTCTGTCTTTTTCTGGGTCCAGCAGCCTGTTGCATGGAATTAAAGGTTTCCTGCATGGACGCCTTCATCCATGGAAAGAAATCCTGAAATTGGGTTGGCATATTTTGTCTGATGATTTGTTAAAACAATCCTGGCGCAATTTTAAATCTGGAACAGATGGCTTAACCTCACACAAAAAGCTATTTTTTTTTATTTTTTTTTTACTTTGTTGGATTCTTATCATCCTTGGCCTCAGGAAAAACCTTTTTCTTTAGAGGAAGAAGGCTTAGGAGTAGTAGCCATATCTAGTATAAAACTTAGCTTTTAATAATAATCCGTAAAATAAACGTGAATGCTGAATCCTGTACTGCTGCTTTAAATAGACTAAGGTCAGGTGTGCGCTTCACTCTGAAACGCAGAGGCCTGGAAAGGATTACCGCTCAAACAGCACATTAAAAAAAGAGAATATCTTACCCCAAATTCCTTTGCTGCAGTACAGAGGGTCCCGCTGGGCCGGTTGACATTACACAAACTGTCTTGCTGATCCCTGCATACCATTCTGACGAGGACGCCATGCAACGCAGCAGGAAGTTCCGGTTTCTTTACACCCGGCAACGGGTAGAGGAAGAGCAAACAGCCCCAGTGTGATACACTCCTCCCTGGGTTGGCACAAGCAACAAGACCGAGAGGAAGAGGAAGCAGCCTCAGCATGATGCGGACCTCCCTGGGCCGGCAGAAGCAACAAGACCGAGGGGGAACTGGGACAAAAACAAATAAGGTAAAAAAAAAATTGCATTCGCTCCGTAACTCCTAGCCAGCTGATAGGACCAAAGAGACTGCTGGAGGTTGGGCGGGGAGGCCTTTTTAACTTTGAGAGGATTAGTCCTATGCCAGCTGGGAGGAGGGACAAACCCACGATTTTTTTGTGCTGTGGACGGACACAGAAGAAAAAAAAAAAAAAAAAATCCTTCCCATGGCAGCCATACTTTTATACCCCCCCCCCAACCTTGTTCTCTGTCCACTTGTTATCCACTGATCCCCCACATACATTGTCTGACACACACGCAACTTCCCCCCTGCCTTGCCCACTGGTAGCCAGAGATCCTCACATACACGGAGTACCCACACCAGCCTTGTAATCATGCCCATTTGTAGCCACAAATCCCCATATATACTGCTTGACCCCCTAGCTAAGCCCCACTGCCTCTCATAACCATATATCCTCCACACACCCCCAGCCTGGCCCTGCAAGTAACTGCAGAACCACACTTTACTCTGAGAGTCCAGCATTGTTCCATTGGTAGACAAAGAATCACACAGACTGTTTGCTTTCCCAGCTTTGTTCCACTAGGCCATGGGTGAAGATTTTCCTCTGATGCAGGGTCTGGTTCCTAGCATCAAACCAGATTTGTCAAGCCCTGCCTATCTTTCTTGTTAGGCCCAATCTTCTATTAAGAGTTTTCACTTTTTTCCAAAGCCATAAAGCAAGATGCCTTGTCTGCCAATTTTGAGTCTATTTCAATAATATACCTGAGTCTTTAAGATGCTAGGACTTTGTTGGCATTGTCCAAAAGACATAGGGCCCTCTCACTCCAATGCCACAGTGTACTAACATCCTTAGAGGTATAATTAGACACTTGCTAAGTGAAAATTTTGTGCATAGCGCCAACAACCAAGAGTTTTATCTTGATAAGATTTCAGCAACGTATCACTCCCTTTTCTGATGTCTTTACGCAATTTACTCAAGAACTGGACCATCCAAGGGTCCATTTCTGGGGTGTTACATACTTCACTAGGAAGATCTGGGACATTTAGCCTTTAAAGGAATAGTAATACTTTGTTTTATCTTTATTTTATTTTGTAGGCATTAAAAAAACATGAACGATATAAGTCTTATCTCTCAAACCTTTATGTTTTGAGAGATATTCACAAGCAAAGTTTCCCCCTCCCGCCCCTTTTTCCTAGTGTAAGCCATCTCTTCTCAGATGTGAATCTGGTTGTAAGACCAGACAGATAACAGCAGAGGACAATCTTCTTTGTATGAAAACAATGAAAGCCCTTCCCCCCTTGACAAGTTTTTAAGCTTTTTCCCTTATCTTAATTGAAGATTGTCCCTCTCTGCAGTCTACCTGGGCACTTCCCTTCTGAACTGGCTGAACGGGGGGGATACTTTGCTTGTGAATATCTCTTAAACCATAAAGGTTTGCGTGATAAGATTTTCTCCTCTGAATTCTGGGATTTATACATGGTATAGAACCCCCCCACCACCACCCCGAAAAAAGTAACATAGAAGAAGAAAAAAAAAATGCATAGAAATTGCCATCAAACAAGAAGGGAAATATATAATAAACTTGTAAGAAATGGTGCAAAATTGCGTAGCACTGAGATGCAAAACTATATATACCAAATAATGTTGAGAGAATTGAGCTTTCTGAAGTAAAAACTAAGTGAACAGGCCCTTTTTTAAAATATCCCCTAATTATATGATGTGACCTAGCAACCAAAGTAACAAACATTGACAGGTTGGATAGTCCATAACATTTAAGTCATGCATAAGCGCTATGAGTCTCACAGGGAGAAAAGCGCTATAAAAATCACAAATTATTATTATTATACAATGCTTTTATTATGCACTTGTTCAGAGAGAAATTAAATGCTATGTCATGCCTATTCTATCTCCAATAGACGTAGAACCATAAGACAGAGTTCATAGTCTGTAAATACAGACACAACAAATAAGTAAAACTGTCCTCTCCCTTGCCACCTCTTTACAAGGTTTCTCTGCTGGTGGAGAGAATTGAACAGTAAAATGTTGTAAGGGTCTCTTACATTCTGTCTAATGTACAGGGAGTTCTCTGCCATGATGGTGGAGAGGTTCAAGGTGTCTATAAAATATAAGTAAAACATATTAGAAAAACTTTAATGTAGGACAAAGAAGAAAAGGTGTGTGTATATATATATATATATATATATAATATTGCAATATTTGTCTGAGGTAGTATCAAATAAAGAGGCAGGTTAGCATTTTAAGGACCGTGGACATGCCAGGACTGTCACAACTTGTGATCTGTTAAGGACCAGTGACAGTCCTGGCATGTCATGAGCTTTATAATCAAGGTTTGCCTGCAGGCGTGGCATGATCATGCTGGGAGTCTAAAACTGACTGTTCCAAGACCGGAGCAGTCAGTTTCAGCCTTTTACTGCGAGCCGGTACATGTGATCACTGACATGTGCCGGCTCTGCAAAGACAATGGCGCTGGCCAAAAAAAAAGACAATCAAGTTTTTGTTTATTATTGTAAACAAGTCTTCTTTGCTGCTGAAGGTTTAGAAAAATAAGAGGGAAAAAATGTTATGATTGTGCTGCACCAAAATACCATAATTGCAGAACAGTACCTTAAATATATTGGGCTAGTTCTCATGTTTATTGAAATACCACAATTATGGTATGCAATTTTATTTTTAGCAATCACAGAATCTGTAGTACAAGATATTTTTCACTTTATCACCTCAAAGACTCACTCAAATGGATCTTGGAGGTGAGCTGGTACCCAGGGCTTTCAGTGGCGTCCTGGTGTGCACAAAAGCACGCTGGAGCCATTTACAATCTCATGTGTATATATACGTTATATGAAATGAGTGTCCTTAAGGCCCTTTTATGTAAGCTTTTGTATATGTGGGATAAAAGTTATGTGTAAGCAAATTGTCTCTGATGGCAAAAGCCTATGCAAGATGGTATAGATTTTCCCTTTGATTCTGCATGGGTTCTGTCAATATTTTAGACAGTCAAAGTAGATGCTTCAACCAAGTATGTCTATAAGGCTACTTTCTGGTCTTCAGTAGATCATTATTTTGCCTGAATAATCCCCATCAGAACTGTGTATGTCATTGTTTGTTTTCAAAGCCATTATAAAGTTTCATAAGGAATGGAAATGAACATGTTAAAGGGAACTCTTTCCTTAAAAAATAATTGCCTCTTAATTTAAAGGGGAACTTTAAGCTGTCTATAGGTTTCCCACTTATTTATTTTACATTTTTTCAAATTGCAATATTTTAGAAGATATAGCCTATTAAAAAGTATACAGTGACATCCCCAGGTCCTATTTCTCTGGTACAAGCTTTACTACAGGAGCTCTGCAGGACGTCCCCTGAACAGATGTCAGTGTAAGGAAGTGGCCTGGGTCTGACACCGACAGAGGAAATGGAATGAAAAATAATCAAGTATCTGGCCATAAATATCACCATAAAACATCAACTGTCCCTGAGTGAATGAGGCAGGGATGGTCTCTTAACCCTTGCAAAGCAATGTGTTGCATACCCCTCTGGCACTCAAAGGGTTAAACTGTATGTACTGTTCTCCTATCTACATTCTTCTCTAACTGATACAGCTCCAGTGCAGTGTACCCCTCTGGCACTCAAGGGGTTAATCTTCATATAGTTCCTGCCTGTCAAAATCTGTCTCCTAAGGTCGTCCGCAGTCCCATGGATCCTCCTCTCTCTTGAAACCTCATCTTCTTTGTTCTCCATTGGATTCTTTCCTTTCTATTACTCTTTTACAGCTGACAATCTGGAAGAAGGTGTTGAGAGAGAACAATGAAACGCTACGTATACAGAGGAGATGACCTGACAGAGAAGATCAAGGAGGATCCATGGGACTGTGGACAACCTGAGAAGGCAGTTTTCCACAGGCACCAACACTGGTTGGACTCCATTGCTCCAAAGTGGGGTAAAGGGAGAAAAAATAACATCTAGGTGTAGTACAGTACAAAAATGCAGTTATGTAGAAAATTATATTGTGGACTAATGTACCACAGGTTTTGTTTTTTTGTTGGAAAAAGTGTATTCAGGCTGCATAACCCTATGTATTCGGTAGTGCAGTTATAGGCTCGCTCTACTTCTAGGCAGGAACTACATGCAGACATTCCACAACTGGCCCGTGCAGTGCACCTCCCTGACTCACATGGGGTAGGCTTAGATGGGAAGAATGGGCAGCTCCTTTGAGGGAGAGCGCTGACAATAATTGTAACTGTCATCAAGATGGGAGCTCTCTCCCTCTTGCTTCTGAACCAACATAAGGTAGTTTTTCATCTTTGGGGGATCATTATTTTGGATTACAAGGGACTTTTTTTAAACTTGTTAGGGAGTAATAAAATGATTGGGGAGGAAAGGAGTTGGAATGTGACAGTTTCACTTCAAGATTATTTCGCCAAAGTTGGAGCCCTTCCTGTAGTTGTCAGATCTCCCTAATTTGCATTATATCTGTAGTTTCGCACAAGCTGTGATCTCTGAAGTCTCCCTCTAAGTCACACCACCTGACAACAAACAGTGGGATTTAAAGTGATCGTAATGTTTCACAAAAACAGCAGTTCCAATGAATCTTCATAGCAACTGAGCCAGAGAAAGTGTTATCTCAACACTCTGAGAGTTGTAGTTCAAGAGTAATTGAACAATAAAGTATCCCCCTCTCGCCCCTTTTACCTAGTGTAAGCCTCCAGTCCACAGACCAAACAGCACACATCAAGGGTCAATATTCTACAGTGAGAACAATGAAAGCCCTGTCCCCCCTTGACAGGTTTTTCAGCTTTTTCCCTTATCTTTAAGATTGTCCCTCTCTGCAGTCTACCTGGACACTCCCTGCTGCTCTGAGGTGAGCAGTGTTATATCAGTAAAAGGGGCGGGAGGGGGATACTTTATCATTCAATTACTCTGGAACTACAACTCTGACAGAATTGAAATAACACTCTCCAAGGCCCAAATATTAGGATGATTAATTAGAGCTGCTTTTATTATGAAACATTACTATCCCTTTAATAGACCTGAACGAATCATAAGAATCACTAGCCTTTATCAGATTGCAAAGGGAAACAATTAGTAGTAGACTACAAGAGAGATTAAAAAGAACAAAATGTATAGCTATAACAGACTGTTTGAAGGACACCTACTTAGGTAAATGTCTGTTATTCCTAGGTTATGTTTACCTCAAAAATGCTTCCAGTGTGTTGGAAATTAAATTTTTCTTTTGTTTGTTTCAGTCCTCATTTGTTGTGGATGAAGTCAGCAACATCATTAAAGAGGTAAGACATTGCATACAGTGTTTTCTCAGTTCATTATGTTTATTGGTAACATAATATATAAAATGATTTTGATTTTATTATTTAGGAAGCTGTTTTATGGTTTTATTATTGTTGTTTGTAATTACCAATTAAATAATTATTTTTGAGTTAATTTTTAAGATGCAGTCAACACCATCACTCTTGTTGTGTGCAGTCAGTAGGCTCCTTATACACCACTGCTTAATTTGTTTTTATCTGGAATGTGATATGAGATGCCTTGAAAAAGATGTGTGCAGTTCTATAGATCAGTTATCTGCCACAGAAGTCTAACACAGGATGGTAACTGCATGTAGGCAGCATTTCCTGAAGAA
This sequence comes from Rhinophrynus dorsalis, assembly GCA_037306005.1. NCBI lineage: Eukaryota > Metazoa > Chordata > Amphibia > Anura > Rhinophrynidae > Rhinophrynus > Rhinophrynus dorsalis. The sequence goes on along the minus strand of CM074720.1, from coordinate 240,577,281 downwards.
ACAGAAATCCTCTGTATACTTGGGGACATGGTAGGATAAGGGCACGCCCCATGTTCTTCAAATCTGGTTAGAAGAAGACCTTTCCCTTTGGAGACTTCAAATTTGTCTTAGTGTTGGTACTAGGAAAAAATTAAACTCAGTAGCTGCTTGTTGGGCTTGTGAGGTAGTGAGAACCAGGTTGGCTGCTTAAAAGGAATAGTAATAGTTAATTTTCAGTTTATTTCATATTGTATACCTTAAAAATAAATATATCAAAAACGATGTAAGTCTTATCTCTCAAAGCTTTCTAAACTTACCTCTTCGTGGCAGCTTCACTGAAGTCAGTGCTCTAGCTGACAGCTGCAGAATCCGGTCATCTGACCGGACAGAGGCTCTTCAGCAGAGCTGAAAATTGCTCTCTTTAGAACGAAATACTTCATTGGAACAGTCTACAAAGTGCCAGGCACACTTTATAGACAGTTCCAATTAAGTATTTCGTTCTAAAGAGTGCAATTTTGGCTCTGCTGAAGAGCATCCGTCCGGTCAGATGACCGGATTCTGCAGCTGTCAGCTAGAGCACTGACTTCATTGAAACTGTCAGGAAGAAGTAACTTTAGAAAGCTTTGAGAGATACCATTTTTATATTTTTTAATGTCTACAATATGAAATAAACTGAAAATGAACTATTATCCATTTAAAATACACAGTGCAACTTGGGAAACTATTGTAGCTGCAGAACAAGAGAGAAACTTGCATACAATGACATCCTTGTACATTTTTTATTAGGGTAATAGTCTTAATTGTAATTTGATTATAGTTTTTAAGAGCAATACTAGCAATTACATAGTAAAATAGTGAGCTTTTGATGAAATTGTAATTCTTACTCAGATCCCATTAATTACACTGAAACATGTATGGAGTTGCCTAATGCTTTATGTATGTTTATTTCCTAAGCTGATAGTGTTCTCTCATCCATTGATTTCCCATACCTCTGTAGTCCTATCTGAAGGCTGATATTCCTTATTTATCGCCATGATAAATTTAGTTTGCTGCTAAATGTCTTGTTACAGGGCATTTCTCATATGTAAATGAAAACTAGCACCACCTATTAATAAACCCTATCCACACACTTGCCTTGATGTGGACAGATAATCCTAAGCTCTTATGAATTGCGTCTGGATCAAAAGATACCTCTTCAGTCCTGGATGTTGTGTCCAATGAGGTGGACATAACCATTGCTATTAGGACAACAGGACCTCAATACGCATGCAGTCTTAACCTATTTAGGGTCTAGAGAGTGTTTTGTGCATTGCCTTGCAATGTATTGCACACGCTCATTCTTGAATGGTTAAGTAGGCTTATGCACTCTGCCTGCTTTAGTTTGAAGAAACTGCCAACAACAGTCAACCGCCATGGTCATGACATCCAGGACTGATTTTCTACAGCTGAAGAAAGGCACAAAAAAAATCAAATGAGCCATTAGGATTTCCTGGGCATAGTAAGATAGGTGAAGTGTCCTCCTTTATCTGTAAGTCTGTTAACAAAGTGCCAAGGCACTTCATAAATTGGACTCTGAATTTACAAGTATAAAAAGTGGTTTCTTGCAGTGGCATACTTCTGGAAAAATGAGCTCTAATGAATCAAACGTGCAGGAGAAGTGACATCCATTGCTTGAACTTAATTTTGTTTTCTTTTGTCCAAGTCCATTGAGAGTGCAATCGGTGGGAATGCCTACCAACACAACAAAGTCAATCAGTGGACTACCAATGTGGTGGAGCAAACCCTGAGTCAGCTTACAAAACTGGGCAAGCCATTCAAGTACATTGGTAAGCATGTCCTCCATGTTATTTATTTACAAAATGTTTTACCAAGAAAAGTATATTGAGATTTCTCTAGTGTTCAAGTATGTTTTAAAGTTTGATTTAGGATATTATGTAATCTTCTTGATTCGTAAGGAAGGTTAACTGCAGCATATAGCAGATGAGCAAGAAGTATTCGAGTTCTGATAGAGCTAAAGGTTTACATTTCTTAATATTATATAGATTAATGTAATTCACTTCAAAAAGTCAAGCTTCCAATGATAGCCTGAGAATGTGAAAAATAACTGCCTGTTTCTCACAAATGAATGCCATGAGATCATGCTTGTAAGAGATCAGCATGGGTATTCATCACCCTGCTCTGTAGAGTTCTATTGTGTTGTCAACAGTGACAACCTCACACACTGTTCTGCTGATGTAGGTATTATATAAATATTTACTGAAACAATCAGTACATTGTATGTGAACTTATTCCACAAAATGATTTTAGTGTCTGGAAATACAGTACCTTGAAGTTTTAGAGCACTATTCAGAAATCGGAGATGTGCAATTCTAGAGTGACCCACTTGCACCATAGCGGAGAAATAATAATTTCTCAAATTTCCATTGATTATAAATGCAGCTTTTAAAGGGATAGTAATGTTTCACAATAAAAGCAACTCCAATTAATCTTCATAGTATTTGCAGCATGGAGAATGTTGTTTCAATCCTGTCAGCATTGTAGTTCAGGAGTAATTGAATGATAAAGTATCCCCCACCCTCCCCTTTTACTGATGTAACATTGCTCACCTCAAGCAGCAAGACTGTATGGATGGATTGCAGAGAGGGACAGTCTTCAGTGAGCATAAGGTAAAACCTGTCAAGGGGCAAGGTTTTCCTTATGGTCACAGTAAGAGGATTGTGCCTTGCTGTGAGCTATCTGGTGTCAGGACCAGATTCCATATCTGAGGGGAGGTGGCTTACACTATGTAAAAGGGGCGGGAGGCCTATGGCTCAAGATACTATGAAGATTAATTGGAGCTGCTGTTTTTGTGAAACATTACTATCCGTTCAACCCCTTGAATGCTAAAGAGTTGTCAAATACATTGTGCTTAAAAGCCTCCTTTAAAGGGGAACTACCACCTCTTCAAGAATTTAACTTAAATAAATTCCCATCTGGCGACTAACAGCTTAGTAGCGCTAGTCACCAGAATTATTACCCTATTCCAAAGAAATGTGCATTGTTCTGGGGAAGGCAGTATGGAGCGTGGACGTCCTGCAGTAATGAAGTCCGCGCCTGCGCTGTCAGTCCCTTACGGAGCCAGCTGGCTCCTAGCAACACCGCCTAGACCCGGCTGGGACTGACAGCGCAGGCGTGTGGACGTCATTATGGCAAGATGTCCGCGATCCGTCCTGCTGTCAGCCCCAGAACAATGCACATTTCTTTGGAATAAGGTAATAATTCTGGCGACTACTCTACTAAGCTTCTGGTCGCCAGATGGGGATTATTTGTTAAATTCTTGAAGAGGTGGTAGTTCCCCTTTAAATTCAGTGGAATTTTTCCTTTGTCCACTATGGACTAAGCTTGGTATAAAAAGATGACAAATCATTTCTTGATGTCTTTCATTATTAAGATGAATGTAATATGTATGCTTTTGTTTGCAGTCACCTGTGTAATTATGCAAAAGAATGGTGCAGGACTTCACACAGCAAGCTCATGTTTCTGGGATAATTCAACTGATGGTAGTATTTGTTTTTGCCTTATTTTCAGGGAAGTGGGTGTTTTGCTTTGTGTTCCAGGAGACTTGGGATTCCCAAATTATTTTATAATTCAGAGTGCATACACGCACCACTTAATTTGCAGGGATAGTAATGTTTCACAATAAAAGCAGCTCAAATTAATCTTCATAGTATGTGGCCCATGGATAGTGTTATTTCCTGCTTCCCCTCCTGCTTTCCTACCTTCTGTGTCATAGGAGGGGGCCTGATTTGTGGGGCCTAGTGTGTAGAACAGAGGTTTGTGCCCCTTCAAGCACATAGCTCTGTAAGGCTGCTCCCTTGCAGTCCTCATGTTGCACAGTAATGTCATATCACAGTGCTCTGCATTATGTGAGCATGTGGGACCATGAGGAAGAGAAGATATTGTGCCTCTGAGGGTCCCAGTCTCATGATGTGGTACAGCTCTAAGACAAAGAGCAGACAGGAGTAGCTGGGATTGGGTGAGCTGTTAGACACTCAGACAGGACAATCTTTCAGATCAAGATAGACTGCGGTGGAGGAGCATGGAGATGACTGGGCGGTGTGGAGAAAAGGAGGGAGGTTTATACAGAGTTGCGAAGTGATGAAAGGGAGGGGGTAATAGAGTAGATGTTTGATTGGAAAAAGGAATTGGCATGAGTATTCAGGAGGTTTTCCTGGCCACTCCTGCCAAAATAACTGCCCACTTCAAGTTTATACAGAGATTCACCCCCATGGCCACCTCCGTCAAAATCTCTCCCCTAAGCCTCCACCTATCAGAGAGGCAGTATGGATGAGATTATCTTATCTCCTTACTGCTGACCTGGGGGGGGGGGGGGGGTGTGTGTGTGTGTGTGTGTGTGTGTGTGTGTGTGTGTGTGTGTGTGTGTGTAAACAGATGCAGCTCACATTCTAGCAAAGGTTTGTTTGTTTGATGTTTAGTCAAACCTACATACCAACATTGTCAGGGATAAAAACCTTGATAGATACTTTGTGCTTTCTATTTCTATTACATTTATGGCAGTAAGGTAATTGGTTCTTAAGCAGAGCAGAGAACATTGGCACCTGCTAAGAGCAGGGGAATATAAATGACTAGCAAAACATTGTGTATTGCAGTGGTGAAGAACGTGACGCCCTCCACCTGCAGACATACTAAATTCACAAGAATAATGTAATACCAATATTCAAAAAGAAAATGTCCTCTATTTATAAAGGTATAGGAGTTCTTCAAAAGTAGGGAATGGTGAGGAACAATTTATAAAGATTTCTTCATGGGGGTGGGGGGGGAGTAGTGTCTCTAGCTTCAATCTACAAATGCATATTCTGTGTAATGTATCAATCCCCTGACAAAGTATCAAAGATACAAAAGGCGTTGGGCCTTTTCTTAGACATAAGAGTGTTTTGTTTTGTTTTTTTTGTTTTTTTTAAAGTGGCAAGTAAGTATTCCTTTACTTCCATTACTAATAAAATTTGAGATTTACCTTCACGTACAGATTCCAAGTTTCCTTATTGTGAGGAACTTACTGGGATGTCTGTATGAAACAACATAGTGGTGGATATCTTTCCTACATGCTGATTATTTTTAAAGATCTGGTGAGCTTTGACTGTAGGCAGCTTCTTTATTTTGTTTATCAATATGAATATGCTCTTAGAAGGGTCTGCGTCCTTTTTGTATTTTATTGTAATAGCCAACATTGTGTGGCTCGCCAATTGTTGGCAGACTATAATTGACATAATTTCTTGTCAGGCAGTAGCTGGTGTGGATGATGGGAATTATAGTCCAGCAGCAGCTGGAGAGCTTCATGTTGCCCACCCCTTTCTTCACTGCTCTGCTCCATTCCTTGTTTATTGATCCCCAACATCCTCTCTTCACTGCTATTTCCTCTCTCCTGTATACCACTTCCCTCCTCCCATTCACCAGTTTTCCCAAGCCCCACATGCCCTAACAAAGGCACAAGGCTGGGGTGTTTGTTTATGTGGGGCTCTGGGACTCAGTGGATAGGTTTACAAGGCTTGGGTTGTGAGACAGTGGTACAAAACTGGGCTGTATGTGTGGCACTTTTACTACAGAGAAAGAGTGGTGGTACAAGGCTGGTTGTCTCAGGTAGTGGGTCCTGTTACTACCAGTGGACAGTATGTGGCTGGAGTTTGGGTATGTGAGATTGTGGGACTATGATGTACAGAGAATGAAAAAGTGCAGCCTGGTTATTTTTATATATTTATCGTCTTAATCGTTAAAGCGGCGCTTTCACCTTGTATAAACTCGCCCTCCAATAATTAAGCATAAGGCGATTAGCTTCATAATAGTTCTATTAGCTCTCAAGGATTCTAAAGTAATCCTTAATCTTCGGAGACCGGAAACCAGACATCAGCGCAGACGTCTTAGAGACATCTGCTCACCTGCGCCATCAGTCCCAGTCTCCTCTAAGAAGCATTACAGTGTGCCACAAGGTAACCGGAAGGGACTGATGTCACAGGCACGCAGACTGCACCAACCTGGCCGTCAGTCTCCGAAGATTAAGAATTACTTCAAAATCAGGTACTTCTAAGATCTAATAGAACTATTATGAAGCTAGTCGCCATGTGCTTAATTTTTGGAGGGCGACTTTATACAATGTAAAAGTTCCGCTATAAAGTGGACCTATCACCTTGGATTTTCTTTACTCGTTTGAAAACATAATTAAAAATTGCATATGTCTCATTTTAATCAAATGTCCAGCAGATGTATAGTTTAGGAAATATTCAAACTTTTATTTCTGAGAACAGTGGAAATGTCATGGTATTGAACAGAGAGCTTCATTATCACCTGATTGAGGAAATCCACACAGGATACAGTGAGTGAATGGACTGAAAAGTGGCAGATGAGGTTTCGTGTAGATGGATTTAACCCCTTCATGACTAGGGCTTTTTGACATTTGAGGGCAAAAGCAATTTTGAACTTTTTAGAATGCCATTGTTCAATCGTAATTTTCCTCTAATTCATTTAGTCCACCCACAGAAATTATATAGCATTTTTATAAGCCTAAGTAGAGCTTTATTTTGATACAACAGTTATATGGATAACCTACCATTTCATTCAATAAAATGTTAAAGTTTTTTTTTCTGTCATGATTTGTGCTCCATAAGTAAATGTATTAATAGGGACGATAAAAAGTTTGAACGTATTTTCATACCTCCAAAATGTTCCTTTTTAGGGGTGAAAATCCCTATGTCCCTCATTCCTTCCCTGGTGACCCTCTTTTAAGAGGTCAGACAATGTAGTGTGTGTATATGCATTTTACATTGCTCTACATGATTAATAATTGGGTTGTGTAAATAGAATACTTTGGGCTTCCTCTAAATCATTTGTTCAGTTGTATGTATCTCACACTGCCAGCGCTGCTCAAGTGTCTCATTTTTTGCCATTTGATGCATTGGGAGCTCTGTTCTTTACACCTCTTTCTTTCTATCTCAGTGAGGCAGAGAGAGGCAGAGAACACTGATGGGCAATTTATTGAATACATTGCCTTTGTCGTAGGCTACAGCAGTGGTTCTCAGCCCGTGCCCTCAGTGGCTACTAACAGGCCAGGATTTGAGAATTTCCTTTTAAGAGCGCAGGTGAGTTAATCAATATGAATGAGCCTTTGATCAACACACTTGTGTTCTAGCAGGGAAATTCCTAAGTCCTGGCCTGTTAGTGGCCACTGAGGGCATGGGTTGAGAACCTCTGGGCTACAGCGATCACATGTGCTGGTCGAGTGAATCTTTGTGAAGCAATGTTCCGAGGCAATTAAGTTTGATAAGACTTCTGTGCTCCGCATCCTGTGGGAAATAACCTGGTGGTTAGACCATTGTCTTTGTCGCCTTTCCTTCAGTTATCTGTAAGATCCATATGCATGGAGCTCATGTTATCATAGCTTCTGCATGACTCAAGAGAGTTTGGTATTAAGACCTGGCTGTATACAGTAGTTTTTTGACTATTGCCTGTCATTCGGAATAATCTTTCTCAAGGTCCACTGCCTTATGAGTATTTGGCATTGACTGCATAATACCTGTTCAATTTTTTTTTTTGCAGTTCTGAAGACTACTCCACTTGAGTCATTTTTATTATATTAAAAGGAACAGGAAACTTTTGTTGTGAAAAAGATATTGTAGGGCTTTTTCCTGTTAAGTGAAAAAGGGAATTCCCAATGCTGAGAGACATATTTACAAAGTTATTACAATCTTAATGGTTTGTTTGTTTTTAATAAAAGTTTAATAGGGCACCACTATCACCAGCTGCCCATTTTTATTAAGCTTTGTTGGTTGTAGCTGTGCTTTCCTACGCTTATTTCAGTCTGAATCCTGGTCTTTGGCAGCCACTTTATTGGCTTTCCGTTTGCGCTCAGATTTGGTCCTGTGCTCTGACTGTTCTCCACGGTTTCTGACCCTTGGCGGTGTTCTGACTCACGGCAATGCTTTCTCCCTTTGTACTTGGCCCAGTTCCATCTGTTCATCTAGCTGATTCCCAACTTTTGTGTGCTGTTTGCTCTGTCTCTGCATTCATGTATGCAGAGATTGTCCACATTTGATCTATAGGACTAGACTGTGTGCAAGTTTACCTAGTGTGAACTCATCTGATCTGCAGATCCTGCCTGTGTAGAGACTGCATGCCATATTCCTTCTGATTTGCAGATCCAGCCTTTGTACGCTGCATAGGCATATTACATCTGATCTTGGACCAGCCTGAACAAGTTTTTGTTTTTCTTCCCCAACTGCGCTCTCCAGCCTGTTGTTTGAGCTGCTGCCTATCCGCACATTGGAGTCGGTCTGTGAAAGCCTCTACTCCCAGTCGTACTGCCATCTCAGTACCCTGAGGTGCTTATCCGGGTTTTGATCCCAGCTCAACTGGGTTCGGACATCCAACCTGGTGGTTGGCAACTTTAACACTTTGAGTGTCAGTGAAGTATACAATGCATTGAAATGCATTAGATACTTCTCTAACACTCAAATAGTTAACTTCAATTTGGACCACAGCAAAGGTACCTCTAGGACTGGCTTCCTAGTGACTGCAGCAGGGAAATTCAGATAACTTTAGCGAGGCATATCTCTCAAACCATACAAACCTTACATAATTTTTCAGTTTTTTTAGGTCTACAATATGGAGTGCACTTAAAAATAAGTGTTATTGTCCCTCTCAGCAAACCACTTTGACATCACCCTGCTGCTCTGAGATGAGCAATGACATCCGTAAAAGGGGTGGGAGGGGGATACTTTATCATTGAATTACTCTTTAACTACAACTCTGACAGAATTGAAATAACCCTGTCAATGGCCCAAATACTATGAAGAATAATTGAACTGCTTTTATTATGAAACATTACTATCCCTTTAACCTCTTGATTAATGCATCTTTTTAAAGGGATAGTAATGTTTCATAATAAAAGCAGCTCTAATCATCATAGTATTTGGACTTTGGAGAGTGTTATTTCAGTTCTATCAGAGTTGTAGTTCTAGAGTAATTCAATGACAGTGTCCCCTTCCCGCCCCTTTTACTGATGTCACACTGTTCAGCCAGATCAGAAGGGAGGTGCCCAGGTAGACTGCAGAGAGGGACAATCTTCAATTAAGATAAGGGGGTAGGGCTTTCATTGTTTTCATAGGAATAAGAGTGTCCCCTTCTGTTATCTGTCTGGTCTGTAGACTGCATTCCACATCTGAGAAGAGATGGCTTACACTAGGTAAAAGGGGCAGGAAGGGAAACTTTGCTTGTGAATATCTCATAAACCATAAAGGTTTGAGAGATAAGACTTATATCATTCTTCATGTTTTTTTAATGCCTACAAAATAAAAATAACGTTAAAACGAAGTATTACTATCCCTTTAAATCATTGGGGATTTTTTCATTTGTTCATCATGGTGCAGTTGATTAGCTCCAGAATTGCCACTATTTTGTTTGTCACATATAGATATCTTAAATAATAACAATAGACTGGGGTGTTAAAAATTTGTATTGTAATAGCGTATTTATTTTCTCTTTCCCCTACAGGAAGCTGTACCGTGAGATGGGAGAACAAGACTATGTACTGTATTGTCAGTGCCTTTGGACTTGCAATCTAAACTTTTCATTTCAGTATACTTCATTGTTTTTAACATTCTTCTTTAGCTATCAATCTTGAGCACACCCTTTTTAATACATTTAACTCCTTTTGTTTTAAATCTTATCACCAAGTTTCCACTACTGTGAAAGCGTGGAGTGGCACTTTTGTGTTCAGCTTTGCAATTGTTGAAACCTCACCAAATCTGAAATCTTCAGAATATCTGTATTCGAAGGTGCTACAACCTGCTACCAAGTGCCACTGCAGAAACTTGCTTGAACTGATGCATTTATTACACTAATAGTCACATTTCTTATTTTAGCTAGTACTAAATAAATTATTGTTCAAAAACATGGTTTTATATTTTTATAATATTTGTTTTTGTTAACCACAGATGTGTTCATGAAACTTTGTTGCTCCTAGTTTAGGGCTTAATTACATTACAGGCAAGTGTTACTGTCTACAGCTATTTTCTGTTCGGGTGTGTCTGGAGATGTCCCATTTTAGCAATTACATTGTCTTGCATTTGTCTTCTGAATAGGCTTTTTATCGTGCACAGAAATTATGGCTTTTAAAACGGAACTTTCAACTATTAAGTCACCATGCATTCATTAAGCATATGGCGACTACCTTGAAAATACATGTCTTACCTATAAAAAGTGCCACATTCTAAAGAAATCTTTATCGTTTGGAGACTGACGGTCAGGTTAGTGCAGTCTGCGTGCCTGCGCCATCAGTCCCTTCTGGTTACCATGTGGCACGCTGCAATGCTTTACAGGAGACCGGGACTGATGGCGCAGGTGCTCAGACAAGATGTCTGTGCTGTTACCTGGCTTCCGGTCTCCAAACAATAAAGATTTCTTTAGAATGTGGCACGTTTTATAGGTAAAAAATGTATTTTCAAGCTAGTCGCCATATGCCTAATGAATGCATGCGACTTATTAATAGGTGAAAGTTCCGCTTTAAACCAATGTAGGCTATTCAGGGGAGTTGCAAAATACTTCCAGACTTAGCACCTAAATGTCCTGAAAGCAGAAATTTTCAATTTAAAATGGAAACTTCTGAAGTCCCTAAATGTTCTGTGCTTTAACAGTTTGTATGCCTGAGTGTGATAAACTGCAAATGAAGTCAAATGTGGAGCAACATATTAAGAAGTTCAAAATTAAAAAAATTGAATAGTGACCATTCTCCGAATGACCATAGCATTTATTGTACATTAAATACATAAATATATGAAAGAGAAATGTTATCTTTAATCTAGATGTTTCACAATATAGATTAACAGCCTAATTGTTCCATGCACACTTCTTTAGTTGGTAATTTCAATATTGCCAAATTTCTCTTATTCATGTATAAAGGTTTTATTTCTTCTCCCAACTGGTGAAATGCATATCCTACAGTAGCCTGTAGTTTAGAAATTATCTGATCTGGAGGAAAAAAATTGCAGACAGTTGGCTGTAATGCCAACCACCATTTACAGTGGTGTTCTATGTGATGTTCCCTGAGGTGAGCTCCCAAAAAAGCAGAGTCCTTAAAGGGACAGTAATGTCCCATATAAACGAGTGCTTATGGTTATGTAGAGATTAAAAAAAAATAAACGATATGCCACAAATCCTAGTTCTCAAACCGCTATGGTGAGAGATATTTGCATTCAAAGTTCCCCCTCCCCTTCTCCTGACATCAGCGCTGTGCTGACAGCAGGAGATCCCAGTCTGGGGACCAGCTGGAGGCTCTGCAGCAGAGCCAAAGTTGCATTATTGGAAAATAATTACTTCATTGGAAAGGTCTACAAAGTGTGCCTGGTTTTCAAGTACACTTTGTAGACCGTTACAATGAAGTATTTCTTTTTAAATCACGCTATTTCATCTCTGCTGAAGAGCCTCCTCGTGTCAGCAGACATGGATCTCCTGTCAGCTTTACAGCCGACATCAGGAGAGGGGGAACTTTAGCGGAGGTTATCTCAAACCATAATGGTTTGAGAGAGAGGATCAGTGGCATGCTAGAGCGGGGCACTCTGAATTTGGACCATAGTCCTCTCTGCGCACCTTCCTGGGACCAAGAGGTCCCAGGAAGCTGCACAGAGACGATTCCAGTCTGAATTCGGAGTGCCCCTGCTCTGTAATAGCCGCGGCACGTTCAGGCAGTCTGTGCTGCGCATGACTACAGCGCAGGCAGCGAATGGAGAGGCTCACTTTTTTATAGTCTTAATAAGGCCCAAGGCTTGCCCTTTATTTTCTTGTGAGTATGTGATATGCATTTTGTATTTTTCAGCTTTTTATTTGCTATTGGTGATGTCAGCATTACTTTCCATCACACTTGAATGCAATGTAAATATTAAATGTTAACAAGAACAATTCAGTAGACCTTGTGTGAACAGCAGCAATTCTGGAATAAACCATCAGCACTGTAGGAGAGAAATAGCCTTTCCCATTTATTTAATGACCTTTTTAACTCCATGAATACTAGAGTCTTTTCCAAAGCATTGCTTTGCAATACTTTGAAGGCCTCTAGGATATAAGGGGTTATAAGCCCAATTTAAATCAAATGGCATTTTTTTTATTTTGTATTATAGTTGAATTGAACCAGAATTACATCCAGTGTAAGGTGTGCAGTGTATTGAAGAGGTTAAAAAGAGGTTAAAAAAAGATAAAAGATTTTGTGTGTGACTTCATATATAGATAGATAGAGATAGATGTATATCTATATATATAAAAGAATAAGCCTCATTGCATAATTTATGGTACCCCACACACAGAACATAATTTATGTCTCCTCAGAAAAGAAACTCGCATTGAACAGAATGTCTAATTACATAATTTATGTCTCATTAGGAGACACAACTCCTATTGGGTGATTGAATGGGGACTTTACTGCTTTCATTGGGTGATTCAATGGGGGCGTGTTTATCATACAGGGAGTTGGCCCGCCCCCTCCAGCCCGCCCACCAGTATCCAACTGACAAAAAATATAACTGCCACTCGCTCCTGAGGTAGGGATATCAGTAACTTCTCCCAGTCCACTCACACTCTCACTCAGGATCATGACCCCACAAACACACTGTTTCACCTCCCACAGATAACTGTAACCCTCCATACACTCTGTTTCAGTATGAGGGTGTAATGTTCCCATAAAATACAAACTTAATAGCAACTCTTATTTAACTCATCATCTCTTCAGTCACCTCACTGTCTCAACTGTCACTCCTCCACTTCCTGCTTCCTGATTCCCACCCTTTCTCCTTAAAGGGAGAGAGATTCTTTGCTGTATGTTACAGAGGGGCAAGCCTCAAACACCACTTTCTATTTTATACCTCAGCATATTGCTACATTGCCTCAACTGAAGAGCCACTGTGTGTTATATTGCTATGTTAGCTCAACTTAACCCTTTGAGTGCCAGAGGTGTAAGCAACGCATTGCAAAGCACACATTCTGTCTCACACTCTCTCACACAGTCTGTCTCACACACTCTCAGTCGCACACACTCTCAGTCGCACACACTCTCAGTCTCACAGTCTCACACTCTGTCTCACATTCTCTCGCAGTCTCACACAGTCTCTCACACTCTCGCAGTCTCTCACACTCTCGCAGTCTCTCACACTCTCGCAGTCTCACACAGTCTCTCGCAGTCTCACACAGTCTCTCGCAGTCTCACACAGTCTCTCGCAGTCTCACACAGTCTCTCGCAGTCTCACACAGTCTCTCGCAGTCTCACACAGTCTCTCACACTCTCACAGTCTCTCACACTCTCAGTCTCTCACAGTCTTACACACTCAGTCTCACACTCAGTCTCACACTCAGTCTCACACTCTGTCTCACACTCTGTCTCACACTCTGTCTCACACTCTGTCTCACACTCTGTCTCACACTCTGTCTCACACTCTGTCTCACACTCTGTCTCACACTCTGTCTCACACTCTGTTTCACACACTCTGTTTCACACACTCTGTTTCACACACTCTGTTTCACACACTCTGTTTCACACACTCTGTTTCACACACTCTGTTTCACACACTCTGTTTCACACACTCTTAATCTCGCACTCTCAATCTCGCACTCTCACAGTCTCTCTCGCAGTCTCACACAGTCTCACACAGTCTCGCACTCAGTCTCGCACTCAGTCTCGCACTCAGTCTCGCACTCAGTCTCGCACTCAGTCTCGCACTCAGTCTCGCACTCAGTCTCGCACTCAGTCTCGCACTCTGTCTCGCACTCTGTCTCGCACTCTGTCTCGCACTCTGTCTCGCACTCTGTCTCGCACTCTGTCTCGCACTCTGTCTCGCACTCTGTCTCGCACTCTGTCTCGCACTCTGTCTCGCACTCTGTCTCGCACTCTGTCTCGCACTCTGTCTCGCACTCTGTCTCGCACTCTGTCTCGCACTCTGTCTCGCACTCTGTCTCGCACTCTGTCTCGCACTCTGTCTCGCAGTCTCTCTCGCAGTCTCTCTCGCAGTCTCTCTCGCAGTCTCTCTCGCAGTCTCTCTCGCAGTCTCTCTCGCAGTCTCTCTCGCAGTCTCTCTCGCAGTCTCTCTCGCAGTCTCTCTCGCAGTCTCTCTCGCAGTCTCACACAGTCTCAGTCTCACACAGTCTCTCTCGCAGTCTCTCTCGCAGTCTCACAGTCTCAGTCTCACACAGTCCCTCACTCTCACAGTCTCTTACACTCTCACAGTCTCTTACACTCTCACAGTCTCTTACACTCTCACAGTCTCTTACACTCTCACAGTCTCTTACACTCTCACAGTCTCTTACACTCTCACAGTCTCTTACACTCTCACAGTCTCACACAGTCTCTTACACTCTCAGTCTCACACAGTCTCTTACACTCTCAGTCTCACACAGTCTCTTACACTCTCAGTCTCACACAGTCTCTTACACTCTCAGTCTCACACAGTCTCTTACACTCTCAGTCTCACACAGTCTCTTACACTCTCAGTCTCACACAGTCTCTTACACTCTCAGTCTCACACAGTCTCTTACACTCTCAGTCTCACACAGTCTCTTACACTCTCAGTCTCACACAGTCTCTTACACTCTCAGTCTCACACAGTCTCTTACACTCTCAGTCTCACACAGTCTCTTACACTCTCAGTCTCTTACACTCTCACAGTCTCACACAGTCTCTTACACTCTCAGTCTCACACAGTCTCTTACACTCACAGTCTCACACTTTCACACAGTCTCACACTTTCACACAGTCTCACACTCTCACACAGTCTCACACTTTCACACAGTCTCACACTCTCACACTTTCACACAGTCTCACACTCTCACAGTCTCTCTCGCAGTCTCACACAGTCTCTCTCGCAGTCTCTCACAGTCCCTCACACTCTCACAATCTCTCACACTTTCACACAGTCTCACACTCTCAGTCTCACACTCTCACAGTCTCACTCTCAGCCTCACACACTCTCTGTCTCACACACTCTCTGTCTCACACTCTCGCAGTCTCTCTCGCAGTCTCACACACTCTCAGTCTCACACACTCTCAGTCTCACACTCTCGCAGTCTCACACTCTCGCAGTCTCTCTCGCAGTCTCACACACTCTCAGTCTCACACTCTCGCAGTCTCTCTCGCAGTCTCACACACTCTCAGTCTCACACTCTCGCAGTCTCTCTCGCAGTCTCACACACTCTCAGTCTCACACTCTCGCAGTCTCTCTCGCAGTCTCACACACTCTCAGTCTCACACTCTCGCAGTCTCTCTCGCAGTCTCACACACTCTCAGTCTCACACTCTCGCAGTCTCTCTCGCAGTCTCACACACTCTGTCTCACACTCTCGCAGTCTCTCTCGCAGTCTCACACACTCTCAGTCTCACACTCTCGCAGTCTCTCTCGCAGTCTCACACACTCTCGCAGTCTCTCTCGCAGTCTCACACACTCTCTCACACTCTCGCAGTCTCTCTCGCAGTCTCACACACTCTCAGTCTCACACTCTCACAGTCTCACTCTCAGCCTCATACACTCTGTCTCACACTCTCGCAGTCTCTCTCGCAGTCTCACACACTCTCAGTCTCACACTCTCGCAGTCTCTCTCGCAGTCTCACACACTCTCGCAGTCTCTCTCGCAGTCTCACACACTCTCTCACACTCTCGCAGTCTCACACACTCTGTCTCACACTCTCAGTCTCTCACAGTCTCTCTCGCAGTCTCGCAGTCTCACACAGTCTCACACTCTCACACAGTCTCGCACTCTCACACAGTCTCTCTCGCAGTCTCACACAGTCCCTCACACTCTCACAGTCTCTCACACTCTCACACACACCGTCTCACACTCTCACACACACCGTCTCACACACACCGTCTCACAGTCTCTCACACAGTCTCTCACACAGTCACAGTCTCACAGTCACAGTCTCACTCACACAGTCTCACACACACCCAGTCTCACACACACCCAGTCTCTCACACACACACACACTCTGTCTCTCTCACACACACTCTGTCTCTCTCTCACACACTCTGTCTCTCTCTCACACACTCTGTCTCTCTCTCACACACTCTGTCTCTCTCTCACACACTCTGTCTCTCTCTCACACACTCTGTCTCTCTCTCACACTGTCTCTCTCTCACACTGTCTCTCTCTCACACTGTCTCTCTCTCACACTGTCTCTCTCTCACACTGTCTCTCTCTCACACTGTCTCTCTCACACTGTCTCTCTCTCACACTGTCTCTCTCTCACACTGTCTCACTCTCACACTGTCTCACTCTCACACTTTCACACAGTCTCACACTCTCACACAGTCTCACACTCTCACAGTCTCTCTCGCAGTCTCACACAGTCTCTCTCGCAGTCTCTCACAGTCCCTCACACTCTCACAGTCTCTTACACTCACAGTCTCTTACACTCACAGTCTCACACTTTCACACAGTCTCACACTTTCACACAGTCTCACACTTTCACACAGTCTCACACTTTCACACAGTCTCACACTCTCACAATCTCTCACACTTTCACACAGTCTCACACTCTCACAGTCTCACTCTCAGCCTCACACACTCTCAGCCTCACACACTGTCTCACACACTGTCTCACACACTCTGTCTCACACACTCTGTCTCACACACTCTGTCTCACACACTCTGTCTCACACACTCTGTCTCACACACTCTGTCTCACACACTCTGTCTCACACACTCTGTCTCACACACTCTCTGTCTCACACACTCTCTGTCTCACACACTCTCTGTCTCACACACTCTCTGTCTCACACACTCTCTGTCTCACACTCTCGCAGTCTCACACACTCTCTGTCTCACACTCTCGCAGTCTCACACACTCTCAGTCTCACACTCTCGCAGTCTCTCTCGCAGTCTCACACACTCTGTCTCACACTCTCGCAGTCTCACACACTCTCAGTCTCACACTCTCGCAGTCTCACACACTCTCAGTCTCACACTCTCGCAGTCTCTCTCGCAGTCTCACACACTCAGTCTCACACTCTCGCAGTCTCTCTCGCAGTCTCACACACTCTCAGTCTCACACTCTCAGTCTCACACAGTCTCACACTCTCACACAGTCTCGCACTCTCACACAGTCTCTCTCGCAGTCTCACACAGTCCCTCACACACTCAGTCTCTCACACTCTCACACACACCGTCTCACACACACCGTCTCAGTCTCTCACACAGTCTCTCACACAGTCACAGTCTCACACACACTCAGTCTCACACACATCCAGTCTCACACACATCCAGTCTCACACACATCCAGTCTCACACACATCCAGTCTCACACACATCCAGTCTCACACACACCCTGTCTCTCTCACACACACTCTGTCTCTCTCACACACACTCTGTCTCTCTCTCACACACTCTGTCTCTCTCTCACACACTCTGTCTCTCTCTCACACACTCTGTCTCTCTCACACACACTCTGTCTCTCTCACACACACTCTGTCTCTCTCTCACACACTCTGTCTCACACACTCTGTCTCACACTCTCACACTGTCTCACTCTCACACTGTCTCACTCTCACACTGTCTCACTCAGTCTCGCACTCACAGTCTCACACTCAGTCTCACACTCACAGTCTCACACTCAGTCTCACAGTCTCACACTCACAGTCACTCACAGTCTCACACTCTCACAGTCTCTCTCTCTCTCACACTGTCTCACTCAGTCTCGCACACACAGTCTCGCACACACAGTCTCTCTCACTCTCTCACACTCTGTCTCTCTCACACTCAGTCTCACACAGTCTCTCACACTCTGTCTCACAGTCTCTCTCACACTCTGTCTCTCACACTCTCACAGTCTCTCACACTCTCACAGTCTCACACACTCTCTCACACTCACATTCTCTCACTCTCAGTCTCACACAGTCTCTCTCACTCTCTCAGTCTCACACCCAATCACTCACACACTCAATCACACTCACACAGTCTCACTCAATCACACTCTCAGTCTCACTCTCACACTCAATCACACTCTCACAGTCTCACGCTCTCACAGTTTCACACTCAATCACACTCTCACACTTAGTCTCGCAGTCACACACAATCACACTCTTACACTCAATCACACTCACACCCGCAATCACACTCACACCCTCAATCACACTCACACCCTCTCACTCACACCCTCTCACTATCATACACACTCTCACTCACGCATTCTCACTCAATCACACACACTCACTAACACACTCACTCAATCACTCACACGTAATCACACCCCAGGAGCCAGCACGATCCACCTTCCACTCTGTCTCACACACTCTGTCTCACTCTCACACTGTCTCACTCTCACACTGTCTCACTCTCACACTGTCTCACTCAGTCTCGCACTCTCACACTGTCTCACTCAGTCTCTCTCTCTCACTCTCACACTGTCTCACTCAGTCTCTCACTCTCACACTGTCTCACACACACAGTCTCACACACACAGTCTCACACACACAGTCTCACACACACAGTCTCACACACACAGTCTCACACACACAGTCTCACACACACAGTCTCACACACACAGTCTCACACACACAGTCTCACACACACAGTCTCACACACACAGTCTCACACACACAGTCTCACACACACTCTCTCTCTCACACACTCTCACAGTCTCAGTCTCTCACAGTCTCAAACTCTCTCACACTCTCACAGTCTGTCTCTCTCACACTCTCAGTCTCAGTCTGTCTCTCTCACTCTCTCACACTCTCAGTCTCAGTCTGTTTCTCTCACTCTCTCACACTCTCAGTCTCAGTCTGTTTCTCTCACACTCAGTCTCACAGTCTCTCACACTCTCAGTCTCACAGTCTCTCACACTCTCTCACACTCTCACAGTCTCTCACACTCTCACAGTCTCTCACACTCTCACAGTCTCTCACACTCTCACAGTCTCTCACACTCTCACAGTCTCACACACTCTCACAGTCTCACACACTCTCACAGTCTCACACACTCTCACTCTCAGTCTCACACAGTCTCTCTCAGTCTCACACCCAATCACTCACACACTCAATCACACTCTCACAGTCTCACTCTCACACTCACTCAATCACGCTCTCACAGTTTCACACTCAATCACACTCTCACACTTAGTCTCGCAGTCACACTCAATCACAATCACACTCTTACACTCAATCACACTCACCCTCAATCACACTCTTACACTCAATCACACTCACCCTCAATCACACTCACACCCTCAATCACTCACACCCTCAATCACTCACACCCTCAATCACTCACACCCTCAATCACTCACACCCTCTCACTATCATACACACTCTCACTCACACATTCTCACTCAATCACACACACTCACTAACACACTCACTCAATCACTCACACGTAATCACACCCCAGGAGCCAGCACGATCCACCTTCTACTCTGTCTCACACACTCTGTCTCACACACTCACACTGTCTCACACACTCACACTGTCTCACACACTCACACTGTCTCACACTCACACTGTCTCACACTCACACTGTCTCACTCAGTCTCACACTCACAGTCTCACACTCAGTCTCACACTCACAGTCTCACACTCAGTCTCACACTCACAGTCTCACACTGTCTCACTCTCACAGTCTCACTCTCACACTGTCTCACTCTCACACTGTCTCACTCAGTCTCTCTTTCTCACTCTCACACTGTCTCACTCAGTCTCACACACACAGTCTCACACACACAGTCTCACACACACAGTCTCACACACACAGTCTCACACACACAGTCTCACACACACAGTCTCACACACACAGTCTCACACACACAGTCTCACACACACAGTCTCACACACACAGTCTCACACACACAGTCTCACACACACAGTCTCACACTCTCTCTCACAGTCTCACACTCTCTCACACTCTCACACTCTCTCACACTCTCACAGTCTCACACTCTCTCACAGTCTCAGTCTCACTCTCTCACACTCTGTCTCTCTCACTCTCACACTCAGTCTCACACAGTCTCACAGTCTCTCACACTCTCAGTCTCACAGTCTCTCACACTCTCTCTCACACTCTCAAAGTCTCTCTCACAGTCTCACACACTCTCACAGTCTCACACACTCTCTCACACTCACATTCTCTCACTCTCAGTCTCACACAGTCTCTCTCACTCTCTGTCTCACACCCAATCACTCACACACTCAATCACACTCACAGTCTCACTCAATCACACTCTCTCACTCAATCACACTCTCACAGTCTCACGCTCTCACAGTTTCACACTCTCACACTTACAGTCTCGCAGTCACACTCAATCACAATCACACTCTTACACTCAATCACACTCACACCCTCAATCACACTCACACCCTCAATCACACTCACACCCTCAATCACACTCACACCCTCAATCATTCACACCCTCAATCATTCACACCCTCTCACTCACACCCTCTCACTATCATACACACTCTCACTCACACATTCTCACTCAATCACACACACACACTCACTAACACACTCACTCAATCACACTCACTAACACACTCACTCAATCACTCACACATAATCACACCCCAGGAGCCAGCACGATCCACCTTCCACCATTGTATGCAATTACCACACACATTTCAATTACATGAATGAATGCCACTCACTCACACACACTCACTCTCATCCCGGGAGCCAGCACGATCCACCTTCCACCATAGTATGTGCAATTACCACATGCATTTCAACTATATGAATGAATGCCACAGTGGAGGCATAAGTACAAACACAACTCATTACAATGACACATAAGTCACCCCCTTACGACTCACTTGTGTGTGTGTGTGTGTGTGTGTGTGTGTGTGTGTGTGTGTGTGTGTGTGTGTGTGTGTCTCTGTGTGTGCCTGTGTGTTTCTCACTGTGTGTGTTGCACGTCTGTATCACACTCTATCTGTCTGCACGTATGTGTTTATGACTGTCGCTCTTTA
Source organism: Rhinophrynus dorsalis (assembly GCA_037306005.1). Taxonomy (NCBI): domain Eukaryota; kingdom Metazoa; phylum Chordata; class Amphibia; order Anura; family Rhinophrynidae; genus Rhinophrynus; species Rhinophrynus dorsalis. The sequence goes on along the minus strand of CM074720.1, from coordinate 240,556,331 downwards.
AGCATCTCAGTGCATGCGTGTGCATTTGCGTGTGTGTCTCTGTGTTTGTCTCGCATCCGTGTGTGTGCATTAATTCCCTATATATCCTGACGGGCAACGCCGTCCCACATTGCTAGTATATATATATATATCTGGTTATGCAATAAGACAGCGGCACTCACTAAAACATTACCAATACAAACATTGATTGGTGCATGTCCCATAAAAACTGAAATATTCAAGTTTACTCAGCATGGAGATGCTCCCAGCGTTGTAAGAGACAACACACAAAGTTGAAGTGAAGAAAAGTGTTAATTTATTACATCCCTATCTGCCAAGCACTTTTGGTTCGCAAAGGGACGTACCTCAGACCCTTGGCGCCTGGCTTCAGGCATAGTGGTATCACTACCCTGATTTCTGGTCAGGGACCTTGTTCTTCCATTAGGGAGAGAACCTTGTAGCCTTGATGTAGACCATTCAGACCATTCAAAGTAGTCCTTTGAGGTGGAGACTCGCATATTCCCTCCACTTTACCCCTACCTATTTCCAGTTTCAAGTGAGGGGTGTACAGCATTGTTCCTTTAAAAGTAAAATGTTTATTCTTAATAATATGGGGGGGTATAATCCCCAGTTTAGGATTGCCCAGTACACAGATTCCCTTCTGGACCTTAAACCTATGGAGGCTGGCTTTCTAGGTCCTTACCTCACTGTTGAGTTTCTCTGAAGCTGTTCACTGTACTTTTGGTGGTTTGAAGACCACTGCAGGGAAGTTAACTTCTTGAGTGCTATGATTCTGTTCTTTTGTCCCTACTCTACTAGCACCCACTAGAATGTGGTGTTTTTGTCTGTATTGCACTGTATGTGTGTGTTCACTCTAAGGGGCTATTAACCCCTAATGTTCTTTCTCTGTTTTCACACCGTTTGGGAGGCAGTTTTTTTTTTTTTTTTTTTTACTTTATGCTAAAAAAAAAAATTTGTTGTTGGATGCCCACTCAGTGGACTTCTTTATTCCACATGCGATTCTTCTAATGGACAGATCTCTGCCCCAGTCCATCTCTCCGGGGTCAGAGTGGGCTTGAACTTAACCAGGTGATGTGTTCTTCATAGCAGTCACCCGGGACTCTGTTCAGACCATGGTAAGGTGCTGATTTTGAACAGCTGGAGACCCACAGTTTTCTTAGCGTTGATTACAAAAATAAAATGCACAGAATTCTTGGGTGGTCCTTCAGTAGCCATGGTTCTGTGTGATCTCATATGCTACACAGAGGCTGCTCTCACCCTCATTCCTGCCATTTTAACCAATGCAGTCAGATAAATACTTTTATATACTTCTGAGTAGTTTTTTCTCTTCTGCCTTTTGGACTATTTTTCTATGTCCCTCTTGCACTATGGCCCCCATTCCACCTCTGGGGCTGTCATCTGTTGAGCAGGATCCAGTTTGGGTTAAGGCTCTTATCTCTTCTTTTATCTATTCTGGTGGTCCTAAATCCTTGGATTGGTTAGGAATTTCTCAGAGGACGAAGATGAGACTGAGGATGAATTAGATTCTTTGCGGTCATTGAGGAGGATTATTATGGGTGTTCCCTGGGGTCACTGGGTTACCTCTAAATTTTGTGCACAGCTCGTTGAAGAACTGTCCTGCACCTCTCTTTGCTCCACTGACTTCTATGGGCGAACTTCATTGGGACATCTCTGCAACTGTTTTACATATAGAAGTCAGAGTGGGTTCTTTCTTGTCTCCTCATGCCCTTTCATCCAGTTCACGTCCTGTGTCTTGGGGGGGCCCGTGACATTCTGCGCACGAGTTGTAGGCATTGCCAGGCTTCATAGAAGACTACGCTTCCCAGAATGCTCATTTCGCTGGCTGCCTTCCAATTGGCTGCCTGTTTTGCAGTCGCCATTTTACTTCTCTCTTACTTATTCTACTCTGAGGCAGAGTCTGCTCCAGATTAAACCTTCGCCTGCCAGATAATAACTATTACTAACAAAGACACCAAGGAGGGTGCAATACCACAATATACTTGCTGTATAGTAAAAGATAGATGATACTCACAGCTCCCAATGGGTACCAGTTTGCAACAATAAAACTGGTAATCGCAGATGAGGATTTATAATCCGCCCTGATTCGGACTGCACTCAAAGGAAGAGAATCCACTGCTGTTATGTTCCAATTGAATGATTTAATTAAAAATATTGGAAGCCATTACAATTGTTTTTAAAAAATTCAATATGGGTTACGCGTTTCAAAGCATACAGCTTCTTCGTGGCAGATTATAAATCCCCGTTTGCGATTACCGGCTTTATTGTTGCAAACTGGTACCCACTGGGAGCTGTGTATCCATCTTTCTCTGTCATCCAATACAGGTTACTGGTAACTTTGGGTAGGCGATCAGCCCCTTTAGTAGGCAGGAACAATTCTGAGAAGTGACTGCTGGGTGGAGCCTACCTCCTCTCCTTAGCTTGCAGCTAGCCAATCCCCAACCAGTAAGATTTGTTCCTTGGTCAAGATGCAAGCAAGGGACAGTTCTGCTATAGTTTTAGCTCTTTTATTATTTTTCTGTTAGATATGGAACACCACCATTAGGTGGATTACCATCACTGATAATTCCCATCACCTAGGTAGCTCTGTTTACCAGGTGCTTTTGTGGACCTAAGCCCTGGGGGGAAAATCTTGGCTGCAAGTTTTCTCCAGTAGTTGCCCACTGAGGCTTCTTCAGATTCATATATCTGAAGCATGTCCCATGCTTCCCATCTGCACAGGGGTCTCATTTGGAGTCCCTTTTACATACTCATGCACTCATTGGGTTTATTCTGTATGTCTGTGAGGTGTTTGGTGCAAGTTTCTGTGGTAACTTAACCCTTTTGTTGCTGGTCAGCACATTGTGAGAGGGCTTTGGACACTTTCCGTACTGGGACCAGTATTTATTGGGTCTACTGCTTTATTCTACTGGGCTTTTGAGTAGTTTTACATTTTGGTATTCACCTTGTTAACTTTGTTCCACGCCTTTAAGGCGTGCGTTTACTGCATAGACGCCATTGCTCCATTCATGTCTATGGGACTTTATAGTTTAGGACATATCTCTGCAACTGCTCCAAGTAGCGAAGGCAGAGATGGCTTATTTTGTGGGTTTTCCCTTCTCTGTCATCAGGTCAACGTTCTGGGGATGTTGGGGGGGGGGGTTTAGAGGGCTTTGGGCATTGTTGGGGTACTCTCTCAGCAAAACTAAGTTTCCCATGAGCTCCCGCTTCGCACGCTCGTTTCAGATTTGGCTCCTGTCGCGGCAGCCATTTTGTGTATTTGCAGATCGAGTATCCTACGCAGGGCTTGGACTCTCCTCCACAGTTTAACCCTTCTCCTTCCAAATAAGTCATATTTAGCTTTTCTGGGGTGTATTTATTTATCATACACACTATTTTGTGGGTGTTTTGATACATTGACCGCTTGACTGTGAGAATGTCTCCTCTGTTAGACTCTGGGGCTAAACCTAAGACTAAGGATACTGGGGGGGTCTGTGTCCCTCATTGCTCTTCATGTCACTCCAGGTTACCTAGAGAATACTCAGGTCATGTTTGCCCAGCATGTGTGCTGCCCCTGAATCTCCTTCAGGGGCCCCCAGCCATGCACTAGAGCCAGTATGGATGCTAGAGTTTAAAGCTGCTACCAGGGACCTTCGGTCCCTTACAACTCCTTCCATCCACTTTACAGGGGGTCTTCCACTCGTGGCAGACCCCTGCCCGCATCAGATCTTCCTTGCCTAAACCGCCGGGTGTACCTGATGTCTGATTCCTCTGAGGAGGAGCTGTTGGTGGAATCTGATGCTGATGACTGTTCTGCTGTTCCTTCATCTCTGGTTTTTTGGGGACCCCTTTGAGGAGGACCCCATCCCCTCGGCTGAGGACCTGATCAAGGCTGTGTTGTCCAGTCTGAACATCCCCTTGGTGCAGGAGGCATCTTCTGACCCCTCTGATGTTTTTCAGGAACCTGTTAGGCCCCATGCTTGCTTTCCACTTAACCCCACCCTTGACCGTTTGGTGTCAGAGGAGTGGAAATTTCCAGACAAGAAACCATCTGTGTCTAGGAAGTTTGCTAAACTATACCGGTTTTCTGAATCTGCCCTCACACCCTGGGTTCATCTTTCCAATGTGGATGCCCCAGTTTCCAGGCTTTCTAAGTCCACTGCCTTGCCTATGGCTGATGCCTCTGCTCTGAAAGACTGGACTGATAAGAAGCTTGAGACTTCTCTCAAGGCTATTATTGCGACAGGAGGCTCTGCCCTTCGCCCTACCTTTGCTGCTGTATGGGTAAATAGGGCTGTGGTTGTTTGGACTGAACAGCTCAATTCTGCTGTCCATCAGGGGGCCCCTACTTCTGACATGTTGCGACTTCTCACTAACATTGCTGAGGCTCAGCATTATGTCTCTGCTGTCCTGTTTGACGCTGTGTGTATGATAGCCAGGGCATCTATATGTCTGTGGTAGCCAGAAGGGCTCTTTGTCTCAAGATATGGTCTGCTGGCACTGCCTCCAAGAAGGCTTTCCTGTCTTTGCCTTTTCAGGGATCCTCCCTGTTTGGGCCTCTGTGCCCTGGGCTCCTGGAGGGGCCTGGGGCTCAGCCCCTGCCCTACAGACTACCCAGCTATGAGGGCTGTCACACTAACATGGTAGTGTATTTGTTGAGAGAATTATTCTCTGCTCTGATGTTTGTCATTTAATTATGTAGTGATATAATTATGTGTGATATAATCATGTTTGCTGTCAGTCATTTGTCCCCATGTCGAGGCTCCCATTGTCTAACTTGTGTATTGTTCCCATTGTGCCTCTTTGTATTATGTACCCCTGCACCACCGGACCCATTTTCTTCTCAGTGTAGCTACTCAGTCTGAGTACGGGTATCCGTCAGACAGCATGGCTGCTGAAGCCCACATCCTGAGGGAGAAGGGGTTCTCTACCGAGGTCATTATACTATGGAGCAGGCTAGGAAGGCTGTCTCCTCTAAAGTCTACCACAGGGTTTGGTCAATTTTTCATTCCTGGTTTATGGACGGGGACCTGTCTACACAGGACTTTGACCTTCTGGTGGTGGTATCTGTTCTCCAGGACTCCGTTTGAGTTCCTTGAAGGTTCAGATCTCTGCTTTCTCTGACCTTTTTCCAGAGATGTATTGCCACTATCGCTGATGAGGGCCACTCACGCTTTCCCTGCCTTCAAGAACTCCATTCCTCCATAGGGCCTTAATTTGGTTTTGGGCGTTCTGCAAAGGCCTCCTTTCGAACCCCTTGCTACAATCCCTATGTGTCAGTTGATGCGTAAGATGGCTTTTCTTCTGGCAGTGGTCTCTGTATACAATTAATGAGTTGCAGGCCTTGTCTTGCAAGCTGCCTTTCCTGGTTTTTCACAAGGATGAGGCAGTTCTTCAGACTTCTCAGGAATTTCTACCCAAGGTAGTTTCTGAGCTCCACATTATGAGGTCCTTTCTCCTCCTTCCCACCTCTTGGGGCCTACCCTTGGCATATCCCCATGGTACCTGTGTTACATATTGGATGATAGAGAATATATGATTTTAGTCTGTTAAATCCTTTTCTCATAGTACCTATGGAACACAGGTCTCCCACCCAGAGAAAGGGACCTCTGTTGACCTTGCCTGTCTGGATGTGGGAGTCCTTGCTTAGGGTCTTTATCCTCATAGGAGCTTGCTTCCTTGCTGTCACTGTAGGTGTGGTTTGATCACATAACTGGAGGTGGGGCAAGGGCTGAGCTGGTGGTGAGGCTGGGAGTCTACACCCAAAGGAATCTCTTTGAGAATGTATTCTGCCCTCCCAAAAACAAACTCAACTCCCCTTGGTACCTGTGTTCCATATAGACTAATAGAAAAGGATTTAACAGGTAAGACTAAAATCCTATTTTCTTAACAGGCACATGTTTAATCTGTAACCCTGTTCAGCCTAAGCTTTGATGCAGTGGGCTACTCCACCTGCAGTTGATTCCCCCTATCTCTCACTTGCTAAGAAAACCAATCTGCCTCTAACAGATTATGGAATTCTTAAGGATCAAGCAGACAAATGCTTGAATTCTTTATTGGAGGCTAATTTTGCAGCCATGGGTGCCTCACATGTACCCATTTCACCTCCTCCTGGGTCACTAGAGCTATGATTGTCTTGGGTGTGTAACTTTCAGGGAACATTGCCAAAGAGGAACTGTATGAATACCTTACAGAAGCAGTGTTTTATGCTGCCAGGTTTACTGGCAAAAACATCTGCCTTATTTGTGGCTGTACGACACTCTCTGCATCAAGATTTGGTCAGCTGACGAACCTTCCAAAAAATCCTTGGTGTCTTCCCTCTGTCTGAAAACAGTTGTTTGGCCTTGACCTAAACAAGGTCGTCAGCCATGCTACTGGAGGCAAGAGTAAATTGTTGCCTCCAAAGCACGCTCTTTTTCCCCTAAAGAAGTGTGTTTTTCATCACGGCAGTATGGGTTGCCTAAAGTTCAACCAGCTCGGGCTTTAGAATCGTGCCTTTCCCAAAGCCCAAACAGGTTTGGGAATGCAAGAAGACTAAAGTTACAAGCCCACTTCCACATGACCCTCAGGGTCCTGGTGTGTCTCTGCCTGTTGGGTCTCCCCTTCATCTCTTGAGAGATGCGTGAATTACTTGAGTGTCAGATCAGAGGATTTTGTGGGTAATTGAGTAATTTCGGAAGCATACCTTGTAGACTTCAAATACCTTACTGTTTTGGTTTGTCTATTGGATCTGGTTTTGGGTGTCTGATTTTCAACGCAGCATCTTCCTTGCTAAAAAAAGCATGTTTGGTCACTGTTCCAGTACCTCCTGGATTCTACTCAAATCTTTTCATAGTTCCCATAAAAGGTGGCTGCTGTAGTCCTTTTCTGGACTTAAAATGTCTCAACCACTTGGTGCTAGCTCCATGGTTCAAAATGGAGTCTCTGTGCTCTGTCCTGGCAGCTGTGTGTCCTGGGGAGCTCAATGCCTCCCTAGACCTCTGTGATGCTTACCTACATGTTTGGATTCATTTGGATCATCTGTGTTTTCTATGCTTTGCATGTTCAGGGTAGTCCTTTCCAGTTCACTGCCCTCCAATTTGGCCTGGCATCTGCTCCATGAATCTTCACAAAGGTCATGTTTATATTGGCAGCTCATATCTGTGCTCAAGGAATCTTGACACATTAACTGGAATAACCTTTACCCAAGGCTCCTTCATAGGTGATTCTGTGCTCAGAAATTTAACTGTCTGTATACTGGAGCAGCATCGTTGGATGCTAAATTTGGTTCCAAGGTTCTTAGGCACAGGGTTTGATACCCTCCAAGGGAGGGTGTTAATCCCACAAGATAAAATCCAGTCCTTGTCCTTTCAGGTTCCATCTGCAACATTGTGGAAATACATGTGTTCTAGGCTACCTAGTATCTGCCCTGGAGATTATTTCCTTTGCTAAATTTCAAACAAGGGAATTACAAATGGACATTCACAGGAATTTATACAGACACCAATTTTGCCTTTCTCTTGTCATGTCTGTTTGCAGAGACAAAGGAAGACCTTTGCTGGTGGCTTTAACGATTCCACTTGTTGCTCGGGCATCAGTTTATCATCCCACACTGGGTTGTCGTCAACATGGCTGCCAGCCTGTCAGAATGTGGTGCTATGCTGGGTCTCTTGACAGACCAGAGCCTCTGGATCAGAGAGTAGAGTCTTCTAGCAAGACTGGCTTTGACAGCCTAGGTCTTGAATCCAGCATCTTAAAGAAAAAGGTTGTTTTTTTTGGGGGACACTGTAATTTCTACTATGCTCCAAGAAAGGCTTTGGACAAAACCCGTTTTCTATCATATGGTTTGGTCCCTATTCTACCATTGGTGTGCCAACCGCAGTTCTAATCCACAGCCTTTCAGGCTTCCAGTGAAAACCACTTGCCTTTCTGCAAGATGGTCTTCAGAAAAGCTTGAGCCTTAGCTCTATCAATGTGCAGATTTTTGCTTATCGCAAACTTTTTATAAGTATTTGTAGCTATGTGTCCAAATGTTATTTCTTACTTCACTGGTTGTAAATGATATTTATTGGCATACATTCATGTTTGAAATTTATCAAAGTTTGACAATTTACATGACACTTAATTGGCTTCCCAATTACAGCTCTGTCCTCTGGTCAGGCAACAAGCCCAATAGTATTGAACAAAGAGGTGACTTTGCTTGTAGAACATATTACACCCAGGACAATATCCTTTGAAGGACACTATAGTCAGAACTTCTGCAATTCCATCGATAGTTATATATAGATATCCTGGTGCATCATGGTTGGGTTATGTTTTGCACAAAATCCAAATTGTACCTTTACCAGTTACGGTTACATCAGGGTATGAAATTCAGAACTGAGCATCAAAGATGTCCTTACCTCTGGATTAGGTTCAGAGTTTTCAGATGGTATCAGCTGATATGGCACAAACAAGGGGTGGGACTGTATGTGGAAATTAGAAACAATGGTATCCATTATGAAATATGTTCTTTATGCCATATTCCACAACACATTACTTCAAGAAGTAGTCAAATCAAACATTCACCCACATACAGTATATGGTCAAACAGACAACACAACACTTGAGTACATAAGCCAGAATGGAAGCAGCTGAAGCAGATCAGCCAGGTTTGAGAACTAGTGATTACCAGTGTGGGTGGAAATTTATGTTCCAGATATACAGTACTGTGCAAAGTATTAGGCTGGCGATAAAAAAAAAAAAAAATGTTGTAAAGTAAGAATTATAAGAAAAATAGACGTTAATAGTTTATTTTTTATCAATTTAACAAAATTATAGTGAGTGAAAGGAAGAAAAATCTAAATAAAATCTATATTTGGTGAGACCAGCCTTTGTCTTCAAAAGAGCATCAATTTTTCTAGGTCCACTTGCATACAGTTTAAGGAACTCGGCCGGTAATTTGTCCCAAACATCTTTGAGAACTAACCACAGTTCTTCTGTGGATTTAGGCAGTGTCAGGTTCGTCTCTCTCTTCAGGTAACCTGAGACAGACTAAATGATGTGATCAGAGCTCTGTTGGGCCATACCATCATGTCCAGGACTCCTTGTTCTTATTTATGCTGAAGATAGTTCTTAACCCCTTAGCGACAATGGACGTACATGTGCGTCCTCTGTGGCTGTCACTTAGTGACAGAGGACGTACATGTACGTCCAGGAAATCCGGATCCCCGCGCGGCTGCACGCTGTTCGGGGACTCCGGATTCTTCTGAAAAAAGAAAAAAAAATGTTAGACGGGCGTTAAGTGACGGCCGCGTCTGCACGCGGCTGTCACTAAGGGGTTAATGACTTTGGTTGCATGTTTGGGGTCATTGTCATTCTGCAAAATAAGTCCGAGGCCAATCAGATGCCTCTCTGATGGCATTGCATGACTGTTAAGTATCTGTCTGTAATTCTCAGCATTGAGGAGACATTAATTCTGACCAAATCCCCAACTCGATTTGCAGAAATGCAGCCCTAAACTTGAAAGGAACCTCTGCCATGCTTCATTGTTGCCTGCAGACACTCCTTCTTGTACCTCTGTCCAGCCCTTTGGTAAACAAACTGCCTTCTGCTGCAGCGAAATATTTCGAGTTTTGACTCCCCAGTCCAGAGCACCTGCTGCCATTTTTCTGCACCCCAGTTTCTGTGTTTTCATGCATAGTTGAGTCGCTTGGCCTTGTTTCCATATTGCAGGTATGACTTTTTGGCCTCAAGTCTTCCATGAAGACCACTTCTGATCAATGTTCTCCAGACAGTAGATGGGTGTACCAGGATTCCACTGTTTTCTGCCAGTTCTGATCTGATGGCACTGCTGGACATCTTCCGATTGCGATTACATCAAACTGTCTTCAGCAACCTCACCTTGTTAGCTGAGTTTGGTCTTCCTCGCTCAGTTTTATTCCTCCTATACAGCTGTTTCAGTTAATGATTGTGTTTCAATCCACATATAAAATTTATGATCATTACACCTGACTTTGGGCTATATTCTATTTCAGGTGCTAAATGTTAACACCCATTTTTTTCAAACATTTTCCTATTGAAATCTGTGGAGTGGAGATAAAAGCCGAGATAAAATTAGCACCTGCAATAGAATCTAGCCCTATATGCCTACAAAATACCTAGAATAATTGATGCTGTTTTGAAGTCAAAGTGTGGTCACACTAAATACTGATTTGATTTAGACTTTTCTTCTGCTCAGTATCATTTTGTTTATTTTTATCAATAAAGTATTAACATCTCTATTTTTGAAAGCTTTCTTAGTTTACAGCATTTTTTTCACACCTGCCTAAAATGTTTGCACAGTACTGTATCTGCAAGTTACAAACTAGGAGTGAGCAAACCTGGATCCAGGAAAATGTGAACACATGCAAAAATGTAGAAAATAACAAAAGGGAGAACAGTGGGCACCCCTTCTGCAAAATCAGAGAACAATGGACAACACCACCAATTCACCACGGGAGTGAATACGCACAAAAAAGTGGCTGATATCCTATTTATATAGGTCACAGCTAAACTGCATACTGCCCCAGGACCAGTATAATGTGTCACAATGCTGCGTTTCAGATACTCTCTCCCCCCAGTTGCAAAACCATATCGAACATATAATAAATTGAGGGTGTCCAATAGTGTAATGCCACAAACCTCCAATGAATGAGAAGATTATTGCCTGCTTTTTGTAGCAGCCGAAATCTGTGGCTTGGTTCAATATTGAGCTGGAGCGGAAAGGAAATTGTCAGAAGATTTAAACAATATTTTCCTCAATTTATTTTGAATATTTGTAGAGTATAATTTTGTGAATGGCAAACCAGCTTTTTTGGCCTTGCATACACGATACTGAGGGTTCAGCCCTTTTTCCAAAATTTGCCTAAATATTTATAATTTTATATTTTTTTAAATCTTTAAATAAAGGTTATGATTTCATATTTTGATTGTCTTTTTCCCAACTTAATACTTCTAAGATGTGGAATTCCATGTGATTACAGCAGGAATATCTATGTCTCTTTTTTTAAATACTTTATTACCCTGTAAGCACCTCTGGGTATTAATTTAGAGTTCCACAGTCTCTAGATACACATATTAAAAGGAGTGTTTAAGTGTTCACTGAGGAACCCCCCTTTTTCCAACCAATAGTAATTAGACAAATAACATAATCTTAAACAAAATCACTATATTTAGTACTTGTTTGCAAATTCTTTGCATTTGTGACCGTATGAAGTCTACAACCCACATGACCATATGCTGTGTATTCTTCCTGATTATGCTCTACCAGGACTATACTGCAGCCATCTTCAGTTCTTGTTTGGTTTTGGACATATTTTCCTTCTATGTTGTCCTCAATTGGATTCAGGCCAGGTGATTAACTTGGTCAGCCAAGAACAGTCCACTTTTTGGCCATGAAAAACTCAGCTGCTTTAGCAGTATGTTTGGGGTCATTGTCTTGCTTCAAGGTGAAGTGCCTTCCAGTGAGTATTGAGGCATTTGGTTGGATCTGAGCAGATATGATGTTTAGTACACAAAAACAAAATGTGATTTAGCGCAACTTCACCCTTCAATTTAGATAAAGTGATGTTTTAACTTTAATCACTAACGTGAACAGTGTCACTTCAAGTGCAAAATATGCTGCTCATACACCTCACACGTGAATAAAACAAAAAATAACTCAAGTATGGCGCGATACTTAGACTTGAAACTTACTGAAGATCATCCATAAAAACATGAAAAATAAAGAAGAAAAACAATACATAGTGTAATATATCAATTTAATCTGTGATATATTCCAAATGTGTGCCAACTGGCCACACACTTATTACTCCTCTTGAATATGTGCCTTCAAATAATATTTCCCCAATTATATATTTCCTCAAAAAGATAAGAAATAAGAACGCACATGGGACAGTATCATCTCATAAAAGATTATATATTATTTAGAAATGCACTCACAAGTATAGCCAAATAAAAAACATAGAAACAACGGGACGTCCTCCCCTGCACTATCCCTGTAGATCGAGTCCAGACTTGTAGCCCTCGATACAAATCAGAATCCTTTCCCACTCGCCTCTACTTTCTTTATTTTTCATGTTTTTATGGATGATCTTCACTAAGTTTCAAGTCTAAGGTATCGCGCCATACTTGAGTTATTTGATGTTTAGTACACCTCAGAATTAATTTTGCTTCTGCTGTCACAGTTATATGATCAATAAAGACAAGTGAGCCAGTTCCAGTTGCAACCATACATGTCCAAGCCACTACCTCAACCATGCTTCATAGATGAGGTGGTGCTTTGAATAGGCATCCTATTGAAATATATCCATCTACTTGGTGACATAGAAAAAGATGAGTTTAAAATATTGCCTCAATTAAAATAGTGATATCAGAATGCTGATTGGGGCAATATTTTAAACTCGCCTTTTTGTATGTCGCACAGTAGATGGCAACATTTCAGTAATGAACCCTTTGGATCATGTGCAACTTCTTTCTTTCTCCACACTTTCCTCTTTCCATCACTGTGGTACAGGTCAATATATTATGGTTCTCTATGTTATAGTTCTTTATTTAGACACAGCTGCTTGGCAATAGGCTTAGTGCACAAGTAATTTGCTGTTTGTCATTTTACACATTGGACTGAGCTCACAGCAGCAATTTATTTGATCAACCATAGCATTGGCTTAACTGAGCAGGGCATATGGCTTCTAATAATAATTCTAACCTTTAACAGCTAGTTCTTCATATCACTTGGGTAGGGCCTGATTCTCCATAAGCAGAGAGGGCAACTGCTTGCAGATAGCCTAGGAATTCTTCATGTCTCATTGATACAGATTTTGCACTACCCTCTTTTACTCTGGAAACTTGAACCAGGAAGCTTTTTTCTCAATGGCAATCCTACCAGTAGGATACCAGTTAGGTGGCAACACTAAGATTTGCAATAACGTGACAGTTAAACACTCTTTTGATTTATGTGAAAAACTGTTTCCAAATTCCTACTAATTTTAAATTGTGATTTTAACCTATCACTTATTCTGAAGCACAAGTATATAGTCTCTTAACCCTCAGAGTTACTATACTACGGTCCTGCAGACATGTCTTCACTTACTCTGCAATCCTAGTTCTTACAGTTAACAAACCACAACTGCTCTGAGTAATGCAAGAGGAAGCACAGCTACAGGGCTATTTTCCACCCTAGGTCTTTAACCTGGTACTTTTATTTAACCTGGTATTACATAATGTCAGCAGGACCATGTGCTATTACAGTAATGGGAAGTGATTTTTTTTTTTTTTTTGCTTGTCTCATGTAATGGTACACTGCTCTGTTGATTACATGTAATACTCTGTAATAGTATGTTGCTCTGCCGATCTAGCATAATACTCTACTAGTCTGATATAGTATAGCCCTGCTGACCATATGTAATAGACTGCTGGTCTCATATAATAGTGTTTTGCCCTGCTGACAAAATATAATAGATGCTAGTCTCATCTAACAGTATATTGCCCTGCTGATCTCATGCCATGCTCTACTAGCCTCATGTATTGCTACATGTCTCTGTCCATTGCATATAATACTCTACTTTGCTTATGTAACAGTGTATTTCCCTGCTGGGCTCATGTAATACTTCTTTAGTCTAATGTAATAATGTATCACCCTTCTTATCTCATATAATGTTACACTGCTGTGTTGGTTGCTTTACTCTAATAGTCTCATTTAATAGTGTATGCTGGTCTCATGTAATACTCTGCAAGCCTCATGTAATTCTACTTTGCTTTACTGATTGCATGTAATAGTCTACTAGTCTCATATAATAGTATATTGCCCTGTTGGGCTCATATAATAGTGTATTGCCCTACAAATCTCATGTCATATTCAGCTGACCTCATGTAATGATGCATTTCCCTGCTGATTTCATGTAATACTTTGGCAATCCCAAGTAACATTTGTATTGCTATGCTGTTGTCAGAAGTATATTGGTGGTATATGGTAGGGATGAGCAACCTCAAGCCATCCAGAAGTTGAGGACTACACTTTCCATTGTACCTTGCCAGTCGGTGGCTGGCCAGGGATGATCAGAACTGTAGTCATCAACAACTGGAGGGCCTCATGTTGCCCATCCCTGGTATACAGCTTGCTCAGCCAACTTCCAACTTCTCTTTCTTGTGTCCATCTCTCCCATTAGTCTATCTTCTCTATTCACTGTCTCATATGTTTAATAATGCATATGCATACTAGTTTTGGGATCAACAAACTGGGAAATAACGCTCTTTGATGTCCAAATATGAGGTGACCTGGTACCTTTCTTTTCAGACAATCCTCCCCCCAGACAGTTACCAGCTACTAAACAGCATTTTAATAATATATTTTCTGAGGCAGCTCCCAAACCCTTTCATAAAACATGTCTTGGAACAATTGTTTAGCAAATCAATGGCAATATATGGGAAAATATAAATTCTGCAAGCTGCCATTATTCTAAATGATGCTTTTAATTCCTTGAATGCTTTGGAAGCCCACAATGCAATGTTTTGTAAGAGCACCATTTAAATCATTGGGAATTTTATTGACCACTTTGATGCAATTGGTGCCCCACAATTCTTAGCACCTCAAATTCAAGATGTTTTGTGTGGTTATATATTTAAAAAAAAAAAAAAAAAGAAATATTAGGATGTGCACCCACAATAAATGTGTAAATATTAGTGATGAGCGAGCATGCTCGGCCGAAGCTCGGTTCGGCTCGAGCATCGCTCTGCTCGGCACATGGCGGTACTCGTACGAGTACCGCATGTGCTCGCCCGCCATGTTCGGGTCTCCTCCCCGCACGTTTCGCGGCTGCTGCGCAGCCAATAAACGTGCGGGGAGGCTCTGACATCAGTGTAATGCCAGCAGCCATGTTGGCTGCTGGCATTACACTGATTGGCTGGCCAGAACCCGTGATCGGGTGCTGTATAGCACCCGACGCGCGAGTTCGGCTCATTCTTAGCCAGGGAGAGATGCGCTTAGGCAGGGAAAGTCAGTGTAGGGAGAATAAAATTGTTGAAACTCTTTCAAGACCCAAAAGTCCTTTTTAGGACTGTTGTGTGTGGGGGCAGCATTTATATTTTGTTTGGGGGGGGCACAATTTCCTTTTTTTTTGTGGGGGGGATATTTTTAAGGTGACATATAATACTAGATGCACAGGAAGTCAGTGTAGGGAGAATAAAATTGTTGAAACTCTTTCAAGACCCAAAAGTCCTTTTTACGACTGTTGTGTGTGGGGGCAGCATTTATATTTTGTTTGGGGGGGCACAATTTCCTTTTTTTTGTGTGGGGGGGTATTTTTAAGGTGACATATAATACTAGATGCACAGGAAGTCAGTGTAGGGAGAATAAAATTGTTGAAACTCTTTCAAGACCCAAAAGTCCTTTTTAGGACTGTTGTGTGTGGGGGCAGCATTTATATTTTGTTTGGGGGGTCACAATTTCCTTTTTTTTGTGGGGGGGATATTTTTAAGGTGACATATAATACTAGATGCACAGGAAGTCAGTGTAGGGAGAATAAAATTGTTGAAACTCTTTCAAGACCCAAAAGTCCTTTTTAGGACTGTTGTGTGTGGGGGCAGCATTTATATTTTGTTTGGGGGGGCACAATTTCCTTTTTTTGTGGGGGGGGACATGTTCTAAGGTGACATTGTACTAGGTGCACAGGGACAAATATTTCACAGTGCAGTGACAAGCTGACATATTCTGTTAGGTGCACAGGGCCAATGATTTTACAACGCAGCGACAAAAAGGGCCATTTTAAACGTGTGCCTAGCCATAGATTATTGTCACATTCTGTTTAGTGTGCAAATTCACAAATTAACGTCACATATTCCGTTCACTGTGCCTAGCCGCAGATTAGCGTCACATTCTGTTTCGTGTGCCTAGCCGCAGATTAGCGTCACGTTCTGTTTCGTGTGCCTAGCCGCAGATTAGCGTCACATATTGTTTAGTGTGCCTAGCCGCAGATTAACGTCACATATTGTTTAGTGTGCCTAGCCGCAGATTAGCGTCACATATTGTTTAGTGTGCCTAGCCGCAGATTAGCGTCACATTCTGTTTCGTGTGCCTAGCCGCAGATTAGCGTCACATTCTGTTTCGTGTGCCTAGCCGCAGATTACCGGCATATATTCCGTTTAATATGAAGAAGGCGGGTAAAAAGGGACGGGGAAGTGGACGTGATCCTGATAGTTCAAGTAAATATACAGCAAATACTGTTTGGTAACAATTTTTCGCCTAAAATCGTTTTTATCTTCCTTTTTGTGTGTTTTACGGTCAGTCTGTAAAAATGGCGTACTACGGGCGAAACATCGTTCCCAGCAGCGACGTTGGAGTCCAAGATGCATCCAGACATCCTCCCTATGCTGTCCCTGAACCATTTCTGTGGTGTTTCCATCATTTTCTGACCTTTTCCTATGAACCAGGCACCCTCCCCTCATCAGAGCAGGGGGTGCCTGGTGTAATGCTCGAGTCCTCCCATTGACTTCAATGGGGCTCGGGTGGTCGGCCGAGCACTCGAGCCTCCGGGGGCGCTCGGCCAGAGCACCCGAACACCCGAGCATCGGGGTGCTCGATCATCACTAGTAAATATAAAGAAGGTTTCTATTAATGTGAGCTGCTAATGTATATAATACTTATTCCACCCAAGAAGTTTGTAAAAGTAAAAAACAATATCTATATATATAGCCTAGTGCAAATATTAAATAAAAAGTGACTAACATATAATAATAAACTACAAAAGTTATGTATTGCAGGTAGAGTAATAATGTGCAATCCAAGACCAAGAGAAAAAGACAATTATTACATTAAAAATGGTTAAAAAAAACCCCAACAAAAACAATAAATAACACATACAAAATGTATACAATTATTTCCTTATCTCTGGTTGACCCTTACAGTCGGATCACTAATTAGTGTGACTCTGATCCGATTATATCCCCAGAAAACAGAAAAAAAGTATAATAATAATATTGTATTATCCCACACCAATGATGCTGTAAATAGATGTGTCACATTAAAGGGATAGTAATACTTCGTTTTAACTTTATTTTATTTTGTAGGCATTAAAAAAACATGAAGAATGATATAAGTCTTATCTCTCAAACCTTTATGGTTTATGAGATATTCACAAGCAAAGTTTCCCTCCCCGCCCCTTTTTCTTAGTGTAAGCCATCTCTTCTCAAATGTGAGTCTGGTTGTATGACAGTACAGATAACAGAAGGGGACAATTTTCTTTGTATGAAAACAATGAAAGCCCTTCCCCCCTTGACAAGTTTTTCAGCTTTTTCCATTATCTTAATTGAAGATTGTCCCTCTCTGCAGTCTACCTGGGCATCTCCCTTCTGATCTGGTTGAACAGGGGGGGATACTTTGTTTGTGAATATCTCTTAAACCATAAAGGTTTCAGAGATAAGACTTATATCATTCTTCATGTTTTTTTAATGCCTACAAAATAAAATAAAGTTAAAACGAAGTATTACTATCCCTTTAAGCACTAGATATTGGTGCTACAAGGGCCCTAAAGAAGCACCACCACCAATATAGTATTCATTTTCAGATCAATGCAACAAATCAGAAGATAGCAACACAGGTATATATATTAGTGGCCAAAATAGTGATATGGATTTGTTGAATCTATAACTTAAGTGTACAGATTAACGTAGCTCATTGGCATTAAAAAGTCTTGGTTTGGATTCTTCAAAATATTTGGTCTGAAGATACCAACTTTGGATGTGTAAAAAGTACATTTTTAGGATTAAAGGATAACATATTGTGGTTAACATTACTTTTAAAAATAATCCAAATTATCCCCCTTATGTTGTTTTAGAATAATACTGATATTATGTTTAGTCTGTTTATTTTGGCCACTAATATATATACTTGTATTACTGTTTTCTGATTTGTTGTGTCGAACTGAAAATGAATACTATAATGGTGGTGGTGCTTCTGTAGGGCCCTTGTAGCACCAATATCTAGTGTTTCTTGTGACACATCTATTCACAGCATCATTGGTGTGGGATAATAAAATATTATTATATGGTTTTTCTGTTTTCTGGTTATATAATTGGATCTGACTGTAAGGATCAACCAGAGATCAGGAAATAATTGTATACATTTTGTATGTGTTATTTATGGGGTTTTTTTGTTTTACCATTTTTAATGTAATAATTGTATTTTTCTCTTGGTCTTGGATTGCATGCTGCTACGGTATCTGCAATACATAACTTGTGTAGTTTATTATTATATGGTAGTCACTTTTTATGTAATATTAGTGCTAGGATATATATATATATATATATATATATATATATATATATATATATAGTTATGGATAGATATTATATATTTGTTTCTATTTCAAAATAATATGTCAGAAAAAAATATTCATCAGATATACCATACGTATAAATATTAATTGGTGTCAAATGTCATGCTTAGTATAATGGAAGCCAAGAAGGGACCGGGTCACCTTCCGCCGTCGTTCCCGGGTCTCTCCTTCTCGACGCCGGACTGGCGCCGTCGAGCATACCGGTCGAGCAAATCAACGTTCCGGTGGTCGACTCAGAGTGGCGTCGAACCCCGGGATGACCGACTCTATCTCGAAGGCTGCGGCTACCGGAGGGGTCACGGGCACTCGAACACTGTCGAGCGTTCACAGAACCGGATCAGGGAAAAGTGTTGCAGGAACCAAAGTAGCTGTAGCCACGCCGTTCGAACACTCCGGTGCTCGACTTGAAGGTTGAAGCTTGTACAGGGAAACCAAAAGGCAGAGTCCACGTTGCCGTCTGACAGGATACGAAGTCCAGTAGCGGGATCCTGGCAGCAGACGGATGAACGTTATGGGAACCTGGTTCAGATGGGCGGCAGAGTGGCCACTTTAACCATGGGAACACAAAAGACTCCAGGACTCTGGTTCACTCCAAACATAACACACTTTATTGAACAAAAACCACATCTTTTATACAGTAAAATACAATACCACAATAGGGATGGGAAGGGCCAGGTATTCTAATACAGGCTTGGCCCAGGGACCAATCAGACACAATAGGCATATGACACAGGGAACAAAAGACCAATGGTAACTGGAGACAAAGGGCCAATGGCAGAGGGTGACAAAAGACCAATAGCAGTTAGGGGAAAAGGGCCAATGGCAGATGGACTACTAAACATAATACTGATGAGGTTAAGGCAAACATGGTTGATTACTGTCTAGACAAAGACAAAGGGTGGATGAGAGGGAATACACATTTAGGGGACTAGGCCAGGGGTTGAAGCACGTACACACTAGTTTGAATATGCGGCCTCAACCCTGGCCAATCAGTGTGCGCAGTGAGTCGTACGTCGGCCAATCCGGCGTCGACTCACTGCCTCTGGTTTCCCGCGTTCGCGGCGGCATGGATGCCTTGAACAAAGGAACCGGGGAACCACCGGATTCGGTGTTCGTGTACCCCTCGCACATATCATATACGATATTAACATGCTATACACATGAAACATACGACATTCGACATACATTAAAGGTACGACATTCGACAATATATAAAGTACAAATCTTCTAACACAAAGGATACTGAAGCCCCCATCTAGGGTCAAATGAGGCCAAAGGGCCATAGTCTTTAGGTAAAAGCGTTCGAGGTCCAGACAAGGCTCAAGTAACGGATAAGATCCGTTACACTTAACGTAGAGTGCTTTTAATGGGAACTCCATAAAAATGTTGACAGTAAAAGTGAGTCTCAGCTTTAAGGTGGAACTGTACCTTAGGAATAAGTGGCTCTTGTAATATCTAACAGAACAATTTATCTAAGTAGGTGTCCTTCACACAACAGTTTGATACAGCCATAACTTTTATTTTTGTACTTTTATTACCTATTGTGCTTTGCTGCTAATTATTTCAGTTTGCAATCTGATAAAGAACTGTGTTCTTTACCAGACATTTAGGGCTATTGTGGGGAGGTATCAACAGAAATCACTATAAACAGGAAACATATTATGCAAAAATATATATAGACAGATACACCTGACTGCTATATGAATGGCTTCTACTTTGCTAAGTTAATCACCTAAGAATTAACTTGGGCTGTATAAACCTTAATAGCTATACACCATACATCTGTAAAACCTATTTTCTGACACCTATTATGGTCTTCCATATGCTCTATGAGAGCTACCATCCTTGATTTTCCCAAGACTCCCTCACTCAAATTAACATAGTAATAGTTAAGTGCTGTATTGTCAGTAAATGTCGTTTGATAAGGTAACAGACTTTCTGAACACAAGAGTGCATTAACGTTTATCTCTAATTTTTAACAGTTAACTAGGTGAGCCAAATGTTCAGTGTACACATGCATTACATAAAGCAAGTTTTGGTTTATAGTCTATAGATCTAACCTAAAATATAAATTTTGTTACATATGCTAGTGATAGAAAATACATAAATACGAGAGAGGGGTTTCCAAGAAATAAAATAAGTATTTAGTAACATTACCTACATGTAATTGTTCTGCATGCAAAAGCTATTGGAGGGATGTACTAATACAATTCCTCTCTCATAGTAGACACTTGCTATGATTGCTTAACCCTTTGAGTGTCAGAGGGGTACGCAACGCATTGTTTTGCAATGCGTTGCGTACCCCTCTGGCGCTCGAAGGGTTAATGCTGTGTCTGCTTATCACCATTTTACTACGCTACTTTTGCTGAAAATGGTTATCTGTACACCACTTGGGCCAAGAGGAGAGCAACTGCATTTTTGTTGGAGCTCCTTTAAGAGCCATCTATTCTTAGGATAAATTTCCCTTTAAAATGATACATTGTTTGTGCAATGTGTCTGACTGTGGAAAACAGTTTTACTATCACCGTTGCATCAAATTAAGTAGTTAGACGATAGAAGGCAAATGCTTGCATCTATTGCCTGTGCAGGTCTCCTCCCTCAATATCGCACAGAGAAAGAGTGGATGACATAGCTGACTGAGGATGATGGAAATTGTAGTCCAAGCGCGGTTGTAGTATCCATTCTCATCCATAGAATGAGTTGTGCAGTAAGAGGTGTGGAATGGACAGCTCACGGCAGGAGGGAGTGGTGAACTGGGAGCTGTCACTCCTCCATGGTGCTGATTATATGTGAGATCAGCAGTACACCTGGCGCTGGTGAAACTCCCGCTATCCCCCCACCACGTCCCCCTCCTTGTTATCTGGAGAATGGAAGGAGACACCCAGGCTCACGATTGAAGAGGGAGCTGCTGCGAGAGACAAGGGGGAGGCTGATAGCTGCTCTGACACGCCATGTTGTGGCCTTGGGCTGCACATAGTCCGTGCTGCCATACTCTTTCGTTCATCCTATTTGTGAAATACGTTATCTGGACACAATGACAGACTGGCTATAAAATTTACCAGTTCAGAAGGGCACACATTGGCGATTCCATACAGTGAAATCTGCCCGTGAGAATTGTGTCATCTTGATCAGCATGATTTACCCCTTCCCATCTCACCCAAACCCGGTATGGGGCTCAGGGTCCCTTATCTCCTACTTCAGTCTTACCTTCCTGCTTATGTGTTTCTCCATGGGAGGGTGCAGGAGGGTGTCCCCGGGCTCTCCTGCCCCCCAGCTCACGGATCTCAGATCCCAGATCTCCGGGGTGGAGGAGCTGCTGGAGGAATTCCGCAAACAGCTGCAGCAGCAGCAGCAGGAAGACGTGGAGGAGCAGGGACAAGGGGGCCAGAGGCCGCATCAGCACCCAGACCAGGGACAAGAGGAAGACTGGGATAGCTTGCACAAGAAGCAGCAAGGCAGGGTAAATGCCATGCCAAAGCATCCCCTAGAGGGCACGGACGAAGAACAGACCATGCAGCAGCAACTACTGGAAGTAGGCGTCAGGCCTGGAGGGGATTTTGGTGAGGATCTTTGCAACTTTAATCAGATGGAAGACTACATCATTCGTACCAAGGACTCTCTGGAGGCCGGGGCTACCTTTTTAAAGGCACCGGCCGAGGTGTACAGCTGGAAGAAGTGCCTGGAAGCTTGCTGCACCGAGCCGCTCTGTTCTGCTGCAGTGGTGGAGCGATCGGGCCGGGGGCTGAGCTGCTTCCTCTTCGACTGCAATCACCGGGGTCGCAGCGTGTGCCAATTTTCCCCGCACCGGGACTACAGCAGCTTCACCTTGTCCGGGCGCAATGCCTCCTCCGGCTGGGCAGCGGGGAGCCCCTTGCACTCACTTGCAGCATTTCAGGGTAAGATATGTACGCTAGTGAACTACGCACCAATGTGAATTCCTCTCTAGAGCTGGTATTCCGATTGATCAGTTAATGCAAAATTACATTGTTTTCTATAATTCTGCAGCTGCATTTTAGGGCTAAAGTGTCAGTACGACTGGTGTAGCAGGTGCAAAGCACCAGTGCCCAGCCAACTTTAGGGGCCCTTCTGTTGATGAAAATACTAAATGATAAGGGATTTCCATCAGTTTGCAGTGAATTAGGGGCCCAACAATTATTTTGCATCAGGGACCACTTTAGTTAAAATTGTCACTGCTACCTTTTTATAGGCCAGAGGTGGGCAACATGTATCTCATAGAGCTTTTGAGTTACAACGTCCATCTTTTTTCATTTGGCTCTTGGCCAATTTAGGATGATGCAAACTATTCAAACAGTTGGTGGGATGATGGTTGTGCACATAGCCATATGCACAAAAGCAGCAAAGATTCACAGCTCAGTACAAATTGTGTTCTTCACTTAGTAAAATGAATTAGCACAGATACATTGCCTCCCCAAACATACGCTTTATCTAAAGTGTATTTGAACATGCAATGAGACGTTCTTATTGCATCTTTTCGCTGTCAGACCTCCATAATGGCTGCTTTCAGCTCATTCATCCAAACTTCACATTGTTGCACCTTGGCCTGAGTGAAACACCATGATGTTTGGCTACAGGAGCTGGAAGCAGCCATTAGTCTGACAGTCTGACAGTAAGAATATGCATGGAGAATGTGTCCCTGCATGTTCAAATACATTTTCTGTAAAGTCTATGTATGAGACAATAAGCTTCAGATCTGATTAATTTTATATAATTAAGTGCAACAAAAGTTTATGCAGCGGTGTTCTTGTAGTACAGATCTTTTTAAATAGACCTCTTGTCTCTCTGTGACCAGAGAGGGCCAATAGAGGACATGCAAAAAGGAATCTGGAACCCCCTGCTCTCATTTTGTCCTTGGCTCAACTTGAACATGCTTTTGATATATAACTCAAATAAAGCCACCAGTTTGCTTACTTGGAGAATTGCACTTTCCCCAGCAATACTGGTTTTGAGGACTGTGGCATAGCTGTGACTGAAAACCAGCCCATGCTGGTATCAGCCATATTTTATCATCTGACCCCCATGTGGGTTAGCCATTCACAGGTGGTTGTAATAAGCATATCAAACTCTCATATAGTCAGTGTGAATGATTCTGCTGTGCTGATCAGCTCTGTTGAACAGCCCTTGTGCTCAGTGCATGCGCTCAGGGGAGTTGTAGCATACTGAAATAGGCTGTGTTTACACTGGCAAAAAGCACCAGTGTAAACTCATGGTTGAAAATGTTAAACTAATGTTGTTAGTGTGATCATAGCCTCATAGTGTAATATGTTATATTTTCCTTTTATTTTGTAATGTTGCCTATTTTATTATATTCACAATCAGAAGTATGCTGATTTAACCTCTAGCTGGAGACTGTTTTAACTGGAGACAACCACATCAAGGGCAGATCTATGGAATGGGGGCCTTGGTGCACTACAAACCACAAAAAATATTTAGCATTTTCTGTTATTATCACTGTTTAGGCCTCTAAAGTTGGGTAGGCCACTATGCCACTGCTTTTCACTCACTGAATTAATGTTCAGCAGCTCCCTGTATTGTTTACATTTAAACAGCTGTAAATATGGGCAATGTCCTTCAGCATTTTCAGCCAATAGGGTTGCAGAGCAAGAAATCACATGATGCAAAGACCATAAATACACTTGCCAGACAGTATTATTTAGACCATTTTTAGCTCATTTTTTTTAGGTCTAATAGGTTGGTCGGGCAAGCTGAGTGATAAACTATCTAAAAATCAATTCATATTTATACATAGTGTTACTCATAATAATGATTACTTTATCAATATTCACTTTAAGACATTATTAAGATATTTCATTCACAGTCAGCACATATGTTGTTTTAGACAGTCCCAGTTTTGAGATAATTCACAGTTGTTGTTTTATTTATTTATTTTTCAGTGGGGCAGTCATTTATTTATTTAATCTACTTTTTGATGTAATCAAGGGGTTAATCTGCTTTCTTTTAAAGAAGGATACATTTCTACAGCATGAAGATCACATATTTTCTGTTTGGAATTATAGAGACGATGTAGATAGAAAAAGGTATATTGTGATTTATCAGGAACTGAGAAATCTTTCCAACTCATTTATTGTTTTCTGTGCTGATTTATAAGACTTTTATTTTGTGGATAAAAAAATAATTCCTTTTATAGAAAATGACAAGCCTCCCACTAGCAATGCTGGGCAAGATGTGGTACTACAGCTGCCTGTGGATTGGGTAATACTGGATGGCCGTGAAAGCAGTGATGACCATGCCATTGTACGATATGAGTGGACTTTGATTCGTGGGGACCCGCTAGTTGACATGAAGGTAAGAGGCATAACCGTATTGCAAAACCAATAAAGCAGCATTAGGTGATATGACTAGACTTATTTTACTCTGTGGTACAATTTAGTTAAAAATCAATACATATATTTACACTTTACTTTTTCAGTTGATTGCCGTGAAAATGTTTGGTTCTGTTATTTATGGTCTTGGCTTGAATTTTTGAGACTGGTGTACTAAGAGGAACTGCAGCAAACTATCTGAACTGTAGGGGAACGATGAATAAATCCCATCAATATAAATGTGACTTTTAACCCCCTTGTGTGCTAGAAAGGGCTCCAGCCCATTTAAAGGAAGTCCTTGTGAACCTCCCTAGTATTTAACAGCTGCATTTAAATAATTGGAAATTATTATTTGTCCCCTTATGATCCATTTGGTTTGTTGTAGAATCGCTCAACATCTCCTTAGCTCATTGGGATCACTGAACCAAAGAAAAAGAAAAAGGGATGGAATTCTGTGGTGAACCAATGGCAGCATAAGGGCCAAATAAAAATTTACATTGATGAAAATGTGGCTTTTCATGTTATGGGCAGGGGGGCTAGGTTTCACAAGAAAATTAAGGGACTTAAAGGGCGGACTGGACCCTTCCCTTGATCCACTTCAAACATACCTTTAACCCCTTAAGGACCTGACGGATGTATAATGCATATTTTTGCAATATGTTGCACACTCCTTTGGTCCTTACAAGGTTATATGCCAGAGTTATGGCATGCTGAGGGGATCCTTCTGGCCTCCTGGTCCTCTCCCTGATGCTTCCCTGCCAACCAATCATCCTCTTCAGTCCCACTTCGCTGAGTGGAGTCCTCCAATGCTGGCAATGTTGTTGAATCTTCTTAGCACATCCGGATCCTCTTCTTGTTCCCCAGTGAAGTGGAAACCGTGTAATGTATATTTTGTCACAATCCTGCTGCTCTCTTTTGTCTTTTTGTTGCTCCTGGTTTATCAGGTCTCTGCTTGTTGTATGGTAACCAGGGAATGTAAAACATAAACAGGAAGTGAGAAGTGAATCTGTGGGAAAATGCACAAGTATGCTCTTTGCTCACTAACACTGTGACATATGTATTAAGATGATCCAGAGTAATTCTGAAGCAAACCAGCTGCACCATAGGGGAAAAATAAAAATGGCCAAAATTCCCATTGTTTTAAAGCAGAACTTTCAGGCATATTAAAGTGCCCCCAAATAAACATTCACATAGCTATAATCATATGAATACTTGTATTATCCTTAGTAAGTCTGGCATTATTTAGTAATCCAACTTTTTCTGCAATTCAGTGGAAGGCATCTTGACGTAGAGGAATCTATGCACCTGCGCTGTCAGTCCCTTTCTGTAACTTAAGGTACAATGCAGCTCAACCTCACCAGTCACAGATGTCTCTTCGGCAAAATGACTGCGCTGTTATCTGCGGTGAGTCTCTGAAGAACTTGGATTTCTAAATAATGCCGGACATACTAAGGATAATACAAGTATTATGTTATGTGAAAAATTATTTGGGGGAAACTTTAATATCTCTGAAAGTTCCACTTTAAATGTTTTTTTTGGGGGGGGGGTTATGAAAAATATAGGGATTTTCCTGCTAAGAAAAACATTGGTACTGCCAGTTTTGGAAGATTTTCCATTCAAATGTTATTACTCTCCAAACCTATTAATTTTTTTTAAAATCAAGTCATGCAGCTGGTGCCTAAAATGCATTTTTATGCACTGTGTGGGAGAACCATGGCTGGCTTTACATCACAGGCACCATGACCACACCCCCTCTCCTCACATGATTCCGCCCACAGTCCCATCTACTGTGTCCTGTCATAGAATATACCCTTGGCCTGTATCACACAAGAATGAAAAAAAGCTTTAACCCCTTGGATGCTAGAGGGAACTTCAATGCATTGCAGAGAAATGTGTTGGAGATCTCTCTAGCATCCAAGAGGTTAATTAATAGCCTTTCAAGAGATATAAAACTGGCGCTGGGACATTGAAAATTCTCTGGCCCCACCCGCAACTCAGAATGTGCAGCAGAGGCTTCCCTCAAATTTAGAGCTGTAGGCAGTTTTCTGCTCTGCCTGTTTGGAAATCCAGCCCTGGGAAGAAGTTGAGTCATAGACTACTACAACTATCTATAGTAAGTGATAGAAACATCACCTTCTGGGACCACAACAGAAAATGAATTGCAGGTTAATGTAGAACAAACAAGTCTGAGCTGTAATAACTTTTGAATGAAAAGTCCTCCAAAAATTGAAGTACTCTTACTTTACCAAGCAATAAAACATTAAAAAGAAATCAAAACAACCCATTGCTGCTCTTTTAAATGAGTATACATGTGTATTTGTGTGTGTCTATCTATATATAAAGTACATCCTATAAAATAAAACACTAGAATGTTTGTCCTATGCAGTCATGCACAGTAGAAACTGCCCGAATGCTGAGAGCATTCTGTGCTGAGAGCATTCTGTGCTGGGAGCAGTCTGTGCTGGGAGCAGTCTGTGCTGGGAGCATTCTGTGTGTTCGGGCAGTCTCTACAGCGCATGACTGCATCGTGTTCGCCGCCAGTGAGGCGGGGGCAGTACACAGAGCAGGACCGGCTTCATAATCCTTTGAGTTCCAGAGGGGTATGCAATGCAAAGCAATGCGTTATATACCCCTCTGGCACTCAAAAGGTTAACATCACCCGGACCTTGGCCTGTGTACACTGGCTTTTACACTAGTATATAAATAATATAATAATGACTTGCAGAAATGCACAGATAAAGGAATTGCCTCCCTTATAATGTAACTTTGCACATTATGGTACCATACCTCCCAATTGTCCCTCATTTGGACCCAAGTACCTCTGTCCTTCTTTCCCACCCTGGTGTCCCTGTGTTTAGGAGATCAGACTGTGTGGTGTGCATATAAGAATATCATATTTTTCCACAGCAATATAACCCACAGTAATGTTTGTTTACACTTCTACACCATCATATGGAGATTTATGGTCTACAGACCAGAGCAGTCCATAGGATGGTGTAGCAACAGTGCCACTGTAAATTTTAAGGCCACTGTGATATTGCACCTAAAAAATTGAAGTTTGAGCTGTTATAATTTTTTAATAAAATATCTCTCAGCAGTGAGAGTACCCTTGATTTACTCAGGGGGATAAACCCTATAACATATATTTTTTTTACATTTTAAGTATTACTATCCCTTTAAATAGGTGCACGTCCCATACAGTGTATATAAGAATGTACTCAGCCTGAGCTGCAGTGAAGAGACAGCACACATGGATCTTGACAGAAGAATTGTAATCAAAAACACATTCCAATATATATATATATATATATATATATATATATATATTTTTTTTTATTATTATTATTTTGTTTTAATATATCACTTAGTCTCTTAATATGCAATTTTTTTTACTTGGCTGCCAAAATACATTTGTTTTATATCTTCTGCAAACATGGGGAATTCTGATGGGTTGTCCTAAATGAGAAAATCAAATCCTGCTAGTTATTTATCCAGACTGGATTGAATTATTCCCGTTAACACAGGAGGAACAGATGATCACATACCCAAGCCACTGAACCATACAAAAGGCAGTGGTTTAATGTCTCTGAGTATAATCCTTGCAGGGACAGAAACAATGGTACTTTGTACTACGGATACAAACTCAGACATGCAACAAGTCTTACTATTTATGGGAAAGGTTACCAGCTATAAAAGTCATGTACAACCATTCTAGCAGCTCCTTAATGTTAAAACTCCTGCACTAAGTACAGAAAAGATAAAAGACACTTATGAGAGCATCCACACATTGTTATCTCTGAAAATTCCCAGCATACTGTCTTTATACAGCAGTTGTATCATATCTAGGTGGAGATAAGCACATGAAAACATACAGAGCAATCGTTTAAGTGCCATACACACAAAGTAAAATAAAGGAACAGTTCTAAAGCAAACCAGCTGTTTCACAGGGGAGAATTAAAGGAATAGTAATGTTTCACAAAAAAAAGCAGCTCTGATTAATCTTCATAGTATTTGGGATGTGGATAGTGTTATTTCAAAACTGTCCAAGTTGTAGTTCAGGAGTAATTAAATGATAAAGTTCCCCCTCCCGTCCCCGTCCCTTTTACTGATGTAACACTGCTCACCTCAGATCAGCAAGACTGTCTGGATGGATCGCAGAGAGGAACAGTCTTCTGTGAGCAAAAGAGAAAAACCTGAAAAACCTGTCAAGGGGGGCAGGGTGTTCCTTATGTTCACAGTGAGACGATTGTCCCTTGCTGTGACCTGTCCGGTCAAGAGACCAGATTCCACATCTGAGGGGAGGTGGCTTACGCAAAGTAAATGGAGAGGGAGGGGGATACTTACTCTTGAACTCAATTACTCTTGAACGACAACTCTGACAGTATTGAAATAACACTCTCCATGGCCCAAATACTATGAAGATTAATCAGAGCTGCTTTTTTGTGAAGCATTACTATCACTTTAAATATACCCATTGGCTGCCAAAAGCCCCATTTAAGTCAATGGGAATTTAAGGAATTTAAATCTGTTCACTGTGGTGCAGTTGGTTTTACCCAAACTGACTCCACTTTCTATATGCATAATGCTCTTAAAGAGGAACTACACCTTAAAACAACTTAAAGGGATAGTAATACTTCGTTTTAACTTAATTTTATTTTGTAGGCATTAAAAAAACATGAAGAACGATATAAGTCTTATCTCTCAAACCTTTATGGTTTAAGAGATATTCACAAGCAAAGTTTCCCCTCCCCGCCCCTTTTACCTAGTGTAAGCCATCTCTTCTCAGATGTGAATCTGTTTGTAAGACCAGACAGATAACAGCAGGGGACAATCTTCTTTATATGAAAACAATGAAAGCCATGCCCCCGTTGACAAGCTTTTCAGGTTTTTCTCTTATCTTAATTTAAGATTGTCCCTCTCTGCAGTCTACCTGGGCATCTCCCTTCTGCTTTGGCTGAGCAGTGTTACATCAGTAAAAGGGGCGGGAGTGGGAGACTTTGTCATTGAATAACTCCTGAACTACAACTCTGACAGAATTGAAATAACACTCTCCAAAGTCCAAATACTATGATGATTAATTAGAGCTGTTTTTATTATGAAACATTACTATCCCTTTAAGTTCATTTGTCAGCCATTTTTTATTTAGCACAATAAATTCTGAGATATTTATCTATATATATTTGTCAGTTTATTCATATTAGTCAGTACTGACTGGTATATCCATATGCCAAATATTAACATCAGGGCCAGATTTCCCAATGGGTAGAGAAGGAAACTGCCTAGAGCGCCAGATTTTGAGGGGCACCTCAGCTGTGCTGGACACACCCACATTCTGAATTATGGGTGTGGCCAGAGCAATCTCAGTGTCCCTGCACCAGTTTTATACTCCTTTACAGGCTATTATTTAACCCTTTGAGTGCCAGAGGGGTACACAATGCACTGCATACCCCTCTGGCACTCAAAGGATTAACCCATTTGGTGCTAAGCAATGTTTTGGGGAGCTCTCTAGCAGCAAAGTATTTTTTAAAGTGATAGTAATGGATCATATGAAGTCAATTTAATATTGTAGATAGTAAAATAATAAATCCATTGCAGCCACTGCGATCTCTCAAACCTTTATGGTTTTAGAGATATAAGATTACAAAATTTCCCCCTTCCTCCCCTTTCCCTGATGTCAGCCTCTAGCTGAGAGAAGCAGATTCTGGTCCCGGGACCATCCTGCGGCTCTTCAGCAGAGCTGAAATAGTGCGCTATAGAAATAAACACTTAATTGTAACGGTCTACAAAGTGTGCCTGGTTTGCAGGACCACAAATTGCTTCTCTCAGCTTGAGCCTGACGTCAGGGAAAGGGGAGGGAGGAGGAAAACTTTGCTGTTGTATATCTCTCAAACCATAAACGTTTGAGAGATCGGAGTGGCTGCAATGGATTTATTTTTTTACTATCTACAATATTAAATTGACTTCATACGATCCGTTACTATCCCTTTAAATCCATGCTTATTATAGGTCAAGAGTATTTTCTGTGCAAGGAAACAGTGGATTAGACTGGAGGTGGGTTCATATGAATAGTGAGGGTGTGGTTATGGGTGGAGCTAAGGGCTTCCTTTCTAAGAGGCACCTGGGATGTGAATCTAGCCCTGATCAACAATGCTCAGGCAATCTGGCACACATCTGTCATTACTAACTAATTGAATAAATTGTCAGATAAATAAAGCTAAATATCTTAAACTATTGTTTTCAATAAAAATGGCTAATATAAATATAGGTGCTTTTGAAATCTCTTTCAAATAAGCCTAAGTTGTTATGAGGTGTTAGTTGCAGAAATCAATAAATTCTGCACACACAAGACAGATGTGTTAAGCCTTTGAGTGCCAGAGGGGTTTGCAATGCATTGCATACCCCTCTGGCATTCAAAGGGTTAAACATCACTAATCTGCACATAAGCTTCCATGTGAATGGATGGAAAATAGAAAAGACTGCACTGAGTAACATTCACAAAAGAAGGTAGAGTGATTCGGAGACCAGCCACCTGCACCATACAGAACAAATACTCATTTGCCTGGGGTATTAGTTGGCACCTTTATCAAATTACATCTTTATCTAAGTACTGAGAGTTAGGCAAGAGAGTTGGACACGAGAGAGACAGCTGCTGCAACTACTTAAAGAAAAGAGACAAGTAAACAGGCTGAATTCAGAGTGAAGAAACAATCATTTCCACCAAGCACTGACATCTGCACCTTCTATCGAAACTACTGACCACCTGATGCAAGAAACCAGGATTACCAGGACTGAATTTACAGACTGCTCAGTTAACCACTAAACCGCTGATGGAGAAAAAAACAAAACATGACTCTGATTTCTTCTCCAACCACCATTAACCATTACAACATCTACCTCTCCTGATCATCAATGGATTACTTCTTTTAACCCTGCATTGACTCCTACCCTCGCCAAATACTTTGCAGTTCTGCCACTGACTATCCTTACCGTCCCTGGCACCTACACCCTCTGCTCCATGGATTGACCCTTGATTGGCAAGTCGTCTGTACTTTCCTGGATCACAGACTGTTGCACAACTCTACTGCCCCATTCATTAACCCCACTATGGACAGTTTAGCTCCTTGCTTTGTCATCGCCATTCTGTCCTGCATAAGACTCTCCTATTCCTGTGTCCACATTAAGTGTCACTCCATTCACATTGCACCCTCACTTCTTCCCTCACCACTTCTCTGCTCCCATGAACTTTTCTCATTCCACCACTCCCTATCACCACCATCTCCTTCTACCCCTGCAAAAAAACCCCGCTGCTTCAAATCTCACTCCCACCAAATGTTCCTGTCCCTTCTCCTCCTGCTTGCTGCAGGTGACATCTCACCTAACCCAGGCCCTCCTCCCATTCTCTCTTGTACCGCAGAACCCACTCACACGCTCCACATGCACAACCAAATAACCGTACCACATCGCCTACCCCCCCCCCCCCTTTTGTTTTGGTCTCTGGAACTCCCACTCTGTGTGTAACGAACTAACAGCTGTTCATGATCTGTTCATTTCTCACTCCCTGAACCTCCTGGCCATCACAGAAACTTGGCTTACATCGTCAGACACTGCCTCCACTGCTGCACTCTCACATGGAGGCCTTCAATTCACACACACACCCAGGCCTAGCAACAGACAGCGGGGTGGAGTGTGTTGCTGTCATATACAGGCCACCTGGTCCCACTGCACAATTCCTTGATCACTTCACCTCCTGGCTCCCTCACTTCATGTCCTCTGATGTCCCTACTCACCTCCTGAGTGACTTCAACATCTGTTTAAAAATCTTAACACCCCCCCACCCTCAAATGCCTCTCCTTAACAACCTCCTTTGGCCTATCACAGTTGACCAGCTGTCCCACACACAGTGATGGTCACTCCCTTGACTTGATCTTGACTAACCTCTGTTTGGTCTCCAACTTCCCTAATGTTCCTTTTCCCCTCTCTGACCACCACCTCCTCACCGGTAACCTCATCATACACGCAAACCCATCACCCCTGCTTCAATCAAGAGCATGCGGAGGAATCTGCATACCCTTGATCTGCAACAATTTTCTGCAACCTCTTCTCAACCCCATCCTCACACTTACTTGCCCAGATAAAACTACTTCTCTCTATAACAGAACTCTCACTTCAGCCCTTGACACAGCTGCACCTGCAAGTCCATGCCACCCACACACTACCCTACTACAACCCTGGCCCACAAGACAAACACGATACCTACAAAGGTGCTTACGCACTGCCGAAAGGCACTGGAAGAAATCGAGCTCCACAGCTGACTTCATACAGTACAAATTAATTCTCCGTTCATATAGCTCTGCCCTCTCCCTGGCCAAACAGTCATACTTCTCCTCCCTAATCCCTAATCTTTCCTCTAACCGGGAACGCCTTTTCTCAACCTTCTAATCTCTTTTACACCCACCAAGACAAACACCTTCCACTAACTTCTCTGACCAAGATCTCGCGACCCACTTCAAGGACAAGATCCGATCTATCAGACATGACGTCTCATCACTCCCACTCCCACCCAGCCAGCTTAGCCCTGTCACCTCTCCCGCATACACATTAAGCTCTTTCCCACCCGTCACTGAGGATGAAGTCTCCCTTCTTCTCACTCGCTCAAATCTAACCACATGCCCTCTCTACCCAATCCCGTTTGAGCTAACTCAAGAACTTTCCCCTCTACCAACTCTAATCCTTACTCACTTATACAATCTCTCTTTGTTAACCGGCACCTTCCCATCCTCTTTCAAACATGCACTAATCACTCCCATCATAAAGAAACCCTCCCTGGACCCAAACTCACTATCAAATTACCGGCCAATGTCTCTACTCCCATTCGCCTCCAAGCTCCTGTCTGTCTGTTGTGTCTTCCTGGATGTCCTCCCATCAACTCAAACTTAGCCTTGGGAAAACTGAACTAATTATCTTCCCTCCCACTACAACTAGCCTTACATCAGATATTACCCTCACCGTTAACAACATTACCATCACACCAACCCCTACAGCATGCTGCCTGGGGGTCACATTTGACTCTGTCCTATCCTTCATTCCTCACATCCAGTCAATCTCCAACTCATGACTCCTCCACCTCCGCAACATCTCTAGAATCCGACCCTTTCTCACACAAGACACTACCAAAATTCTAATCCAAACACTCCTCATGTCTCGTCTTGACTACTGTAACGCTTTACTAATTGGCCTTCCTCTCACCCGACTAACTGCACTACAGTCAATAATGAACTCTGCTGCAAGACTATTCTACCTCACTCATCACTTCTCTAACACCAAATCCCTCTGTCAGTCCCTACACTGGCTCCCATTAGCATACAGAATTAAATTAAAAATTCTGGTGCTAACTTATAGAGCCCTCACTAACACCGCACCCCCCTATATGTCATCTCTCATTTCCAAATACACTCCCAACCCGCCATCTTCGCTCTGCACACAGCCTTCTGATCTCCACAGCTCTTATCAAATCCTCCCACTCCCACCTACAGGACTTCTCCCGTGCTGCACCTCAGCTCTGGAATTCTCTCCCCCGCCCCATAAGACTCTCCCCAGCCTTCAAATCTTCAGACGCTTCCTGAAGACTCACCTTTTCAGGGAAGCCTATTACCTGCCTCCAAGATTCACCCATTGCTCAGACCACTGCACTCAACAGCACTTCTCACTCCCACCCACTGAGCGGCAGTTCATGTTGCAGGAGGCACTTACACCCAATAGCGCTTACTCCTTCTGTGTCAAACCTACCTTCGTCCCGGGTCCTCTGATCCTTCTGATCTCCACATATGAATGTACTACTGAATACCTCTGTATGCCTATTCCCAATTGTACAGCGCTGCGGAATTAGTTGGTGCTATATAAATAAAGAATAATAATAATAAAAAAAATTACCATTGATGTAAATGGGGGATTTTAACCCTTGAATGCTAGGGTAGTCTCCAAAGCATTGTTTCACAATACATTGGAGACTTCCAGTATTTAGGGGTCAGTGGTGAAACTAATCAGTAGAGGGCCCAGGTGCAGCATTTCTTGTCCACCCCCCAGAAAAAATCTGTTTTCATAGATGCATAACTAGAACCCATTGGGCCCTGGGGTAGATAGGTCTGCCCTTGGATGCTGAGCCCTGGCACAACTGCACCCTCATTGCCTCCTGTACTTACATTTGTGCAAAGAATAAAAAGACCCATTTGAATCAATGGGAATTTGTATTTGTCCCCTAAGGTGCTGTTGGTTGGTCTCTGAATTGCTCCACTTTTGTGTGCAAATGACTCGGAATATTGTCATCATGAGGTAGGGATGGTCATCATGAGGCCCTCTGGCAGTTGTTGGACTACAATACCCATTATCTTCAGGCAGCCAAAGAATTTGTACTCCAATAATAGCTAGAGGGCATGAATTTACCCCTTTGTGTGGAAGCAGTGCATTCTGGAACTTCTCTGTTGTAGCAATGTGTGATAAACTCATGCAGATGACGTGAATTAAACGTGCAGACACTCATGTTATGATGTTGTGCTGTGCAGGTCCCATCTTGCAATGCGCCAGAGCACACTGGACACTTAAATGAACATTAATTTTAACGTAATAATAAACTACACTACATTGCTGTTGATACATGTTATCAATTGGTTTATCTAACAGATTCCGATTGAAACCTGTGGAGAAATGCGTAGATGAAACACTTGATAAAGTTGTCAACTGTTGCATAATATAGGCCAATATTTGGTTTCCAAATATTTAATTAGTACTGAATTAAATTTATAATTAGCATTGGATGGAAGTTAGATGGTAAACTATGATTTTTTTTATCTAATTAGGTTCCACAGCCAGGAACTCTAAAGCTGTCTCATTTGCAAGAAGGTGTCTACACCCTGCAGTTGATAGTCACTGACACATCTGGACAAAAGAGCTCAGACAATGTCTCTGTCAGCGTACTCCCAGAGGAACATCATGGAACAGGTGGATGGTGCATTTATACTGGCTGGTGTAATAGCAGCCTAATGGACGGATAATGCAAGGGAGCACTGCTATGGTTTTCAAGAGCAGCTCCGTTCCCAGGTTTTAAACTGACACTATCACTTGAAAACTACTTTTGTGTCTTTAAAAGTATCTTCAAAATCACCTTTATATTGTATTATCCATTTTCTATGTAGAAAACTAGTTTTTGAGTTATTCAAATTATTAAATAATGCTACTTAAATCTTGTGAAGGGATTTCTAGTCTTCACTCATTGACAACACTTTCAGTGCTAGGGGACATGAGCAATGCAAAATGACCCTAAGAAACACTGCATTGGACTTTTCAAAAATGATATGGGGGAGTTTATTAGGGAGAATAAGGAAAATGCTTTTCATTGGTATAGACCAGGGAACAAGAAATGGTAGAAGAAATAACAATTACAACCATGCCATTATCAGATATAGGGGTAACACAAGAAGAGGTCAAGGAAAGACTGGACAAAATTCAAACTGACAGAGCACCAGGGCCTTATGGTATACATCAGTGGTTCTCAACTCCTGTCCTCAGGACCCACTAACCAGGCCAGGATTTGATGATTTCCTTGTTAGAGCACAGGTGAGTTAATCAATGTGAATGAGCCTCTGAACACCACACCTGTGTTCTAGCAGAGAAATCCCTAAGTCCTGGCCTGTTAGTGGGTCCTGAGGGCAGGAGTTGAGAACCACTGATATACATCTAAGGGTTTAACAATATATATATAGATGAGCACTCATCAAAAATACTCCTGAGAAGTATTCCATGCACAAACATGCATGGGGTGCATATGGATCTCACCAATAATCATCAATAAATAAAGAAAAAAAGAAGAGATCACATTACAGGTGCTCTCACTTCTTCAAATTTATTTAAAAATATCATATATAAATTATTCCTCAAATAGTGTCAAGGTAGCATTGTATAATACCGTGACATACCCCAAAAAAAGACCCAACTACAGAAGTGAATTCACATAAAAACATAATAAACTGCAAACATATTACACCCTATTACCAAAAGATCTTAATATCAGGCAAAGTGATAGCTGGGCCCAAGTGGAGAATTAACCCGTTACATGCCTGCATAAATTCAGCTTGCTTTCTTACTGGCTTCACTAATGATTGCTCAACAAGCTTGCGTTTATATATTGCTGACATTTCTATAAGCATTAACTTGTTACATGCCTGCATGAATGTAGCTTGCTATGGAGCTACCTGCTTACACAGCTGTGGAGAATTAACCCATTATATGCCTGCACTAATTCAGCTTGCTTTCTTACTGGTTTCACTAATGATTGCTCAACAAGCCTGCATTTATATATTGCTGCTATTTCTATGCTGATTGGCTATACACTCCACTGTGATCCTTGTGGCTGAAGATGTTTATATATACACCATATTAATGAGAAGGAATACCATCACATTTTGATTGACTTTAGATCTTTTTCAGTGTATTCATACTATTTTTTGTAGCTTGGGTCTATTACTTTGCCTGATATTAAGATCTTTTGGTAATAGGGTGTAATATGTTTGCAGTTTATTATGTTTTTATGGGAATTCATTTCTGTAGTGGGGTCTTTTTTTGGGTATGTCACGGTATTATACAATGCTACCCTGATACTACTTGAGGAATAATTTATATATTATATTTTTAAATAAAGTTGAAGAAGTGAGAGCGCCTGTAATGTGATCTCTTCTTTTTTTCTTTCTTTATTTTTTGATACATCTAAGGGTTCTTTGGGAACTCGGTGCAGTGTTAGCAAGACCACTCTTTTTAATCTTTAAAAACTCTCTGTTCACAGGCTCAGTGCTACAAGATTGGTGTTAAGCCAATGTTATGATTTATTTAAGAAAAAACTAAAACAGAACCTGACAAGGCCTGTGAGATTGACATCATCAGCAAGAAAACTGCAGCAAGAAAACTGTAGTTCAAAAGTAATTCAATGACAAAGTATCCCCCTCCCGCCCCTTTTACTGATGTAACACTATTCAGCCAGACCAGAAGGGAGGTGCCCAGGTAGACTGCAGAGAGGGACAATCTTCAATTAAGATAAGGAAAAACCTGAAAAACTTGTCAAGGGGGTCAGGGTTTTCATTGTTTTCAATGATTGTCCCCTGCTGTTATCTGTCTGGTCTTACAACCAGATTCTACATCTGAGAAGAGATGGCTTACACTAGGTAAAAGGGGCGGGAGGGGGAAACTTTGCTTGTGAATATCTCTCAAACCATAAAGGTTTGAGAGATAATACTTATATCGTTCTTCATGTTTTTTTAGTGCCTACAAAATAAAATAAAGATAAAACATAGTATTACTGTCCATTTAAGGATTCTATTGAGAAAAAGAAAATTATTAGCAGGAATATACATGGTTTTATGAGGAATAGATCTTGCCAAACAAATCTTTCAAATTCCTGTGAAGAAGTAACTAGCAACCTAGACAATAGCAAAGCAGTGGATGTAATATATCTAGATTTTGCAAAGGCATACGAAACAG
This sequence comes from Rhinophrynus dorsalis, assembly GCA_037306005.1. NCBI lineage: Eukaryota > Metazoa > Chordata > Amphibia > Anura > Rhinophrynidae > Rhinophrynus > Rhinophrynus dorsalis. The sequence goes on along the minus strand of CM074720.1, from coordinate 240,518,140 downwards.
TGTCACACAGGAGGCTGCTGTATAAAATAAGAAAGTTGGGTCTAGGGGATACCCTTTGCAACTGGATAAAAAATTGGTTGAAGGATAGGGAACAGTGTGTTGTAAATGGAAAATTCTCCAATACAGTTAAAGTTGAGAGTGGATATATCAGGGTACAGAACATGGTCCACTGCTTTTTAACATGTTTATAAATTATCTGGAAATAGGTATAAAAAGCAAAATTTCAATATTTGCAGATGACACTAAATTATGCAGGATGTTTTTTTCTGTTCAGAGGGATTTACATAAAATAGCAAATTGGGCAAACACATGGAATATAAATTGTAATGTCAAAAAGTGTAAAGTTTTGCATTTGGGAGAAACAAATTGTAATACAACATCTGAACTTAATGGACTCATTATAGTAGACTCATTGCTAGAAAAACAGCTGGGAGTCCTTGTAAACTGTAAACTTAGAAGCAGTGATCAGTGTAAGGCAGCAGTAGCAAAAGCAAACAAATTACTGCTTTACATAAAATGGGCATTGAAGTAACAGCATTTTACCACTGTACAAATTGTTGGAAAGACCTCAAATCAATTATGCAGTGCAGTTTTGGGCACCCGTTCTGTAAAAGGATATTCTAGAATTGGAGAGAGTACAGAGAAGAGCAATAAAATTAATTATAGGACTGGAGGATTTTAGGTATGAAGAGCATCTTGCTAAACCTGGTGTGTTTACTGTAGAGAAAAGATGTCTAAGAGGGGATCTTGTTACATTATATACGTATATGCAAGGTCAATACAAGGATCTCTCTAGTGAGCTTTTTATTACACGGTCTGGTCATATAACTAGGAGCCATCCCTTACGATTAGAGAAAAGGATGTTTCAACTTCAGCAAAGGAAGGGTTTTTTACAGTGAGGTCTGTTACATTGTGAAACTTTTTGCCCAAGGATGTGGTAATGGCAGATACAATGGATATGTTTAAGAGAACATTAGATGCACAGGGTTATACTGTGTATTAGTAGGAAAAAGTGGAAGTTCTGCTAAATAGTCTAATACCCATTTTGAAGTCAGAAAGGCTTATGTTATTCTAATTTTTCTGGGATATAATGACTTGATGGACGTATGCGTATTTAACCTAATATACTATATAACTATACCAGTGAGTGGTGAAGTAATGTAGGTCGAATACAAGAAGTTCCTTCACTACATGCCTTCATTACCATAATCTATACATCTAATAAACCAGAAACTAGTCTTCTAAATAAAAATGGTTAATACATATATATAAAACCAGTTTTCCTGCAGGACACGATCGTATACATAATTTTCCCATTTTAAATCTATGTTTGTGGTAACTTCACATTTTCATTTAATCCATGCTTATCAATGCTCATTATCTTCTGAAAACCCTTTTTGGCATATAATTATAAATGAGAATACCAGGTGGGAAGGACTCATTTCATAGGGTGGTGTAGATATGAGTAGAACTACTATGTTTTGATTCATGGAACAACTCAGCAGACATTGGAAAAAGTGCTCACAGAAGATCCTGAGCAGATTGCCATACACTCAAAGTAAAATATGACCTTTATTTCAATTTTTTAAGAGATAGGGTAGGAAGCACAAGCACAGCCAACAAGTACATGTATTGTTATACAGCGCTGGTTTACATACTAAGTCTATTGTATCAATTCAAACACTAACTTGTTTTTGATCATTTGTTTTTCCTGCTACTCTGTCTTTTAATAAATTGAAATAAAGGTTCTGTCTTACTTTTAGGGTACTCTGATCTGCTTAGAACCTCTGTGAGCACATGATGATGTGTTGCTCCCCTTTCTGTTTCCAGTATCACAGGGATTATCATTCTGTGATGAGACACTGAACACTCTCTGGTTCTGGCTGATTAGAGAGCATGAGACTGATGTACTAGAACTGTAGTAATTCTGGAGTAAATCAAATGCACCATACAAGGCAAAAACTCCCATCTCACCCACTGATTTAAATGGGGAGCTTAAATACAAGAGAGGTCTCCAACACATTGCAAAAGCAGTGCATTGGTTACCCCTCTGACTTTTAAGGCAGGGATTTGCCATGTGAAGTCCTCCAGGGGGAGATGCACTAAGGGGTGATACTGTGAGGAGGTGTATCCAGTGATGTTTTGTGATCACTTCTCTGTGGAGAATACAACATAGTACCCATATGCACTAAGAATTAGCTATGTAAGGGAAGTGGGACACATTAATTATTAGCTTTGAAGGTCATAATGCTGGCCATGTGTTAAGAAGGGCAAGTGGGGGAGCAGAGAGGATGCATTTGACTTCACCATCAAGAACACCACAGCCCTCCGTTTGCCTTTTCAGTGGCTCTGCACACCCTTTTACATATAACAGCTTCTCTGCCAGTTCTGTACTTACTGAAACATCTGATCATCAGACTATCCACTGATCAGCTGATTCCTGGTCAGGGTCACAGGGGTGTGCAAAGCACATCTCTATGGAACAGAAAGGTTTAAAGTATAGAAGCTGATGTTTCTGGTCTCCAGTAGAGACAGCAGATTTTCTTTTTGCTTCCATAGAAAGCTAAGGGAAGATCCAAAGTTTACCAGCCTCAGTTTGGTTAAGTTGGGACTGTGAACTAATAGTCAAATTAACACCTGAAGGCACCCACATGAATTTGACAATGGCTCATTAAGCTGTACTTAAATATGCAAATGAGCCATTGTTTCCCTCAATAATGCAAACTTATTCAGCCTAATGAAAGTATGGCTTTGCCTATCACTATATTAATAAGTGTTTGGGGAGGTCAATGTTATTATGATGATAGTTCCACTTTAAGAAGAAAAAAAAAAGAGAAACTAGGCAGGGGACTATGCCGAAAGGACAAGTTCATTGGCTATCAAAACATTTGAGCATGTCATCCTGCACTGTATTGGAATGGACAAATAGGGATGGGCAAAATTTTTCGCTTAAAAAAAAAAAACAAAATCGGCCAAAAATGGCACTTCCTGTCTAGCAGCAATTTCCTGCAGAACCATTTTCCCACTTTTTTCACTTAGCTCATTGCACTGGAATCAATGGGAAGACTGAATTTCTCCCCACCACATGGCAGTTTTCTCTTCTTTTTGACAACCATGCATGCTAATGAGGAAACCCCCCTTGCATACATAATTCTTAGTGTGTGTGGTGATGTGTTTCCCCATCTCCAAGGAGGTCACCATAGCATCGCCCCTCAGTGCCCCCCCCACCAGGTTTCTTACCTTGGGACTAAATGTGTTGTGCTAAGGTCCTGCCAAATTTATAGTTCCTGGAAATAGTAATATATTTATATTAAACTCATGCCTGAACTTGGCTTTGTATGCTTATAGTATAAACATTGAGTTTTAACCCATCGAATGCCAGAGATTGTGCCAATCAGGGCCAGATTTCCCAATAGGCAAAGTAGGCAACTGTCTAGCGCTCCAAATTTTTAGGGGGCACCTCAATTGTGCTGGCCACACCCATATTCTGATTTGTGGGTGTGGCCAGGGCAATTTCAATGTCCGGGCTCCAGTTTTATACCCCTTTACAGGCTATTAGTTAACCCACTGGATGCTAGAGAGATCTCACTAGCAACCATGGGGTTAAAGGTTTTTTGTCCTTGTTTTTTATAGGCCAAAGATATTTTCTGTGCCAAGAAATAGTGGATGGGACTGGGTTGGGGCCATGAGTGGAATGGGGGTATGGTTATGGGTGGGGCTAGAATTCCTTACCTAGGGGAGCCTGGGATGTAAATCTGACCCTGGTGCCAATGTATTGCTTTGCAATGCATTGCACACCTCTCTGGCACTTAAAGGGTTCATTGAAGTCTGTGCAGATGTAAATGATGTCACTGAAAACAAACCTGATTTTTTTTCCCCCCAAATTAGATGTAATTTTATCTCAGTGAAGATGTGTTTGTGTTTCTATAGCCTGTACTGGAGTCTGTTCTCGATACCAGTTTATCTGTGATGACGGCTGCTGCATTGATATAACCCTGGCATGCGACAGAGTGGTCCAGTGTCTTGATGGTTCAGATGAAGCTTTCTGCCAGAACTGTAAGTTATTAAAAATGTTTTTGTAGTCTATGCCAAGGTGTTCAAACTTTTAACCCTTCGAGTACCAGAAACGTATCCATCTTATTGCATTGCTTTTGAATACCTCTCAGGCACTCAAAGGGTTAATCATGAACCCCAGCTTCTGTTATCAAAATCTTTTTTTTGTACGTACACACATGCACAAAACAAAGACATTTTGGTTCAGTCTGTTGGAAGACTGGAAGATTGCCCTCAATCCATTTCTCTGGGGCCCCCAAGGGACAGTTTGCTTGCAATTGGTCTATGGTATAAGATCTGCCGTAAGATTCTTAACCCCTTAAGGACCAGCGTGCGCATGAGCGGCCAGCACTTGAGGACCACGGGGCTTTTTTTTTTTTTTTTTTTTTTTACGTTTCGGTTCAGGGCTTCCACAACGGTGTACAGCTACGTTGGAGCCCTGAACTCCATGCCGTGCCAAGACCATCACTGGTCCTTAAGTGCCGGACTGCCTTGAGGGTCCTGGCACGTCAGTGGTCCTTAAGGGTTTAATACAGTGGTTCTCAACCTTTCTAGTGCCGCGACCCTTTGATAAAATTTCCCAAGTTGTGGCGACCCCTAACAGTAAAATTATTTTCGTTGCTCCTTCATCGCTATAATTTTGCTACTGTTATAAATTGAAATATTAATATCTGATGGTTTTAGGTGACCCCTGGCAAATCATCATTCGACCCCCTAAGGGGTTCCGACCCACAGGTTGAGAACCACTGGTTTAATAGATGAAAGGATGTAAAATTTCCAGTTTTTTCACAATATTGATTATTTGCTAGTATGCTTATTTGACTTTTTATAAAACACCAAAGATGTCCTCTTAAAATGTTTTGAAATGTTACAAGCGCTGTACTTCACGAAGAACTATAATGTTCTGCACTAAAAGGTTTTACCAACTACAACTTGCTTTTCTCATTGTCCAATATCAATACTGTTTACCTGCTATTTACATTGTGCCTTCTTGCACTCATGAGCTAGATCATCTCCACTTTTTTGTGACAGTCTGCATAAATGTGTAATGTGTCAGTTCTCACTGCAGGGAGATGTTTTTTCAAAGTTATCACAGAGCAAATTCTTACCAGCAGTGCCAGCTGGTGTCCAAAAAAGCCAAACAGTAGAGCTTCAGTCAATGACAGTGACTCTCCACAGGAAGTGACAGGAACAGCACCAGCTGGAGACAGTGATAAAAAAAACTGTAGTTTAATGTCAAAGAAAAAAGTAGGAACTGTAAAAACTTTTAAATGAAAAATATCCTAACACTGGGAAAACCCTTCTTTTAATATTTTTTTTCATTTAAAATTTACGGTTATTTGAAGGGGAACTCTCACCTCTATAAAAGTTCTCCTCGCTGTAATGTTCCTTTAGAGTTAACCTGTAATCTGTTTTATTTATTTATTTATTTTCATGATTTAATGCAGGATATGCCAAGATTTAACAAAATGAGCCGGTGACGTCACTTTAGGACAGACTGTGAGACAACTCTGTCCCGCAGCCTGTCAATCTTCACTTCTTCCCCTCCCCAAGTAGTGCCTCATTCCCACCTCCTCCAATGACTGTGAATTCCTCTATGTGAGCTGGAGCACTCTCATTGGCAAGAGAGTGCTCCAGTTTACATAGAGGAATCCACAGTCATTGGAGTTATCCCACAGCCTGCCCTGTAGTGACATCACCGACTCATTTTTAAAACCTTAAATCTTAGCATATCCTGCATTAAATTAAAAAACAAACAAACGGATTACAGGTTAACTCTAAAGGAACAGTACGACGAGGAGAACTTTTATAGTGGTGAGAGTTCCCCTTTATTGGAACACTAACATCTAAACATGATCTAGAATTATACACATTTATACACTGAACTCCTTGCTATCCTCTGACAAGATTATATGTTTGTTTTCTGAGTCATAAAGTCTACTCTTCCTTATGATCTGTGGAGGCTCTCATTCCTGCTTTTTCCAGGGCTGCTTCTGAGAGCTGTCTCAGAAGTGATACTGCTTTATGGTTTGTTAGTGGGCCTGAGATATCTGCCTTTCTAAAGAGAAGACCAGTGGGTGGTCATCTCAGTATATTGACAGCATTAGGTCTGCAAAAACAGTTAGCCAAATTGTCGATATATATGACAGTCTACACATGCACTAAAGTGCAAGTTTAGGATCAGAGTTTTGGGATCTACAATAAAATAACTAAGTACATGATAGTTGAAATTATAGAACCCAAATCCATTTTTAATGTTGTGTTCCTCTAAGTATACTGTATTGTCCATGGGAAAACCCATAATTTCCAGAGCAGGATGTAGACAAAAGTAAAATAAGTATACAATAATGATATATGGGATTTTTTTGTGTCTGTGCCCTGACAAGGATTGGGCAACCCGTGGACCCTCCTGCTGTTGTTGGATGACCGTTCCCTTCAATTTCAACTGGTTAACAGCCAGATGAGGGAAGTTGTACTCCTTCCAGTTGTTGGGACTGTAAGTTTCCCATTCCTGGCATAGACCTGCATAGCAGTAAACATGCACAGAGCTTGGTGCTGACTCCACCCAGGGGATTCCCTGCAGCAACAATAAAGGGCACACAGTATCCACAAATATTCAAAGGGTGACTATTCAAAAGGTACTGATAGTAAAGAGTACATAATATCCATGAATATGTTAGGAGAATAACTACCCAAAGTACTCAAAAGGTGCAGACAGTAAATAATACATGTATTTGATTTCAAGATATAGAAGAGACAGTGTCCCAATATTGTTGCGTTCCGGTTACCTTCCTCCCGTTCCGTCGGGCGGCTCGCGTCTGGCCATCGCGTGTGCGCATGCGCGGCCTTTCTTTTCTCTCTTCCGGGTTTCGGGCGCGGCCAACGTCATGACGCGTGACGTCAGACGCCTCCGACTTTAAAAGACCGCACCGGTAGGGTTCGCACGCTCTTGCGTCGAGTTCCCTTTGATGCCAGTGTCCCTCAGTGCGCTCTCGCTTATTTCTCGCCGGATTGTTTCCCTTTCCTTGCCAGTTACCTTGCATGTGTCTCAGCCTGCCCTTGACCTCGGATTCGGCCTTACCCTTGCATGTGTCTCAGCCTGCCCTTGACCTCGGATTCGGCCTTACCTTGCATGTGTCTCAGCCTGCCCTTGACCTCGGATTCGGCCTTACCTTTTGCATGTAATCAGCCTGCCCTGACCTCGGCTTGTCCCTCACTTCGGTTTTCGGTTTGTCCCTCTGGTGGGGTTCTTCCTCTCATTGCTCAGCTCAGTCTGTTCCATCTCCAGAGCATACTTCCTTGCCACTTGCTAGTCTCTGTGTTATTCCATTTTCACAGAGTCAGTATCCAAGAGGCATACACGGAGCTAGTACTCAGGTGGCCAACAGTACGCAAGAGCCCCATAGCTCTCTACATGGAACCAGCTGGGTTGATAGATGCCCTGAACTCCCTGGGAAACCGGATTTCGGCCTTGACCCTAACTGTACAGGAGCTGCAATCTAACCAGGCCCATCTACAACAACAACTCCTTGACCTACAGCCTAGCATACCACCTCCCGCTGCCCCTGCCGCAGCTGCTAGTAATCCTGCCGTGGCTGGCGACCGTCCGCATTACCCGGAGCCAAGGGTGCCACTCCCAGATCGGTTCACTGGAGACCGTAGCAAGTATCAAACGTTTATCACCTCCTGTGAGCTACTGTTCGATATCAATCCTCATACTTACGCCACAGACTATATTAAGGTCCGCACCGTTATCGAACTCTTGACTGGCGAACCACAGACCTGGGGACATCATCTCCTTCAGAGCAACAGCCCGTTATTGGCAACCTGGGCTGACTTTCGTCAAGCCATGGACACTCTTTATGATGACCCTTTTCGGATCTCCACTGCCCAGACCGCCTTGCGATCCCTCAATCAGGGAAGGAGACCAGTGGAGGATTACGTCGCAGAATTTCGTCGTTTATCTTGCGATTCACGGTGGAACGAGGCTGCTCTATACGACCAGTTTCGGCTTGGGCTATCAGAGGCCCTCAAGGATGAACTGGCCAGAGTCACACAGCCTGAAGGCCTGGAAGCCCTGATACGTCTTGCGACTCAGATCGATAGGAGATTAAGAGAGAGACGTCGTGAAAGACTCGCCATGGCACCGTTGCCCCCCAGACGTCCTACGGTCCCTCCTTCTATGGAACCCGTCACTGGTGCCACTTCAGCACCTCTAGAAGAACCTATGCAGGTTGGGGTGGTCAGAGGCCCCTTGTCTAAAGCAGAGAAGGAGCGCCGCAGGCAGTGGAACCTTTGCCTATATTGTGGGGAGACAGGCCACATGCTGCGTTCTTGTCCTTCCAGACCTCGTGCTCCTTAGGGTAAGGGTCGTCCTTGTTTTCCCACCTCACCTCTTATGCCTCTCACCATGGCCTCTTACCTGTCTGTTTCTGTCATTTTGCAGTGGAAAGACCAGCGAACTGAATTGGTAGCCATGATCGACTCGGGAGCCAGCAGTTGCTTCATGAATCAGGAACTAGCTCATGCCTTAAAGGTACCAGTTCAGCAGAAGCCACAACCACTCAGAATCCAGATGGCTGACCAACGCAGTCTTCAATCCGGTCCTATCGTACTAGAGACCCTACCTTTATCCTTGCGGTTCCCTTTAGGTCATGAGGAGCGATTACAGTTTGATGTTATGCCATCACTACTTTTCCCGCTCATTCTGGGGTTACCCTGGCTCCGCACTCATGACCCTACAATCAAATGGTCTTCTGCCAAGATAGTCTTCGATTCCCTCCACTGTACTAGGAACTGTTTCCCAACCACCGCAGTAACAACTCTTTCTTCCTCTACGATCAAGGGTTTGCCCCTTCAGTACCGGGATTACTCTGATGTTTTCGATGAAAAAGGCGCTTCCCTTCTACCCCCTCACAGGTCCTATGATTGCCCAATCGAGCTCCTACCCGGAGCTGCGATCCCTTACGGACATATCTATCCACTTACTGGACCAGAAACCCTTCATCTGAAGAACTACATTACTGAAAGTCTACGTCAAGGGTTTATCCGTCCATCCACATCCCCCGCTGGAGCAGGGATCTTCTTCGTACCCAAAAAAGATGGGGGACTACGTCCCTGCGTTGACTACAGAGAACTAAATAAGATAACCGTTAAGAACAGGTACCCGCTCCCATTGATCCCTGACTTGCTGGAAAGGGTGTCCACTGCCAAGGTATTCACCAAGATAGACTTACGAGGTGCATACAACCTTGTCCGCATCCGCAAGGGAGACGAGTGGAAGACGGCATTCCGTACCCGCTTCGGGCATTTTGAGTATAGAGTGATGCCTTTTGGGTTGTGTAACGCCCCTGCCACGTTCCAGCACTTCATCAACGATGTGTTCAAGGACCTCATGGACATGTTCATCATCATATACCTGGACGATATTCTTGTCTATTCCCCCTCCCTGACCGAACACCGGAAACACGTCGCGACGGTACTAACCCGTCTCCGTGTTCACGGTTTGTTTGCTAAACTTGAAAAATGCATTTTCGAGACTACGGAAATAAGTTTTTTGGGGTTCCTGATCTCTCCTGGCTGCATAAAGATGGACCCTCGAAAGATTACTGCTATCCTGGACTGGCCCACACCTACAGATAAAAAGGCAGTACAGCGTTTTCTCGGCTTTGCCAATTTTTATCGCAGATTCATACGGGGTTTTTCAAGCCTTATAACCCCTTTGACCGTTCTCACCCGAAACAGCACTCGTTTCCTATGGGCTGCAGAAGCACAAAAAGCTTTTGATGCCCTTAAAACAGCCTTTACCCAAGCTCCTGTTCTTCAACAACCCGACACCACCAAACCGATTCTTCTGGAGGTCGACGCCTCCAACGAAGCCACTGGAGCGGTACTCTCACAACGAGCAGTTCATGACGACCAAGTCCATCCTGTTGCTTTCTTCTCCAAGAGACTTAGTACAGCTGAACAGAATTATGACATAGGGGACAAGGAATTGCTAGCCATTAAGAGAGCACTAGAAGAATGGCGTCATTTACTAGAAGGATCTCCTAACCCAGTCACCATTTACACAGACCACCGCAACCTAGAGTATCTCCGGGAAGCTCGTAGGTTACGACCTCGGCAGGCTAGATGGGCTCTCTTTTTCTCCCGTTTCCAAATGCATATCACCTACAGGCCTGGAACCAAAAACGGGAAAGCTGATGCTCTGTCACGGATCCACAGCCCCACTTCCTCTGTTATCGAACCACCGGACACCATTCTTCGTCCTCATCATTTCCTAGTGTTAAACAGTGATTTGATGAATAGACTGCAGCAAGAAACCACTGCTTCTCCCTTGTTGGTACAACGATATGCACTAACCTTTTCCGATGGACTCCTATATAAAAACCAACTTGTGTATGTACCTTCTTCACTTCGTCAGGAAGTGCTACACCTGCATCACGATATTCCGGCTGCGGGCCATGGAGGAATCAAGCAGACTATGGAGATGTTACAAAGACGATTCTGGTGGCCCAGTATGAGAACCGATGTTCTATCCTTTGTTTCCTCATGTGATATCTGCAACCGATCAAAGAGTCTACACAACAAACCGAATGGATTGCTCCTCCCGCTTCCAATTCCTGAGGGACCCTGGCGAGATGTATCTATGGACTTTATAGTAGATCTCCCACCATCCAACAATCATAACACCATCCTTGTAGTCATCGACCGGTTCACAAAACTGGCACACTTTATCCCTATTTCCGGTCTTCCATCGGCTGCTCAGACCGCCGATCTATACTTGCAACACATCTTTCGCCTTCATGGCGCACCACATACCATTACGACAGATCGTGGAACGCAATTCACTTCAAAGTTTTGGAAAGCATTCTGCTCTAGTCTACACATAAAGAGAAACCTGTCCTCTGGATATCACCCTCAAACTAACGGACAGACAGAACGTACGAACCAGACCCTTGAACAATACCTGCGCTGTTTCTCTACCCACTTACAGGACAACTGGTCGCATCTCCTTCCACAAGCGGAATTTGCTTACAATAACCATTATCATCGTACTCTCCATACCTCTCCTTTCTACGCCACCTATGGTTACCACCCTGCTCTTTTACCTGATTTAGCACCCAAGACTTCTGTACCTTCTGCTAACCAACGGATACAAGAATTGCAGCAATGCCACCAAGAATTACGCCATTTACTACAACACATGCAATCAACCTATAAAGACCAAGCTGACAAACACCGCCATAAAAGTCCTCCCTACTCCATTGGTGATAAAGTATGGCTCTCTTCTGCCCACGTGCGACTATCATGCCCCTCACGGAAGCTAGGCCCCCGCTTCCTGGGCCCGTTTAGCATTGAACGTATCGTTAACCCGGTAACATACCGCCTCGCATTGCCGGCAACATGCAGAATGCACCCAACATTTCACGTGTCACAGTTGAAACCTTGGGTTCCAAGTCCATTTCCCAATAGGGAACCTGCACGTCCACCTCCGCTCATTGTGGATGGATCCGAGGAATACGAAGTCCAAGAGATCCTGGACTCTCGGTACAGACGAGGACGACTGGAATACCTGGTCCACTGGAAGGGCTATGGGCCTGAAGATCGTTCCTGGGAACCCTGTTCTAATCTGAATGCCCCTGCATGCCTCAGGACCTACCACCTGACTCATCCTGAACGACCAGGCCCTGTCACCGCCCGGAGGGCGTCCGTGAGGGGGGGGAATCTGTTGCGTTCCGGTTACCTTCCTCCCGTTCCGTCGGGCGGCTCGCGTCTGGCCATCGCGTGTGCGCATGCGCGGCCTTTCTTTTCTCTCTTCCGGGTTTCGGGCGCGGCCAACGTCATGACGCGTGACGTCAGACGCCTCCGCCTTTAAAAGACCGCACTGGTAGGGTTCGCACGCTCTTGCGTCGAGTTCCCTTTGATGCCAGTGTCCCTCAGTGCGCTCTCGCTTATTTCTCGCCGGATTGTTTCCCTTTCCTTGCCAGTTACCTTGCATGTGTCTCAGCCTGCCCTTGACCTCGGATTCGGCCTTACCCTTGCATGTGTCTCAGCCTGCCCTTGACCTCGGATTCGGCCTTACCTTGCATGTGTCTCAGCCTGCCCTTGACCTCGGATTCGGCCTTACCTTTTGCATGTAATCAGCCTGCCCTGACCTCGGCTTGTCCCTCACTTCGGTTTTCGGTTTGTCCCTCTGGTGGGGTTCTTCCTCTCATTGCTCAGCTCAGTCTGTGCCATCTCCAGAGCATACTTCCTTGCCACTTGCTAGTCTCTGTGTTATTCCATTTTCACAGAGTCAGTATCCAAGAGGCATACACGGAGCTAGTACTCAGGTGGCCAACAAATATATGAAAAAAGTATGACAAATAATAAAATATATATAAGCAATCTACAGCTCACCCGTAGATAAGAACATAAACAACATTGTTAACAAAAAATAAATATAAAAGTAGTAAAATCCACTTACAAGGAGTAGCTGAATAATGTGTAGCCAGCACTTGATCACATTATTATTATTATTATTCTTTATTTATATAGCGCCAACTTATTCAGCAGTGCTGTACAATATTAATTTCCTGGATAGGAAAGTGTACATCCAGCAACGCGTTTCACACTGAATATGTGCTTTCTCAAGCTTGTGATGTACACACCTGTGATCAAGTGTTGGCTCATATAAATGCAAATCAAATAGGAAATTGATACATTGTAACATTTTTTCAAAGAACACACCAATTAGTCTATTAGCCAATAGCCACACATGGCTACAGTGTATATCAAGGTTCATTATACCTCATTGTAACTATTGTATCATTGGTTGCCAATTGGAGAAGAATAGTGCCTCCATATACATTTGATTTATGAGTAATTTTTTTATCATTGTGGTACTAACATTTTTTTGTTTCTTTAAAATCATCGAGGTAATAGAGGGCAAGAAGGTTTTCAGCAGGGAATGATTACCCATTAGGCAGATGCTTAAAGGGCTCCTCAGTTGTGTTGGCCACACCCACTGTGCTAAGTTATGGTTGTGGCCAACACAATCCTAGTGCTTGTGTACAAAAGATGCATTCTTGCTTTATGGTGGCTATTTCATTCACCGATTTTTATAATACTATAGTGTTTAGTTTTGTCACTATTTTGACATGCTTGTATACTCCTGTACTAGTTGTATAATTTAAGATCCTTTTTTTCTGGTTGTATGTTATTTTTCTGTGTCAGGTGAATGTAAATTGAATTAATAGCATGGATATGGGAGGAGCAGGTGTGTATTCATGGGGGAAGCTAGGAGCATCAAGGGTCTCTTTATTTTAATGGCTTCTTGAAAGCCCTTTTGGTTGGCCCTTGTTTTTGATACTGTGCTGAATTCTGTTTCAGGTGATCACTGGATTTTAAATTACAAATTTCTATTGTAGTTTACGTGGATATTTGCACAGAAAATCAGTAATACATTTTTTGCACTTGCATTGTAACTGATATTTGGAATTAAATACATTAAGAGTTCACACAGTTTAGATTTTTGGTGTTTATAGAAGAAAATAGTGAATAGAAAATTTCAGATTTATGCAGGAACATCTTAATGAAAGTTTTGTTTTGTTTATTGATAATCTGTTTTTATCGATCTGTCAACATTTTGGTGGGAAGTAATACTCATTGATATACACATTCATTAACTTTCATTGGGGGTGTAATCAAGCCATTGTTTTTGTACTGTGAGACGCCATGTGGCCACATATGTATCAGCATATGGTAGATATATTGGATATATTGTAGTATGATATATCTCTCATAGATATAGTGATCCCCAGGTGCATATATTCATGTATCTGGATAAGTAGCTTTTATTTTTTTTTAACAGAAGGACTGCTAATTGTTTGGGCTCTTCAAATGGCAACAGACCTGTTGCAGACACCTTCCAAAGTTCTTTCACCTGTGTAATTTCACTACCATTCTCTTGCATTTCACTACTGAATGGGACACAGGAAAGGTGTGCCTTACAGCTGACCCATGCTAGACCCAGCCAGTATTATTGGGTGGAACCCACATGCTTCAGCCAGGCAATCCTGGGAGGATGCAATGAGAATGCTAACCCTCACCAAGGCTGGTGTAAAAGCTTTTCAGACAACACCATAGGCCACTGCGCAGACCTTCTTTACTGGAGCTTTACTGTGCTCCTGACAGCAGAGTCGTATTATAGTCAACTTAGGTTAACTAGTGCCTAGGGATCATAATATTCTGTGAGAAGCCTGGCCCACCCTGCCATAAATGGTCACACCTGCCACGTTCTTCCTTTTCAGATCATGAAGGGGCCAAGTTGACTGACAAAAATCCATGAAAGTGCTTCATAGCAGTCAGACTGGACCAGTGTGCAGTGAGAACTTGCAGGGCCTCCCTGCCAATGGAATTAAAAGTCATGATATTGCTCCAAAGAATAAAGATGTCTTTTTAGGATTAGGGGGATCCCACCAGCTTCTTTGAAATATAAGCCTTAGTCTGTTTTTAATTATTTTAGCTGGGGGGGACCTAGTCCTTCCTGCAAATAATAAAAGATTAACCCGATGAAGAAATTTTAGGTCTGGGGATGGGTGTAGGAGGGAGAGATCAAGATGCTGAGAGGAGAATGTGGTGGAGGATTGAAGGTCATATGGAAGGGATAATTGGGGGAGAAGAAAGTGCTGTAAGGGGAAGGTGGTGATATGGGGGAGATGATGAGTAGAAAATATTGTACTATGAGGGAAAAGGTGAAAAGTAGGGGAGTGGTTAGGAGAAAAGATGGTAATACGAGAGGGGGTAATGAAGAGGAGAAATCGATGGAGGAGATGATGGAAGGCAGAAGTGAGATAAGGAGGGTGAGATAAATTGACCAACCCTATTCTGTAAATGAGACCACTTATGAAAAATTCATACGACAGAGCTGATTTTATTCTATGTGTATGTTTCTTGTATCTCTCTCAGGTATTTCTCTGTCGTCCAATACAGGTTACTGGTAACTTTGGGTAGGCGATCTGCCCCTTTAAGTAGACAGGAACAATTCTAGAAATGAATGCAGGGGGTGGAGCCTACCTTCCCTCCTTGGCTGCAGCTAACCAACCAGCTCCAGAAAGATTTGTTCCTTGGTGAAGATAACACAGGCAAGAGAACAGTTCTGCTATAGTTTTAGAAACATTTTTATTTTTCTGTTAGATATGGAATACCACCATTAGGCTGATTACTTTAACTGACAATGCCCTTAGATGTGGCTAGCTCAGTATCCAGGTGCTTTTTTGTGGACCTTAAGCCCTGAGGGAGAAAACCTTAATTTCAAGTGCTTCCCCGGGAGTTTCCCACTGAGGTTACTTCTTACTACAGGGTAATCTGAAGACAGAAGATCTGCAGGAAAGGTGAGCAACCCTTTGAGTGCAACAGATCCACTTGTCCCACAGTGCCCCTCCGCACAGGAGTTATTCCTGGGAGTCCTTATTGCACACTCCTGCACTCACTGGGTCTTTCTGTTATGTCTTTCAGTGTTTAGAGCAACTTTATGTGGTAAATTAACCCTTTAACTGCTGGTTGGCATCTTTTGGGGTGGTTATTGGCACTTTCCCTACTGTTTTCTGGGTCTGATTACATGTTCTAGTGATGTTTCATGTATTTTTATTTCTCAGTTCTAACTTTGACAAAATTGAGTTCCAAGGCACCCTTTACCGGATAGACGCCATTGCTCCATTCACTTCTATGGGACTGTACAGTTTGGGACATATCTCTGCAACCGCTCAACGTAGCGACTTCAGAGATGGCTCATTTTAATGGTCTGACCTTGCTCTGTCATCCGGTTCACATTGCAAGTGTGTTGGAGGGCACAGGGGCTGGAACGGTGGGGAATGCAAGCAGGGCACTGGGTTGTATAGCTAGGGGCATTAGTAGCAGAAAAAGGGAAGTAGTCATGCCACTCTAGTTAGACCTCACCTAGAGTATTGCGTACAGTACTGGAAGGATATTGATACTCTAGAGAAAATTCGAAGAAGGGCTACTAAAATTGTGAGGAGATATGATAGAAACATTCAAATACATGAAGGGATTTAACAAAGTACGGGATGGAAGTATATTTCAAAGGAGTAAAAATGTTAGGACAAGAGGCCATAGTCTAAAACTAGAGGGACACAGGTTTAGATGTAATGTAAGAAAGTTTTACGTCACTGAGAGGGTAGTAGATAAGTGGAATAGCCTGCCAGCAGAAGTGGTAGAAGTTAATACAGTGACAGAATTTAAGCATGCATGGGATAGGCATAAGGCGGTCCTTAACGTAAGAAAAGACCAAGGACCAAAAAAGGTTTGAGGTTGTTTTTTTTTTTTACAGTAGGAAAATGGGCAGACTAGATGGGCCGAATGGTTCTTATCTGCCATCAAATTCTATGTTTCTATGGGATCTTAATATGGTTCTGGGTGTCCTTCAGCGCCCTCCCTTTGTGCCCTTGACTACTATTCCTCTATGCCTTCTGACATGGAAAATGGCCTTTCTCCTGGCGATCATGTCTGTTCGCCGTGTCGCGGAGTTGCATGCTCTGTTCTGTAGAACACCATTTTTGGTGTTTCACAATGACAAGGCGGTGCTTCGCACCTCTAAGGAGTTCCTCCCCAAGGTGGTTTCGGAGTTCCACATCAATCAGGAGATTGTGGTGCCCTCTTTCTGCCCTGACCCCACCTCTGACAAGGAGAGGGATCTCCACTTGTTAGACGTGGTGCGTTGTCTCAAGTTTTATGTACATTGCACTGAGTCTGTCAGCCAATTAGACACACTGTTTGTCATTCCTGAGTGTCCCAGGGCAGGAAGACCTGCATCCAAAGTGACTATTGCTTTTTGGATCAAGTCCACTATTCGTAAGGATAATGAGCTGAGGAAGAAGCCTGTCCCTTTCAGGGTCACGGCTCATTCTACTCGTCTATTGGGGCCTCTTGGGCTAACAAGAATCAGGCCTCTGCTGATCAGTTGTGCAAGGCTGCCACTTGGTTGTCTGTGCACACCTTTTCGAAGCACTACCATGTTCATGTGTTGGCATCGGTTGATGCCAGCTTTGGGAGGAAAATCCTGGAGGCAGTTTTGCCTGTGTAGGATTTTCTTTGGTTCCTGGTGCTTCCTTCACTTTTGAGTCCCTTTGTCTCTAGTTCAGTGTGCTGTGTAACAGTTTGGGGTGTTCTTACCCGTGTTCAGTGTCCATTGACACTTTATTGTTGTTGGGCGATCTCTGATCTGATGGTTCATATATGCGCTGGTGACTTTGGGGGCCTTGCGCCTGGTCCTTGCCTTACTTCTCACCTCTGGGAAACTCAGTGGTTGGACATCCCAAAGTTACCAGTAACCTGTATTGGACGACAGAGAAAAGAGGATTTTAGTCTTACCTGTTAAATCCTTTTCTCTTAGTCCATACAGGTTACTGGTCTCCCACCCTGTCAAGAGACCACACTTGGCTCTCCTGTGGCAGACCGTGGGGGTCCTTTGTGGTCATGCTCACAGGAGTCTTCTTTCCTTCCACTATCTAGTCATAGTTAGTTTCTCAAATCTTTCTGGAGCTTGTTGGCTAGCTGCAGCCAAGGAGGGAAGGTAGGCTCCACCCCCTGCAGTCATTTCTAGAATTGTTCCTGCCTACTTAAAGGGGTGGATCGCCTCCCAGAGTTACCAGTAACCTGTATGGACTAAGAGAAAAGGATTTAACAGGTAAGATTAAAATCCTCTTGTCCTGGTCAGCTTAACTTACCTACTTAACCCTACTCTCCATCATCTCTCTCATCACTTTTCTACTCCTCATCAGGTTACGTGAAGCGGGGTTGAACTGAGGTTGTGTGGGCTGCGACAAGGGCCATAAATTGGAGCTCTGCCTTGGGTCCTATGGAGTCTTAATCCAGTTCTGATGGTGGGAACACTATAAAGTTGCAGCCTGCTGGAATTTGGTGTTTGCTTGACTTTTGTGCATTTATAGAAGACAATAGTCAATTGACCCTTATGAGTTATTCAGGTCTGTTGAAACCTGATGTTTACTATGAGGAGGTATGACCTAAAGGCAGACTTTGATGGGGATCACTATATAAGTAAACTGCAGATAACATTAAATCAATTTATAAATATATGTTTGACTGCTGTATGAAGGGTTCCTACCTGGACAAGTACTTGCTTTAAACATAGAGTCACTTATTCTTAGGGTCTCTTTCCCATTTGTTGCTTTCTTGGCATTGTGTGCCATCTGCCACCTGAAATTGACTTCTTTCTCATTATGTTTCATTTAGTGAGTTCTGGAAGGAAGACTGTGATTCACATTTCTGACAGCACAGATCATCACAGAGACAAGGGAGATAATCAAGGCACAGGGAAGGACTCACCCATAGACAACTCCAGAGTCTCCCCGGGAAAACCTCTGTCATTGGATGCAGACAGGAATCAGTCACTCACTCAGGAATTAAATAAAAATAACATGTTCATACCAGGTATAGAATGTATGTAATATTGTAGGTGTTTTGCATGTCTTACATGAAACAGATGGGGCCTTAAAATGAGAATTAAAAACTGCCTATATGTTGTGTTAGTTATATGTTTGTAGTATAGTTTTCAGGAAATAAAAGTGTATTTGTTGGTGGCACAGTGTGGCATTTTATGCTAATTAGGTTATGTGCTGGGCCAGTTTACGAAATACTGCTACGAATGAATGCAGACAGAGCCCACATGCTGGGAGAGTTACACAAAGCAGTAAGATTAGCTTCATACAACTAATTAGTACACTTTACTAGGTAATTTGCATAGAGTGCCAGACTGTGCCAGTTATAAGGTGAAATATTTCAGATCTATTTATTTTACAGACAAACTGAGAATATAACAATATGGAAGATTTTAATTCTCTACAAAACAAACTGGACTTGTCTTAAAGGGATAGTAATACTTCGTTTTAACTTTATTTTATTTTGTAGGCATTAAAAAAACATGAAGAATGATATAAGTCTTATCTCTCAAACCTTTATGGTTTATGAGATAATCACAAGCAAAGTTCCCCTCCCCGCCCCTTTTCCTAGTGTAAGCCATCTCTTCTCAGATGTGAGTCTGGTTGTATGACAGGACAGATAACAGAAGGGGACAATCTTCTTTGTATGAAAACAATGAAAGCCCTTCCCCCCTTGTCAAGTTTTTCAGCTTTTTCCCTTATCTTAATTGAAGATTGTCCCTCTCTGCAGTCTACCTGGGCACCTCCCTTCTGATCTGGTTGAACGGGGGGGGGATACTTTGTTTGTGAATATCTCTTAAACCATAAAGGTTTGAGAGATAAGACTTATATCATTCTTCATGTTTTTTTTAATGCCTACAAAATAAAATAAAGTTAAAACGAAGTATTACTATCCCTTTAAGGTGACAGGTCTACTTTATGTTCAAAGGAAAGTGAAGGCATCGGGGGACAAGTAAACATTAAAAAAACTTCTAATGATTTAAATGGGACTTTTAACCCTTTGAATGCTAGAGGTTTCCAGCGTATATTGTGAAACAATGCATTGGAGACCACTCTAGCATTTACAGGGTTAAAAAGCCCATTTAATACAAAGAGAATCTGGGGAATGTGTATTTCACCCCTATAGTGCTGTTGGTTTGCTCCAGAACTATTTCACTTTTCTTTTGAACAGTCTCATCTATTCTGAACTTTGTTTGTTGTGCTGTAGTAGAATAGTCATATTGTCTATACTGATATTTTTTAACCCTTTTTCACTGCAGGTAATGGTAACACCAGGTCAAATCTCTAAATGGAGAATTTGGCCCATGACCATTAAAATAGTGAGAGTGGTACATGTACCACTATCCATGCTGCTGCAAACAATTGAGGAAGGGAACCAGCGAGCTAGCATACAGAGTACTAAATGCTATGCGATCTTATAGAACACATATCTGTGGGGTTCCCAAATATAATTTTTAGCACTTGGGGAACTGCTGTCATGCACCAAGCTGTGTGTGTCTTCTTGTAATTGAAGCCAGTAACTGAGCAGAGCTCCGCAGATCAACACCAATCATGAACGTGGCTTGCGTCTCACTGAGTTTTGCCATGTGCCTCTATTCTTATGCATGGAGATGATAACTGAGCAGAGTTCCATTCTGTTCTCCAGACAACTCCATTCATGTATGGTGCTTTGCTGTCACTGAGCTTTGTGTCGTGTGTATACAGTACTGTGCAAAAGTTTTAGGCAGGTATGAAAAAAATGCTGTAACATAAGAATGCTTTAAAAAATAAACATGTTAATAGTTTATTTTTATCAGTTTAACATAGTGAGTGAAAAGAAGAAAAATCTAAATCAAATCAAAATTTGGTGTTACCACCCTTTGTCTTCAAAACAGCTTAAATTCTTCTAGGTACACTTGCACACACATTAAAGGGACAGTAATACTTTAAAATTACTAATCCTAATATTTTAGTAGTAAAAAAAAGAAATTATTTGCCCCCAGTGACATCTCTCAAACCTTTTTGGTTTGAGAGATATTCACTCGCAAAGTTCCCCCCTCCCTCCCCTTTCCCTGAAGTCAGTGTTGTAGCTGACTGCAGGGGAAGCCTGTCCTACGATGATCCGGCGGCTCTGCAGCAGATCCACAATTGCGTAAATAAAAAAAGAAATCATTCACTTAAAAGGTCTTCTAGATGTGCTTGCAAACCAAGCAAACGTAGAAGACCTTCTAAGTGAATTATTTCTTTTCTATTAACATGCTGCTGGACAGTTGTATGATAGGCAACAGACAGACTCCAAGATGTTGAGAACAGATGTTGAGATCGGGGCTCTGTGGGGCCATACCATAACTTCCAGGACTCCTTGTTCTTCTTTACGCTGAAGATAGTGCTTAATGACTTTGGATGTATGTTTGGGGTCATTGTCATGCTACAGTATGAACTTGGTGGCAATCATATGCCTTCCTGATGGTATTGCATGATGGATAAGTATCTGCCTGTACTTCTCAGCATTGAGGAGACCATTAATTGTGACCAAATCCCCAACTCCATTTGCAGAAATGCAGCCCTAAACTTGCAAGGAACCTCCACCATGCTTCACTATTGCCTGCAGACACTTATTCTTGTACTGCTCTCCAGCTCTTTGATGAACAAACCGCCTTATGCTCATCAATCCAGAGCACCTGCTGCCATTTCTCTGCACCCCAGTTCCTGTGTTTTCCTGCATAGTTGAGTCACTTGGCCTTGTTTCCATGTCAGAGTTATGGCTTTGGGGCCCACAAGTCTTCCATGAAGACCACTTCTGACCAGACTTTTCTGGACAGTAGATGGTTATGGGTGTATCAGGGTTCCACTGTTTTCTGCCAATTCTGAGCTGATGACACTGCTGGACATGTTCCGATTGTGAAGGGAAGTAAGCATGATGTGTCTTTCATCTGCTTCACTAAGTTTCCTTGGCTGACCACTGAGTCTACGGTTCTCAACATTTCCTGTTTCTTTGTGCTTCTACAAAAGTGGTTGGAAAGCACATCTAGAAACCCCTGTCTGCCTTAAAAATTATGCCTGGGGGAGATCTTGCTGATGCAGTATAACTACCTTGTGTCTTGTTCCTGTGCTCAGTCTAGCCATGGTGTATGATTTTTGACATAAAAATGTCTTCAGCAACCTCACTTTTTTTGCTGAGTTTGACTGTTCCTCACCCAGTTTTATTCCTTCTATGCAGCTGTTCCTGTTTCAGTTAATGATTGTGCTTCATCCCTGTCTTTGTGCAAGTGTACCCAGAAGAATTGATGTTGTGTTTCAGGCAAAGGGTGGTCACACCAAAAATTGATTTGATTTAGATTTTTTTTTCTCTTCACTCACTATGCATTTTTTAATTGATAAAAATAAACTATTACCGTGTCCATTTTTGAAAGCAAGTCTTACTTTACACCATTTTTTCACACCCACCTTTTGCATAGTACTGTATATAGATGTTAGTCTAAATTTCCAGGGCTGAAAACACCATAAGTACATAACTTCATAAAGTCCCCAGGGGCTATAGTTTGTAATATAAAAATCCAATATCTCATGTTGTGCAAGTTTTCTGTTTTGCTCGCTTCCTCTTGTTGTGAGTGGAATCCAATCATTCATTTTGATGGAAACAGAGTTCAATTCATGCATATGATGTTTGAGGTAGTGCTTGGAAATCAAATGTTTTGTGGATTTCCTTATGATATTCCTTCTTTGTTCTCTAAAACATTATTTGGTTTTGTGGTCCTACATACATATTGTTTATGACATGAACATTCATTTAGAAAAACAAATTTATCTGGAATACTTCCCCTGAAGAGGTTTACACACATACATTTATGATCTATAAACTGACATGCTTAACACATAGTATGGATATAGTTGATGTTTACTATAATACTGCCATGATTCAAATTCCTTTGAGTTTTAGGGCACTTGGTGCTAGTTACTTTTTTAAGTCATCTCATTTTCTGTAGATAATTTCTGGTTTGTTAGGTAGAGGAGTCCTCAGATGATTGTTCACCTTTAAAATTTTCCAGTGTTTGGGTACATTTTTTTTGATAATACAGGTATCGCTATAAAATTTGGTTATAAAAGGAAAAGATGCCCGCTTTTCTTTTCTGCGCACTTTCTTTAATTCATTTGGTGCCGAGAGATCTTCTTTATTCTTTTTCTTGACCATTTCTAGTGGCTGGTCAATAAACATATCAGAATAGCTTTTTCATATAATTTATTCATAAGATGTTTTACTTGTTGAAGAAAATATCTTCTTCAGTACAATTCCTTTTTCATTTTTGGAACTGGCACAATGGGGGATTATTGAGCCATGGCTTGTAGTGGTTGCTATTTACTTGACTATAGATATTGACTTCCACTTTTTAGTGATGTTTTTTTATTCTTCAGTTATACCAATTTTCATATCTGAAAATAATAGATTTCTTGTTCAGATTAGATGTGAACGTTAAACCCTAACTGTTTTTGTTAATATCCTCCAAAAATATTCCTTGATCATCTTCTTTTTCCTTCCAAATCAGGAGAATATCATCTATAAATCTGACATACAGAGCCAGTTGATTAGTATGGTGCTAACCCATGAAAAGGTTGGCATAAGATGGAGCAAAGAGTGTTCCCATTCCTGTATCATAAATTTGCAGATAGTGCTGATCTTCAAATAAAAAGTTATAAAATAATATAAATTGGATACCTTCAACTAGAAATTCCATTGGGTGCCCTTCTGGTGTCCTGTTGGAGATAATGATCAACTGCCCTGACCCAATTCATGTGTTATGTTGGTACACAGTGTCATTCAGAATGGATCCCATTTTATATTTTTTTTATTTAGCACATCTTAGGTATCCTTGATGTATAAATGAAGTTTCTGAATACAAAGTAGGTGGAATTGTACAAGTTGAGAAAAAATGCTGTTTAGTGAATTTATATCAGAAATTATAGGCCTCCATGGGGGATTTTGAAGGTTCTTATGAATTTTAGAGGTTTGGTAATAAGAATGTTGGAAATTCCACCTTAAAAAAAATAAAATTCTTGTTTGGTTAAAACAGATACAATTTAAGCGTTTTCTGTATCGGGTTGTTATATTCCCATGAAAATCCTTGTAATGCTTTTTTTTTTTCCAACTAAAATTTGTCTTCTAATAATCATCTTGCGTTGATCTCTATTCTGTACCACCAATCCACCACCCTTGTTGGCTTCTCTGAATACCAGGCTGTTATTATACTACATGTTCCTCTTTTGTTAAATTATATTTGTATTATATAGGTTTCTCAGATGTCTTTAATGTTTTCTTTCTTCATAACGTCTTCCATAATATCAGTGGTATTTCCCATATGATGTTGCTTAAATATATTTGACTGCTCATTAGACATTTATATTTGTAGTTTATCTTTCAGAGATTCTTTTTTGACTAGTGACTTGTCTCTTTAGTGTGAGTTTTCTAGTACATGTTTGGATATCCGCAAACATTTCAAAATGGTTTGGACTGCTGCTAGGAGCAAATTTAAGATCTTATTCAATTAGTGATATAGCTCACCTCCTTTAAATGGAAATAGGGATACATTGAAGATCCCTGGTTCAGAGGGTGATTCTGATGTTCTTGTCATCTTCATTTGTTGATCTTACTTCTACTTCTTGTTCCCCTTCTGTTTCTTCCTGTATTTTTTGCCTTTTATACCCGCTGCCCTGTGTTTCCATGGCATCTGTTCAATTGCTTTTTTGCCCAGTTTTGGATGTGTGGTCTTTGGCCTCGCTCTGAAAAAAATGTTTGCATGTTTTCTTAAGGTTTGATGTTTTCCCTGTCTCTTCTTTTTGTGTTGAGGTGAAGATTGAATGTATTTTTTTTCTCTTTGGGGTCCATTTTCAGTTCTTTTTTTTCCAGGGGTTATTTTATCCCCTTTTTCTACCATAATCTCCCTCTTTTGTGTTCACTCACTGGTGGAAATATATTAACTGTTGACAGATGATTCACAATCACTTCCTCTTTTCCTTTGATTGTTACTCAGTGATGTATTGTTACTGCTGTAGTTTGCTTCAAAATTGTTCTGTTGCTGTCTGCTTAATTTCAGTTCCTATTTTGATTCCATTGCCAGTGTTGTTGATTCAGTCCCCTTGTTTGATTGGTAATTGGATTATATCCCCAATTTCTAATTTTATTGTTGGCATAATTTTCCCTATCCTAATCATGTAACTATATCCCTTTCAAAGTCCTCTGTTTATTAAATCATCTAATTCCCTAAATTCTTGGTGTTTGTGTTCTTCAAGTTTTGACTTGTTTTCTATTTTGTACATAATATCACTTAAATATTTTCCCTATGTTCATTAAATTAGTAGAACATGCATCCAAGTGTTTTGTCCACATTGAATACAATTCACTGTTTCCTGCTACTATTACATTTCATTTGTATGTGTGTATGTTATTTGCAAACTAAATAATGGAGAACTCTTTTTTACACACTAATATGCACAGGTCTTTTTGAAATTTTTGGTGGGTATATTCACAATTCCTTAAATTTTAATTCATGTA
This sequence comes from Rhinophrynus dorsalis, assembly GCA_037306005.1. Lineage (NCBI taxonomy): Eukaryota > Metazoa > Chordata > Amphibia > Anura > Rhinophrynidae > Rhinophrynus > Rhinophrynus dorsalis. The sequence goes on along the minus strand of CM074720.1, from coordinate 240,493,099 downwards.
TCTCTTTATGTATATTACTGTAGATCAGAGTTACCCAACTTCATCCTAAATAGCCACTGACCTGACCTGATAATTTTAGGATTTCTCCAAATAATATTTTTACTAATTATTATTGTATTTGTCACTAATTAGTATGTTAGAAGTTTTTCTTCTAACCTTTTGAGCCCCTGGGCGATTTCCAGTGCTTTGCTAAACAATATCTAGACCAGTGATTCCCAAACTGTGGGCATGTCCTTGGACGATGGTATAACACTCTTGCTGGGAGGACCATAAGTCTCTTTCAGGACCACATTTCTGCAATGTTATGAATGCAAGGAATTGTGAGGAGCACCCATCAAGCAGGAACAAGCTAAAGTGTCCTGTTCTAGGCGTGGTAGCCTCTCAATGGTGCTACAGCTCACATTTTTCACTCCCATGTGCCATTGCAGAGAGGAAATCTCCATATCCATATCAGACTGGTCCCTCCCACAGACGGTCCAGCTCAGAAATGTCAGGCAAATCCTCTCCGCATGACAGAAACAGCATAACCACAGACGTACATTGTTATGAATGCAGTTTAATGATGTGGTTTCCTCAAAATGGAATACAAAATTAAAATGTATATGCATAATAGAAATATTCCTGAAAGAGGTTACATTTATTTAAATAAAGAGGGAGTTTGGAGAAAAACAAATAGGTAGTGTGTAAAGGTTTGAGAATCATTGATCTATTGTAGAATAAGATTGCAAAATCATGTTCTGTACCAGAATTCTTTTGAAAATAATTGTTTCTTCTGCAGGAACCATCATACAACACACAACACTGGATCCAAAAGGATACTTAAAACCAACAACAGGTCTGATAATTATATTTTGTTTTAATTTACATTTTTATTAAACCATTTTTCATAAATATACAAATCTTGCTTTCCCCTTTGCAGATATTGAAGTTGCAGTTTAAATATTTTGCCAGCTTGTTTGATGATAGGTGATAACTAATGCAAGTAGTTATCAGTTTAAAAAGAGAAGTTAATTCAGTTGATTCTGGATGTGTCTGGGAAATTTAGTGGTCAGGGGTTTTGCTTCAGTCAAAGAGCTATATTTAAATATACAGATTTCATTAGTATAATTAAATAAACAACCCGATACATAACTAGCTATTTTCCCATCATTGAATGTGATTGGTGAAAAAGTTTGGAAGAGAGCAGGCTAAGCAGAGGTGATCACCCAGCAATGCTATCATACACTATGGACACCTAAATGGTGGTGAAGGTGGATGCTTTTATGGTGGCTTCTATGCACATCCTTTCCCTTCTCCTTACCAGTTCCAAAGCACCTTACTTGAAAGAAAAGAGTCTTCTCTTTCAAGTGAGGGTATTCAACCCCTTGTGTTCATCTGATGTTATGGAAGACTTCATACCTTTAGTGTCTGACATTGCTGGACATGCGTGGCGACATTGCAGTATGGTGTCTCCCATTAGCATCACTACAAATGCACACTGTGGAGTGTGCCAGGGACAATAACCTAAATAATACACACATACGCCAGTGGGACTAGGCGCACCCTCATTTGAAAGATCAATTACGCCTATTTTGAACTAGGGTAGACAAGCCTTGCTTCTGTTTTCAAACCCTTTGAAAGAAAACATGACATAAATTATTTTAAATAAATATAAAATGCAGCCCATCCCTATACTGGTGGTATATTTTTGTGTTCCTAGCACCATCTGCAATTTGTCATCCCATGCCAATGGTGCACTGTTTTTGATAGGAGGGTAGGAGCTCCTGAAATCCCTTTTGTGGGTTTCAAGGATGTTAGTAATATTTGAAGTGGTGAATGTTTATATATAAATATATGTTATATCTATAACATTTTTTGTAAAGTGGCATGATTATATACATTTTCTTTGTACCTGTAATTTTTATGACCACTTTAGGTCAGGCATGTAATTTGAAAAAAGAGAACTAATATGTGCTTTTGGGCCCCCCTAAGTACAGTAGGAAATTCCATAGTTTTCAAAAATTTTACTATGTCTGAAATGTTGAAAATAAATAAATATCCCCTATAGTGCCATCTTCTGGAAATAGTTATGTGCCACAGCCTACAGTTAGATAGATAAGTAACCACTCATTAAATGCATCTGACTGTCTTCTTTACAAAATGGTATGACTTATGTCTCTTTTCTGCATGCTCTACAATTAGTGCAGACATTCTTAACCTTTTGTATTACAGTGGGGGTGAGCAATTAATAAAATAGTTTATGCACAGTAAATATGTCACTTTTCTGTCACCACTTTATCAGTGAATCAGACAGAATGTCATTTGTGAACCCAGATATAATCCATGTTAACAGGTGCAGTTAATATTTTGGCTAAAATGCTTCTGTTTCAGGCACAGCTCCATCAAGACTTGACAAAGATGCAGCAGGGAAAACAAATTTCTTAATTTCAAAAGGCACTGCAAGTGGAAGTGGTCACCCGCTCCCAGAGACAGGTAACACTGAAAGATAGTTGATATGTTTGAAAAAACACTTGTCCATCAGTCTATGCCATATCACTTTTGTTGATCCAGAAGAAAAAAAGAAAAACACAATTGTAGCCATTACCAGTTATGTCCCAAGTGGGTGACTCCAAAAGGGACCTGGATATCTTCCTGGATCAATAACCTGTTTGCATCTTAACGGTCATAATTCTGTATATTGTTTTAAGCCATAAAGATATCCCATGCAATGCACCCCTCTGGTCCTTAAAGAGTCAGTGGCTATATTAATTGATTGTTTTTAGAAATAAAATATACTTAGATAACTCTTTACTGTAAATAACAGTATGGTTACACTGCAAGTCATATTATATAGACATAGAAGAAGAGAATATTGTGCAAGAATTTGTCAAAACCGCTAATGATTATCATATTTCAATTCTCATGGAAAAGGACATTCTACTCCTGCAAGAGACCAGTTTAGTGCCATTAAAATTGTCACATATAGACCATAAGTCATAACTTTTATTCATAAATATGTAAAAGTCCTTGTTTTTTTTAAACCTTAATTAATTCAATATCACTTTAACCCTTTGAGTTCCAGAGTGGTACATAACGCATTTCAAAGCAACGTGTTGCGTACCACTCTGGCACTCAAAGGGTTAAAGGTTCTTTCCGGAATCAACTTAGCAGTAAAAACACCACCACCTCTCTTCTTATTGTAATAGTTCCGCCAGGCTCTTTAAATGCATGTATTAGTACTTATTGGGCTCCTCTAATCTAGGACGTTAGATAGTTTTAATTCACCAGGTATCAATTCAACAATTATTTCTCTGTCGTCCAATATGACATACAGGTACCATGGGGAGGCGACACCTCCTCCCAGTAGGCTGGAACAATTCTGAAAGAAGTGTTGGGTGGAGCCCCCCTCCTCCATATCAGGCTACCTTAGCCCCTCCCCCGCCAGATAGATTTGTTCCATGAGCCTGGGTGGAAGGCGGTGAACAGTTCTGCTTAGTTTTTAGTTGTTTTATTATTTTTTCTTGGATATGGGGTGCCCCATTAGGTGGATTACCATTACTGGCTTCCCCTGGAGGATTGCCCAGTTTACAGGTGCTGTATGTGGACCTTTGCAGCCCTGGGACAGAATCATGCAACCTATGTCTCTCTCTCTCCAGAAGGAGTCTTTTGATGGCTCTCGAAGGCTTCTTACTTCTCAATGGTAATCTGAAGAAAGAAGACCTGCAAAAAAGATGAGATACCCTTTGAGTGCCATGGTCCACTTGTCACACAGTTTCCCTCTGCACTGAAGTCTTTATGGAGATCTTTATAATTCCTGAACTCATGTTGGCTAATTTATCTCTCTGTTCTCTGGGCCTTTGGATCGTTTTGGGATGTTTTGTGGTTATTAACCCCTTCCCTGCCATGACTTTGGGGATTGGGAGCTTTTTCTCACTTTCCTTTTGGATTGATGTGTTTTTCATGTTTATTAGGTGTTCTATATGTGTTTTGCACATTTTGGACACTTTATTTTATTTGCTTTATTTGAATTCTGTGCCTTTAAGGGCGCACATTACCACATAGTCGTAATGCTCCATTGACTTGGGACAGGCTGAGAGAGGGCTTATTCTTCTTGTCTCCCCTTGTCCTGTTGTCCAGTTCGCCTCTACAGTGTCTTGGGAGTCCGGACTCTGCTTTTGGGGTATTCTCAGGAAAGAAACTACATTTCCTTCCCATTCTGTGGGCTTTTTTCTGATTGGCTCCGATTTATGAAGACATTTTCTGCCTGTCCTGAGCTGATTAGTCTACGCAGGGCTTGGATTCCTCTACTCTCCTCCTCAGGTTAAATCTTTGCTTGACAGAGAAGTTTATTTTTAGGTTTTCTGGGGTAATTTATTGATCTGGGTGACAGTATTTGGGTTCCCTATTGCTGTAGGACACTTCTCCTGTTAGGATGGCTGATCAAAAAGGACATGGGGCTAGGCCTAAGGCTAAGGGGAGTCTTTGTCCCACCTTGCTTACTGTTCATCATGCCAAGCGGGGCTTCTCAGAGAGTACTCAGTTCACTTTTGCCCCTCATGTGCTGTGGCCCCTACTTCTCTGCCAGGGCCCTCCAGCCACGAACAAGAGCCACATTGGGTCAAGGACTTAAAGTCTTCTATGGCACAGATTTTTCTGTCTCTCCAGGGGGTTCTTCAGTCTTGAAAGCCCCCCCACTTTGTTCAGGTTTGTGGCCCCTTAGGCCCCCGGTATTCCTGATCTCTCTGATTCTTCTGAGGAGGATTCTTTTGAGGAGTCTGAGGATGGTGAATGTGCAGAAGGGGCTTCATCCATACCTATGGTGACCACTTTGAGGCTGACCCTGAACCCTCTGCTGAGGATCTCATTAAGGCGGTTTTGACTACCCTTAACATTTCTGTTAACCCCATAGTATCACAGTCTACTTCTGACATCTTTCAAAGGTGCAAGAATTCATGTACTATGTTTCCGCCTAATCCCACTCTAGTTCAGGTTATCATGGATGAGTGCAAAACTCCAGACAAGTGTCTTGCTCTTTCCAAGAGATTCTCTAAGCTGTATCCCTTCTCTGACGCAGCATTGACTCAGTGGACTACACCTCCGCAGGTGTACCCCCCTATTTCCAAACTACTGTCTTGCCTTTGACAGATGCCACGGCACTCAAGGATTTAACTGATAGGAAGAGCACCTTGTTGTCTATGGTCCCAAAACTCCCTAACATGACAAGGAAGCAGCATCTTTTTCATCCCCGCCAAAGCAAAGCACAAAGGCCAAATACTGGTGGGTCACAGGCCAGCACCTAGCGCTCCACACCAAGCCCAGGCCACAGTGGAGGTACAAGTGCTCCTCCACCAAAGCCAAACCCACCAAACCTGCTTCGGCACGACTCACTGAACCCTGGGTCCTCATATACCTGTATGTGGTCGCCTGTATCATTTTTCAAACAGCTGGGCAGGCTATGTTGCGGATCAGTGGGTATTGCAGGTGGTTTCAGGAGGCTACAGTATTCCCTTCACATCCCTGCCTCCCTTCAGATTCTTCCCTTCTTGTGCCCCTCAGGGTCAAGAAAAGTTACGTCTTTTCAATGGGGCGGTGCATGGTCTCTTGGACAAGTGAATTCTGACTCCGGTTCCTCTGCAAGAGAGAGGTTTAGGTTTCTATAAAAAACCTATTTGTAGTTCCCAAGAAGGATGGAGGCAGCCATCCCATCCTGGATCTCAATTCGTTTGTGTTCCATACTCACTACAAGATGGAGTACTTGCAGCGATGTGTCCCCGGGAATTTCTGTCCTCTCTGGATCAGCAGGATGCTTACCTGCATGTTCCAATTCATCCAGACAGTCAGAAGTATGTCAGGTTTGCACCCTGGGGCACTTCCAATTCACCGCTCTCCACTTTGGGCTGACAATTGCTCCTCAGGTGTTTGTACGTGTCTTGGGCCCTTGATCGCCTTCCTGCCCACCAAGGGGATTCAGGTGACTCCGTACATAATGGCATTCTGCTGAAGGCTCCTTCCAGGGACCTCCTGGACCTCCAGGTCCGGGAATGTGCCCAGATCCTCCTCCAACATGGATGGATTCTGAACATGGACAAGTCTAGTCTAGTTCCTTCTCTGAATATGGTTTTCTTGGGTCTCCGGTTCAACACATGTCAGGGTATGGTCTATCTGACAGAGGACTCTGTTCAGCAGATCACGAGCAAAGTATGCCGTGCTCTGGAGTGGACTCAGCCCCGGTTCACAAGTTTTCATCCCTTTTGGGCAAGATGTTATCTACCATAGAAGTGGTCCCGTACTCCATGGCGTAACACCAGGGAGCTTCAGAGGTTCACTTTCAGGGCTTACAGGGGGATCTGTAATGCCTGGATTTAGTCTCTGTTCCCCAGGAAGTGAGGCAGGACCTCCTCTGGTGGTTGGACACCTCCAACCTGAGGGAAGGGAAACCCTTTGTTGTCTAGTATTGGATTCTGGTCACAAAAAACTCTAGCTTTTATGGCTGGGGAGCTGTCTTGGGTCACATGAGAATTCAGGGGAGTTGGACTGCTGCGGAAACCTTCCTACCCATCAACAATCTGGAGCTCAGAGTAATTCATCATGCTGTGGACTACTAGTCCTCTCCACTGAGGGACTGTCCAGTCTGACAACGCCATGGCCGTGGCTTACATCAACAATCAAGGAGGCACAAGAAGCATTTCTGCTTGGTTAGAGGTCAAGGCTGTTTTAGCCTGGGCAGAAGAACACGTTCCTGCCATCTCTGCTGTCCACATTCCAGGCATAGAGAATGTTCTGGTGGACTTCCTCAGTCTCCAGACAGTGGACCCCTGGGAGTGGGAGCTCCATCTGAAAGTCTTTGATCTGTTAGTTCAGAAATGGGGTCGTCCCTCCCTGCACAGTACAACAGGAAAGTTTCGCTGTTTTGATCTCGTTGGGGGGATCCTCTGGTGTTTGCAGTGGATACCTTGTTCATTCCTTGGCTTTTTCATCTAGCCTACATTTTTCCTCCTCTTACTCTCATCCCCAGGGTGCTGAGAAAGATTCGGATGGACGGTGCATCAGTCATACTGATTGCCCATTCATTGGACAAGTATATCAAAAGTCAGAGATGCTCAACTAGAAACGAACCTGCAATACAAATTTGCAGGCTCTATAGGAATGGTGTCCTACCCAGGGCGCAATCTCTTTTAGCCCACTAGTGCCTTTCACAGAGAGAAAATATCCTAAAGCACATCATATTGGTCCTGCCCTTACAGCAGTCCAACCACGAAATGCCAGGCAATTCCTCTCTGAACAAAACAAGCAGCCAACCCGAGACGTACATTTCAGCCTTATGGGCCTTGTCAGTGAGGCGTAGCTGATCTCTCTAAGCACTGTGAGCAAAGGGTCCAATGCCGGATTCCCCGTATTACTCTTGGGGTGACTAATCCCAAGGGTAATTTGCATATGTATATCAAAAGTCAGAGATGCTCCACTAGGAACGAACCTGCAATACAAATTTGCAGGCTCTATAGGAATGGTGCCCTACCCAGGGTGCAATCTCTTTTAGCCCACTAGTGCCTTTCACAGAGAGAAAACATTCTAAAACACATCATATTGGTCCTGCCCTTACAGCAGTCCAACCACGAAATGCCAGGCAATTCCTCTCTGAACAAGAGAAGCAGCCAAACCCAGATGTACATTTCAGCCTTGTTGGGCCTCGTTAGTGAGGCATAGCTGATCTCTCTAAGCACTGTGAGCAAAGGGTCCAATGCCGGATTCCCCGTATTACTCTTGGGGTGACTAATCCCAAGGGTAATTTGCACATGTATATCAAAAGTCAGAGACGCTCCACTAGGAACGAACCTGCAATACAAATTTGCAGGCTCTATAGGAATGGTGTCCCACCCAGGGTACAATCTCTTTTAGCCCACTAGTGCCTTTCACAGAAAAAAATATCCTAAAACACATCATCTTGGTCCTGCCCTTACAGCAGTCCAACCACAAAATGCTAGGCAATGTCTCTCTGAACAAGATAAGCAGCCAACCCCAGACGTACATTTCAGTCTTGTCAATGAGGTGTAGCTGATCTCTCTAAGCACTGTGAGCAAGAAGTCCAGTGCTGGATTCCCCCTATTACCCTTGGGGTGACTAATCTCAAGTGTAATTTGCATATGTATATCAAAAGTCAGAGATGCGCAACTAAGAACAAACCTGCAATACAAATTTGCAGGCTCTATAGGAATCATGTTCTACACAGGGTGCAATCGCTTTTAGCCCACTAGTGCCTTTCACAGGAGAAAACATCCTAAAGCACATCATATTGGTCTTGCCCTTACAGCAGTCCAACCACAAAATGCCACGCAATTTCTCTCTGAACAAGAGAAGCAGCCAACCCCAGCTGTATGTTTCAGCCTTGTTGGGCCTTGTCAGTGAGGTGTAGCTGATCTCTCCAAGCACTGTGAGCAAAGGTTCCAATGCTGGATTCCCCCTATTAACCTTGGGGTGACTAATCCCAAGGGTAATTCGCATATGTATATCAAAAGTCAGAGAAGCTCAACTAGGAACGAACTTGCAATGCAAATTTACAGGCTCTATAGGAATGGCGTCCTACCCAGGTCGCGATCTCTTTTAGCCCACTAGTACCTTTCACAGAGAGAAAATATCCAAAAGCACATTATATTGGTCCTGCCCTTACAGCAGTCCAACCATGAAATGCCAGGCAATTCCTCTATGAAAAAGAGAAGCAGCCAACCCCAGACATACATTTCAGCCTTGTTGGGCCTTGTCAGCGAGGCATAACTGATCTCTCTAAGTATTGTGAGCAAGGGGTCCAATGCTGGATTCCACCTATAACCCTTGGGGTGACTAATCCCAAGGGTAATTTGCATATGTATATCAAAAATCAGAGATGCTCAACTAGGAACAAACCTGCAATACAAATTTGCAGGCTCTATAGGAATGGTGTCTTACCCAGGGTGCAATCTCTTTTAGCTCACTAGTGCCTTTCACAGAGAGAAAATATCCTAAAGCACATCATGTTGGTCCTGCGCTTACAGCAGTCCAACCACGAAATGCCAAGCAATTCCTCTCTGAACAAGAGAAGCAGCCAACCCCAGATGTACATTTCAGCCTTGTTGGGCCTCGTTAGTGAGGTGTAGCTGATGTCTCTAAGCACTGTGAGCAAAGGGTCCAATGCCATATTCCCCGTATTACTCTTGGGGTGACTAATCCCATGGGTAATTTGCATATGTATATCAAAAGTCAGAGATGCTCCACTAGGAACTAACCTTCAATACAAATTTGCAGGCTCTATAGGAATAGTGTCCTACCCAGGGTGCAATCTCTTTTAGCCCACTAGTGTCTTACACAGAAAAAAATATCCTAAAACACATCATATTGATCCTGCCCTTACAGCAGTCCAACCACGAAATGCTAGGCAATGCCTATCTGAACAAGATCAGCAGCCAACCCCAGACGTACATTTCAGTCTTGTCAATGAGGTGTAGCTGATCTCTCTAAGCACTGTGAGCAAAGGGTCCAGTGCTGGTTTCCCCCTATGACACTTGGGGTGACTAATCCCAAGTGTAATTTGCATATGTATATCAAAAGTCAGAGATGCTCAACTAAGAATGAACCTGCAATACAAATTTGCAGGCTCTATAAGAATGATGTCCTACACAGTGTGCAATCTCTTTTAGCCCACTAGTGCCTTTCACAGGGAGAAAACATCCTAAAGCACATCACATTGGTCTTGCCCTTACAGCAGTCCAACCACAAAATGCCACGCAATTTCTCTCTGAACAAGAGAAACAGCCAACCCCAGCTGTATGTTTCAGCCTTGTTGGGCCTCATCAGTGAGGTGTAGCTGACCTCTCCAAGCACTGTGAGCAAAGGTTCCAATGCTGGATTCCCCCTATTAACCTTGGGGTGACTAATCCCAAGGGTAATTTGCATCTGTAAATCAAAAGTCAGAGAAGCTCAACTAGGAACAAACTTGCAATACAAATTTACAGGCTCAATAGGAATAGCATCCTACCCAGGGTACAATCTCTTTTAGCCAACTAGTGCCTTTCACAGAGAGAAAATATCCTAAAACACTTCATATCAGCCCTACCCATACAGCAATCCAACCACAAAATGCCAGACAATTCCTCTCTGAACAAGAAAAAACAGCCAACCACAGAAATACATTCCAGCCTTGATGGGTTTCATCAGTGAGGTGTAGTTGATCTCTCCAAGCACTGTGAGCAAGGGGTCCAATGCTGGATTCCCCCTATTACCCTTGAGGTGACTAACCCCAAGGGTAATTTGCATATGTATATCAAAAGTCAGAGATGCTCAACTAGGAACGAACTTGCAGTACAAATTTGCAGGCTCTATAGGAGTTAGACTTGTGCACGGGCAAAATTTTCGGTAAAATTTGAATTCGGACGAATTTTTTTTTTTCTAATTCGGATGATCCTAATTTCGGACCGGGCCTATTCGATTCGGACGAAATTCTGATCCATTCCGAATTATTCGGCCAAATTTAACATGGGTTAAATTATAGCAGTGCGCCTCCGTGCACGCTGCTATCATTATTTGCAAACAGGGTGTGCATTTAGAAAAAGATCCATCCCAAAAACGGACATTGTCGTACATTGAAAGTCTGTGCATGTCACCTCTACTCTAGCATGGGATGCCAGTCACAATGCAAACGTCGAACATCGAAAACCCATGCCTGTCATTCAATTTAGCATGTTCGAACATCGAAACCTCATGCCTGTCATTCAATTTAGCATATGCTCGACATCGAAAACCCATGCCTGTCACATCCTACTCAACATAAGTGGTCGACTTGAACATGGACAAACTACATGTCACATTCTATGTTAGTACATGGGTAAAGATTAAGGTTTCATTTTCTGGTACCAGCCTCCTACCCTACTGTCCCTCTTTAGTACCCAAATTCCTCTCTCTTGTTTTCCTATCCTGATTTCCCCTCATATCAGATAACTCTATGTGTATATACATTGTAGAGTTTCATACTACATCAAGAATAAACATCAATGATTGTAATGTGATAGATGTAATGTGTTAAAAAGAAAAATTGAGACATTCTGTTGTGAACAAACTGCAACACAGGAGAGAATTAAAAAAAAATGCTTGACATCTATAATGAAGAGGGATCCACAGCATTGTCTTAGTATAGCAATATCACCATTTTCCGTGAGTGTGCAATACAGGGCTCTACGGTAATTGCTGGGCATTTCACAATGTCATAATCAGGGGATGATGGGAGTTGTATTCTAACTACTGTTAGGAAACACATAAGTGATGCACATTCATCTCCCACCTAGAAATTATTTACACACGAGGCAACTCCCCCAAGTAATACCTAGTCCCTTTCCAAGTGAAAGGACTTCCAGAAAGGCTTCAGATCTCTTAGTGACTCACCTGTTATTGCCAGTTAGCGGGACCCGGAGAGTAGGAGGGGGTGATGCTATGGCTGCACGGCACGGTGCTCTTGTCGCAATGTTGAAGCTGAGCCCGGCCAGCACCTTCTGGGTGGAGACACCTCACAGCAATCCTTTTCAGGACACATCATGCACTGTTGTGCACTCATACTAGGGATCCCAAATGTTTAGACTCATTTCGTACAGGGGGCACCCTCCTGTATTTGTAAAACCTCTCTAGCAAATCTGGGACGGTAGACCTGTTTACTCAAGTCTTGACTTTAGGTGGGCGATAAACAATACAAAATAGGCATAATGTTTCACTATCACATAATTCACGTCACTGAAGCAGCCAGCAGGCATCGCCACTGAGTGAGCATAGGGCTGCCCGGCTGCTGACAGTCACACTGATGGGACACCCTGCAACACAGAAATGGCGGAAGAGCACAAAATAAACATGCTATGGGACGGCAAATTGCCGCCCCTGTCAAAGTGCCGCCTGGGTCCATGGACCCACTGGGACCCATGTAAGGGCCGGCCCTGTATTCGAACAAATACCTAATATTTTTTTATATTTTGCACAGGAACAAATATTACTTGCTCTTGCAGTGGCAATAACTGGAACTAATGCTGGCTGCCTACCTGTGCCTAGCCTAATGCTACCTGCCTGCCTACACAACAACTGTACACTCTCTAATCACTTCTCTCTCTGAGCTCCAACAACCCAATGAGGAAATGCAGGCTGTCTGTCTGTGTGACTGTGTCATTAGTCCAACCCCCATCATGAAACGAAGAAGGCTATTCGAATACAGACAAAAGAGGGGAGTAGTGCATGAAACGGAGAATGGAATTGGACTAGAGACATGGAGGGAAAATTATGGAGGGAAAGTAATTGAGCGCGCACAGGAAGTACAAAAAAGTCCTAGTCAAAAGTAGTCAAAACTTTTGGAAATGTGTCGATTGCCGAAACTTCCGAAAGTTTCGACGAATTTCGGACCTGGGCTGTTCGGAGTCGGATCATTTTTTCCGAATGACCCTTGAGTTTCGGATTGGCCGAATGTCTCCCATTTTCTACGAAATCCGAATGTCTCCGAATGAATTCGCACATGTCTAATAGGAGTGGTGTCCTACCCAGGGTGCAATCTCTTTTAGCCCACTAGTGCCTTTCTCAGAGAGAAAATATCCTAAAGCACATTATATTGGTCCTGCCCTTACAGCAGTCCAACCACAAAATGCCAGGCAATTCCTCTCTAAACAAGAGAAGCAGCCAATCCCAAATGTACGTTTGAGCCTTGTTGGGCCTCATCAGTGAGGTGTAGCTTATCGCTCTAAGCGCTGTGAGCAAAGGGTCCAATGCTGTATTCCCTCGATTACTCTTGGGGTGACTAATCCCAAGGGAAATTTGCATATGTATATCAAAAATCAGAGATGCTCAACTAGGAACGAACTTGCAATACAAATTTGCAGGCTCTATAGGAATGGTGTCCTACCCATGTGAGGTGTAGCTGATCTCTCCAAGCACTGTGAGTAAAGGTTCCAATGCTGGATTCCCCCTATTAACCTTGGGGTGACTAATCCCAAGGGTAATTTGCATATGTATATCAAAAGTCAGAGATGCTCAACTAGGAACGAACTTGCAATACAAATTTGCAGGCTTTATAGGAATGGTGTCCTACCCAGGGTGCAATCTCTTTTAACCCACTAGTGCCTTTCACAGAGAGTAAACATTTTAAAGCACATCATATTGGTCCTGCCCTTACAGCAGTCCAACCACAAAATGCCAGGCAATTCCTCTCTAAACAAGAGAAGCCACCAACCCCAGATGTACATTTCAGTGTTGTTGGGCCTCGTCAGTGAGGTTTAGCTGACAATTCCTCTCTGAACAAGAGACACAGCCAACCCCAGCCATACATTTCAGCCTTGTCAATGAGGTGCAGCCAATCTCACTAAACACTGTGAGCAAGGGGTCCAGTGCTGGATTCCCCATATTTCTCTTGGGGTGACTAATTCCAAGGGTAATTTGCATATGTATATCAAAAGTCAGAGATACTCAACTAGGAACGAACCTGCAATACAAATTTGCAGGCTCTATAGGAATGGTGTCCTACTCAGGGTGCAATCTCTTGTAGCCCACTAGTGCCTTTCACATAGAGAAAATATCCTAAAGCACATCATATTGGTCCTGCCCTTACAGCAGTCCAACCACGAAATGCCAGGCAATTCCTCTCTGAACAAGAGAAGCAGCCAACCCCAGACATACGTTTCAGCCTTGTTGGGCCTCATCAGTGAGGTGTAGCTGCAAAAGTCAGAGATGCTCAACTAGGAACGAACCTGCAATACAAATTTGCAGGCTTTATAGGAATGGTCTCCTACCCAGGATGCAATCTCTTTTAGCCCACTAGTGCCTTTCACAGAGACAAAATATCCTAAAGCACATCATATTGGTCCTGCCGTTACAGCAGTCCAACCACAAAATGCCAGGCAATTCGTCTCTGAACAAGAGAAGCAGCCACCATTCCTATAGATCCTGCAAATTTGTATTGCAGGTTCGTTCCTAGTTGAGCATCTCTGACTTTTGATATACCTTCATTGGACCAGGCAACCTTGGTTTCCAGAGCTGTTGGCGCTGTCTGCTCAGGATCCGTTTCCTCTGCCACGCAGACCGGATCTCCTCCTCCAGGGTTACCTCTGGAGAGAGGACGTGGACAATCTGACTTTGACAGCATGGCTGTCGAACCTCCATCTTAAGGAGGAAGGGCTTTTCTCCTGCGGTGGTATCCACCATGATCCACGCCAGGAAACCGGTGTCCTCCAAGGCCTACCACAGGGTTTGGTCTACCTTCCATTCTTGGTGTGTGGTCAGGGATCTGTTTGATCATCTGTCCATCTTGTCTGTTTCACAGAATGGTGTGAACAAGGGCCTTAGCCTTAGTTCCTTGAAAGTCTAGACCTCAGCTCTCTCTATCTTTTTCCAGAGACGAATAGCCATGTTACCAGATGTCAAAGTCTTCTTTCAGGGTGTTGCTCATATCTTCCCTGCCTACAAGGATCCCACTCAGTTCTGGGAGTCCTGCAGCGTCCTTCTTTTGAGTCTTTGGCTACCATTTCTCTAAGTCTTCTGCCATGGAAGATAGCTTTTCTCTTGGCAGTGGTATTTGTCCACAGTGTTGTAGGCTTTGTCCTGCAAACCGCCTTTCTTAGTGTTTCACAAGGATAAGACTGTTCTCCGTACCTACCAGGAATTTCTTCCTAAGGTGGTCTCTGAGTTCCACATCAGTCATGAGATTGTTGTGCCTTCCTTTTGTCCTGACCTCAAATCTGACAAGGAGAGAGATTTCCACTTGTTGGATGTAGTGTGTTGCCTCAAGTTCTATGTGCACCGTACTGAGTCCATACGTAAGACAGGTGCTTTGTTTGTCATCCCTGAGGGTCCCAGGGCAGGTTTGGCTGTGTCCAAAGTGACTATTGCATCCTGGATTAAGTCTACCATCCGCAAGGCTTACAAGCTCAGAGGGAAACCTGTTCCCTTCCGCATTACAGCACACTCCATTAGGTCTGTTGAGGCTTCAAGAATTGGACCTCTGCTGAACAGCTGTGCAAGGCATCCACTTGATCTTCTGTGCACACCTTTACCAAACACTACCATGTTGATGTGCTGACTTCGGCTGAAGCCAGCTTTGGCAGGAAAGTCCTGGAGGTAGTTTTGCCTGCCTAGGACTTTAATTTCCTGTGCCTTATAGCTCTTTAACTGTTTGAGCCCTGTTGGCTCTTGTTCTTGTGTGCTGTGTATTGTTATTTAGTGTCAATTAACACTTAGTTAGTTGGGCTGTTATGTGTCCTGGATAGTCTATGGGAACTCTGGTATCATGGGGACCAGCACTTGGTCCTT
The DNA here is from genome assembly GCA_037306005.1 of Rhinophrynus dorsalis. Taxonomy (NCBI): domain Eukaryota; kingdom Metazoa; phylum Chordata; class Amphibia; order Anura; family Rhinophrynidae; genus Rhinophrynus; species Rhinophrynus dorsalis. Next base: position 240,477,826 of record CM074720.1, on the reverse strand, counting down.
TCCTTCTCTTTCCACACTTGGGAGCTCAATGTTGGTAGATCCCCATGGTACCTGTGTGTCATATTGGACGACAGAGAAAAAGAGGGTTTTACCTGTTAAATCCTTTTCTCTTACTCCATATGACATACAGGTCTCCCACCCAATGGAAGGGACCATGCTGGGTCTCCTGTGGCTCGACGTGGGAGTCCTTTTGGGTTCATTGCTCACAGGAGTGTTTTCCTTCTTCATTCTTGCAATGTTAGTTGATGGGTTTACAGTCTCAAATTTATCTTGCGGGGAGGGGCTAAGGTAGCCTGATATGGAGGAGGGGGAGGCTCCACCCCTGCACTGCTTTCAGAAATGTTCCAGCCTACTGGGAGGAGCTGTCTCCTCCCCATGGTACCTGTATGTAATATAGACAAAGGATTTAACAGTTAAAACTAAAGTCCTCTTTTTTGGCATATAGTTTGCCAAATGTTTAGTTTATTGATACATTTGGAGAATGATGAAAGAGCTATACCTGTAAAAAGTACACAAGTCTGCTCTTTAGACTGCTCAAGGTAAATAACATTCTGTTACTTTTATAATTTAGTCTTAGCGTCATAACCCACATTTGTTATATCCTTGGCATGAATAGATTAATTCCCACATTCTCATTAATTGTTGTTGTAAATTTCTCTTTTAGCCCTCTGAGCTATTTCTAAAGGGCTCACATGTTTGACGCTGTGTTCACTTTTACATTTGCCACTCCAGTTTACTTTTTAGATCAAACACCTTAAAGGGATAGTAATACTTCGTTTTAACTTTATTTTATTTTGTAGGCATTAAAAAAACATGAAGAATGATATAAGTCTTATCTCTGAAACCTTTATGGTTTAAGAGATATTCACAAACAAAGTATCCCTTCCCTGTTCAACCAGATCAGAAGGGAGATGCCCAGGTAGACTGCAGAGAGGGACAATCTTCAATTAAGATAATGGAAAAAGCTGAAAAACTTGTCAAGGGGGGAAGGGCTTTCATTGTTTTCATACAAAGAAAATTGTCCCCTTCTGTTATCTGTCCTGTCATACAACCAGACTCACATTTGAGAAGAGATGGCTTACACTAGGAAAAAGGGGCGGGGAGGGGAACTTTGCTTGTGAATATCTCATAAACCATAAAGGTTTGAGAGATAAGACTTATATAATTCGTCATGTTTTTTTAATGCCTACAAAATAAAATAAAGTTAAATCGAAGTATTACTATCCCTTTAATATCTTTGGCTTCTCATTACAGAATATGTTTTAATTATTATGTCTCCCATATAGAGATTACATTTTGGATTTAGTTGTAAGCTCAATATTTCAATGGGAGTTCCACAATATATGGGTTACACTATTGCCCACCACCGTGTCTTAATACAAGAGCTCTGGTGTCTGCTAAACCTTTACTATATGAAAGAGTCATAGGAAATCACCAGCCTTGAGTCTGATCCAGTTATAATTATTTTGACATATTCATTGTGATCTCAGGCTATTATCCAGATGTATTTTGTTCTTTGAACTATTTTATTTTTGTAAATGACCATTATTATTACAATCATTTCATTTGGATGACCTCTTAAGGTCTGAATTTATGCTCACAGTCCTGGTACTAGGTGAAATTTATAAAGACTTATATAGATCATCTATTTTCAATTGCAATTTATTTAATTTGCTGTTCTTGTGATTTCTTTCTATAGGCTATATTTGTTGATTTTATTCTTCACATGTTATGACCCACTCGAAGTGACTCTGATAAATGTGTTCGATGGTCCCTATTGGTGGTGTTTTTTCATATGAAAGAGGATATTAGATAGGATTTTTGGTCTGGGTATAGGCAACAGTTGGGTGACAGAGTATGCATCTTTTTCTCCATTGATGTCCCAAGTGAGAGTGTGATATTTATATACACTTTAGTGACACTCTGGGCATCAGACTTTTATCTGTTGTTGTCACTGACTATTTATGTTATAGCCAGTGAGGATATTTATATAATAAGATACATATATGTTATTCGCCTACCTGCTAATTCTGGAAATTCCGTGTGCATGTTTTTATGTATGCTGCGCAAATAGTATCAAATTGACACATTTGACTGTTTGTCTCTTGTTGTCAGTATTTTATGTGATGTTTTTATAGATATATTTTTAGGAATGGTATTTGGTATCTCTGAATTCATTGTTATTGAATATTCAATAAATGCAGGAATATACAGTACTGTGCAAATGTTTAGGCAGGTGTGAAAATATGCTGTAAAATAAGAATGCTTTAACCCCATCCCGACAATGGACTTACCAGGTACGTCCCGCAAAAACTGTCACTTAGTGACAGAGGACGTACCTGGTAAGTCCCAAACGTTCGGGTCTCCACGTGTCTGCATGCCGTTCGGGGACTCCGGAATCATTTAGTTAAAAAAAAAAAAAAATGTTAGCCGGGCATTAACCCCTTAAGGACCGGAGGTTATGGGACATTTCCGTCCCATAACGTCCGCATAGGGGCACTTTGACGAGCCGGTACACATGACCTGTCACGTGTATCGGCGCGTCACTATGGGGCTTGAAACAGATCGCTCCGATCTTGGAGCGGTCTATTTCATGCCCTATTTTTACTTACAGCGCTCCCGGTAGAGCGCTGTAAGTAAAAAGTACGTGACGTACCAGGACCGTCAAGGGTCGTTCGAGCAAATTTACCCTTGACGGTCCTGGTACGTCAAGGGTCCCTAAGGGGTTAAGGTAACAGCCGCCTAAGCAGGTGGCTGTCACTAAGGGGTTAAAAATAGATATGATAATACTTTATTTTTTATCCATTAAAATGGAACATTCAGTAGTATAGTAAACGGAGTTTGCTGTAATGTTAGCCCACAGAAATACAGCTACGAAGGGGAGAACGAACGCGCTCCCTGGTGCAGCTGGGAAGTCCTGAGGCATCATGTGGGACATACAGGGTGCCACAGAATGCGGAAGTGCCCAATTTGAAGACTAAATATCTTTTTTTAATGATTAAAACCCATGGTCAAATTTTTATTTTAGGTGAATGTTCCCCTTTAACAAAATGCAAAGTGAGTGAACAGAAGAAAAATCTAAATCAAATCAATATTTGGTGTGACAGCCCTTTGCCATCAAAACAGCATCAATTCTTCTAGGTATACTTGCACTAGGTTGTTCCAAACATCTTGGACAACTAAACACAGTTCTTCTGTGGATTTAGGCAGCCTCAGTTGCTTCTCTCTCTCTTCATGTAATCCCAGACAGACTTAATGATGTTGAGATCAGGGCTCTGTGGGGGTCATACCATCACTTCCAAGACTCCGTGTTCTTTAAGCTGTAGATAGTTCTTAATAACTTTGGCTGTATGTATGGGGTTGTTGTCCTGCTACAGAATAAATTTGGGGCCAATTAGATGCCTCCCTGATGGTACTGCATGATGGAAAAGTATCTGCCTCTACTTTTCAACATTGAACAGACCATTAATTTTCACAAAGTCTCCATCTGCAGAAATGCAGCCCCAAACTTGCAAGCAACCTCCACCATGCTTCACTGTTGCCTGCAGACACTCATTCTTCTACTGCTCTCCATCCTTTGGCAAAGAAACTGCCTTCTGCTACAGCCAAATATTTCATATCTTGACTCATCAGTCCAGAGCACCTGCTACCATTTTTCTGCACCCCGTTCCTGCGTTTTCAAGGAGTCACTTGGCCTTGTTTCCAGGTCAGAGATATGGCTTTTTGGCCGCAAGACTTCCATGAAGACCACTTCTTCTTCTGACCAGACTTCTTCGGATAATAGATGGGTGTACCAGGGTCCCACTGTTTTCTGCCAATTTGATGGCGCTGCTGGACATCTTCCGAAGTAAGCATTATGTGTTTTTCATCTGCTGCACTAAGTTTCCTTGGCCGACCACTGTGTCTACAGTCCTCAACATTGCCTGTTTCTTTGTGCTTCTTCAAAAGAGCTGGGACAGCACATCTGAAAACATCTGTCTGCCTTGAAATGTCTGCCTGCAAGAGACCTTGCTGATGCAGTATAACTACCTTGTGTCTTGTTGCTGTGGTTAGTCTCGCCATGGTGTATGACTTTTGACATTAAACGGTCTTCAGCAACCTCACCTTGTTAGCAGAGTTTGTTTGTTCATCTCCCAGCTTTAGTCCTCCTACAGAGCTGTTTCAGTTAATGATTGTGTTTCAACCTACACATTAAATTGATGATCATTAGCACCTGTTTGGCATAATTGTTTAATCATACACCTGACTAAATGCCTACAGAATCCCTGACTGTGCAGATGTACCTAGAAGAATTGATGCTGTTTTGAAGGCAAATATTGATTTGATTTAGATTTTTCTTCTGTTCACTCACTATGTATTTTGGTAACTGATAAAAATAAACTATTAACATGTCTATTTTTGAAAGCATTCTTTACAGCACTTTTTCACACCAGCCTAAAATGTTTGCACAGTACTTTATATCTCCTTCCCCATTCTTTATTAGGTACTTGTATAACCAACAAAGGTATGCCTTCATTCAGTTGGACTGGGACATGACATGGAAGAGATGACTCTGATATCTCGACCAGTTCTTAAGAATTTTCAGCTGCAGTGCCTGTGTATGGAATTAAGCAAACAGGAGCAGAACACTAGATAACCCAGCATTTCCCTGTATTCTTGTGCTTTCATGGTTTGGCACAGCACGACCTGAGAAACCTGGTGAGACAATGACAAAATTTTGTCTTCTGGTAGAAACACTTATCCCAGAGGAGTATTGAATCTCATACCGAGAACGTGAAGGACCTGGGACAAAATCAGAAAAGAGTTCTTGAAATCCAGAACCTAAATGTGTGGCTCCAGTACAGACTCACAAGTCTGAATCTAAAGGTGCAGAGTCTCCTGTGAAAGAGCCTTCAGTGAAATTTCCTGCAGGTAGTGCGTCAAGGAGATCTCTTGCTAGTGGATGTGAACTGCCAGAGCTGTTTCCAGGGATGGACAGAGAAAGCCTCAAAATACCAACTAGTCAAAGACAAGCCATAAACAAATATGAACCTCCAGTATCAATCTGCACCAATACAACAAAAAGAGTAACAGCAAAAAAAATTACTTTAAATAAAGGTAAGAAAGGCTTCTACATATGCACAAGGGCCTGTAGGACCCTGTGTCCATAACTGGCTTCAGCCGGGGCTGGGACATTGATTTTGCAATGTTTAGCAAAAGTGTGAATGGATGACCACATCTGAACCTGCATTGCTGCTGTGGAGTGAACCGTGTCCATAAATGGTACGGGATCTTTCCTAAGTACAAAGGCCTTGCAAAAGATCCAGAGATGAGGAAGCCAAATATGAGGCCTCAGAGACCTTAAGGGTCTCCAAAACTGTTTTATCAAAGAAAAGAAAAGAAGTGGAACAAGAAAAGGAATGCACTGAAGTAGAGAACTCAAGAGGACTGTCTCTGCTCAAAGCTTGAACTGTTGGTTTTTCTTTGGGTGGGAAGTCCTATATATTCCACATGGACTAAGAGAAAAGGATTTATCTGTAAGTACTGAAGTATCCCCTTTTCTCTTACATCCTATGTGGAACATAGGAACCACTGGGATATAAAAAAGCATCCACCAAGATTTCAGGGAGGGAAAAATGAAAAAACCCAAATCAGTTTTAACATAGACAAACTGGTACAACATTTACCTCAGGTGTCAGCAGACACCAATGCTGCAAACCAAAAAAAAACAGGAACAACAAACTGGCAAGAAGATTATCAAGGACATGTAGACATGCACAGCAGCCTGTAGGTCCTTCCGGCCAAAACTGACCTAAGCCAAAGCTAAACATGGTAGTGTTCAACAAACGTGTGATGGGACCATCATATTGCCACCTTGCACAGCCGCTCAACAGAGGCCTGGGCCACCACATGAAGGAGAAATCTTCAGGTCTCTTAAGTGCGAGCTTCACAATTCAATATCAGCTTCTGGAGGATGATCAAAGCTAAAGCAGACTGATCCAAAATCAAGTATTACCATCCAGAGAAGGTGTCATTGGCACATTCCTATTTGTGTAAACCCTTTCCAATATACTATCAATGCTTAAATAGCACTATTCTTTATCTCTACATATGCAGCCCTCACTAAAATGTCTAGCTAATTCTCCATTCCATCTTTTCTGTTCCAATTTCTCCTTCACTTCTTTTATCCACACTCACCTCTACACAGCAACTCCTCACTTTTCTCCGCTTCTGTACTCCCCCACCCTACATAAGCAAGAAACACCTTGCACATAAACATTATCTCACCTCCTGTCTCTCTGCTTCTGTAACCTGCAGCTGGCAATACCTTGTCAAACCCTGGTCACCTCTCCTTCTTCAAACACTCTACCTCCAGTTAATATAGGAATATTCCTTGTCTTAAACCACGGTGTCTTCCTTTTTCCTGTGCTCTCTGGAATGCTTGCTTCCTTAATAAATATAACTCTGTGTCTGATCTTTTTCACCCTTTACATTTATTGGCTCTAACTGAAACTTGGCTGTCTCTGACTCCCATGGCAGTTTCTCCTTCTCTCACACTACATACCAAACTGGAGGTGGGGTAAGTGTGGAACCGCTTCTCTTTAAACACTGCTGTTATAAACAAATTTTTGACCCCATCACACTCTGCTTCTCTCCTTTTGTGTTGTTCATATATTTTCGCCTGTCTCTCTGCAGGTTGAAGTTATCTGTTGCCCACATACTTCCACATGTACACCATCAGATTTCCTTTCTGACTTTGCATCAAGGCTTTCCTTTTCCTGTAATCATACACACCTTCCCTTCTTCTGGGTGACTTCAGCTGCTATGTGGATGATCCCTCGGTCTCCTGGGCAGCCTGCTTTCTCTCTGTAACATCTGCTTTTGTACTCTTCCACAAGGATGGTCACTCCTTAGACCTTGTTTTCAAAAGATGCTGTGTACTTTCTGATTTTATCGTCTCCCCTTTTCCACTATCCAATCACCAACTTGTAATATTCAGTTCTGCATATACTTCTTCAGTCCCCTCCTCTCTCCCAATTTCACACATAACCTGAAATCACTTAATCTCACTGCTTTCCAGTCCTCCCTGCTATTGGATTTTCATCCATTCCCACTAATGCTGACATTAAAAAACCTTGTCAAAACCTACAACTCAGTTCTGTTTTCCTCATTGAACCTGCATGTTCCTGTCTCTCTGGTGCTTCTGTAAATCTAATACACAGCCATGGGTTAATTAACACCAGCTTCCTCTGCTCCTTTTACTATTCAACTGAATGGCTCTTGAGAAAGTAGGGCTTTCTAGCCTACTTTCCTGCTTTGACTCTGACCTGTCCATGGCTCAAAAAAAAAAAAAACAATACACAACTCCTTACCTCTCATAAATCCAACCCCATCTCTTTGCTAGCTTGACTCCCTTCTCCGCACTCCTTCTGACTCTCTCCCAAATGCTCTACAGCCGCAAGACTATGCCAGCCTCATCAAAGCCCAGCTAAATTCCATCCAGGAAAATATCCTTCCTTGTAAATACCCTCTTATTCTCCCTCATTCCCCTCCTGCCATGCCGGACTCTCACACCAGTCATGTAGGAGGAACTGACTAACCTGCTATCTTTCTCTTCCTCCACTACATGCACACTGGATCCATTTTACTCTGGCCTCATCCAGTCCCTCTCTCCCACATTAATGAATGTACTATTACAGATTTTTAACTCCTCCTTTGTCTCTGCTACTTTTTCCTGGCGACTTCAAATATGCCATAGTGACACCTATCTTCAAATACAATTCCCCTGATAGCACCACACCATCTAGCTATCGACTGGTTCTCTCTTACCTTTTCCCTCTAAGCTTTTGGAATGCCAGGCTAACACTCACAACCTACCTGACCCATTAAAGTCTGGTTTTAAAGGGATAGTAATGTTTCACAAACAAAATAGCTCCAATTAATCTTCATGGTATTTGGGCCAATGAGAGAGTTATTTCAATACTGTCCGAGTTGTAGTTCAAGAGTAATTGAATGAAAAGTATCCCCCTCCCACCCCTTTTACCTAGTGTAAGCCACTTCCCCTCAGATGTGGAATCTAGTCCTTTGACCAGACAAATCACAGCAAGGGACAATCTTCTCACTGTGACCATAAGGAACACCCTAGCCCCCTTGACAGATTTTTTTCTTATGCTTACTGAAGATTGTCCCTCTCTGCAATACATCCAGACAGAGTTGCTGCTCTGAGGTGTGCAGCGTTACATCAGTAAAAGGTCGTGAGGGGATACTTTATCATTCAATTACTCTTGAACTACAACTGTGGCAGTATTGAAATAACACTCTCCATGGCCCAAATACTATGAAGATTAATTAGAGCTGATTTTATTGTGAAACATTACTATCCCTTTAATGTTTGCTCTAGCTGTAGAATTCAATTCCACTGTGAAAAAGTCCCCAACACAGTATCAAGTGAAAAATCACTCTTTGGACAACAAGGTTTAAAACTTACATTGATCTGTTTGTTGTAGATAGTTTCTTAACTATCATAAAATTTTGATGTGCAAACAAAATGCTCTACTTTGCATCATTTAGTAAAAAAATAGGAAGTGCATTTGTAACTAATGTAAAACTGGATGTGTGGAAGTACAGAAAGAACTGTTCAAACCACAACTGGTGTATTGCCATTTCCTCATTCATTGCTCTGTAACAGTTGTGATAATCAGAATTAAAAGGAAATATGTATGATAGTTTATGTAAAAAATAACCTGACCATGTTGTTTGTGTTGTTTCAGGAGCAGTCTTGCCCCTTGCCCTTGGTTTAGCAATCACTGCCCTGCTGTTGTTGATGGTTGTGTGTCGTCTGCAGCTGGTGAGACAAAAACTTAAGAAAGCTCGTCCACTAACATCAGAAGAATCGGATTATCTCATCAATGGCATGTATTTGTAGCAGTCAGCAGCAATCCTTTCTTCGCTTCATCCCTGTGACTCTTGCGATTAAATTATTGTTAATTAACTTCAGGAAAACACCTATGATATTAAAAAACAAAAAAACTCTCTCTAGAACAACAATGTGTTGACTCAATTTTTTCAGTTGTTTAAAATATGAAAAAGGTAAATGTCTAACATTTACTGTAGATCAAAGGTACAGAAATGTGTTGTCATGTTGCAGGGTTTTTTCCCTGTGGAATAAAACAAGGGACTCTCAGGAGAGAATACATTTCAATGTTATAATATCTCAAACATTTAGTTTATTTATATATATATATATAGATAGATAGATAGATAGATAGATAGATAGATAGATAGATAGATAGATAGATATAGTGTATACATATACACACACAATACTGTGCAAAAGTCTTAGGCAGTTGTGAAAAATGCTGTAAAGTAAGAATGCTTTCAAAAATAGACATTAATAGTTTATATTTATCAATTAACAAAATTATAGCGAGTGAGAACAGAAGAAAAGTGTAAATCAAATCAATATGTGGTGTGACCACCCTTTGCCTTCAAAACAACATCAGTTCTTCTAGGTACACTTGGAATATTGTAGGCATATAGTCAGGTGTATGATCATATAATTATACCAAACAAGTACTAATGATCATCAATTTAATATGTAGGTTGAAACACAATCCTTAACCGAAGCAGAAACAGGTGTGTAGGTGGAATAAGAATGAGTGAGGAATGGCCAAACTCTAACAAGGTGAGCTTGCTGAAGACAGTTTAAAGCTGAACTTTAACCTTTAATAAACCCTGTCTCCTATTATTAGTGTAGTATAATGGTTTGTTGATTTAAGGTTTTTTTTTCTGTAAATCCATAGTTTAGGAGGCATTCACTCTCAAAATTAGATTTATGTACCCACTTCCGCATTCTGTGGCACAGGGTAACAGCGACACAGAGACGCAGGACTTCCCAGTCCTGAAATTCTCCTCCCACCTCCCTCCCAGCTCTCCCAGGGAGTGAGTTTACACTTCACTTCATACTGGTGTGCATAATGCCTATTGTTACATCAAGTTCCAATTATCATTATACTGAGCTTGCTCGCGTTCACACTTCCCTTCGAACTGGTGTGCATCACGTCTATCGTTACAGCAAGCTCAGTTTATCATTATACTGAGCTTTCAAGGGAAGCGTGAATGCACTTGCTGGGAGGGAGGTGGGAGGAGAATTTCAGTACTGGGAAGTCCGGCGCCTCTGTTGTCCTGTGCAGCAGAATGCGGAAGTGGGTACATGAATCTAATTTTGAGAGAAATTTTCTCCTAAACTATGGACTTACAGAAAAAAAAAAACATGTGATCTACAAACCATTACACTATACTAGTAATAGGAGGTTTTTAAAGGTGAAAGTTCTGGTTTAATGTCAAAAGTCATACACCATGCCAAGATTGAGCACAGCAACAAGACACAAGGTAGTTATGCCTCTCCCAGGTAGAAATTTCAAGGCAAACAGGGGTTTCTAGATGTGCTGGCAAAGCTCTTTTGAAGAAGCACAAAGAAACAGGCAACATTGAGGACCGTAGACACAGTGGTTGGCCAAGGAAACTTTCATAGTATGTACATTTCAGCGACCGGCTTTGGATGAACCGGCCCCTTCTACTTGCTCACATAACTTACATTGGAAGATGGGGGCCAGGCTCTTCTCCTTCCTCACGGCTGTCATGCTGCGTCTACAATGTGGGTCACTTCCGCATCACCGATGGCAATCTCTAGTGGGTGCGCGTCATCTGGGATCCTCCAGTGATGTCACTTGCCTCTTTTTTGCACATATGGGCACTTGTTGTGTGCTCCACCTCCCGGACACAGTATATGTAGCTGACTGGACACCCTGCTTATTTGCCCTTAAGTTGGTGTCCAGTGCAGTAGTGATTTTGTCCTGTGTCTGATCTGTTGCTGACCCTTGCCTGGCTGACTCTCTGCTCCATGTATGACCTTTGGCTGTCTGACTATCCATTCTGGTGCTGACCTGTGGCTCTGGCTGATGAACTACTCCGTGTATGATACCTGGCTAAGTCTGGCTATCCCTTCTAGTGCAGAACTGTGGCTCCGGCCTAGAACTACTAGGCATTGTCGTTACCTTTTCCTGTCCTAGTTCTGGCTGGGTCATATTCCTGGTTCTCGGCTATCTCTAGTGAGACCCACCAGAGCAATCTCCTTTTTGTGGTGGGAACACTTGCTCTGGTTTCGGGTTCATTCTCATCCTAGAAATTGGTCTGCTGCACTTCTGTTTTCCTGCGCTTAATTAATAAAGGTGAAGTTCAATTTATGTACTTGTCTCTTGCATTTTCATTGATTTAAAGTGACAGTACGTAAGGGCCATGAATATCAACGGTACAGGGAACCCACCAGTTCACAATATTTTGGCCAGGATGGAGATGCAGGATCAACCTATTGATCAATTATCTTTGGCATGCAGACCCTCCTAAACCATACTGCACATCTTGACCGTTCTGATCGGCAACCGGTGGCCTCCTCTAATCCTACTCCGGCACTGGTTGCTCCTGCTGCTCATGAAGGCAATGTGGCCAGAGGGTTATCTGGTTCTGCTCTGCTCCCTCAGTGCTATGAGGGTGACCCAGCGCTGTGTCGTGGGTTCCTCAACCAGTTGGGCATATTCCTCGAGTTGCCACAAACCTTCCCTAATGAGCGAAGTAGGGTTGGCTTTATGATTTTGCTCCTGTTGGGCAAAGGTTTGGCATGGGCCAATGCATTATGGGAGACAGACAAACCTATTATATATAACTACGGAGTTTGTGGCCTCTTTTCAGTGATTTTTGATGTTTCAGGCCGTGTGGCCTCCGCTGCCAAACACCTTATGACCATCCACCAGGGAGCACGTACAGTGGCAGAGTATGCAATCAAATTCTGTACTATGGTGGAGGAGGTGGGTTGGAACAATGAGTCACTTGTAGCTGCCTTTTCCCAAGGGTTGAGTGATACAATAAAAGATGAGATTGCAGCATGTGAGCTGCCGAATGACCTAGACTAATTAATTTCATTTACTATCCTTATTGATACCAGGATCAGGGAGAGACCATCTTTCAGGGAGCGCCTGCATAGGACCCTGTCTCGACTGGCACCTAATTTTGCACACCCACCCATTCCTCCCATGCCTCTTGGTTCTGAATTGGTCAGCAGTGAGCCTATGCTGCTGGGTTTCATTCATCTCTCGGTGGAGGAGAGGGCTTTGCGGCGAAGGGAGGGCCTTTGTCTCTATTGTGGTAAACCTGGGCACGTGTTACGGACCTGTCCCATATGGCCAGGAAACTCTCGCACCTAGAGGCCTGTCGGGGACAGACCCTGGGTGGAATTTCCCAGTCCCCGGAGGTTGTACAGGTGCCCGTGCTCTCTGTGCTGCTCTCTCAGTCTCTGTGGTGATGCTCTCCTATTGGTTGAGCTATGTTTGGCCCACCCAGTATGGCCTTTATATACTGGGCTCTGGCACCTATCCGGTGCCCTTTCGTGGTGTTCCAGTACCAGTGCCTACTTGAGTTGCTTGAATTCCTGTGTACCGACTTGGCCCATTTGACTACTCTGCTTCTTGGCTCCTGCTCCGTGATTCGACCCGGCCTGGCTGACGTTCCTGCTTCGTGACCTGACCCAGCGTGTCTGACGTTCCTGCTCCGTGATTCGACCCAGCCCGGATGACGTGCCTGCTCCGTGACCTGATCCGGCTTGTTTGACGTTCCTGCTCCGTGATTTGATCCGGCTTTCCTGTTCCTGCATCGCTCTGTCTCTTGGGCGACATTCTGACTTCCGCTGTGCCTGAGGCCTGCCTGGCAGAATATCAGTGTTGCCTCCGTTACTGCTACGCAGTGTGTCACAGGCTGAGTCCTCCGTTAACCCTTTCTGAGCCTCCGTGTTGCCTCCGTTACTGCTACGGCAGTGTGCTGTTGGCTGAGCCCTCCGTTAACTCTTGCAGAGCCTCCATTACTGCTACGGCAGTGTGCCATTGGCTGGGCCTTCTGTTAACTCTTGCAGAGCTTCTGTGTTGCCTCAGTTACTGCTGTGGCAGTGTGCCACTGGTTGAGCCTTCTGTTACTCTCGCAGAACTCTGTGTTGCCTCCGTTACTGCTACGGCAGTGTGCCATAGGCCAAACCATCCGTTAAGCTCCTGCAGAGTATCATTGTCACCTCTGTTACTGCTATGGCAGTGTGCCATTGGCTGTACTCCCGTTCAGCTCTTGCAGAGTATCATTGATGCCTCCGTTACTGCTACGGCAGTGTGCCATTGGCTGTACTCCCTTTTGGCTCTTGCAGAGTATCATTGTTGCCTCCGTTACTACCACAGCAGTGGGTTTTAGTCTCAGCTCTACTCTGGCAGATTACAAGTGCTCTAGTCTCCATTCGGGCACTGCAGTCTTTTACTCGTTGCTATTCCATCATACTGGGCGTTACTAAGAGAACTCACCACAGACTTCTCTACACAGAGACTGATTACACCTATTGGGACTTTAAATCATGCTGTACTGCTGCTCTGGGTATTCACCCTTTCCTGCCTGACCTGTGTCAGTATAAGACCTCTCTTGCTTCCTATTATACTGGACCTGTGTAGGCATATGCATCAAATACTTGTATTATCTCTGTATGTTTCTGCTGAGGTACAACAAGGCCTGTGAAGGGTACTTGATTATTTGTGTTTTCAATAAAACTGTGTTTTATCCTAAACCACTGTGTCTGAGTGTTGAACAAACCATTACAGGTTGTTCTTTCTTGGGCCAGTTCATCAGTGGTAACCCCAGCTTTGTTAGACTCAGGTGCTGCTGGTTATTTTATTGATGCCGAGTTTACGGCCAAACACTCCATTCCATTACAACGCCGTTCTTCTCGTTGGCTATAGAGGCCATAGATGGAAGGCCCCTACAACCCTTGCACGTTACTCATGAGAGGCTTTCCTTGTGCCTATTGGTAGGGGCACTGCATAAGGAAACTCTGCCGTTTCAGGTGATCAGTTCTTCACATTATGCCATTGTCTTTGGGTTCCCATGGTTGCAGGCGCATAACCCTAGGACTGACTGGCGCACTTGTGACATCTTGTCTTGGGCTTCCCAGTGCACTGATTCCTGCCTCCTGTGTCCCACGAGAGTGCTGTGTACTTCCTCCTCGGTTCTGAGGATTACCTGCCTTTCCTCAATGTATTTAACAAGGTACAGGCCGATAAGTTACCTCCTCACAGGCCGTACGACTGTACTATTGACCTGATTCCTGGTACTATGCCTCCCAGGGGCCGCATATACCTGCTGTCCATAAACGAGAATAAGGCCATGGAGGAGTACGTGTCTGATGCCTTGTCCACAAGTATTATACCTAAGTCTACCTCGCCTGCTGCTGCTGCTGGTTTCTTTTTTGTCAAAAAGAAGGATGGGGGGTTAAGAACTTGTATTGACTTCAGAGGGCTGAATACGTTGATGGTTAAGAATGCCTACCCCATTCCCTTGATTACCGAATTATTCGATCGACTGAAAGGTTCAAAGGTTTTTACCAAGCTTGATCTGATGGCCGCTTACAATCTCGTTAGAATCAAAGAGGGCAATGAGTGGAAGACGGAGCAGGAGCAGGCACTATTAATATTTGGTCATGCTGTTTGGCCTACGCAATACTCCTGCTGTCTTCCAGGATTTCATCAATGATGTTCTGAGAGATTTACTTTTGTGTGGTTGTCTACCTGGACCACATTCTTATCCACTCTCCAACTTTGGAGGCTCATTATGCTGACGTGTCCATGGTACTACAACTCTTAAGGGAGAATAACCTATTCTGTAAACTGGAGAAATGTGAATTTCATAGACCTCAGGTGACATTTTTAGGGTACATTATCTCCTCTTCTGGCTTGGCTATGTATCCTCAAAAGTTATCGGCTGTCTTGCAGTGGCCCCTTGTCATGGGGCTTAAGTCTATTCAAAGATTTTTGGGTTTCACCAACTACTATAGGAAGTTCATAAGGAACCACTGACAGATATGACTCGTAAGGGGGCGAATACTTTGGATTGGTCACCCAGTGCTCTGTTAGCTTTTGAGAACCTTAAGTTGGCTTTTGCTGTGGCTCTGATATTGTCCCACCCAAATCCCAGCCTGCCTTTTACTCTGGAGGTTGATGCATCTGAGACTGGAGTAGGCGCCCTCCTGTCTCAGCACTCTGCCCTGGGTGAGGCATTGCTTCCTTGTGGATTCTTTTCTAAGAAACTGTCCAAGGCTGAAAGTCTGTACAATATTGGTGACCGTGAATTACTGGCCATTATTCTAGCTCTTAGGAAGTGGCGATATCTCCTCGAGGGGACTAGCGCTCCTATCCTTATTCTCACGGATCCCAGGAATCTCACGCATCTGTCTGAGGCCAAACGATTATCTTCACGGCAGGCCAGATGGGCTTTGTTTCTTTCTAGATTCCATTATGTGGTCCCTTACTTTCCGGGCTCAAAGAATATTAGGGCTGATCATGCCAGTTTTGCTCGAACTCTAAGGAGGAGAGCACTCCCAC
The DNA here is from genome assembly GCA_037306005.1 of Rhinophrynus dorsalis. Classification (NCBI taxonomy): domain Eukaryota; kingdom Metazoa; phylum Chordata; class Amphibia; order Anura; family Rhinophrynidae; genus Rhinophrynus; species Rhinophrynus dorsalis. The sequence goes on along the minus strand of CM074720.1, from coordinate 240,462,389 downwards.
ACCTATCATTCCTGCTGACCGTGTACTGGCTACTATACGCACTAGCATTACCTCTCCATTGGGAGAGTAGATATTGCAAGCCTCGGCACCAGCTGACATACCTAGAGGAAGATGCTTTGTACCGGACCGCTTACACACCAGACTGCTCGAGACATATCACACTTCCAAGGCTGCTGGTCATATTGAGAGAGATCAGCTGATATGGTCCATTTCTCGGCTCTTTTGGTGGCCTACCATGAGAGCTGACTGTTTCACGTTTGTGGCAGTGTGTCCTACTTGTGCCCAAAGTAAAACACCACAACATCTTCCGGTGGGTCTCCTTCAATCCATTCCGAATGGGGACCATCGCTGGTCATACTGGTCCATTTAATTTATGGTGGAATTACCCATATCTAAGGGCTACATGGTCATTCTAATGATTGTGGATCGGTTTTCTAAGATGGCACACTTTGTACCACTCAAAGGTCTACCTTCTGCTCAGGAATTGTCCGTGATTTTCACTAAAGAAATCTTTCGGCTCCACGGGATACCTAAGTTCATAGTCTCAGATCGGGGGAGCCAGTTCATTTCCCTTTTTAGGAGGTCCTTTTGTGCTCAGATGTGGATCCAACTCTTATTCTCTTGGGCTTACCATCCTCAATCTAACGGTGCGGTGCGGACCACTACTGGGCTACCCTGTTACCATTGGAGTTTGCCTGGAATTGTGCTGTGAACTCTTCTTCGCAGAGTTCCCCGTTCCTGATCAATTATGGTTTTCAACCATCCTTACTTTCTGAAGCCTTTGAAGCACAAAATATTCCTGCTCTGGAGGAGCATTTGAGGGCACTCCGTTCCACTCGGGTACGGGTTCAGAATACCCTATGTGGCTCCATGCAACAACAAAAGAGGCAGGTGGACCGTAGGCAATTGCCAGCACCAACCTTACAGGTGTGAGAGAGTTTTTGGCTATCTCTCCGCCACCTTAACCTCCAGGTGCCTTGTAAGAAACTGGCGCCCAGTTTTGTTTGTCCATTCTATTTTCTTCGTAGAATCAATCCAGTGGCTTATGCCCTGGATCTTCCTGCCAATATGAGTATTCACGTGTCTTTACTTAAGCCCTTGACTTGCAACCGTTATACCTCTGCTCCTGTTCTTCCTGACCCTGTGAGGGTTGGAGATCATGAGGAGTTTGAGGTACAAATTATTCTGGATTCTCATATAGTCAGAGGCAATTTACAATATCTGGTACATTGGAGAGGGTACAGGCCGGAGGAATGTTCCTGGGTTCCGAAGGGATATATTCATGTCCCGGTTCTCCTCCGGAGGTTCTGTTCCTGTTTTCCACAGAAATCACTGCCTCTTCCGCAGAGAAGGGGTCATTGAGGGGTGGGTATGTGCCTTTCAGTGACCGGCTTCAGATGAACCGGACGCTTCTACTTGCTCACATAACTTACTTTGGAAGATGGGGGCCGGGTGCTCCTCCTTTCTCGCGGCTGTCATGCTGTGTCTACAATGTGGGTTGCTTCCGCATAGCTGATAGCAGTCTCTAGTGGGCGCACATCACCTGGGAACCTCTGGTGATGTCACACGCTGCTTTTTTGCACATATGGGCGCTTGTTGTGTGCTCCACCTTCCAGACACAGTATATGTAGCTGACTGGACACCCTGCTTATTCGCACTTACATTGGTGTCCAGTGCAGTAGTGATTTTGTCCTGTGTCTGATCTGTTGCTGACCCTTGCCTGGCTGACTCGGCTCCATGTATGACCCTTGCCTGGCTGACTCTCTGCTCCGTGTATGACCTTTGGCTGTCTGACTATCCATCTGGTGCTTACCTGTGGTTCTGGCTAACTACTCCAAGTATGATACCTGGCTAAGTCAGACTATCCATTGTAGTGCAGACCTGTGGCCTAGAACTACTCCTGTCACCTTAGGCATTATCGTTGCCTGTTCCTGTCCTAGTTCTGGCTGGGTAATATTCCCGGTTCTCGGCTATCTCCAATGAGACCCACCTGAGCAGTCTTCTATTTCTGGTAGGAACTATTTGCTCTGGTTTTGGGTTCATTCTCACCCTAGAAATGGGTCTGCTGCACTTCTGTTTTCCTGTGCTTAATTAATAAATGTGGAGTTCAATTTATATACTTGTCTGTTTCATTTTCTTTGAATTACCATGACAGAAACTTAGTACAGCAGATGAAAGAAACATCATGCTTACTTCCTTTCACAACTAGAAGATGACAAGCAGCACCATCAGCTCAGAATTAGCAGAAAACAGTGGGATCCTGGTATACCCATTTACTTTCCATAGAAGTCTGGTCAGAAGTGGTCTTCATGAAAGACTTGCAGCCAAAAATTCATACCTCTGAAGTGGAAACAAGGCCAAGCGACTCAACTATGCACAAAAACATAGGAACTGGGGTGCAGAAAAATGGCAGCAGGTGCTCTGGACTGATGAGTCAAAATTTGAAATGTTTGGATGTAGCAGAAGGCAGTTTGTTCACGGAGGGCTGGAGAGAGGTACAAGAATGATTGTCTGCAGGCAACTGCAAAGCATGCTGGAAGATCCTTGTAAGTTTGGGGCTGCATTTCTGCAAATTGAGTCGGGGAATTGGTCAGAATTAATGATCTCCTCACTGCTGAGAATTACAGGCAGATACTTATTCATCGTGCAGGAAGGCATATGATTGTCAAAAAGTTCATTCTGCAGCATGACAATGACCCCAAACATACAGCCAAAGTCAGTAAGAACTATCTTCAGCATAAAGAAAAACAAGGAGTCCTGAAAGTTACGGTATGGCCGTGTTATTTCAGAAAACCAACTTCTACGGCAGGAACCAGCAGACAACAGCGCAGAAATCTTAGAGGAAATGTACCTCTGAGTCTGTGCTGTCTGTCCCATTTGCTGCCCGGATTGGAAGCGACATTTGCTGGTTACCTTAAGGTAATGGAAGTTGCTGATGGCGCAGGAGCACAGAACTTTTCTTGTAAGCTCTGTGCACGGTATGCCTGTCAAAAAAGTTGTTTTTTTTTTTTTTTTTGCAATAAAGCAGACTTATTCAGGTTAATTACAGTATGGCTTTGCATATCGTTATGTTACTAATATATTGGGGTTCAATGTTATCATCATGATAGTTGCACTTTAAGCTATATACAATTAACAACACTTTTAGATTTTGCGTCTGTTGCGCTCTTCTTCTAGACAGGTACACCCTTTGCCTGTGAGAGACCAGTCTGAATGTAGTGATGGTGATGTACAAAGAACTGGATGAATTTTGGGGGCAAAGCAACTGTACCATAGGGAACAAAGGACCATTGCCATTCATTTTAATGGGAGCTTTCAGCCCATTGAATGCTAGAAACATTGCCAAAATATGGTAATTTGGAGAATATTTTTATTTGTCTCGTGTATTGCAGTTGATTTTCCCCATACTGCTCGTTGTACATTAGACTCTACAGTGAGACTGACTTTACTGTAAAATTGAGGACATATGTAAGTCATACCCTCTTTTTAGTATAAATCATTCACTAGTGAACATTTGTACATTACTTATGAAAAACAGTTGATCACTGATAAATTCCAAACTATTTAACCCTTTGAGTACCACAGGGGTAGGCAATGTATTGGTTTGCATAACTCTATGCATTTGAAGGGTTAATCAGGAACATATACCACAGTGCATCTGATGCATTGCTTTCTCCTCTGCTTGACAAACCTGTGCAAAGATACATTATGTGTATCCTCTACCATTAAATAGATAAGCAGCATCTAGTCATTTTCTTGTATAAACAAACAACTGGAGAGGGGACTGTGGCATGTTGTATACAAGCTCTTCAGCATCACATTCAAGACTGTTCTATCCCAAAACATTTCCTGCCCACCCTTCTATAAACACTCTCACTATGTGCTGTTTGCTAAAAGAAAACCAACTACATCGCAGGGGGCAAATGAAAATTCCCATTGACTTAAATGGGGCTTTAACCCCTAGATTGCCAGGGTGGTATAACGTCCGGGCTTAGTCAAGTGCTCCCGCTGTTCCAAGATTGTACGTTGTATGGTCAAAATATGGCAACTTAACAGCTGATATAATCAGAATCATCCCCACAACATGATGCTGCCACCACCATGCTTCACTGTGGGGATGGTGTTCTCGGAGTGATGAGAGATGCTGGGTTTGTGCCAGATATAGTGTTTTCCTGGATAACCAAAAATCTCAATTTTAGGCTCATCTGACCAGAGTACCTTGTTCCATATGTTTGGGGAGTCTCACACAAGCCTTTTGGTGAACAGCTAACGTGTTTGCTTATTTTTATTTCTTTAAGAAATAGCTTTCTTCTGGCCACTCTTCTATGAAGCCCAGCTCTGTGGGGTGTACGGCTTAAAGTGGTCCTGTGGACAGATACTCCAATATACGCTGTGGACCTTTGCAGCTACTTCAGGGATATCTTTGGTCTCTTTAATTGCCTCTTTGATTAATGTCCTCCTTGCCTGGTCCATGAGTTTTGGTGGCAGGTTTGTTGTGGTGCCGTATTCTTTCCACTTTTTTAAATAATGGATTTAATTGTGCTCCGTGGGATGTTAAATGTTTGGGATTTTTTTTTTTTTTTTTTATAACTGAACCCTGATCTGTACTTATCCACAACTTTGTCCCTGACCGGTTTGGAGAGCTCATTGGTCTTAATGGCCCTGCTTGCTTGGTGGTGTTGCAGACTCTGGGGCCTTTCAGAACAGGTGTATATATACGGAGATCATTTGACACTTAGATTGCACACAGGTGGACTTTAATTATGTGACTTCTGAATTAATTGGTTGCAATAGATCTTATTTAGGGGCTTCATAGCAAAGAGGGTGAATACATATGCACACACCACTTTTCCATTTTTTTTTTTTTTAGAATTTTTTTTAAAACAAGTTATTTTATTAATTTCACTTCACCAGCTTGGACTATTTTGTGTATGCCCATTACAAGAAATCCAAATAAAAATCCATTTTAATTCCAGTGTGTAATACAACAAAAGAAGAAACATTCCAAGGGGGGGGGGGTACTTTTGCAAGGCACTGTACCATTTTTCTTGGGCTAACACTAGGTACTGGATAGACTAGGAAATCCCATGGTGTTGGAAGATTTTAATATCTTTGAAGTGACTGAAGTGTAAAAAACTATGTGATTTTTCCCCCCTAAAGCACCAATTTCTGGAAAGAGTTGTGTACACTAGTCTAAAAAAAGGCAAGTGTGCCCTCAATTGATGCGGGTGAATGTCTACTTTCCAAAATGCTTGCCTTAATGACATTTTCTTCATATTGGGTATGGTTATGACCATTTTAGTGCAGGCAAGTAATTTCACATAAGAAAAGTGGCAGGTGCAACTTTGTGCTTCTGGCACCCCCTATAGTATGTTAGCCCATACTAACAGGGTATAATTTTTCTTGGCTTGTTACTGAATATGGCAGGAAATTCCACAGTTTTCATCATCTTTGGAGTACAGAAATGTAAAAAAAACCAAACAAACATTGTTTGCCTATAGTGCCACCGTATGGAAATAATTATGCACACCAGCCTAGGGTAGAGAGGCAATCGCCCCTTCATTTGAATGTCTACTTTCCAAAATGATATGACTTTCATTCATGTCTCTAATAGTTATGACCATTTCAGTGAAGGCAACCATTTTAAAAAATGAAAACAGTTAGTTGTAGTTTTGGGCTTCTGGCACCCCCTATAGTTAGTTAACACATACTAAGGGGATGCCATTTTCTTGGACAAGCAGCAACCAATGAATGTAGTTTTCAAATATTTTAGTACATTTGGAGGGGTATACATGTAAAAAACAAAAAATTGCCAATTTTAAGCTTTAGCACCACTTTTGGAAACATTTGTGCACACAGGGGTAGAAAGGCATGTGACCCCTCAATTAATGTGGTGGGTTATCTTCTTTGCAAATGATTTGCTTTGATAACCTTTTACATCGTATTTGTAGTTGGTATAACCATTTTAATTCAGGAAAGTGATGCTTGAAAAAGTTTAAGAAAAATGACTGCTTGTAGTTCGTGTAGTTTTGTGCTTCTTGCACCCCCTACAGTATAGGTCAACTCATACCAATGCGGTGCCATTTATCTCATAAGAGCAGTACGCTACTGAGTACAGTAGGCAATTCCATAGCTTTGAAAGATTTCAGTACATTTGAAATAATGGAAATGTTTTAAAAAAACCAAACAAAAAAAAAACAAAAAAAAACACCCCCATTTTTTGTTTGCTTTAGCACCATATTCTGAAACAATATGTGCACATCAGTCTAGGGGGTAGAAAGACAAGTGACCCCTCATTTGATGCAATGGGATAGCTACTTGCAGGAAATATATGGATTAATATAGTTATTCAAGCTGTTGTAGCATAATTTTACCTTGTAACCACTGGAATATGCATTTTAGCTCATAAAGTTGAAAATACCATTTCTCTTATGCCCTATATAGAACACAGGAACTGAGGGATACAGTTCCCCTCCTCTAGATGATGGGACATTTTAAAAAGGAAAGGCCTTTGAGGCAGAGACTCCTAATTCTTCCTCCAGTTTTACCCCTCATCTCCAGATTCAAGTAACCTTATAAGAGGGAAAAGAGGGGCAAGATGGCACTTCTCTTTTTAGATTTTATTTTTCTGCTTAGATATGAGGTTGTATAATCCCCCATTGGGTGAGCACTCACTAACTGACATTTCTGGAGTTGGATTGCCCAGTTCACATGTGCATATATGGACCATATCCTTCTGGAGGTTGACTATTACGTCCGTTCCTCACAACATAATGCCTCTGAGGTTTTAACCTGTATAATGGAAGCCTGCAGAAAGACGGCTAGTAATTTAACCATTTGAGTGCCATAGTCCTATTTACATCCCAGTTTCACTGCCTAAATTGCACTCAATCCTTTTTTCTCTCATTAGGTCCTATGATATAAAAGATGGATGCTGGTATTAGAAAGTCTTATTAACCCTTTTAGTAATAATCTTCTTCCGCCTCCTCCTTAATCTTAGATTGTTAGTCCTCACTATAGGGATGTTTTATTGCATTTATACTATTTTCAGACTGTTCTCTTTAACTTGGTTACTTTTCAGTTTTAGATACACAGTCCCTTTAGGAACAGGAGCCCACACAGCAACCATCATTGTTACTTAGAGATCAATGTTCAATCTTCTTTGGGACATATATATGCCCCCATTTGCCATACAAGGGGCAGTGGGCTGAAATTAAATAGCTGACCATGCTCTAGTGCATGATTTATATTCAGAAACCTTTAGTTCAGAGTGAAGAGCCACCATTTGCTGAGCATAGACAATCTAGGAAAAAGCTACATTTCCCAGAATCCCTCTTTTCCCATTTTTTCTTATTTGATGGGTGGTGCCATGACAGCCATCTTACTCTACCCATTGCTTATGCTAGGCAGAGGCTGGTTCTCTCTCTCCTTCACCAGTTTAACCCCTTGATGTCGGATAAGTACCTTTTGGCTATTTATCTAATTTAGCGGTCTTGCTCACTACTTTGTCCTAGATTTGGGGGTTGTTTTCTGAATTTGTATGATCCTAAGCGACACATAAAGAAGTACAAACCTAAGGATTCAGGATCGCTTTAAACCCCTTTTACTCATTGCTCTTCATTTCAAACTGGGCTTCCAAAGCAATATTCTGGCATCCTATACCCCTCTTTTACTGTGGCCCCTACTACTCCCCTGGGGCCCTCCACTGCTTAACAAGAGCCAGCCTGGGACAAAACTCTGATTCCTCCTGTCATGGGAACCAGGCAATGCTGTCAATCCCTGGCAGTTGTTGCTGGGTTTCTCTCTCTGCAATGCAGCAACAAGGAGGATAGCCAGTCTGGCCCTATTTAGCGGAATTCAGTGAATGAGTGTCAAAGAGAACTCTTTAGACCATTCCTGGAATAACTCACACCAGACAGGATGAACTGGGATCCAATAACTGTATTTGGGAATATAAGGAGCATAGGGCTGGAATTCCTAACAAACAAAAACTACATTTTAATCCTACCACGCCGATCTCCAGCCAATGGGGACTGGATGCGGCAAGGGATGCACAAGCGCCAGCCAATCAGAAGGCTGCCTACACTTTGGGAGGGAGGGTTGGAGAGAACACAAAGAATGGTTTAATCCTGCAGCATAGATCCCTCACAAGCGGGCATCTGAGCGATAAGAGGCAAACAAACAGCAGGCCGCCTACTTGTTAAATAAACCCAGGCAGTACAGAGACAAGGAACAACAAGCAACAACCCTCCCATGACCCACCTACTTTTCAAACAAACCAGGGTAGCAGGCGGTGATCAATCAGGGAGTCTCTGACATTTTTAAACTGGAAGCCGGGAGGTTTGGAGGGATGGGGAATCAGGGGACAATGGAGGGCATGTGAAACAGTTTGGTATACATACATGTGATGGCGATAAACATAACAGTGGAAACACATACATACAAGTTAACACAAAATACTGGGGATTACACATGCACAAGTCCATGACGGACAGTGGGTCCATTACACATTCCTTCATCTATCCGGGGTGTTCTCCACTCAAGGTGCCCCATGCCCCCCATTAGACATATTGATCCCATCTTTAAAGGGATAGTAATACTTCGGTTTATCTTTATTTTATTTTGTAGGGATTAAAAAAACATGAAGAACGATGCAAGTCTGGTCTCTCAAACCTTTATGGTTTGAGAGACATTCACAAGCAAAGTTTCCCCCTCTCGCCCCTTTTACTTAGTGTAAGCAATCTCTTCTCAGATGTGGAATGCAGTCCATAGACCAGACAGATAACAGCAAGGGACAATATTCTTCCTATCAGAACAATGAAAGCCCTGCCCACTTTGACAAGTTTTTCAGCTTTTTCCCTTATCTTAATTGAAGATTGTCCCTCTCTGCAGTCTACCTGGGCACCTCCCTTCTGCTCTGGCTGAGCAGTGTTACATCAGTAAAAGGGGCGGGAGGGGGATACTTTGTCATTGAATTACTCTTGAACTATAACTCTGACAGTATTGAAATAACACTCTCCAAAGTCCATGTTATGATGATTCATTAGAGCTGCTTTTATTATGAAACATTACTATCCCTTTAAGGGTCACTGTCAGTTGTTTGGTGATTCCACTGATGAGATAAATAGATACAGAAAAGCAGGACAAGGATTCTTCCTTGTGTTTTGGGGATTGCTCTGAGGCCAACCCCTTCCACCTCAACAAAAGGACCCATGAGGATGGTGTTGGAGACTCTTCAGGTCTCTGATGTTGATCTTCATCACCAGACATCTTCCATAGGTGCAAGAAAGATTATCCCATTTTTCCTCCCAACACCACCTTATATCAGGTTTTACTGAAGGAAAGGAAGACACCAGACAAGAGGCTTTTCCTTAATAAACGTATTTCCAGATGCTTTCCTTTTGCTGCAGGGGCTTTAGCACAGTGGTCTGCCCTACCTGCGTTTAATCACCCATATATTGCTTAACCAAAAACACAGCTTTGCCATCTGCAGATGTTGCAGTGCTTAACGACTGCAAACCAGCCTGAGTCACCAAAGTGATAGCTGGCTGGAAAAAATGCTCAGAGCTATCCATGGGGATGTTCCTAAGGAGGAACTTCTTGTTATGCTTGCAGACATTTTGGAGGCCAAAGCAAATCGAACTGAAGTGGCCTGTGATGCTGCCAGACTCTCTAGTAGGTCCACAGCTTTATCTGTTGCCAAACATCACAATTTGTGATTCAAGGTTTGATTAGCGGACTAATCTTCAAAGAGATCCCTGGCATCCCTTTTGAGGACAAGCATACCTGACCTGGGTAAAGTCATCAGAGAGGCCACTGAAGGCAAGAGAACACTCCTGCCCCAGATTTCTTTGAAACATTTTTTTTTTCCAGAAAGATGCGTGGATTTAGTTCCCCCTCCCAACCGGTGCACAGAGAATTCAACCCCCTGAGGTCTTTCAGGCCTGCCCCACCCCAAATCCCAACCAGGCTTGGCAGAACAAGAAGTCTGCTGAGAAGCCTAAGGCTGACATGCTCACCTTTGCATGACTCTCAGAGTTAGTGAGTGGTCTCAGCCTTTTTCAATAAGCCTGGGAGTCTTCTGTGACTTTAAAGGGGAATTTTCACATTGAATACACTTAGCCTCATGTGATACATCACCTAAAATATGTGGATTTGTTTTTTTTTTTTAGCCTTACTTGCTTTAAGAGATATTTGGTATAATATATACCCTTCATACTGTCACTTCTGCATTCTGCAGCACAGAGTTACAGCGCACAGTGGTGCAGGACTTCCCAGTCCACCAATTCTCCCCCCACCTCCCTCACAGCTCTCCCAGGAAGCACGTTCACACGTCCCTTCGTACTGATGTGAATCTCAACTACCGTAAGGGCAAACTCTGTTTATCATTATACTGAACTTGCAAGCTCAACGGTACACATCCCAGGCATGTAAAAAGTAACTGCAAATGTTTTAAGTTGTAAAGAGCTGGACCAAGGAAACTGGGAACTCAAACAACAGGTATTCAAACAGATAGTCCACCACTGGGACCTTCCATCAGTAGACCTCATTGCATTCTGCAAGAACAGGAAGGTTCCACTTTTTTGTACCAAGGCTAAGGAGCCTCTAGCTTTTGAGATTAATGCAATGTCCATCCCATAGAGCTTTCATCTGACCTAAGTGTTTCGTCCAACTCTCCTGTTTTCCTGGGTGCTGCAGAAGATCAATATGGCACCTTTTTGGCCCAGTTGGGCCTGGTTTTGGGATCTTCTCAACCTGTCCAGAGGAGATAGTCTTCCCCGCAACCAGAGCTTCTGATTCAGGGTCCTCTCTGCTACTAGCAGGTGAAAAGGTTTGCCTTGACAGTATGGCTCCAGACAAATTTCAGAGAAAGGGTTTCTTGGACTCTTATTGCTACCATGATTCAAACTAAGAAACCATATCTTCAAAATCCTACCATAGGACCTGGACCTTCTTTTTCACCAGTGGTACACTGATAAAGATGCATCTCTGCAGTTCTTCAGCCTTTGATTTTGGCTTTCCTTCAATATTGTGTTAACAAAGGTCTCGGAGATCTATCAAAGTACAGAGCTCAGCACTCTCTGTTCTCTTCCAGAAGTGAATTGCCTTTCTTCCTGATGTTAAAACCTCTGAAGAGACCTTTAATCTGGTCTCTTCAGAGACCTCCTTCTGAATATCTCTTTGGTACCATTGCAGTTGTTGATGCTTCAAAGGGACTTCCTTTTGCCCATTGTTTCTGTGAGAAGAATTGCTAACCTACAAGCTTTGTCATGTAAACATCCTTTCCCGGTTTCTCATCAGGACTCAGAGGTTTCTTGCAAAAAGTTGTATCCAAGTTTCACATTAAACAGGAACTTGTCCTTTTTTGTCTTGATCCTTCCACCAATTAGAAACAAGACCATGACCTGTTGGATGTGGACTTAAGTATTATGTAAATACTGTGTGTATATATATATATATATATATATATATATATATATATATATATATATATATATATATATATATATATATATATATATAGTTTTCCCTACACAGTAATGTGCAAACGTTTTAGGCAGGTGTGAAAAAAATACTGTAAAGTAAAAATGCTTTCAAAAATAGTTTATTTTTATCAGTTAACAAAATGCATAGTGAGGGAATGGATGAAAAATCTAAATCAAATCACTATGTGGCGTGACCACCCTTTGCCTTCAAAACAGCATCAATTCTTCTAGATACACTTGCACAGTTTTTTTTAGGAATTCGGCAGGTAGATTGTTCCAAACATCTTGTAGAACTAACCATAATTCTTCTGTGGATTTAGGCAACTTCTGTTGCTTCTCTCTCCATGTAATCCCAGATAGACTCGATGATGTTGAGATCAGGGCTCTGTGGGGGCCATACCATCACTTCCAGGACTCTCTGTTCTTCTTTACGCTGAATATAGCTCTTAATGACTTTAGCTGTATTTTTGGGGTTATTGTCATGCTGCAGAATACATTTGGGGCCAATCAGGTGCCTCCCTGATAGTATTGCATGATGGAATAAATATCTGGCTGTACTTATCAGCGTTGAGGATACCATTAATTTTGACCTAGTCCCCAACTCCATTTGCAGAAATGCAGCCCCAAGCAACCTCCACCATGCTTCGCTGTTGCCTGCCAACATTCATTCTTTTACTGCTCTCCAGCCCTTTTGTGAACAAACTGCCTTCTGCTACAGACGAATATTTCAAATTTTGACCATCAGTCCAGAGCACCTGCTGCCATTTTTCTGCACCACAGTTCTTTTGTTTTCATGCATAGCTGAGTCACTTGGCCTTGTTTCTACATTGGAAGTATGGCTTTTTGTCCACAAGTCTTCCATGAAGACCACTTCTGACTAGACGTCTCCAGACAGTAGATGGGTGTACCGGGGTCTCACTGTTTTCTGCCAGTTCTGAGCTGATGGCACTGCTTGTCATCTTCCCATTTTGAAAAGAAGTAAGCATAATATGTCTTTCATCTGCTGCACTAAGTTTCCTTGGCCAACCACCGCCTCTATGGTCCTCAATGTTTTCAGTTTCTTTGTGCTTCTTCAAAAGCACTTGGACAGCATATCTGGAAACCCCTGTCTACCTTGAAATTTCTGCCTGGGAGACACATTTCTGATGCAGTATAAAAACCTTGTGTCTTGTTGTTGTGCTCAGTCTTGCCACGATTTGGCTGTTCCTCGCCCAGTTTTATTCCTCCTACACAGATGTCTTTGATAATGATTGTGTTTCAACCTACATATTGAATTGATGAACATTAGCACATGTTGGTTTGATTATCTAATCATACATCTGACTATACTGACTACACAATCCCTGACTTTATGCAAAGTGCACCTAGAAGAATTGATGCTGTTTTGAAGTCAAAGGGTGGTCATATAAAATATTTATTTGATTTAGGTTTTTCTTCTGTTCACTCACTATGCATTCTGTTAATTGATAAAAATAAACTATTAACGTCTTTTTTTGAAACCATTCTTACTTTACATCATTTTTTTTCACACCTGCCTAAAACCTTTGTACAGTACTGTATAACTAGAAAACTATCAATGAAATCATACCTCAACCGATGGATAGAAAAAATGCAGAAAATGTGTCTGGTCAGCAAGGTACAAAATATTCACCAAGCCTCTGGCACAGACAAAATTAAGGTATCTGCCATCTTATTCTCACCGTTTAACTTTCGCAGTTTTAAGATACCCAATACTTGCCTTCCTTCTTTTGCCATTTATATGCTTAGATTTTTTTTTTTTTAGTCTTCTTGATTTCATTTTCAATTTTTACTTTTTAAGCTATATTTAATTCCTTGTACTTTTTATATTAATAAGTACACGTGCCTGTATCCCCAGCTTCTAAGTTATATGCCTGCCTGCCTCCCTATTCCCCACTCAGTTATAAAGCCTCATTGGATTTAATTTGTTCCTCTGCAATGTGCTATCGAATGGGATATTCTAATAATTTATCCAAAATAATCTGAGTCAGCTGTTCTACTTATTATTTGCATGTTGTCCATAGCAACCTTGGGACAGGGAGAAACGCACAGGAAAATAAATGCCCTTTTAGTATTTAAAAAAACAAAAAAAACTCACTTATTAGTTAACTGTGATCATGCAAAACATGTCACACCGTCTTTCCTGATGGATATCTTCCTCTCTTCATAGTTTTAAATGGCTCTGGCTTGGTAAACATCTGTCCCCTCTTTAATCCACAGAGCTCCACCTGGGTTAAGCATTTATTCACTGTTGATTTCCCAAAGGTCTTTCTCAGAAGAACTATTTTCTCTCCACCACCACTGAAGGTTGTCTTAAAAGATGTTTATCACAATTTTGTAAATGTTCACAACTGATGTTTTAGATACCACAAGTTAATGTTTTCATATTGGGTGATTATGACCCATTTTAAACACTGATCTATTATGTGAATATCAAAGGGATAATAATACTTAAAATGTAAAAAAATATATGGTGTAGGGTTTATCCCTCTAATAAAAAAACAGGTGTATTCATTCTGCTGAAAGGTGTTTTATTTGTAAGTTATTACATTTCAAACTTTTTGTAGGTGCAGTATCTCTGTGGCCTGAAATTGTACAGTGCTACTGTTGTAACACCATCCTATAGAGATTTAAGATGAACTGACCAGAGCTGTCCATAAGAAGGTGTAGCAACAGTTCCACTTTACAATTTCAAGCCACTGAAATACTACACTAAAAAAAAAAAAAAAAAAAAAAAAAATCAAGTTTGAAAATGTAATAACTTTCAAACAAAACACTTTTCAGCAGTGGGAGTACCCTTGTTTTATTCAAGGGGATAAACACAATATATCTATACCATAAAATCTCTCATATAATATGCACAATTTTGCCCCTCTTCACCTTATGTGAAGTGGTGGTGATTATTAGAAGTAAAAAAAAAAAAAAGCCAAGTAAAGAAATAGAGAATATTAGTCTTACCTGTTAAATCTACTTCTCTTAGTCCATATAACATACAGGTACCATAGAGAGATGACAGCTCCTCCAAGTAGACTGGAAAATTTCTAGAAAGAAGATGTGGGTGGAGCCTCTCCTCCTCCTTATCAGGCTATCGCACTAGCCCTTCCCCAGTTAGACTTGAGACGATCCTACTAAGTAGGACAGCAAGAAAGAAAAAGTAAAACTCATGTGAGCAACAGACCCAAGTGGACTCCCACGTTTAGCTGAGAGAGACCAAGTGTGGTGCTGTATGTCATATGGACTAAGAGAAAAACATTTAACAAGTAAGACTAAAATCATCTTTTCTCTGTCGTCCAATATGACCACCCGGACCTTCTGAATCTTCCTCAGCACCCACCCCGGGAATGAGAGGAATTGGAGGGAATATGTAACCTAGGTGAAAGCACCATGTAATCACCAGAGCAAACACCTGAGGATCCCTCCAACTGAAGCAAAACAGCTGAACTTTCAAGTTGTTCCTGGTGGCCGTCAAGTCTGAGGAAGATCCCACCTCTGCACCAACAAGTCAAAAACTTCTGGGTGGAGCTCCCACCCTCCTGGGTCCACCTGTTGGCGGCTGAGGAAGTCCACCAGAATGTTGTCTACCCCTGGAATGTGCACGGCGGAAATGTCCAGAACGTGATTTTATGCCCAGGACAAAACAGAGTACCTCGGACCAAGTGAAAACACTTCTTGTGCCTCCTTGCTTGCTGATGTACACAACCGACGTGGCATTGTCTTACAGGACATAGACTGGACATCTCCTCAGTGCAGAGGACTGGTCTGCTAGAGCATGATGAATTGCAGAGCGTTCCAGAACACTGATGGACTGTAGTCTCCTCGGTAGTTCATCTGCCCTGAAACCCCAGGTGACCAAGGATGGCTCCCCAGCCCCTCAGGCTGGTGTCCGTCGTTACAAAGGTCCAGTCCTGAACCACAAAGGGATTCCCCTTCTCCAGGCTGGACCTGTCCAGCCACCAGAGCAAGTCCCACTTGACCTCCAAGGAGAGAGAGAGACACACACTATGAGATCCGGATTCCCATGCCAAGCACGGATAGTGAATCTCTGGAACTCCCTGGTGTGAGCCATGGAGTACGGAACCGCCTCCATGGTGGACACCATGTGGCCTGTAAGGGTCAAGAACTTGTGGACTGGAGCAGTGGGCCACTCCACAGCTCAGGATCCAAATGCATAGTATGCTGGATGGAATCTTCCATCAGAAGAACCTTCCCTTGAGAGGTATTGAACCTGATTCCAAGTAAGACCAGGACATGATAGGGGAATGGAGCAGATTTTTCCATGTTTAGAATCCACCCATGGTGTAGGAGAATCTGGGCACAGTCCTGGATGTGCTAGTCCAGGAGTCCCCTAGACGGAGGCTTCAACAGATGGTCATCCATAAGGAAGTCACCTGAATCCCTTGTGTGTGCAGGAAAGCAATTAATGCTCCTGTCACGGTTTTCAGGCAAAGAAGCACAGACACAAATATAAATCCACAGTACAGTACAGTAATAATAGTATAGCCCACACAACCCCAGAACACAGGATAATAAAACCCAGGCTCCTACCCGGAGCTGCGCACTGCACTACTGTGAGATAATGGAGACTAGGACCGAGGTGGGGGTGGAACACCAGAGGGAACAGTAACTGAGGCATATGTCTCCACCCTGGGTCACTCGACCAGAGGCAACAGGAATGAGAGCAGACCTAAACCATGAAACACGGAGACTGATGGTCAGGCAAGTTTGGAGAGTACACAGCAAAGATTCAGCCCAAGCCACAGGTCAGACAAGCCAGGGACTATACGGAGCGATAGGCAGCAAGAGCCAGAGGTCACACAAACCGGGGACTACATGGAGCGAGTAAGTCAGCCAGAGCCACAGGTCAGAATCGATGTGGGTAGTCAGACAAGCCGGGGTCATATACGGAGCAAGTTAGTCAGCCAGAGCCACAGGTCAGATCCGATGTGGGTAGTCAGACAAGCCGGGGTCATACATGGAGCGGATTCTCAGATAAGGCACAGGTCACAATGGAGCAAAGACACAATATCAGAAACACCACGTAAGGGCAATGATTCCCAGGCCCAGGTAGATTTATAAAGGAGCAGAAGGTGGCACAAAATTAGGCCACACAGAATAGGCCCATAAACAGGCGGCCTAGCCAGTGCCTGTTTCATGATGTCAGCAATGCAGAGGTGGCCACAACTTTGCCAGCCGACACACCACAGAGGAAGGAAGCACAGGATAACTAGGCCTCTAATGTAGACTGTGATAGTACCCACCTCTTAACGACCTCTCCCTTGAAGAAGAGGACCAGCAACAGAGGAATGGCGGAAGTGGAATTCACGGAGAAGGGCAGGTGCATGTAGATCTCTCTTAGCGACCCAGGAACGCGCCTCAGGTCCATACCCTTTCCAATGAACTAGATATTGTATGTGGCCTCTGACCCTGCGCGTGTCCAAAATACTTTGTACCACATACTCCCCCACTTGGACAGGTCTGGGATGGACAGGAGCAGTAGTATATCTGTTACAGACCAACGGTTTCACATGGAAAGCATCAGAGATGCGCATATTAGCAGGGAGTTCAAGGGCATAGGTTATGGGGTTAATCCTATGGAGAACCCAAAAGGGGCCCACAAATCGAGGAGCCAGCCTTTTACAAGGCACCTAGAGATGGAGACTGCGTGAGGACAGCTACACTCTTCTACCTGGAACACTAGAGCCGGTAGCCGTCCACGGTCTGATGTCTCTTATAGTGCAAAGTGGAAATCTGCAGGGATCTCTGAACCCGTACCCATGTGGAGTGGAATGTCCTCAAGTGCTCCTCCAGAGCAGGAATATTCTGAGTCTCGAAAGACTCTGGCAGCAGCAAAGGTTGGAACCCACAGTTAATCAGAAAGGGTGAGTTCTGAGAGGAGGAACTGACTGCACTATTTCTGGCCAGCTCTGCCCATGGTAACAGGTTCCCAAATTGTCATGATGGTCCGAGATAATACAACGGAGGAACTGTTCCAACACCTGATTAGACCTTTCTGCAGCACTGTTCAACTGTGGATGGTAAACAAAGGAGAACGAGAGCTGGATCCCCATCTGACTGCAAAAGTCTCTCCAAAAACGCGACACAAACTGGCTCCCACGATCCGAGACAACCACTCTGGGTATACCATGGAGACTAATCACATCCTTAGCAAAGATTTCGGCCAACTCCTTGGAGGAGGGGAGACCCTTCAATGGCACAAAATGGGCCATCTTGGAAAATCTATCCACAATCATGAGAATGACAGTGTAACCCTCTGAGACAGGCAACTCTACCATAAAATCAATAGATAAGTGAGACCATGGACGCTCCCCATTGGGGATGGGTTGGAGGAGACCAACCGGAAGATGTCTAGGAGTCTTGATCTGTGCACAAGTGCAACATGCAGCAACAAATGCAGAACAATTCGCCCTCAGGCTGGGCCACCAAGAGAGTCTGGTCATAGACCATATCAGTTGGTCTCTACCACGTGCCTTGCAGCCTTTGAGGAATGGTATGTCTCCAGCAGTCTGGTAATGAGGGATTCATGCACAAAACACCTCCCATTAGGCTTCTCCGCTGGGGTGGAAACTTCAGCAGCCAAAATCTCCTCACCCAATAGAGATGTAGTACTGGTACATATTGTAGACAAGATGCGGTTAGGAGGAATAATACGTACCGGAGGAGACTCTTCCTGGGAATCGGCCCCAAATTGTCGAGAATGAGCATCTGCGCTAATATTTTTTGTACCAGGGAGGCAGGAAACCACAAAATGAAACCTCGAGAGGAAAAGGGCCCATCTGGCCTGATGTGGAGACAACCTCTTTGCCTCTGACAGATAGGTTAGGTTTTTGTGGTCAGTTAGTATCAGTATAGTGACCGTAGTACCCTACAACAAATGTTGCCATTCTTTCAGGGCAAGTATGATGGCGAGTAACTCCCTCCAACATCATATAAACTCTCAGTCTTAGACAGTTTCTTAGAGAAGAAACTGTACGGAAGCAGTGGTTTCCCAGGGCCCACACGCTGGGACAGGGCACCAACTCCAGACTCTGAAGCGTCGACCTCCAGGGTGAAAGAAAGGTGGGACAATATCTTAGCTTTGGCAAAAGCAGACTTCAAGTCCTTAAATGCCTTCACGGCCTCAGGTGACCAGTCTGAAGGATTAGCTCCCTTCTGAGTCATGTCAGTGAGAGGTTTGGCTGCGGTGGAGAAGTTTTGAATGAACATCCTGTAGTAATTCGTGAAGCCCAAGAACAATGTGCATCTAGCAGAAACAGAGAAGGCAGAGGCCTTAGCTGCAAGTTTGACAGCATCAAAGAGAGTCAGTGACATATATCTGAGCCTCAGACATGCTGGCTAAGAGGGCTTAAAAGGTCCTTCTTAGGGGCACCATTTCTGACAGCCTCATTAAGTTGTTTGCCCCAGGTAGTGATGGCTCTAGTGACCCAGGCAGAAGCCAAGGTAGGCCGCAGGGCAGCACCGATGGCAGCAAAATTAGACTTCAGACTAGCCTCCAGCTTCCTATCAGTCATATATTTGAGAGCTGTAGCATCAACCAAGGGTGGAGAAGTAGACTTAGGAGGGTCAAATTGAGGAGGTGAAGCCCACTGAGTCAAAGCCGTCTCAGAAAAAGGGTACAGCTTTGAAAATCTGTTTGAAAGAGATGGGCGCCTGTCAGGCGTCTTCCATTAATCCAGAATAACCTGGTCCAGAGTGAGATTGGGTGGAAACACAGTGTAGGATTTCTTACACCTCTGAAAGAGCTCAGAAGAAGACTGGCCCTCATCAAGTGACCTGCATGGTCATTAATGCTGCCTTAATGAGACCTCAGGAGAGAGCATAGAGTCAGCTTTAAAGGGGTCAACATAAGCATATGAAGAAGCCTCTTCCTCACACTCCCCTTCCTCTGTATCATCCTCAAAGGAATCCTCCTCAGAGGTTTCTGTGAGGTAAGGAATGCCAGGTGCTTTAGGGACCACAAACCTGAAAACAGTGTGCGGGAGGTCCCAAGAATGGAGGACCCCCTGGAGGGAAAGAGGAAACTGTGCCATAGAGGACTTTAAAACCTTGACCCAGAGTGGCCCTTATTCAAGGCTGGAAGGCAATGGAGGTGTAGCAGGGGCCACAGCACGAGGGGCATAAGTGTCCTGTGTATTCTCTAGGGCATGAGGAACAGTAAGCAAAGGGGGGGGGGGCGGAAAAGACGCCCCTGAGTCCTTTGCCTTAGGTGTAGCCCCATGTCCTTTTGGATCCAACATCTTAATAGGAGTGTCTAAACAGTATAAGAAACTCAAAATACTTTAACCCCGATTAATAAAAACTCACCTCAGAAAGACCAAGAAAGTACTTATCTGGCAGGTGAATGGTTAAGCCGAGGAGAGCAAGGAGAGACAATCCTCTGTGTAGAATACTCCAGCAAAGAGAAAATGGCTTATGTTCAACTAGCAGCCAATCAGAAGAAAGCCTGCGACATGGGAATTCTGGAGTTGTAGTTTTCTCTGTTTGATGTTACCTAGCAACGCTTGAACTTGAGGGGCCCCCAAGACACTGGGGATGTGAACCGGATTGTAGGGCAAAAGGAGACAAAAAGAATGATCCCTCTCTCAACTCTATAAGTCAAACGGTTACAGAGATACGTCACAAAAAGTGCAGCTGCATGGTAAGTGCACCTTAAAGGCACGGAACACACACAAAAAAAAATCATAAAGTTAATAAAAGTGAATACATTTACCCAAAAACCTAAGGGAATATGTAGTGATAAGTAAAAATGGACAATTCTAAATGGAAAAAGTCAAAATAAGCCCCATAAGCTGGAGAAACGAGCAGTGAAGGGGTTAAAAAGGCCAACTTTAGCAGGTTTAATTCATCCCCTGGTCTTGTTGACTGGGATAAAATATTTTCAGGAAAAAACACAGAAGGTAAGTAGAATGCCTTCAAAGTAACAAAAAAAACACACAAATTTATCCCTGTTGGAAACAAATACAAAAGGAGCAAATTAAAACCAATGTGGCTAACCAGTAAAGTAATTCATGAAATAAATAACAAGGAAGCGGCATTTAAACATTACAAAGCTGAGGAATCAGCAGAGGCATTTGCAGAATACAAAAATGTCAACAAAACCTGTAAAAAGGCTATTAAATTAGCTAGACTGGAGAATGAAAAAAATATTGCTAAGGAGAGCAAGAGCAACCCAAAAAAATTCTTTAAATCCATTAATGGCAAAAAATTAAAGTCTGATAATGTTGGGTCCTTGTTATCTGAAACGGGTGAGATGGTCAAGGGGGACAGAGAGAAGGCAGATATTTTAAATAATTTCTTTTCTTCTGTTTTTACCAAGGAAGACCCAATGGACAAGAATCTGCAAACTACTTTTACAGAACAGTCACAGCAAGCATGGGACTGGCTAACACAAGAAAAAGTGTTAAAACAATTGAATGGTGTTAAGGTAGACAAAGCTCCGGGGCCAGATGGTATACACCCACGGGTACTTAAAGAGCTAAGCCAGACTGTTGTATCTGATTTTCAGGGATTCTTTTATTTCAGGTATGGTGCCCATGGATTGGCGTAAAGCAGATGTGGTGCCCATATTTAAAAAGGGATCAAAGTCACAGCCAGGAAATTACAGACCTGTAAGCTTGACATCTGTGGTAGGGAAGCTGTTTGAAAGGTTGCTAAGGGAATATATTCAAGAATTCTGCTGGAACAGGAATATCATTAGCAATAGCCAACATGGCTTTGTGAAAGACAGGTCTTGTCAAACTAACTTAATCGCATTTTATGAAAAAGTGAGTAATAATATAGATGCGGGAGCGGCGGTTGATGTGATCTATTTAGACTTTGCCAAGGCATTTGATACAGTTCCACACAAGAGGTTACTGTACAAATTGAATGAAATAGGCCTAGGGGAAAATGTTTGTGTGTGGACTGGAAATTGGTTGGAAGATAGAATGCAAAGAGTGGTAGTAAATGGCAAGTTCTCCAGTTGGATAAACGTGATAAGTGGAGTACCTCAGGGATCTGTCTTGGGTCCTCTTCTTTTTAATTTGTTTATTAATGACCTCCCAGAGGGCATAGGGAGCCATGTATTAGTGTTTGTCTGGGCGCCCTTTCTGAAAAAGGACATTATGGAACTAGAAAGAGTGCAGAGGAGGGCTACAAAACTAGTAAGGGGAATGGAAAGTTTTAGTTATGAAGAAAGGCTAGAAAAGTTAAACTTGTACACACTAGAGAAACGGCGTCTTAGAGGGGATACGATAACACTATATAAATATGTTCAGGGCCCATACAAAGGGCTCTCCAAAGACCTGTTCATTAACAGAACAGTACACAGGACAAGGGGCCACCCACTTAGACTTGAGGAAAGGAGATTTAATCTACAGCAGCGGAAGGGTTTCTTTACAGTAAGGACAATAAAGGTATGGAATTCACTGCCTGAGGAGGTGGTGCTATCGAATACATTAGATGCCTTTAAAAGGGGCCTGGATACTTATTTAAAAGAGCATAACATAGAGGGCTATGTACGTTAGTATTGGGATTAATATTTAGTTAGGGCTTGTTGATCCAGGGAGAAATCTGACTGCCATTTGGAATCAAGAAGGAATCCCCCCCCCCATTCAAGGCAGAATTTTAAATTGCTATATTGAGGGGGGGGTTGCCTTCTTTTGGATCAACGATGGTAAACCGGAATAGGAAAAGGGTTGAACTAGATGGACGCAAGTCTTTTTTCAACCTAAATTACTATGTAATTATATAAATGCAGCCATCCAAGCTCCACAAACCCTGGGATCAAAGCAAACAAGATACCCAACATGAGTGCAGGAGTTGTAGGCTCCAAGACCACTGTATGGAGGGGAACACTGGAACAAGTGGACCATAGCACTCAAAGGGTTACTCACCATTTAATAGGTCTTCTTTCTTTGGATTACCATTAAGAAAAGAGCCTCTAGGAGACCCAAGTCAGGAGAGAGAAACATTGTTGCATGATTCTCTCCACAGGGCTGCAAGGGTCCACAACACCACCTGTCAGCTGGACAATCCTCCAGGGGAAGCCAGGAATGGTAATCCACCTAATGGGGAATTGTGACATCCCATCTCTCACGTAGACAATAATAAAAATTCTAAAAACTAAGCAGAAACGATCTCAGCCTCCATCCAGGTTGTGGTACAAGTCTAACTGGGGCGGGGCTAGTGGGATAACCTGATAAGGAGAAGGGAGGGATCCACCCACATTTTCTTCCTAGAAATGTTCCAGCCTACAGGGAGGAGCTGTCACCTCCCCATGGTACACGTATGTCATATCGGATGACAGAGAAATATAAATTTATATCCCCCTTCCCCCCCGGTTTCCACTGACTCCCTTTTGATCAGCTGTGATCTCTGCATAGAGGGCAGCATGCTTGCATTTGCCACCTGCTTCCAGCAATGCCCTGTGAGAACCTTTTCATCTGAGCCAATGGTCAGGGCAATACCATAGATCCAATGTGAGGAGATCTATGCAATGGATCTACTGTATTGCCCTGCAAGGACCTTGAGGTCCTCAAAGGCATTACCATTGCCTTATATGAAAAGATCCTCATAGAGCATGCTGCCCCCTGTGCAGAGATCACAGCTGACTCGGATGAGTAGAAGCTGAGCAAGCTGGGAGCGCAGGGAGAAAAATCAGCACAAAAATATATTTTCTTTTTGTGAGTAGACGGGAAAACAAGGGTGTATATAATACATAGGCACTCGTTTCCCCTAAAATCTTGGGTATAATTTACACCTGTGTATTATACACAGGTGTGTATTATACACAGGTGTGTATTATACCTGAGATTTTACGGTATATATTTTACTTTTACATTTTAAGAATTACTTTAATATCTTTTTGTGGAAGCAACTATGTGTATAATTTTATTTTGATATTGACCCAACAATCACTTTTATAGGTTTGGATCATTTAAGATATTATGTTATTTCATAATGTGTAGGCCCAGAAAAAAGAACCAGATCACTTATGGCCCTCCATTCTGGAAGAATGAGTGATTTGTACACAAACTTGATTTAAGACATTACTCTGTCTCTGCAGAAAAAGCTAGAAGTGATTTATTTCAATGTGCAGCAGCACAGCTGTTACAGTCTGTTCATAGTAGAGATATTACCTCAGACCTTTAAACATTGTACTGTTTGCCAATAAACAAAACAACAAATGTCTTATCATGGTGTTTACTTATAATTTTGGGCATATATAAACTCAGTCATTGTCAGTAGGCTGCAGCTCTCTTGCAATAATGCACTGACACAGTATGGAGTACTCAGTACATTGTGACCAGACAAAATATGGTTTTCCTGATCTGTTTATATTTCAAGGGGGCATATACCTGTTGCAGAGGAGCAGCCATATTATTGTGCTGAGCCAATTTTTGTCCTCTACTTGTATAAACAGCTTCCCAAACTTTAACAACCACCTAATATTGTGAGAGTGCATTCCCTAAAAGACTGCTGTTCTTTGGATTGGTATGTTCTGTAACAGTGCACAACCCAGTCTGTCTCCTCATACCTAAGGTATACCACTTTAATAGATCTTGGATTATTGCTTGGATATCATGTTTCTATGCCAAATCTGCACATACCAAAAACTGGTAATTATTAAATGAACATTTTAACCTTGTATTTCTGCAGTTATGACTGGGGCTTTTTTTTCCCACAAATTCACCAAGGCCTCAAAAACTATTTAACACTTTGAGTGCCAGAGGGGTATGCAACGCATTGCAAAGCAATGCGTTGCGTACCCCTCTGACAGGCAAAGGATGAGTGTTCCTTTGAACTGCATTACTTACCAGATCTGAATTTGTTATAATCTTTCAACAATGTCTTATCCATTCCCTTATGACATTTTACTTAACTGTACATATAATTAAAAGGCAAGACAATGTGGCATTTGTGCAAAATATTGTCCATCACTTAATGGCACTGTAAGATAAAATGTGACAACACTAAAGAAACCCTTAAACGTATTGATTCTAATGCATTTGCTGCAGATCTAACTTAATATTTCATTATGTGCTGAGAGAACTCTCCACACCTAAATGTTCTTAATGTAAACATTTCTATACATAGATAGGAGCAACAGCTTGCTTTAATGGTAGCACAACAGCCTTGTGAACAGAATACAACTGGTGCTTGATTAGGAGTACACTATGTGCCCAGGTAGGTGCACTATAAGGCGAAGTTCACACTAGTAGCAGTGTTATAACAGTGATTTGGCAGTGGTGTGGCTAACTGTTTCTAGTCCTGCCTGAAGAAAAAAAAAATCTAAGGCTATCTGAAATCAGAGGAGACTGACCCGTTCACAATAAAGAAAATAAATTATACTCCCTGACTAACAGAACCTTTCCCATTGTGGCCACATTGGTGGAAACAAAGATATGAAGCATCTTTTATTACAATTTGGCAGTAACCTAACATCATGGCCTGGAAAGAAAAACAGATATGACCAGATGTATATTCAAAAGATCCCCATGATGACTACTACCACTGCCTTGAAGTGTCTTGACCTGGTACAGACAACTTGCAATTTTTCTTTGATGTTGAATGACAACAGATTTATGCTTAGTAGTCCCCAGTTGGCTATCTTACATAGTGTTGAGGAATACCAGATCCCAGTTTTTACATAAAGAAAAAAATTGTAGACATTCCTGCATGATTCCCTGCTGTCCAGCTGAGTATGTTGTGGACATCTGCCCCAGATGCTTTGCCCTTGGGTCTGGAAAGCCAGCTAACAGTCTTGCTATTCATACTTCAGGAATTTATCTCACTCTTCCTTGCAGAATGATTCTAATTCAGAAATATTCTTATGTCATCTTACATGCACTGGCTATCTGAAATCTACCCACAGATTTTCAATAATATTCAAGTATGGGAACTGTGAAGGCCATTCCAAACCTTTAAGCTTTCATTTCTTGTAGCAGTTCCTTGTTGATTTTGAGGTCATTTTTTGGATCACTGTAATTTTCAATATCCAACTGTTTTTTAACCCCAGCTTCTGCACTGAATATGTTCCAGTGTTTGCTAATACTCAGTAGAATTCATTCTTCCATCTACCTGCACAATATGTCCTGTGCAACTGGCTGTAATATGACTTCAAACAAAGGATAACATATCCAACCCCATACTCAACAGTTGGTGCATGCACACATACACAAATCTATTTAATTCAGGATAGTAATTTTAGTCCAGTGGTATACTTGCCAAATGAACAAGTATCACAGTATGTAACATCTGTTTTATTGAACTAACATTAAATTTTCAGGACACGCTTTCAAGCTCCCTTTATGCTTTTGACTTGATAAAGGGAGCTTGTTGCTCTTGAAAGTGTATCCTGAAAAAAGAATGTTAGTCCAATAATAAAAAAAAAACAAAAAAAACAAGGTATTAATACATACTGCGAAACTCATTCATTTGGCATATACATACACGTTACACATAACAAAAATGTATATTGTTTATAAATATATATATATATATATAAGCACATACACAAATCAAAATGGAAGTTTCAACACTGAGAAGGTGTGTCTGTGTGATGCTCATGTGCATTTACATTTTGAGCACAATATCTTTATAAACGGGGAGCTTATGGCTTAATTTTTAGTGGTTGATAATTCTCCCTGGTTTGAAAAATGTATCTACTCCTACTGGCAGCTTTGTTTCAGTAAAGGAATCTACTTTTTAGTACCAGAAATATGCAGTAAAGAAAAAAAACAAACAAACCCTGTTTTGACCATATCAGTGTATGGTTAGGCCTGCCTATCTGCAATACTACAGAGAAAAGTGGACAAAATGCCTCAACAATAACGTGCGTGGCAAGTGTGTAAATGAATGGACACAGTTACAGATCTGGGACAATGCCACCTAGAAGGACTACAGAGAGGGAAGAGTGAAACATGTACCAGATGGCACTGAGACTGCACAAATCTGTGCTGCAATACCACTGTGTCACAAGACAGACCAATAGCAATCACCTGTGGAAGGCTAACCTCAATTTCCAAAGGAATGTCCTCCTCTGATGCTACAGCACAGGCAGAAATGACTTACCTGGTGTAAAGAACGACTGCACTGGGTAGAAGAGTGCTAACGGTTAATTTTCAGGGATAAATCTTGTTTCTGTTTGGGACAAAGTGATGGGTGGAATCACATCTGGTGAAGACCTGGAGAAAGGGGTCTTCCTGAGATGACAACCCAAAGCCACACATTACCAGCACCTTGAGTCATGGTCTAGAAGTCATATTGTATGAAGGAATATACCAGGTAGTGATTAACTGGATATTCAAAAATATTGCCATACCCTTCATGACTGTCATCCAGCATAATAATGCATGGCAACAAACTGCTGCCATAAAGAGGGAAGTTCTTCAGATGATCACAACCACTGTAAGGCCTGCCAAATTACCCAACCTCAATCCTACTGAACATGTAGAGGACATGGATGGAAGTTTCCTGAAATCTGCCCCTTGTCCAGCACAAAACATTGCACAGCTGACTAAGAACATTGAACAAGCATGGAATGACAAAGAATTCAGACCCATTGGTTCAGGTGTGCCATGTTGCTAATTTAGGTAATAACACTCTATAAACTAGCACCACAACCTTGTGTTTATTATTTGTTTAGTATACCAGTGTCATCATTTGTGCCAAATTTGGTGAATTGGACACACTTTCGTGGTGCTGCAATTTCCATTTTGACCAGTGTATATTTATAGAACTACTCTATATATTCTGGATGCAGTGATATATAAGACATTCATTATACACACATACATACACCATATACACAGGGTACAAAGGTTGTGGAGACATTTATCACACATGTATGAAGTGCTCCTTCATTGAATTGGGCAATAACATTTATACCCCAGGACATACTTGAAACAAGAGATAATCTCAATGTATACTTCCTGGTAAAGGAGAACCCAAGAGGACCCCCATATCCAGGACTCACAGTTTTTTTTGTCTCAAGGAGGTAAGTCCTATGCTCCTTTTCTCTTAGTCCATGTGGATTTATTGGCAAGTACACAAAAAGAGGATTTTAGTCTTACCTGTTAAATCCTTTTCTCTTAGTCCATACAGGTTACTGGTAACTCTGGGTGCACGATCCAGCCCTTTAACTGTAGGCAGGAACAATTCTAGAATTGTATGCAGGGGGTGGAGCCTACCTTCTCTCCTTGGCTGCAGCTAGCCAATCAGCTCCAGTGAGATTTGAGACACTAACTATTGACTAGATAGTAGAAGAGAAAGAAGACTCCTGTGAGCATGACCCCGAAGGACTCCCATGGTCTGCCACAGGAGAGCCAAGCATGGTCCCGTGACAGGGTGGGAGACCAGTAACCTGTATGGACTAAAAGAAAAGGATTTAACAGGTAAGACTAAAATCCTATTTTCTATGTAGTCCAATACAGGTTACTGATAACTCTGGGATGTCCAACCATTGAGTTCCTCAGAGGTGGGAAGTAAGGCAAGTACCAGGCACAAGGCCCCCAAAGTCACCGGAGCAGATATGAACCATCAGATCAGAGATAGCCCAACAAACAATGAAGTGTCAACGGACACTGAACAGGGGTAACAACACCCCAACGGTTACACAGCACACTGTACTAGAGCCAACAGGGCTCAAAAGTGAAGGAAGCACAACAACAGAAGAAAATCCTAGACAGGCAAGACTGCCTCCAGGATTTTCCTCCCAAAGCTGGCGTCAGATGATGCCAGTAAATCAACACGGTAATTCTTCGAAAAGGTGTGCACAGACGACCAAGAGTCAGCCTTGCACAACTGATCAGCAGAGGCCTGATTCTTGTAAGCCCAAGAGGCCCCAATAGATCATGTAGAATGAGCCGTGACCCCGAAAGGGACAGGCTTCTTCCTCAGCTCATAAGCTTTATGAATAGTGGACTTGATCCAAGAAGCAATAGTCACCTTGGATGCAGGTCTTCCTGCCCTAGGACCCTCAGGAATGATGAACAACACGTCTGATTGCCTGATAGATTCAGTGTGATGTACATAAAACTTGAGACAACGCACCATGTCTAACAAGTGGAGATCCCTCTTCATGTCAGAGGTAGGGTCAGGGCAGAAAGAGGGCACCAATAGATCCTGATTGATGTGGAACTCCAAAACCACCTTCGGGAGAAACTCCTGAGAGGTGCGAAGCACCGCCTTGTCCTTGTGAAACACCAAATAGGGTGGTTTACAGGACAGAGCATGTAACTCCGCAACACGGCGGACAGACACAATCACCAGGAGAAAGACCATTTTCCACGTCAACAGGCGTAGAGGAATAGTAGCCAAAGACTCAAATGGAGGGAGCTGAAGAACGCCAAAACCAAGTAAAGATCCCACGGAGGAGAAGGAATCTTGAAGGCAGGACGAGTATGAGCAACACCCTGGAAGAAAACCTTGAAATCAGGAAGTATGGCAATGCGCCTCTGAAAGAAAACAGAGAGAAGACGTCTGAATTTTAAGGGAACTCAAACTGAGGCCCTTATCCACACCGCCCTGTAAAAAAGACAGGACCGTAGGCAGATCAAATTCCTGAGACAGGTCCTTGTCAGCACACCACGATAGGAAGGTTGACAAGACAAGATGGTAGATCTTGGAACAAACAGGTTTGTGGGCACTGAGCATAGTAGCCACCACACCAGATGAAAACTCTTTCTTCCTCAGTATTGAGGATTCAATTTCCAAGCCGTCAAGGCTAGACGATGAACACCATCCTTCCACAGGTAACCCTGTAGAAGAAGATCCAGACAGCAAGGGAGCCGGAATGGCTCCGCCACTGACAGATCCAGAAGCTCTGGAAATCAAGCTTGGCAAGGCCAGTACGGAGCAATCAGAATGACTGGACAGCGTTCCGGTCGCAATTCCCGTAACACCCTGTGCAACATTGGGAGGGGAGGAAAGATGTAGGCCAGAGGAATTAACCAAGGAATGGACATTGCATCCACCGCCAGGGCTAGAGGGTCCCTCCACCGAGAGCAGAACCTCGGAACCTTCCTGTTGTGTCTTGTCGCCATTAGGTCGATGAAAGGAAGACCCCATTTCTGAACAATGAGAGTGAACACCTCTGGGTGCAGCTCCAACCCTCTGCTGTCCACTGTGTGTCGATTCAGGAACTCCGCCATGACGTTGTCTATGCCAGGAATGTGCACTGCAGATATGGCAGGAACGTTTTCTTCTGCTCAGGACAAAATAGCCTTGACCTCTTACCAAGCGGCGAGACTTCTTGTTCCACCATGCTTGTTGATGTAAGCCACGACCGTGGCGTTGTCGGACTCTACCCGGACTGGACAGTCTTCCACCTGAGATGTCCAATGGCGAAGGGCATTAAATATCGCCCGAAGCTCCAATATGTTGATGGGAAGGAGAGATTCTTCCGGAAACGACTGACCCTGAGCACTCAGGTGACCCAGGACCGCTCCCCAGCCGGAGAGGCTGCTATCCATAGTCCCCGTGGTCCAGAAGGATACCAGGAAGGACCTACCCTTCAGCAGATGGGAGAGGTCGAGCCACCATGACAAACTCAGTTCCACATGAAGAGGGAGGGATACTGACAACTTCAGAAGGCCCAGCTGACCCCCTGCACACCTGGATCACAAACCGCTTGAGTTCCCTGGTGTGTGCCATGGCAAACGGTACTGCTTCTATGGTGGAAATGAATTTTCCCACTAGAGATGACAGCTTCTTGGCTGGAACTGGATCTTGAGCCAGGATCGCAGAAACCCTGTGGGCGATCTGGTGAGCCACCTCGTCCGTGAAAAACACCACGTTCTTCTGGGTATCGAAGAGAAGGCCCAGGAAGACCAGACACTGGGATGGGACAAGATCTGATTTGTCCAAGTTGATGAGGAACCCGTGATGGGTGAGAGCATGAATGCATTGCTGAACCTGCCGATGAAGAGTTTCCGCAGAAGGGGCTTTCAGAAGCAGGTCGTCCATGTATGGAGTAACTCTGATACTGCCTCGGTGGAGGACGGACAGTAAGGCTCCCAGGACACGGTTGAAGACCTATGGAGCTGTCGTCAGACCAAATGGAAGAGCTGAAAACTGAAAATGTCCCCTGTCGCAAGCAAATCGGAGGTACTGCCGGCCCTCTGGATGAATGGCAATATGTAAGTATGCGTCCTGAAGATCCAGAGATGCAAGGAATTCACCCGAAACATGGCAGCAATCACAGTTCGTAGAGACTACTGGTGATAATGATTCCGGATCACAACGGAATTGAGATCCTTTAAATCCAAAATGGGATGACAACCGCCATCCTTCTTGGAGACCACAAAGAGGTTTGAGTAAAAACACATACCTTTGTCCTGAACTGGAACTGGCTCCAGAACGTCCTTGTACAGAAGAGCCTGAACAGTGCCGAACAGACGGCGTTTCTCTGCACCCTGAGGCGTGTGAGAAGGGAGGAAGCGAAAAGAAGGAAGAGAGATGAAAGGGATCCTGTACCCTTCCGTCACCAGCTGTAAAATCCATGGGTCTGTCACTGAATCCTCCCAAATGCTCTGATAATGATGCAGACAACCACCCAGAGCAGAGTGTGGACCCAGGTTCGGTGAGTCATGCCGAAGGCGGCTTGGAAGCCTTGGGTTTGGAGGATACCTTGGGCTTCCATTGCTGTTTGGGCTTGGAGGAGGTACACGGAGCTGAGGGAACCGTCTGGTTCACCGGACGTGTCTCATTCTGAAAGGAATTAAAATACCGGATACGCTTAAGCGGTGTTTTCTTCCTAGGAACTAAGGGTAGAAGTGTGCTCTTACCCCCTGTGGCCTCACTGATCAGATCCTTAAGATCTGGCCCAAATAAAGAAGTGCCTTAAAAAGGCAAGGAGAGCAGAGACCATCTGGTAACCACAGATATGGTGGAAACCCTAGCCACCCAACGGATGGCATCAAATAAGGCAGCAGAAACATAGTGCTGTGCCTCAGAAATATTGGCAAGGAGGCGCAAGTTATCCGAAGTAGGAGCACCCTGACGAACAGCAAGAGTGAGCTGTTCAGTCCAGACTGCAATGGCCCGGTTCACCCATGCTGTTGCAAATGCTGGACACATGGCAGAACCAGCAGTGGCAAAGATGGACTTGAGGGAGACCTCAAGTTTCTTGTCAGTCCAGTCCTTTAGAGCAGACGCATCAGACACTGGCAAAGCAGTAGACTTGGATAGCCTGGAGACAGGAGCCTCCACTTTAGGAGGATAAACCCACTGAGCAAGCGCAGCCACAGAAAAGGGATAAAGCTTGGCAAATTTCTTGGAGACAGAAGGCTTCCTGTCCGGAGACTTCCACTCTTTGGACACAAGGCGGTCAAGAGTGGGGTTAAGTGGAAAGCAAGTAAAGGGCTTTTTAAGCTCCTGAAATACATCAGAAGGAACCTCCTGCACTAAGGGAACGTTTAGGGTATTTCAAACAGCCCTGATCAGGCCCCCAGTCGAGGGCTCAGGATCAGCCTCAAAAGGGTCCCCAAAAAAACTGAGAGGAGCCCATCGCAGAACATTCCTCAACATCTGAATCCACCAGCAGTTCCTCCTCAGAGGAATCTGACACATCAGGTACACCCTGAGGCTTTGGCAGGGAAGACTTGACAGAGGAGGGGGTCTGCCAAAAATGAAAGACCCCTGTACCTGGGATGAAAAGAGCTGCAATGTGGACCTAAGGTCACTAGTAGCAGCCTTGAACTCTTGCACCCAAACTGGCTCTAATGAATGGCTGGAGGTCCCTGGAAGACTCTCAGGGACATCAGAACATGCTGGGCATAAAGGACCTGAGAATTCTCTAGGTAACGCTGAATGACAGGAAGAACAATGCGCAATAGGGGATACAGAGAGCCCAGCATCCTTAGTCTTAGGTATGGCCCCAAGCTCCAATGGTAAAGACATTCTCACAGTGTCAATAACCTTACTGTATAAGAAATCACCCAATTACAGTGTGTAGGATTAAAGTTTCACCCCATAAATCGCTAAAATAAGCTTATCTGGCAGGTGAAGGGTTAATCAGCAGAGGAGAGAAAGTGAGTCCAAGCCTTGCGTAGGATGCTCGTTCTGGAAATAGCAAAAAATGGCTGCTGCGGCGGGAGCCAATCAGAAACGAGCGCTTGAAGCAAGCGCTCATGGGAAATGTAGTTTTCCCAGAAAAGTACCCCAAAAAGTGCCCGAAGCCCCCTGAGACCCTGACACACTAGAAACATGAACCCGATGATAGAGCAAGGGCAATCAAGTAAAATGAGCCATCTCTGAAGTCGCTAGGTTAAAAGGTTGCAGAGATACTTCACAAATAGTACAGTCCCATAGAAGTGAACAGAGCAATGGAACGCAAATTTTACAAAATTTAAAGTGTAAAACTAAAAGACATGAAACATCACTAGAACATGTTAGAATAGCCAAAAAACACTGAACCAGTAAGAAAAGTGTCAGAACCCCCCTCCAAATGAATGCAAAACCAGCAGCTAAAGGGTTAGGTACCACATAAACCTGCTCCAAATACCCAACAGACACACAGATAGACCCAATGAGTGCAGGAGTGTGCAATAAGAACTCCAAATGAAAAACCCTGTGCGGAGGGGCACTGTGGGACATATGGACCTGCAGTACTCAAAAGGGTTGCTCACCTTTCCTGCAGATCTTCTGTCTTCAGATTACCATGTTTAAAGAAGAAGCCTCGGTGGGCAACTCCTAAGGAAAGAACTTGTAGCCAAGATTTTCCCCCCGGGGCTTAAGGTCCACAAAAAGCATCTGGTCACTGAGCTAGCCACATCCAAGGGCATTGTCAGTTATGGTAATCCGCCTAATGGTGGTATTCCATTTCTAACAGAAAAATAAAAAACTTCTAAAGCTATAGCAGAACTGTTCTCTTGTGTCACGGTTTTTAAAGACTCTCAGACCAGTATGTAAAATAAAACACAGTTTTATTTAGCAATAATAACACATAAGGTCGCCCTCTAGTGGCGGTTGGGTGTACATAAATGATAGTGACTGGAAAATACAAATTTAAATGCACAAACGGAAAGCAAGTACACATTTACCACCAAGGAAGGGGTATAACCCCGGAGGGTTAAGTCCTTTATAAATATTAGTTTCAAAGGAACTGTTTGGCACGCCCTGGGTATGAGTAGGTTACGCTTAAGGTAACCACAAAGGGTTAAGTCTTTGATTATGATCAGTCTCTTAAGTGGATGCTTGGCACGCCCAAGGTGTAGATAAGCTGTGCTGAAGAAATGTTCACCAACAAGTGGATAGGGACTGTCTCGCCACGGTGTGTAGTATAGCAGAGTCCAATAGCCCCCCACGGGCGTACCTACAGGAATGGCTACTGCTGGTGCAAGTGATCTTAGCCCCACGGGCGTGTATCGGACCGGCCTGCAGTGCAAGAGCTCCCAAGCCTCTTCAGACTCTACCGGACTGAGTATAATGAGACAGGGCCCAAAGCCCAACAGAAGTAGTACCGGAATGCTAGTGCTAAAGCCTGTGCCCGTCACCACTCGGTATAACGGAATCGCCCAGGGTATACAACGAGAGAGATAGAGAGCCAAAGCGCCCAACCGGCCTAATAGGAAGTGAACACTCTACTGGGATGGTATCGAGTTGCCGACGGAGAGCGGCCAACTCAGAAAGAGTTTCACTATGAACGAGGCTCACACTGGAGTAGGGAGAGTGGGACCGAGACAGCACTGGTAGGGTTAAAAGGCACGTTTACACAAGGCTTTTCTGCGGTAGCACAGCACTGCGGTCTGAGGGAGGCGCACACAGCTCTGCACGATAGTAACACTGCACTGCACGAAGTAACACCAGGCAAGACAGCCACACAAGTACTGGAACAGTGGATGATAATGTCGCGACGGCGACAAACCGGAACGTGGGTCTTCTGGAACACGCTGGAGGTGATCTTGCGGGAGGAAGTCAGCAAGGCCGGATCGGAGCACATTTAGGAGGTAGTCGTACCAGCCGGGTCATACACAAGCAGGAACGTCAGCCAAGCAGAGTCGAGATCCGGAGGAGATAGTCAGACGAGCCGGGTCATACAAAAGCAGGAACGTCAGCCAAGCAGAGTCAAGATCCGGAGGAGATAGTCAGACGAGCCGGGTCATACACAAGCAGGAACACTGGAGAATGGTCAGGGCTAGCCAAATCGGTACACAGGAATCAGAAACGTAGCAACAGAACAACTGGCTCAGAAACACCACGAAAGGGCGCCTGACAGATGGAATTGCCAGGTATAAAAAGGAAACCAAGGGGCGGGGCAAACTAAGTGAACAAATCACCCTTGTACATAGCAGAGAGTGACAGCTAGATCACAGGCACTGTGATAGTACCCCCCCCCCCAAAGACCCCCTCTCCCAGCTGGAGGCTTCGGTTTCTGAGGGTATTTGGAGTGGAAATTGCGCACAAGTCTGGGCGCATGGAGGTCCTTCTGGTCAATCCAAGAGCGCTCCTCCGGGCCATAGCCCTTCCAGTGGACCAAGTATTGCAACTTCCCTCTAAGTCGCCTAGAATCAATAATGCTCTGGACCTCATATTCCTCTTGCCCCTGGACGTCCACCGGCCCAGGAACCACCGGAGTGGTCGTGTAACGATTGCAAACCAAGGGTTTCAATAACGACACATGGAACACATTGTGAATGTGCATAGACGGTGGAAGTTCCAACGCATAGGAGACCGGATTAATTTTGTGAATAATCTTAAATGGGCCAATAAACCGGGGAGCCAACTTATTCGAAGGGACTTGCAGGTTGAGGTTTTTGGAGCAAAGCCATACCCTATCCCCAACCTGGAAAGAGACCGCTGGCAGCCGTCTGCGATTGGCATACCTCTGATGTCGCTGGAAGGACTGACTGAGGGTCCTTTGTACCTGTGCCCATGTGGAACGGAGCTGCTCCATATGCTCATCCAAAGCCGGAATCTGCTGAGACTGAAACGAATCCGGGAGCAAACCTGGCTGAAACCCATAATTGATTAAGAACGGGGAGCTCCCGGATGATGAGTTAACTGCACAGTTCCTGGCAAACTCCGCCCATGGCAACAGGTCGGCCCAATTGTCATGATCAGAGATGAAACAGCGCAGGAACTGTTCCAATCCCTGGTTGGCACGCTCAGCGGCTCCGTTGGTCTGGGGATGGTAGGCGGAAGAGAAGGACAATTGAATGCCCATCATGCCACAGAATGCCCTCCAGAACCTGGACACGAATTGACTCCCACGGTCAGAGATCACCACTCTGGGTACCCCGTGCAAACGAAACACCTCACTAGCAAACACTTTAGCTAGTTCCTGAGACGATGGAAGCCCTCTGAGTGGCACAAAATGAGCCATTTTGGAGAACCGATCAACCACCATAAGTATAAACGTAAACCCCCTCGAGTTAGGCAATTCTCCCATAAAATCAATAGAAATGTGGGACCAGGGTTGTTCCCCATTAGGCACAGGTTGGAGCAAGCCCACTGGAATATGCCTGGGGGTCTTGGCACGGGCACATGTGGCACAGGCGGCAGTAAAGGCGGAACAATCGGCTCTGAGCGTCGGCCACCAGAATAATTGCGAAAGAGACCATGCCAGTTGATCCCTGCCAATGTGCCCGGCAGCTCTAGAGGAATGATAGGTCTCCAAAAGGCGAGTACGGAAAGGCTCCTCCACAAAGCATTTGCCAACTGGAGTCTCAGGTGGAGCCCTAGCTTGAGACCCCAGAATCTCCTCTCCCAGAGGTGAGGTTATACTAGTGCGGATGGTAGCCAAAATACGGTCAGGCTGAATGATGGGTACCGGCTCCTCCTCCCTGTCAGTGTCCGATGCAAACTGACGAGACAATGCGTCTGCCCTGATATTCTTAGACCCTGGAAGGTATGATACCACGAAGTTAAATTGGGACAGGAAGAGTGCACACCTGGCCTGACGAGAAGATAACCTCTTGGCTTCAGAGAGATATGTCAAGTTCTTGTGATCGGTCAGGATCAATACTGGGTTCTTAGTACCCTCCAACAGGTGGCGCCACTCCTTCAATGCCAGAATAATAGCCAATAACTCTCTGTCGCCAATCTCATAGTGACTTTGTGCGGTAGACAACTTTTTAGAAAAAAACCGACAAGGTTTCAAGCTACCACCTCCCACAGGACGCTGGGAGAGTACTGCCCCAACCCCAACTTCGGAGGCGTCGACCTCCAACGTAAAAGGCAGGGAGGGGTTGGGATGGGACAGTACTGGGGCAGACGCAAAGGTAGATTTTAAGGTCTCAAGCGCATTATCAGCGGCCTCGGACCACTGAGAGGGAGAAGCGCCCTTATGAGTTAAGTCAGACAAGGGTTTCACAATAGTGGAAAAGTTGCATATGAATTTCCTATAATAGTTGGAAAACCCTAAAAAGCGCTGAATCGCTTTTAACCCTTTAGGGCGAGGCCACTGCAATACCGCTGCCAACTTCTCTTGGTCCATAGCGATTCCATCCTTCGAGATTATGAACCCCAAGAATGGTACTTGTGACACATGGAATTCGCATTTTTCCAACTTGCAAAACAGCTTATTAGCCCTGAGTAGTGACAAAACTTGCGTGACATCTTTAATATGCTGGGCTAGTGTAGAGGAGTGAATCAATATATCGTCCAGATATACCACCACACAGGACTGAAGCATGTCACGCAAGATGTCATTAATCAGCTCCTGAAATACCACAGGTGCATTACATAAGCCAAATGGCATTACCAGATATTCGTAGTGTCCCGTTCTGGTATTAAATGCCGTTTTCCACTCATCACCTTCTCTGATTCTTACTAGATTTTAAGCAGCCCGTAAATCAAGTTTGGTGAAGAGAGAAGAGCCCTTCAATCTGTCAAATAACTCAGTGATGAGTGGAATAGGGTATGCATTCTTGGGCATCAGCTTGTTAAGCCCCCGGTAATCTATACAAGGCCTAAGTTCGCCATTTTTCTTCTTAATAAAGAAGAATCCGGCACCAGCCGGGGAGTTAGACTTGCGGATAATTCCTCTACTAAGGGCATCCTCAATGAACTCCTCCATAGCCCTGTTCTCTTCGCAAGACAGTGGGTAAGTACGACCCCTTGGAGGAAACACGCCAGGAGGCAGATCAATAGCGCGATCGTAGGGTCTGTGCTAGCCTCCCCCTTGCTGAATACATCACTGAATTCACCATATTCAACAGGTATAGCAGGGGAGGTACACATAATTTTCACAGGGATAGATAGGCAGTTTTCTTTACAGTAATTGGACCAGGCACTGACTTTGCATGTTTGCCAATCAAATTGAGGATTATGCCGAAGCAACCATGGAAACCCCAATATGACTGCATGGTGAGGAGAGCAGATAATCTGAAACTGAACCTCCTCTTTGTGGAGAGCCCCAACTGACAGAGATAGGAATAGTTTCCATAGTAATAAAGGCTGGCTCCAATGGTCTGCCATCAATGGCCTCTACTGCCAACGGACACTCCTTCTTGCATAGAGGAATGTTGTGCAAGTCTGCGAAAGATTGGTCCATAAAGTATCCGGCTGCACCAGAGTCCACTAGTGCCAAGGTGTCTGTGCCCTTATCTGCCCAAAAGAACGTCACCTGGATGGTGGGTTTAGCAATGTTAGGATCTGGGGACTGTTGTACACCACCTAGGGCCTGTCCCCCAAGGTACCCTAGGTGCGTGGGTTTCCCGGCCTTACCGGACAATTGCGCAAAAGGTGCCCCTGTTTGCCACAATAAAGACAGAGACCATGCTTTTTACGAAAAGACCTCTCCTCGTTGGAGAGTCTCGTGAAACCCAGTTGCATTGGCTCTGCTGCCTCTCCCTTGCGTTCAGGAGAAAAGGGTGGAGAGGGTGGGTCAAAGAAGAAGTTCACCCCATGCTTCCTGGAGGTTGCCTTTCGTGCCAACCTTCTCTCCCTGATACGGGAGTCAATGATCATTACATAGTCAATGAATTCATCTAGGTTACCGGGTACATCCCGGGCAGCAATTTCATCTTTAATTGTCTCGGAGAGCCCCTTAGTGAAGGCTGCCAATAATGCCTCATCGTTCCAGCCCACCTCCGCAGCCAGGGTCCGAAATTCTATCGCATAACTGCCCAAGGAACGTTCGCCCTGCTGTATCTCCATTAGCTTTTTGGCAGCGGAGGCCACTCTACCAGGCACCTCAAACACACGGCGGAACTTCCTTACAAATTCGTTAAAGTTCAGCGTGCAAGGTCTGGCACCTTCCCACAAGGGGTTCGCCCAAGCCAAAGCCTTGCCAGTTAGTAGCGATATCATGAAACCGACCCTGCTTCGGTCGTTAGGAAAAGCCTGAGGCATTAATTCCAGATAGATCTCTAACTGGTTAATGAAGCCCCTGCATAGGGAAGGCTCGCCATCATATCTCAACGGTAACGGCGCCGTAGCCGTTAGGCCCCTGAAGCCCGTAGGAGGAGCTATAGGCGGATTGTCCGGTGTCAAGACTGAGGAGACCACCGGACTCGGATTAGGCTTGTCTAGGTGTATCGTACGCTCCAGCAGGGTTTGTAGAGCCAGTGCCAATTGATCTAAGCGCTGCTCTTGGGCATCCATTCTCCAGTGGATGTTTTGAGTGTTACCTTCGCCCTTACTGTCTGAGGTCATTGGCCCTTTCGTACTGTCAAGGTTTTTTTAAAGACTCTCAGACCAGTATGTAAAATAAAACACAGTTTTATTTAGCAATAATAACACATAAGGTCGCCCTCTAGTGGCGGTTGGGTGTACATAAATGATAGTGACTGGAAAATACAAATTTAAATGCACAAACGGAAAGCAAGTACACATTTACCACCAAGGAAGGGGTATAACCCCGGAGGGTTAAGTCCTTTATAAATATTAGTTTCAAAGGAACTGTTTGGCACGCCCTGGGTATGAGTAGGTTACGCTTAAGGTAACCACAAAGGGTTAAGTCCTTGATTATGATCAGTCTCTTAAGTGGATGCTTGGCACGCCCAAGGTGTAGATAAGCTGTGCTGAAGAAATGTTCACCAACAAGTGGATAGGGACTGTCTCGCCACGGTGTGTAGTATAGCAGAGCCCAATAGCCCCCCACGGGCGTACCTACAGGAATGGCTACTGCCGGTGCAAGTGATCTTAGCCCCACGGGCGTGTATCGGACCGGCCTGCAGTGCAAGAGCTCCCAAGCCTCTTCAGATTCTACCGGACTGAGTATAATGAGACAGGGCCCAAAGCCCAACAGAAGTAGTACCGGAATGCTAGTGCTAAAGCCTGTGCCCGTCACCACTCGGTATAACGGAATCGCCCAGTGTATACAACGAGAGAGATAGAGAGCCAAAGCGCCCAACCGGCCTAATAGGAAGTGAACACTCTACTGGGATGGTATCGAGTTGCCGACGGAGAGCGGCCAACTCAGCAAGAGTTTCACTATGAACGAGGCTCACACTGGAGTAGGGAGAGTGGGACCAAGACAGCACTGGTAGGGTTAAAAGGCACGTTTACACAAGGCTTTTCTGCGGTAGCACAGCACTGCGGTCTGAGGGAGGCGCACACAGCTCTGCACGATAGTAACACTGCACTGCACGAAGTAACACCAGGCAAGACAGCCACACAAGTACTGGAACAGTGGATGATAATGTCGCGACGGCAACAAACCGGAACGTGGGTCTTCTGGAACACGCTGGAGGTGATCTTGCGGGAGGAAGTCAGCAAGGCCGGATCGGAGCACATTTAGGAGGTAGTCGTACCAGCCGGGTCATACACAAGCAGGAACGTCAGCCAAGCAGAGTCGAGATCTGGAGGAGATAGTCAGACGAGCAGGGTCATACACAAGCAGGAACGTCAGCCAAGCAGAGTCGAGATCCGGAGGAGACAGTCAGACGAGCCGGGTCATACAAAAGCAGGAACGTCAGCCAAGCAGAGTCAAGATCCGGAGGAGATAGTCAGACGAGCCGGGTCATACACAAGCAGGAACACTGGAGAATGGTCAGGGCTAGCCAAATCGGTACACAGGAATCAGAAACGTAGCAACAGAACAACTGGCTCAGAAACACC
Organism: Rhinophrynus dorsalis; assembly: GCA_037306005.1. NCBI lineage: Eukaryota > Metazoa > Chordata > Amphibia > Anura > Rhinophrynidae > Rhinophrynus > Rhinophrynus dorsalis. The sequence continues at coordinate 240,421,878 of CM074720.1, read as the reverse complement.
ACGAAAGGGCGCCTGACAGATGGAATTGCCAGGTATAAAAAGGAAACCAAGGGGCGGGGCAAACTAAGTGAACAAATCACCCTTGTACATAGCAGAGAGTGACAGCTGGATCACAGGCACTGTGATATCTTGCCTGTGTTATCTTAATCAAGGAACAAATCTGTCTGGGGCTGGCTGGCTAGCTGCAGCCAAGGAGGGAAGGTAGGATCCACCCCTTGTTCCTGCCTACAATTAAAGGATCATATCACCTACCCAGAGTTACCAGTAACCTGTATTGGACGACAGAGAAAATCCCCTTTTCTCTTACATCTTATGTGGAACACACAAACCACTGGTATATAACATAACATCCACAAAGATTCCAGGGATGGAAGGAGAAAAAAAATACACAAACCAGTTCTAACACAGACAAACTGGTGCGACATGAACCTCAAAAGTGTAAGTGAACACCAACTCTCCAAACCAAAGATCAGGAACTAACAAGTTACTGGACAACATTTTAATCAAACCCAGCATTGTTTGACAAATGTGGGAAAAGTCTACTGCATTGGAGCCTTACACGGCTTCTCATTAGAGATCTTATTCTTATAGGCACAAGAAGCACCCACAACCTGGTGGAATACACAGTAACCCTACAGGGCACAGGTTTGTACTTTTTCAAATAGTTGCCTTGGTCCAAGAAGCCAGTTACCATAGATGCAGCCTGGCCCACACGCGGGGCTTCAGGGATGACAAAAATCTAATCAGATTTCAAAAAGGCAGGGTACAATGAACATAGCACTTTAAGAACCTAACCACACCCATAAAATTAAGCTCCTGGTCTATTAGACGGGACTAGACAGAGAAGAACCATTTCCAGGTTATTGTTACACTGATACAAACTAAGACAGGGACCCTATGGTAGTCTGCAGAACCACCCTGTCAGTCAGAGTGGAGAACCAGAATATGAGGCTTACAAGACAAAGCCTGACGTGTCAGTCACCTGTTGAACAAATACAGAAAGGCACTCTTGAGAATCAAAAAATGCAGAGAGACTGAAGACAGAGGTTCAAAGGAGCTGCCTAGTTCTAAGTGCCACTGTGATGTGAGATCCTGGAAGACTGGGTAGGCATGAGCCACCCCTTGCATTAAAGTCTACACAGGCAATACACCTCTGGAAAAAATGCACAGAAAGCTGAATTCTGGACTTTAACAGAGTTAATACCAAGCCCTTTTGAAGGCCAGAAAGGTAAAAACAACCTGGAGACAAAAAGGACATGCGTGAGATCCCTGGTCTTCACACCACTTATAGAACAGAAATGATAACCTGTGGTACATCTTGGAAGAAATGACTTATGAGCCAGCAGCATAGTAGCAACGACAAAGTCCTAAAACCCTTTCTTCCTCAGGATGCTGGCTTCAAGATTCAACCTGTGAAAGCAAACTTCTCCACCTCAGGATGACACGGTGAACCCAAAATCAAGAGGTCTGAAAGCAGAGGGAGCTGAAATGACTTATGTACAGACTGAAGATCTGAAAACCAGGCCCAAAGGGGCCAGGAACAAAGCAATCAGAACTGACATGAGCCCGCTCCATACCAATTTTCCACAGCACTCATACTCAGGGGAGATGGAAGAAATATGTACACCAGAGGAAAATGTTATTTAACTGAAACCGTTGCACATGCTTTTCTTTATATTCGAGGTGCTCAAGGGCCAAATATCACGTCATAGCAATCCAATGAAATAAGTAGAGCACCCCCTTGGTTAAAACGATATTTTATTTAGCACATTAAAAATGTAAAATGCCAGTTCTGTCCAGCGTTTCATTCCCTCATTGGGACTTTCATCAAGGACTACAATGTTACAGATTGCCGGCTCAATTGTGTTATTTAAACCCATCCCTCACTGAATTTGATGCCGGATCCAATATCCTCTGGTTGTCATAGCAACCATAGATGCCGATCCGCAGCCAAATCAATGATGTCTAAATCACTTCCAAACAAGATAGTGGAATATCATACTGCTACCAACTATAGATTACATGTACTAAATTAAGCTAAATTGCTCGTTGAGCCCATTTGGTGACAGAGTCCGTAATGTATAAATCCAGTACATCTTACACTTAGAGAGCCTGGTTCCCCCCACCGTGTAGCTTGTTTGCTCACCTCATATGGGAAACATCTCACATCCTTGACACTATGTTTCAAAGTTTCAAAAGTGCCTAGTCACAGGAGATCTTTTCATTTGTTGCTCATTAAGGGTATTATTCAGTCCTCTCATGATTTAAGAACGGTGTTCTCTTAATCGTTCCTTGAATGGTCTACTTGTTCTACCCACGTAATATATCTCACATGGACACGAGTAAATATATTACATACAATGTGGAACAAGTAACTTGGGAACCGTGAATCCTGATCCTGTCAGCAGGTGTCTGCATGTCACACAACCTGCACACTTACCTACCAGAGAAGAGATTGTGTCTACAAATGGATGACTGCTCTCAGGATCATTAGGAACTCTGGACCTGAAAAAAACGACATGGAAGAGACTACGTCTATATGGTACCCTTCTGAAATCACTCAAAACCGCTCATGTGGAAAAACTGTAGAGGACTTCCTATTGTCTGGGATGGTAAAGACCCCAGAGAGACATGCAGAGATAGTCTTGTCAGCTTTGGGTTTCTAGACAGGCTTCTTGCCTAACCAGACCTGCTTGGTCTTTGGGGTGGAATATGCCTGGGTAGCTAATGAAATTTGTGCCCTGGGCGTGTACCCCATACTGGCAGGGTGACGAAAACAAAGCATCATCCACTGAAAAGAAGGAACATTTAGAACTAACTTGAGGCAACAAAGTATGCTTGCCTCAAGTGGCATTGCTGTAATAGAAACTGCCGAGTCACTTCCTGTTAGTTAGAAATTCCAGGAAGTAAACACAAATTCACTTCCTGGTTATCTGAACTGTTGTAACATTTAAATAAAACAACCGACAGCAGTGTGAGTGACCTTGTTTTACTCAGCACGAAAAGCTCTAGAATATATAGTTATTCATAAAAAAAGTTTACTGCTCCTTTAAACTACAGAGTACAATGTGTGTCCACAAAAAGTGCTGAGATCTTTTCAGTAAATTTAGCAATGCCAAATGCTGCTTCAATAAGATAGGTAATAGTCTCAAGGATATAATCACCACCAGATCCTCCTTAGTTGTGTTTACTCAGATGGCATCGAACAGCTGATCCCCACCCAAAAACAGCCATAGCCCTAGTCACCTACACAATAGCAAATGCAGGGAGTAAAATGGAACCAGAGGCCACAAAATTCACCTTCAAAGGGGAATTCAGGAACTTAACTGCCTATCCTTGTGCACCATTGCATCTGCCATCAGGAAAGCTGTACTCTTAAGCAGGTGAGAAATTGGAAATAATCTCCTGTCAGGCTTCATCTATGAGTACCTGAACTAAAGAATGGTGAAATATAGCAGCCTCTTTTTTTTGCATTTTAAAAATGTACAATCTGCGGTCTTTAAGACCTTGAGTTTTCCAAGACAATCTGAATAAGACCCTCAGGAAAACCAGAGTGTCACCGACAGAGAAGGATGAATCCAGGTTGTCCGCATTAGTTTCCCCTTCCTAAGAAAGGAATCCCCAATAATGGGGGGTGTCACTTCTATAACATGTCTCAAGTGCCGGGGGGCGGGGCTGCACCAGTAAGACCCTTAGACCAGAAGTCTAAGACCCTTTGAATAGATGAAAGTGTAGAACTCACTGAGGAAATTAAGGTCTTAATCCATGAAGGCTTCTGTTCAACAGTTAAGGAACCTGGAAGTTGAGTGGAGCCACAAAAGAAGGATAGATTATCAGAAAATTCTCTAGAAAGACCAGTTTAGTATGAGGAGCAATGGGTTAAAAGGACCCTTGAATCCTTAGTGGTGTAAATTCTTGCCCATGTCTCGCTTAGGCTCTGATACAGCCTAGAGACCCCTTAATGTATGACGTAAAACAGTAAAAGTCAAATAAAAGGATTTATAAGAGGAGTTTAGTCTTACCTGTTAAATCCTTTTCTCTTAGTCCATGTGATATACAGGTACCATGGGGAGGTGACAGCTCCTCCCTGTTGGCTGGAACATTTCTAGAAAGATATGGGCGGAGCCTCCCCTCCTCCTCATCAGGCTATCCCACTAGCTCTGCCCTAGTTAGACTTGAGACAAGCCTACGAAGTAGGACAGCAAGAAAGAAGGAAAACTTCTGTGAGCAACGGACCCAAGTGGACTCCCATGTCCAGCTAATTGAGGCCAAGCTTGGTCCCTTTCACTGGGTGGGAGACCTGTTTGTTATTTGGACTAAGAGAAAAGGATTTAACAGGCAAGACTAAAATCCTCTTTTCTCTGTCGTCCAATATGACATACAGGTACCATGGGGATGTACCAACATTAAGTTCCCCAGGTGGGAAGATAAGGAAAAAGGACCAAGCATCGGTCTTCATGATACCAGAGTTCCCAAGGACTATCCAGGGCAAGGAAGAGCCCAAACATAACTAAGGCTCAACGAACACTGAACAACAATATCACAGCACAGAAGAACAAAGGCCAACCAGGCGCAAACGTTAAAGGGATAGTAATGTTTCACAATAGAAGCAGCTCCAATTAATCTTCATAGTATTTGGGCCATGGACAGTGTTATTTCAGTACTGTCAGAGTTGTAGTTCAAGAGTAAATGAAAGATAAAGTATACCCCCCCTGCCCTTTTACTGATGTAACACAGCTCATCTCAGAGCAGCAAGTCTGTACAGATGGATCTCAGCGAGGGACAATCTTCAATTAGCATAAGGAAAAAACCTGTCACGGGGGAAAGGTTTTCATTATGCTCACAGTAAGAAGATTGTCCCTTGCTGTGAGCTGTCTGGTCTCAAGATCAGATTCCACTTCTGAGGGGAGGTGGCTTACACTAGGTAAAAGTGGTGGGAGGGGGGAACTTTATCATTCAATTACTCTTGAACTACAACTCTGACAGTATTGAAATAACACTCTCCATGGCCCAAATACTATGAAGATTAATTGGAGCTGCTGTTTTTGTGAAACATTACTATCTCTTTAAAGAACGGTAAGGCACAGGAATGTAACGGTCCTAAACAGGCAGAACTGCCTCCAGGAACTTCCTGCTAAAGATGGCTTCAGCGAAAGCCAGAACATCAACACTATAGTGTTTGGCAAAGGTACAGAAGACTAATTGTGCACCTTGCATAGCTTTTTAGTAGAGGCCTGATTTCTGTAGGCCCCAGCAGACCTTGTGGAGTGTGCTGTAATGCTGAAAGGAACAGGTTTCTTCAGGCGTTTGTAAGCCTTGTGGATAGTAGACTTAATTCAAAACGCAATAGTGACCTTGGACATAGCCATACCTGCTCTAGGACCTTCAGGGATAACAAATAAGGCATCAGTCTTGCATAAAGACTCAGTTTGGTGCACACAGAACTTGAGCCAGCGTAACACATACAAGTGAAGATCCCTCTCCTTGTCAGATTTGGGGTCAGGACAAAATGAAGACGACAATCTCCTGACAGATGTGTAACTCAGAGACCACCTTAGGAAGGAATTCCTCAGAGGTAAAAAAAACAGCCTTATACTTGTGAAACACCAGGAAAGACGGTTTGCAGGACAAGGCCTGCAGTTAGGCTACTCTGCAGACAGAGACCAAAGCCAGGAGAAAAGCCATCTGACACATCTGCAGGTGCAGAGGAATGGTAGCAAAATGACTCAAAGGGAGGCTGCAGCAAGACTCCCAAATCCAAATTAAGTTCCCAATGTGGAGTGGGAGACTTATTGGCAGGGAAGGCATGAGCGACGCCCTGAATAAAGACCTTGACATCAGGCAAGATGGCAATACGTCTCTGGAAAAAGACAAAGTGAGACGAAGTCTGAACCTTCAAGGAGCTAAGACTGAGCCATTTGTTCACACCATTCTGCAAAAAAGGACCAATGGGAGATCAAACTCTTGGGAAGCCAAGTCTCTGTCCACACACCAAGACTGAAGAATGGACCAAATCCTGTGATAAGCCTTGGAAGAGACCGGTCTCCTAGCCTGGATCATAGTGGAGACCACCTCAGGAGAAAATCCTTTCCTCCTCAAGATGGAGGCTTCAACAGCCATGCCATCAAAGCCATGCGCTCCACGTCCTCCTTCCACAGGTAACCCTGACGGACAAGATCCGTTCTGAGTGGCAGCAGATATGAATCAGCCACAAATTCTGGGAACCAAGACCTCCTAGTCCAGTAAGGAGCAATCATGATGACCGCCGGACCTTCCATCCGAATCTTCCCCAGCATCCTGGGTAGGAGAGGAATTGGAGGGAATATGTATGCTAGGGGAAAGTGCCACAGAATCGCCAGAGCGTCCACAGCAAACGCCAGAGAACAGTAAGCAAGGGGGGGTCAAAGACACCTTGAGTCCTTTGCCTTAGGTCTAGCCCCATGTCCTTTTCGATCTGTCATCCTAATAGGAGAAGTGTCTAAACAGTATAAGAAACTCAAAATACTGTACCCCGAGTTAAAAAAAACAACCCCCCCCCAAAAAAAAAACAAACTCAGTCAAAGAAATTACTTATCTGGCAGGCGAATGGTTAACTTGAGGAGAGCAAGGAGAGAAACCCCTGTGTAGGATACTCCAGCAAAGAGAAAATGGAGTCTGGAACAGTAGCAGAAGAAAGCCTGAGAAATGGGCATTCTGGGAGTGGTGGTTCTCTCTCTCTGATGTTACCTAGCTTCGCTCAAATCTGTACTCCCGGGGCCCCCCTAGACGTGATGTGAACTGGATCCTAGGGCAAGAGGAGACAAGAAGAATGAGCCCCCTCTCAACTCTGTATGTCAAATGGTCGCAGAGATACATCCAAACAGTTTGTCCCAACGAAGTTAAAGGAGCAAGTGCGCCCATGAGTTAAGCGCACCTTAAAGAAGCAGAACTCAAAAATTCACAAACTTTACAAAAGTGTTTAAAGTTACCCAAATCCCCAAGGGAATATGTAGGGATAAATAAAAAAAAACCCAAAAACACACAGAAAACTAAAAGGGAAAAGTCAAAATGAGCCCCATAACCAGGATAAAATAGCGGGATAGGGGTTAATTGCAAAAATGCAGCCATCCAAGCATCAAAAACCCTAGGATCAAACCAAACAAGATACCCAACAAGAATGCAGGAGTTCCAGACTCCAAAAAGAGCACTGTATGGAGGGCGACACTGGGACAAGTGGACCAGGGCACTCAAAGGGGTACTCACCATTTACCTGACTTCTTTCTTCAGATTACCGTTGAGAGAAAGAGCCTCAGAGAGACCCAGGTCAGGAGAGAAAAACATGGTTGCATGATTCTCTCCACAGGTCTGCAAGGGTCCACAACAGCACCAGTCAGCTGGACAATACTCCAGGGAAAACCAGGAATGGTAATCTGCCTAATGGGGGGATTGTGACACCCTGTAACTAACATAGAAAACAATAAAGTTCTAAAAACTAATCAGAAATGTTCTCAGCCTCCATCCGGGTTGTGGAACAAGTCTAACTGGGGCAGGGCAAGTGGGATAGTCTGATAAGGAGAAGGAGAGGTTCCACCCATCTTCTTTCTAGAAATGTTCCAGCCTACAGGGAGGAGCTGTGGTCTCCTTAAGGTAACTGTATGTCATATTGGACGCCAGAGAAACATAAGTTAACATGGCTTTAACATCTGCTCCAAACACATGTATGCAGGTAAATTAGCAATATCCATTGGTGACTGCATCGAAATGGTTACAGAAAAAACCATGCTGACTTTGTTACAAGTTACTTATCACATACTATCCTGTTCCTTCAAGTCTCACAGCATATGTCCTACAAAAGAAAGATCTCTGACTGGTGGTTTTGCTTTGTAGTTTATTTGGCAAAGCAGAACTGCATAAACTGTTCAATAACAAGAACACAGCTTACACAGCAAGTGTTGAATTCCTATACACAGCAGGGAACTATAAATTGCATTAACAGGAACGAGCCTGGGCAAAGCATAGGTTGCCAATTATTACTTTTGCTTGAGAAAGAATGAAAACTACTTCTTAAATGTTCAATCTGAAAAGCAAAATGTATGCTGTCAAGAGCTGCCACTCTAATTCACAGAAAACTGTAGAGCAATGTGCTTCAGGCCTTGGCAGCATGGGGAAATGTCAAGACATTGGGCTATGTGCGTAAAATGCAATTCTGAGGCAAGCCAGCTACAATACAGTGAGCAAACAGAAATTCCCATTGAATCCTATGGGGGTTTTAACACCTTGAATGCTAGAGGTCTCCAACATATTGTGAAGCAATGTGCTGGAGAACTCCTTTAGCATTCAAGGTGTTAATCCTATCTGTGCCAGAGTGGGTACAGAATGCATTGCATTCCGTGCACCTCTAGCACTCAAAGGGTTAAAAGCTCCCTTTAACTCAATAGGAACCTTTGTCTCTTGGTGGAATCGGCTTGCCTCAGATTTTCTCCTATTGTTACGTCATTATGACCCACAGACATTTCATGGTAGGTAGGTAAAGCTGCTGGCTGCATCCACAACATGCTATGCTACTACACCATGTAAAAATCAGCTCTGAAAAGGACATTAATTTCTATATGTTTAGCAGCATTTAGCAAAAACTTGACATTGTGCATGTGCGGTAGTGTCATTTGGTGACCATTTTCAAATTTAACAATGATGCTGAACATCACAACTGAAATGTAGACACAGATTATAGAAGGAGTGCAATTTCAATTAAATAGTTCACTATGTTGATTGCTTGCATTTTTGCTTCACAATCGCTTAAAAAAAGAAACACAAAAAACCCAAACCAAAAAAAGCGTAAATATATTTTTCCAATGAAGTTTTCAACCTCTTTTACAGTTAAAAAAAACAAAAACAAAAAAACAAACAATAATAAGCCAGAGGAAAAAAAAATATTCCATGCTGCTTTTAACAAGCTAACCAAGTCCAAAACAAGCTGCACTGCTGATGATTTTGAAGAAAAAAAGCTTTTGGGAGTGCAATGGAGCACTGCACTGTAATACTATGTTTGGATCGGAGTGATGAAGCCATTACAATTCATCCCTGCAGAGAAGAGAGATTGAGAGTTTAGAATTCCTTCGGTGCAGCAAGCATTATATATGAACATCTGTAAACAAGTAGAAAGGCAAAGCCAGAAGCATTTCAGTGACAATGTCTCATAATTGGTAAGAAAGAAAAACAAACAAGCATGGGTGGTGTGAAAATTACTGCTAAGTGTATATTCTTTCCCCTGTTTAATGGAAATTACGCCGTTAATAAACGGATGCAAAATTAATCAGTTTCTAGATATCCTTACCACAGCGCACTCTCAGATTTCAACATTGCAAAGTTATCACTTTAACTCTTTGAGCACCAGAGGTATCCAATGCATTGCCTTGCAATGTGATGGATACTGTCCTGGCACGCAAATGGTTAAACCTTACTAACTTCAAAAAAATTATTTATAATCTAGCCTGTATCTTTATGCAAGTACGGGCTCGGCCATGGTGTGTTGCCACTCCACCCGTACTGTTACTTATGTTATTATTTCTTTAAATTGCACCAACCCCAATATTTATAATTTACAGGACCATGTAATCAATCACTAATGTCGACCAGAAGGCACTCACTGCCTTCCACCTCACCCTATTATTGGAATTCCTTGAGCTTCTGGGCAGAGTGGGAGGAGCAGGAAGGCACACGAGCATCATTGCCCATAACAACAATGAACTGCGAGTTCTCCAGTCTTCTGACACAGAGTGTAGGAGAGGGAAGGAAGGCAGTGAGCATCTTCCCTTTGCCACTACTGATCAATAACAACTGTTAGCTATCAATACCCCAAACAATGTCTGAACATTAAATATAAAATATTTTAAGTGTGTGTGCATGTGTTTCACAGAGGTGCCCAATGCATTGCTTCAAAATTTGTTGGACACCCCCTCTGGCTTACATAAACACACATATTGTGCTTACCCAGCCTTGTTTCACTGCACACTGAGTCACAGAACTCCACATACACCGCCTGACAGCACAAGGATGGTGCGACCACAAACTAAAATAGCCTCTTGAACAAAGAGCTCTACCCACCACCAGCACGTCAGAGGTTTTTTTTTTTTTTTTTTAAACAATAAATTTTTGGCCTTTATTTTGAAGAATTGCCCTTTTTAACCTTTTCTCCATGACGACATCTAAAAACTAAGGCAACCCCCCCCCCCCCCTCAAACACACAAATGGTCTGCAGAGTCAAGGAAGAACCAGGCCTTGGAATCAGAGTGCATTTCTTCACTACTGTATTTAAGCTCAATAACTCAAGCTATGGAATACATTTCACACTCAAACTGTCTTACTTAAACTATCTAACAACAAAGGAGAATTTGCTACAGAAATTAAAAATACTGTGAAAGAAGAAACTTTAGACCTCTGCAAAGATCTCACCTTGGCAATCATATTGAACAACTAGAAATAGGATGTGTTTCAGCAACAACACAACTTGGAGCAGTTGCAGGCACAGCAGGATGACACCATCCAATTTCTCACTACTGAACTGGATGACTTATACAAGAGGTTGCCTGTATAATGTTTGTATCAGAGGGCTGCCAGAGTTGGTTCCAGTTAAATACGTCCAATTCTCACTATTCACTTTTTTTTTTACCAAAGTTCTGGGACTCCCTTCGGATCCCCCAATTCAGGCAAAAAGAGCTCACAGAGCTTTAAGATCGAGGGGTTCCCCAATTTGTTCCCTACCAAACTAAGGAGCATATTATGAACATTAGGATCACTCTTATGAATATTATTCACATTTTCTGGTGGCTATAACCTGTTTGAATTGACAGTCACGAAATGCGTTAGCTGCTTTATACATATATAGCCCTTGTGCATACATTTATTAAAAAAAAAATGTTTCTACTGGCACATGTGCATATTGTTTAAAAGATGTATTTTAGTATTTTGCCTTAAAGGGTATATCTTTATATTCTATATCTCTCAGGCTTTTTTAAGGAATACATTTTGTACTTTATTAATTTGAAGTACACTGGCTCGTTTTTCAATATTCAATACAAACTTCTTCTCATTTGTGATTAGGAGTGGAGATATATATATATATATATATATATATATATATATATATATATATATATAATAGGTTAGGCCCATTGTAATAATGGGTGCGTTCCAACCCTCTATTCAAGTGGCTGTTTATACATATCCTCCTTTGCTGTAAAAAGAAAAAACAGAGTCGCTGACCCCACACTTGAAATGGATCATACTGGGGTGTGAGCCAGTGAAGGTGAATGAACCGGGAGGCAGGTTGTAGCCTCCAGAAAATGTGAGTAATATTCTTAAGAGATATCCTATGGTGTTTGGTGAACGACTACTTTGTTGATTATCTATACTAAGCTTAGAGAAGCTTTTTGCACATTTTTTTGTAGTCCTATCTAAATGTGGCTTTGTAACTTTGCTCCATTTTCTGGAGCACACGAGCATAGGGGTCGAAATTTTCAGTCAGTCTGACCTTGCACCAAATGCAATGAAAGGCAGACAAAAAGCGAGATACAGTACTGGTTTGACTAACTGAATCTAGTAGCCACCCCACCCTATAAAAAAAAAAAAAAAAAAAAAAAAAAGGATTCATCAAGAATCCTAGAAAAATAAGGATAAGAAGAATCAGAAGCATGCCTGCCACTATGGAATATTGCAGAAAAATGGTTGATAAAAAGTAAAAAATATACCCCACACTGGAGAAAAAAATAATATGAACCCTCGAAAGGTAGTCATCTCCATAGGACCTAGTGCTATGGAAGCTAACGGGCCTGTGCCTTATACTCAAAAATGGCTCATCTCCCCTGAAACCACCAATATGGGAGCAAAAGTCTGACCATCTGCACACCCTCCTGGATAACAGAGGGAAGGCAGAATACCATATCATACAATAATATAAAAGGACACATGTAT